>JAHZTW010000001.1:188933363-188944296 GCA_020283515.1 Alliaria petiolata | reverse complement strand
TTGCTTGCTAAGTGTGTTGATATCGTGTTAGAATTGTTAGCATGAAAGCGTGATTATTTGCTGGCTAAGGTGTTACGGGATGACCGTATTCACTAAGCATTTATGGTAATGCTTATGCCTCTCTTATGTGTTGAGTGTGCAGGTAAAGATGTTGTCCAGGACCGTTAGTTCTGAAGGCGGACTCGAAGGCAGTGAAGAAAGGAGTGGATTTAGGATTGGGCTTTGGGGGTTTATTTTATTTAGACTTGTTTCGGATTTTGGCTTTGGTGTTATTGATAACTTAATCGAATTTGGCTAAGTTAGTTTATGATTTTTGAACCTCGGTTTTATGTATTGGAATGTGGATTATTTATGCAATGAGAATGAATGTTCTTGAGAATCGAATTGTGTTAAGTTAATGAGAAAAGTTTGAAATTCCGCATAAGTGTGTAAGTTGGTCGAAATTGTTTAAGGACGGCCGGCCTGGTTAGGATTACTGGGTCGGTCGCCTCAGTTTCCGTACAAACACCCACTTTTGTGGGCTTTTACCGGACAGGTGCTAATATCTCAGTAATTGCCTTATTATTTTTTTATTTTTTCTACTTAATCTACTATTAATTAGCAGTTGTTTCCCGCCAAATTTCATTTCTTCTCTCTTTCATTTTTGGGCCTACAAATGTTGCGTTTTATATGGGATTCTCTCTATTTTCATTTCGAAATCGGGTACTTTTGGGCCCAATAGCCGCCCACTCCATAGGGTATTTTTACAATTTTCCATCCGAGTGAGTATACTCTCACTCGCTCCTGTTACCCACGTGCGAGGAACACTAGGAAATGATAATACACTCGCGCGTCCGCCTGACCCACTCAAATACACACACTTTCCTCTCTCTGTCTCTCTCTAAGACCGAGCCTCTTTGTCTCTATCTCACTCCAAGACTCAGGGGTAAACTGTCCAAAATCTCTCTCTCACTTTCTCTCTCACCCAGTTTCCCAATTAAAACTTGGGAGTACCCATCTGGCGAATTAAAACTCAAAAAGTACCCTAAATGCCAAGATACCTTACAAAAATTTACATTAATTTTGGATAATGAATTGGAACTTCTTTTATAAAAATGCCAATAAAAGAAGAAGAATGAAGAAGAAAGAATAGCTAGTCTACCAGAAAAGGATTTTGTATGGGTTAAAAAAAAAATGTTCAACAAAATGTGGTGCTAAAAGTGCAACAATAATGATTTAGTTGATTGGGGGGGGGGGGGGGGGTACGCTTATTGATTTTCCCCCGCTTTGTGTGACTTAGGTTTCATGTTTTCCTTCATTGCTTCTTTTGCAGGTGTAATTGTTTCTCCAGGGAGATACGCTACCATTATATCTGAACAAGGCAACACATGCTTCATCACGCTTCACGCATATCGCTTTCCCTGATCTGCAAAATGATCTCCTTGAGGCTGACAGGGTCGAGCTTTATCTTGGGATAAACGATACCAAAGAAGAGTTCATGATTGGCAATATCCGCAATTCTAGTATGCCTCAACTCAAAACCGGTGTGATCCCCCTCTGTGAGGTTTCACTCTTGGTAATAGCTCTTACTCATCTATATATTTTGGCGGGTCTTACCAATCCATGCCACAACCGCTACCACCTCTTTTTGGAGATGCAGAACCATACATCTAAGACTCATGGCCTTTAGATGATGATGTCATATCGAGAGTAAGATCATTATTATTTGTTGATCTTATTTGTGCGAAAAAAAGAAAATATTTTATTGTTCTTTCAAATCATCATCTTTTATTCCTACTACTAATTCAATTTTTTATTATCTGCATGTTTTCTCAATGTTAAGTGGTACCATACATCTAAATTTTTCATCCCGCAAAATGCTCCGGAACAACGATCATTGTATACAATGCATTTTTCAAAAAAAAAAATTAACAATAAATTTAATTTAGATGAAAAAATAAAATTTTAACTTCCGCAAAGATCCACAATAGATATGCATGCCCACCACCAACAGACAAAATTTAATTTTAACATATCTATTGTGGATATTTGTGGAATATGTTATAAAAATTAAAAATATGTTATAAAATTGAATTAAAAACAAAATATGTTATAAAATTGATAAGTTTGAAGTTTATGTCGAGGCATTCCCAATTACTATAAATAAGTTCTTTTCCAATAGCAAACTTAGTACTTTTAAGTTTAAACATACACAGGAAAAAAAAATATCAATGAAAAATCCGCCAAAACTTTGTATTACTTTTCTAATCATATTTCCTCTTTCATTTGGTTTGAGTGATGCTATAAAACCGTTTTGGCCTAAGACCATAGTCACCACAATGACAAATAATATTGAAAGCGGTTCACTTCTTAGTTCTTACCGTCCATTGCAAATCCAAAGATGACGATTTGGGGGGTTCATAAGGTGCCTTTCAATACAGGTTACCACTTTCAATTTCAAACAAATATCTGGAAATCAACACTCTTCTTCTGCAGCTTTGAATGGAGCAATCATGTCAAAAAGTTTGATATATTTGTTGGTGAGAGAGATCAAGATATATGTTATCAATGTAATTGGACTATAAAAGCTGATGGTCCATGCAGAATTGGTAAAAACAATGTCTGTTTTCCATGGAAATCATTTGTAATAAAGTCTTTTTTTGACAACAATTTTTATCAAATGGAATATCTAATAAAGCCTTTTTATGACAACAATTTCTGTATCTTTTGTTCGCCTCCTATATTTTTTAGTTTCTTTCATTCATTATTAGAAAAGTCTGCATATCTATTGTGAATCTTTGTGAAATAGTTAAATTTTATAACAGGCAATCTATTGTAGATCTTTTTAAGTCTTGCTTCATATAAAAGTCATTGCTTCATATAAAATACAAAAAAAAAAAAAATGAGACAAAATTATTTGAATTAATCCGAAATTTAGTAACACAAGACAGAAACAGTTGTTCGAAGATGAAAGAAGAATATACAGTTGTAAGAGAAGACGAAGATGAGAGATAGAGATCGGGAAAAAGTTTCTCCGGCATGTTTTAAGCCTTCATTGTGTTCTCTCCCTCCGACGCCGTTAAGTTAAAATCTCAACGGTATTTAAACAACTTTAAAGAAAAAACAAGAACGACAAACAAACAAAAAACTAAAATTCTTTACTTTGCATCATCATCTCTTTCTCCATTCTCTCTGTATAACATTAATCTTCTAACTTCCATATAAATATAATATATATATTAAGTATTAACGTCAGCCATTTTCTGATCTTTTACTAACCCATTGATCTCTTCCATGTCACCAACGATTTCAGAAACTCCATCACCTGATAGATAAATCGCAACAAAAAAATCAAACTCCATGATCAGAAAACATAACCTTAGCTCAAGTGATTGATTAGTTTTACCTCAGATGGATCACGAAGCGAGTAAAAGGCATTGCTGTCTTTAGGCACAGCAGAGACTAATACACCATAACCGTGATTAGGTCCATCTCGTAATACCTAAACATTACTTGCATCGTAAGTCAAAAACTACTACTTTTACAGAATGTTTAGAAATTGAGTTTTTGGGAGCTTGTAGCAATAGCAAACCTTAAATGCATCTTCGTCTGTTCGATCATCCCCGACATAGATTGGAAGAACATCCTCACAGTTGTTTAGTCCTGAACAATGTTTTTCAGTGTCAATGGCTAAAACCAAGATTCAGAACAGAAACAGAGGAGGTAAAGGTTTTAGACATACCGAGAGATTCGAGTAGAAATGTCACCGCTTTCCCTTTGTCCCAGTCAATAACCGGACGGATCTCTAGAACCTTTTCAAGCAAAGACAAAACAAAATAAAAAAATCGAAACTTCTTTTGTTGACACATATGTAAGAGATTCAGATGTTTTTACCTTCCGGCCATGTGTTAGCCGTAGCTTTGGATATGTTCTAATGACCTCATCAACGCACTGTGCAACCAATGTCCAGTTCTGTAACAAGAAGAGTTTATTTGTTAAAAGAAAAATTTATTGGTTTAAAGGGAACAAAACCGGTTATTGAATTGAGAAAACCAAACCTTTTCTTCTACATTGCGGTAATGCACAGAGATGCAGAACTTGTTGTCTTCTACTTTAACACCTTTGATATCCTTTGTGCTCTCTACAAGCGAACAAAGCACCTGAGAAGATAATTTCAACAAATCAACAATCAAATATAATCTTGATATTACTAAGCTATACATTAGAAGATGTATTGTTAAATACCTTATCGATCATCGGTAGAAACTCGCTAGCTGGCTGGAATAGATTTACATCTTTCCCCTGAAATTTTGCCAAAATATCACATTTTCAAGAATCTGATGTATAAACCGGTATTGCAAGAAATCAAACAAAAAGCAAGAAAACAAACCTGTTCGTTAACTGATACAGTACGGCTGAGATGTTCGTGGTTTAAAGATTCTCCTGCAGGACTCATGATATCCATGCCGTGGCTCCCAGCGTAATAAAGCTCACTCAATCTAACAAACTCATATACCTGAGGCAAAAGTTGATTATTAGATTAGAATGATTGATACATTAGACCACACAAGAAAATGTCATTGACAGAAGAAGATGAAACGGAGTAAAACATTACCTTATCGCGGCTTCTTCCACTAATGATCGCGGTTGGGAAGTACTTGGCAACGTTTTGCACTGCAGTACGCATCTAAACATGTAAAACGGCGTTAGGAGGATGAAAGCACAAATCTTGATTTGTTTTAGCGTTTTGAATTAAGTTAAAAAAGGAAACTTACAGCACTTGACATGTAGGCACAATCAGGTTCCTCAACTATAGGCGAGAGTGTCCCGTCGTAATCAAGAAACAATGCTATTCTTTTGCCTTTTGCAAAACTCATGATTTTCTCAAAAGTAGTAAGAGCTGATGGATACTTGAGCTGCTAAAACAGGATTTACAAGACAAGAAGATCATCAGATCATAACAACAGGCGCATTGTTCAGAGTAAAGAAGAGAGGATAGTAAAAGGGACAGACCGTCCATTCGCGGTAAGTCATATCCGTAGCATCGCTGCTTATGTTGTCTTTGTTAACTATCGCTGGAGGAGGAGAAGAAGATTTCATTGCATCAAGCCAGCCATTAGACTTGACATCATCAAGGATCCCGGTTTTCTTTCTTGGAACGGTTAGCAAGAGATTGTTGTTCTGTGAGAGAGCCGTGGCTGCTGCTGCTGCTGATGATGAGTAAGGTATTCTATTCTGACGAATGGTTAATCTCGAGTTGCTTATCGGTGGAGAGTCAGTCATTACAGGAGACGAGTGACCAGATTTTATGTCCATAACAACAACACCAGATATTGTTATCAAACTGTATATATATCCAAGTTCCCTCAATGGATTATTGGATAGAAGAAGCTCTGCGATTTAACTTTTCTACTCGTTTCTTAACTCAAATGAAGAGTCCTCTTCCTCAAGGACCCTGAAATACAGATGCCAAGAAACAAACAGAACAAGTTAAAGACAAAAGCTACATAAGTGTAAAACTATAATTCATTATGCTGACTCAAAGAAATGAAATGTTTTGAAAGCATTTCTCTTAAGCTATAAGAAGGAAAAAACATTGGATACCAAAGTTTACATATTGGTAGCCTCAAGCTGTTCATAAATGAGAAACAAACAAAAAGTTTGTAACATTTCCTGTTTTTTTTTTTTTTTCGCTGACAGTTGTAAATGAAAAGGGTAATCAAGAAAACACATTATTCATGAAATGACTTTGACTTTATAATTGCAAGAGTAACATCATAGAACCTCTATGATGGTGCTGCTACGGTACCAAAGGAACAAAATTGGGATTATTTGTCCAAATAGAATTTTTGACACAGCTTTCACAATTTTGAACCAACATTTGAAGCTTAAGGATAGAGCCAAACAAAAAAAAAAATCCTAAACCACACATTTCAAGATTTGATAAACATATGGTTCTGCAAATACATATACACGTTTGGAGAGAAACTAACTACTGTTGTAAAATTACATTTCAGAAAAAAAGGTAAAAGACAATGAAAGAATTTAGATACATACATATATATAAAAAATAAAAATAAAATTGAATAGCGTATTGCCCACAAATACATGTATACATCAGAATTTGTATGGTTTCGAAGAAGACATTAATTTTTACCAAGTTTGATAACACACTTGCAGGATGTAGACAATTAAAAACATGTTAGACCCACCACTATTCAAATGTATTGCGCGTAAAGCTTGACAAATCATTGTCACTCTCCACAAAATCCACATCCACGAAAACAAAGTACCAATTTTTTCAAAATTCCTTTATTAAAAAAAATCCGGTTTTTTTTATAAAACTGGTTCAGGCATTTAATCACACAACAAACATCCCTAACGAATCCGAGGAAGAAGACATTGTTAAATGTCTAATTTGTGCCCACGAAAATAAAAGACGAACCTTGAGAAAAAAATGCAGATACAGCTTCGAAACTGAAAGCGGAAACGACGGGAAGAAGAAGAAGAAGAAGAAGAATTTTGTTTTTCTTCTTCTCGGGGGTTTTTTTTTTTTTTTTTCTTGCGGTTTCTCGGGAATCAAATAAGGGACACAGAAAATATATGGGAAGGAGGATAAAAAAAAAAAAAAATTAAGATTTTGCCAAAAGACGAACTGTGAATGTCTCTTTAAGTGCCCGAGAAAATCGCAGAAACTATCCCCAAAAATAAATAAGTCCAAAATTTTACTCTTTTTCTGATTTAGCAAAAGGAAATAGATTTTTTTCCGTAATTACGAAACCAAAAATAAAAAATGAAACTTTTTTTTTTTCGTATTCAAAAAAACTCTCTCCCAACGGGTTGTTGACTCGCCAGAAATTTTTGAACATATAGGTGACGTGTCCGTGTTATTCACGCAGCCAATGAAAACAGCGCGTGAGTATAAGTAAGATGTTTGGCGCGTGGAACTACGCCGGGATTAAAGAGTTTCCTCGCACGGTGGGTTTGTTGTTACAACGCGATTGTTAATTAATTAAAATGAATGTGGGTTATTAATAACAGTTCCAAAAAAACCGCCGATCATATTGTGGGGCCCCCACACTCTGTGGATCTAAACTACGGCGGTAGACACGTGGCAGCTGGTTTTCAAGGTGCGACGACGAGCCCCGATTAGTCGAGTCAGGTCTGACGTGGATAAGTCGGATGGTGGGTCCCGCCACGGTGAGATGGCTGGATTGGTGCGGTCGCTCTCGGACACAGCTGGTGACTCGTAAGTGGTGAGGTCGGTGACGGGTTTTTTATTTTTTATTTTTTTTTAATAAAATCATTTTCACGGCTCAGTTACAAAAAACAGGAGGGACCTCTCGTGGAGTCGACATGGGCTCCACGTGACCAATTACGAAATTTATAAACCATAGGATTTGCTTACGTGGCACAGAGTTGTGGCTTGTTACATTTTTTTTTTTTTTTTTTTTTTACGTTCTTATGATTTTACTGCTCAGGAACGATTATGAGCATTTTTTAAATACTGTACACTCGCTCCTCAGGGTTCACATTGGTTAATTGACCATTTGGTTTTCACTGTTTCAACTAACACTAAAAGCTTCTTTTTTATTTTATTTTTTTCCCCCACCAATTTTTAACTATTATCTACATGTCATGTTTTTCTAACTTTTTAGTAAGGGAACAATATTTTGAAATTCAATAATGTGCAAACACTATGTCAGTGTAAAAATAAACCAATTAGTCCAAATCAAAATGAGCTGGTCACAATATTTTAATAAAAGAGCACTAAAATTATCAATAATAGAGATGTCATTAGCCATTAGGTTTAAGCATAAAAAGTTTAACATGTGAAAGAATTTGTTGAACTCTATTATATTATTTACTCAACTACTAATTTTGTATCAGGTAAAACAAAAGCTTAATAAAACCAACGTCTCAAAGAAGTTAAAAGAGAAAAGTCGGGTCAAACGTTTTGAGTTTTGACGAGAGGCAAGTGTAATTTTAAACATATTGGAACGAAGACGGTCAAAGATTCTGACAAGAAGACGACAAAGTAGAGGAACCATTTTGGAAGTGGAAAAGGAAAGACTGTAAAAAAAAATAGATCGGAAAAAAAAAAAAAAGAGTTTTGGCTTTTCGAGGAGATGTAAGGTTTCGTTCGGTACCAATGAGGGAAGGTTGTAGGACCACTTCACAGTTGGATCCCGATTTTTATAATTTACTTATTTTTATAATCACCATATGAATTGTGTTAAATAATTGTTTTATGTTGAAAGGGAAACAAATAATTATTTGCAAGTAAGAGTATAAAAATAGGGAAGATCTTTTGGAAATTGAAATTTACCAGTCAGAATCTTCTCGTTTGACGCCGCTGTTTATGCTCTTACCTTTGACCATCCCTCAGGCCTCAACAACTCGTTTTCTTCTCGAATTATATAAGTATTAGTTATTTCAAAGCCACAAATATTAAGTACTAATATACGGAGTACTAAAATGAACAGTTACTAGAGTTGGTTTGGCTAAATGGTAGGTCATGTCTTCATATGTCATTCATCTTGAAATTAGTTATTTTTTGTCATCTAAAATTTTATTTAAAACTTTAAAGATACATAGAAAGATACATGGAATGATACATTTACGTATACCTCAATCTGCTGTCAAACAAAACGATATCGACAACAAAAGCCAAACACAACCCGAACAATGAGTAACACAAAGCAATACAAAACAAACTACAAATAACAAAGAGGAAATTCAAAAGATAGGAGAAACCAAAGATCTAAAGCTGAAAAATTGAACCAAAACCGATCACAACCTTACACATGGAACCTAGGAAAAGCTTCACCCAGCAGAATAACTTGAGAACCGAAAGACCTAAAGCACACCTAGCAAGGCAACCCTCGAACCCAAATTGCAACCACAACATAATAACAGAGGAAAAGAGCACAACCACCACACCGAAACAAAACTCAAAGGAACCTAGGAACCCTGATCAGAGACTGGATACAAGGAAACAAACCTTGAAATCAAATGGGAAAATGCCTAAGAGGCTCAACAACACTTATACGCGGACACTCGTGAACCCAACTTTAGCAATCTTCATATTAAAACTAGTCACTTCCTCGCAAGAAAAGAGCCTAAGAATGAGACCACTGCAAATTCAGTGAGACAAACTCGCCAACCCAAAGAGGCAGCAAAGAAAGACCAGAAGATCACAACGGAACAATATTCCATTCGAAAGACGAACCCAAGAACTGAGACCGATAACAACTCAAAGCACCAAGAGAACAGAAAGCTCACTCCAGCGCAGAAGAGCAAGGAACCACAAACTTCAAACGCCTCCAAAATAAAGCAAAACCAAATACATAAACTAACAACCGATCAAACAAAGGGGAGAAGCCAACCTAGCAACGTTCATCGAAGTTCACCAAAGTCAAAACCTCAAACAAAACTTGGCTTATAACAAAACTCGGAAAGCTCGAGACAATCCAACAGAGAAGACGAACCAAGGAACAACAAAGCCTAAACCAAAGGAGAGGCAACGAGGGCACTAAAGCCGGCGCACAGGACCTGACCAAACATGAATCCGATGCAAAAATAAAACTACACTACCGAACCAAACTATTGCAGAGACCAAGAAAAAATCTACAGTCTCACCACCGCCACACGCCGAATCAAAGAATAAGATCTAAAACCATGGCAAAGCTAACAGCAGACACTACAAGAAAACTGACGATTTGCGACGGTAAAAATGGTCGCAAATCCGTCGCAAATCGGGTATTGCGACGGATTTGCGACGGATTTGCGACGGCGACCCAAATGTCGCTAATCGTTAGCCGCAAATTAAATTCCGTCGCAAATCCGTCGCAAAATTTGCGACGGAGAATATTCATCGCAGATCCGTCGCAAATTTGCCGTCGCAAATTTGCCGTCGCAAATTTGCCGTCGCAAATCCTGTATGCCGCAAAGATGTCGCAAATTTGCGACGACAATATTGCCGTCGCAAATCCTGAGTGTCGCAATTATGTCGCAAATTTGCGACACATTTGCGACGGAATATGCCGACGGCAAATCATCGCAATACGTCGTCGCAAACGTGTCGCAAAAAAAAGTCGTAGCAATGTCGTCGCAAATGTTTTCCATCGCAATGTCGTCGCAAATCAGGAACCTCGCAAAGTCTTCGCAAATTTGACGTCGCAACGCCGTCGCAAATTTAATAATAAATTATTTATATAATAATTATTAACGAAAATTATCTATTAATTAATATTAAAATTTAAATTTAAATTATTTTCAAAATATAAAATTAGAAAATAAATTATAATTTAAAAAAGAACTTTGAATTACAAAATAATATTCATAAAACATAAAATTTTATTGTTCAGAAAAAAAACTAAATTTAATCGATAGGGGGATCATCGTTTGCGTTTGACGGACCGGCATCCGAGCTACGGTAAAGTTCTGCGAATGCCGAGTCTCGTTGTGCCAGAAACTCGAAATACCTATCGTAGTTCTGCATCTTCTGGTTCTGTGATTGAATCAATTGGGCTTGGGTCTCGATTATCTCCTGAAGAGCGGGATCTGGTCCGGTGGAAGAAAAAGTCGGAAGAGTGACAGCCTCAATATCTGACTGTAAAGAACCCACTCCGAAGATTCTTCCTCTCGTACGGGGAGCGACCTAAAAAATATATAAATATATATATGTAAGTATAATTAAGAAGTTATTAACTAAAAAAATAAATAAAAATTGTAATGAAATTGAAAATACTTACGTCCAGATAAATTTGGTTCTTCTGGGTCGTACTAAGTGAGCAAGATGCAGTGCTTTCTGGATCATCAGGATCAGCCTGAGTCATTTCTTGCATCCTCGCAGTGACGTCGTTGTATAGCTTCTCCGAGCGTCCATCGACAAAAGATCCATCCGGATTTTTTTTGGTCTCCTCGAGAACCGCTAACAAATCCGGAATTC
>JAHZTW010000001.1:188909069-188925871 GCA_020283515.1 Alliaria petiolata | reverse complement strand
ACTTTGTCTTCATCGCAGTTCCCTCGCGATTCCGTCGCAAATATTGATTCGGATTTATCGCGTCGCAAATCCGTCGCAAAATTTGCTACGGATTATTTCCGTCGCAAAATCCTCGCAATTTGCGACGGATTTGCGGCTGTTTCGTCTACCGTTGCAAATATGTCGCAAATTAGTCGCAATTTGCGACGCGTTTGCGACGACCCTTGTCGTCGCAAATTTGCGACGTATTTGCGACGTTTTTTTTGTACTGTCGCAATATACACGCAATTCCGTCGCAAATTTGCGACGAAAAATTGCCGTCGCAAGTTTCCGTCGCAAATTGCCTGTTTTCTTGTAGTGAGATAGAGGTGATAAAGCTTCAACACCGGCCTGAAACCGCAAAACGCAAACAAGGAAAACAGAGACAAATTTAGATCTAAAACCACATAAAGGTTAAGATCTAGGGAGGAACTCAACCAAAGCCACCAAAACCACCATGAACGGAGATTTAGAGGCTGGACCTCCGTTCTAGATTAACCACTATCGTCGCCAACTAACCTGTGAAAACCAGCAACCATAGATCTAGATTAGTTCTAACTTCTATTAAAAACAAATACATAGTGTAAAAGGTGGTTTATACTAATAGATGAATTGAAAAAAAAAACTTTATATACTTTTTAACTAATAAAATGGTGATTAAACCATATATATAGCATATTGTTTACAATAATTTTTAATCACGTTTTAAAGTTCATTCCATATCAATAGGTTTTTATTGATTTTCTTTTTCTAAATTGGTTAGCTTAAATTTTGTAAATTTGATGTGAGTTACTTTAGTGTAAAAGATAAAGTTTTGATTTTTTTTGGGAAGAAGAAAAATAATAATATTTAAAAAATAATAATATTTTAAAAATAATAAAAAGAAAAATTATATGTGAAAAGAGAGAATGAGAGATTTCAAAACAAGACTTTGAGAAAAAAATAAAAACAAAGAAAAAAACTGAAAAATGATTTTTAAGGCTGTATAAACAAATAAAGTCACAAAAATATGATAGATAAAATATAAACTGTGAAAACTGTTAAATATATTTAAAGTTTTCACAGTCTTAAAAGTCTAAATGTCAATCGGGGCCTTAGTTACTTCCATACTGCCAACTCTGCATACTGTTTGGAAGTGAGTTACTTAGAGAACCCTCATTAGTGTGATATTCTTATGGATGTCTTAAGAGTTAATTAAAAAGAAAGAAAAAAGACGCCACGTAAGGAAATGAAGAAAAACAAAAAAACTACTTTTCAATTAGAAGATGTCACGTAAGGGATCTACAAGTATTTTATGTGTCTATGCAGAAAAACGGATCTTTACTATTCTCTCTTATTTTAATATTTATTAAACTAAAAACATCCATAAATATGTGCTATGGAAGTGGTCTTAACACTTCAAAATGTCTTTTTAACTAAACATGTGTTTTGTTAGAAGCGCCTATGTTACAAATTTTTTGCCATTACTTTAACCAAATTATAAAATTCCGTGGGAAATGATGGGTGTGACATACCATTTTCACACTTTCTTGGCCTTATTTTTATTCCGTAAAGAAACCGAGTGGCTATATCTTGATAGAGTGTTAAAATATCCTTAATCTTCTATCACATTATGCATCTACTTTGCTTAAACCGAAGATGTATAAATGTAGAAAATTGCAGGGTTTTCGAGAGCATGGCCATAATAAGATTCATGATGCCAATATTGTGACATTTTTCGATTTCTTTGTAAACTAGGATCTTTTGATTCACAAGTTACTACTTCTTCACTTGAAGTTATAATGACATTGCAATGCATGCATGTCTTGTATTGAGGATAATGCGCATAAGTGGTGCTTTAGGACGTTTTCAGTTATATGTGATTTATGAGACTATATAGTAGCTTTGCATAATTAGTAAATTGTTAAAATGCAGTCAATTTATTTTAAAATGTGTTTATATGCATTAGTTTTCCTTATATTTTATGCATTTTCTGCTCAAGTTTCTCTTCTTTTTTCCTTTTTATTATTATTATTATTATTTTAAAATACTTTTGGTTTGTTAAATTTTAATTTTGTTATTCTTTAGACTAAAATGAATATGGAGTTAAGAAAATAAAAATATTTAAATGTTATTTGCTTAACAAATTAACATATATAATTTCAAACTAATATTATTTCTGATAAAACATAAAAGACCACAATCTCGTTTTGGATCTCAAATATCATTAGACCGGCCATGATTCAAAGTACGCACTGTGGATTATACAATTCTGCTTGAGTTTGACTTCGAGTTTTGGACAAATATCAGCATGCAAGCACACCAACTTTCAAAGCGCGATGCCTACATTAACTCAAGGTAGAATTGCTTCCTACATGCCATGTTTGGAATGATGTGTTTGACAGAAGTCCAAGACTATCAAATGTGGAAATGTACCTTTTCCTAGATAAGAGAAGGCAACATAAAGATCGAATTTTTTTTAATATAATTTTTAATAACAACGTCTTTTTTTATTATAAAAATATATACATTCTTCATTATTTTCTGGAAAAATGTCATTAATATTGTTAAAATATTTTAGTTTCATTGTTCCTTTGGTGTTGATTGTTGAAGCACACAAATTCCTTAACAATGATTTTAAACCTATACATGAATCAAAAGTCAATAAACTAGAACATAAAATATAATAGTTGAGAATTTAGAGTAGTATCTAAGAAACAACCTGACAAAAAGTCACAAAGTTCACCTCTTAATATATATATAAAGTCTTAAGTGGGTTTTGCAGATATTAAGAAAAACGTTTTCATAACATTGATTTATTTTCTATCAGTGAAACGGTAAAATATTGTTATAAATAAATAAAGATATCTAATATTTTCTACAAAAATATAAAAATCAACAAATGAAGGGAAAAGATTAAAAAAAAACAGGAATATATCTTATTATATAAAGTAGGATGCATCAAAGTTAGTTTTTAACATGATCGTGACACGTGTCAAGTTAATCGATTAGATTTTGACACGTGTTAAAAAAATTAAACCAATTAGATTTTAACATGTTTACATAAATCTAAAAATTAATTTTAAAAATAGAAAAAGGAAAATAAGTTTTTTTCATATTGATTTTAAAAATAGAAAAAGGAAAATAAGTTTTTTTCATTACTAATAAAAAAAGGAAAATCAAAAATCAAAAATGCAAATAAGAAAATTAAAAAAACGAAAATAAGTTTTTTTTTTAGTTTTTCATTTAAATTAAGGAAATTGTATGATCAATTACTAATACTAAAAGGAAAATCAAAGCTTTAACTAACAAGATCGTGACACGTGTCAAGTTAATCGATTAGATTTTGACATGTGTTAAAAAAATTCAACCAATTAAATTTTAGCATAATTTTTTCATAAATCTAAAAATTAATTTTAAAAAAATAAGTTTTTTTCATTACTAATACAAAAAGGAAAATAAAAAAATAAAAAATACGAATAAGAAAACTAAAAAGGGAAAATAAGTTTTTTTGTATTTTTCATTTAAATTAAGGAAATTGTATGATCAATTACTAATACTAAAAGGAAAATCAAAATTTTATTTTTAAAATTAGAAAATGAAAATAAGTTTCTTTCCAATTACTAATACCAAAAGAAAAATAAAAAATCGAAAAGTTAAATAAGAAAATTAAGAAAAAGGAAAATAAGTTAACTACGGTTTAAAAAATAAAAACGTCAAATTTATCGATTTAGATTACAAAAATAAAATAAAATCAACTAGGATATATTTCAGTTTAAGAAAAAGAAGATAAAATAAAAGGATCTATTTCAATTTAAGAAAAGGAAAAGGAAAACCAAAAATAAATTAGATTAACTGGGATATATTTCAATTAAAAAATAAAAATTTCAGATGCTAATGATATGACATTAGACAATGATGAGCTCAAGGAGAAGGATGATAGCAAGAATCATGTAGAGAAGCTTTTGATGCGAGTCTTGAGAAGCATAACTTCTCTAGAGAGCAGAGAGATCATATACGAGAGAAACAAAAAAAAAATCTGATTAACTAGGATATATTTTAATTAAAAAAAAAAAAAATTAGATGCTAATGATATGGCATTAAACGATGGTGATCTCAATAAGGAGGAAGGTATCAAGAATCATGTAGAGAGGCTTTTGATGTGAGTCTTGAGAAGCATAACTTCTCTAGAGAAGAGAGACATCATATAAGGGAGATGAATGTGAAGAGAAAAAAACACTTTATTTGTTTGAAGAGAGAATGGGGAGATTGTTAACGTACTCGAATGACTCGAATTGAATACCCAAGTTTTTAATACAGCGGAATAGAAAAAGATAGTTGATAAAGTGTGTGAAATATATGAGAAGTATGTTTAATGTTGCTTATGACTCGCAACAGATTCTTTGTTTTGAATATTTTATTTGAAAATAAATGAGAATTAAAATAAATAAATAATTTTTAGGATTGAAATTATGTTTTTCATATTTTTCAGTAGTGATCAGATTTTGTTTTCTATTTTCTTTAAAAATAATATTTTAATGACTTTTAAATATTATTATTATAATCTGTGTATACGCGGATCCTAATCTAGATTTCAATTATAATAAAAGAAGGATTATTAATTCGCCAAAATTTTAGAATAAATAAATATATATATATATATAAAGCATTAGAAATAAACATAATTCAACATATATATCTGGAAATATTAATGAAAGTAAATTTTATTTTTCTTTACGCATTATTGGATTTTGTTTTTAATTTATTTTTACGGTTTTAAAATATTTTATTAAAAACCTGCATTTATGCGGGTCCTTTTCTAATATATATATATTATCACATACTGTATTTGTCCCAAAAAAGATTATATATATAAATGTTTCACTGTTTGGAATGTGATTTTGTTTCCAATGAGATTCGCTAACCTTTATATCTCTTTTGTTTTGCTCTTTGTATTTTTGTTTGTGTCGCCAAACCACAGAACAGCTAAGTAAAGTAAACCACATAGCGATACAATATTTGTATCCAAAGAAAACATTCAGTCTTCTTAATAGAACAATATTTTGACATCAATACAGTGTGTGAACTATATGAGAAGTAGAGTTAATGTTGCTTACGATCCGTAACAGATTTTGTGTTTTGAATATTTTAATTTTAAAATAAATGAGAATTAAAATAAATAAATAATTTTTAGGTTTCCATTTTGTGTTTTTCATATATTTTTTTAGTAGTGATCAGATTATGCTTTCTATTTGTTAAAACAAATATTTTAACGGGTTTTAAATTTTATTATTTTCTTAAATGTTGTTATTCATTTAAGTTTCTTTTTCGATTACTAATACAAAAAGAAAAATATTCGATTATTCGTTTTTCTTTACAGAGTATTCAATTTTGTTTTTAATTTAATTTTACGGGTTTGAAATATTTTATTAAAAACCCGCATATATGCGGGTCCTATTCTAGTATATATATATATATATAAAGACGCTCCCAATCCAAGTAATATACTAGTTGTGTCAATCTTGTTTGTCATTTTTTTTATATAAGTTAAATGCTATATTTTTTCTTGCTCAGCATTATTTACATAACTGATTTTCTGTTTGGTTTTGGACCTTGGGGTTGAATTTGGCTGTATATTTCATTCAACTGCCTTCTCACAGGATATATTTCGTTTAAAAATAAAAGGATCCAGTCACACAATTTTAGATCATTCATGTTGTGCACAAACGTGGTGAAACAAAAACTGATAGAGAAAGAATTGTAAAGGAGCCAATATTGGGCTTCAAATCTGTAAAAGGGCCCAGATCGTCAAGTTCGTGACGTACCTAAACAGTTTCGAGTAGTCTAGTCATATATGGGATGCGTCTCTTTTCGGAAACTTACTGAAAATAGATAGATTTTGTCAGCTGGGAAACATGAACCTATACTTCAAAAATCCACATTTGGAAACATATTAAGAAAATTGTTAAGGACCTATTTACTCTCTCACACATACAACAAAAACTTCCTAAAGATGAAAAAAAAAAACTAAAGAGAGAGGTTTTCAGTTATGACGTGGAGGCCGCGTGGACGGCTTCGGATAATCTGCGAAGAAGAGCGGCGGCCGACGGTGGCGGTTCTTCTTTGCCCCCGGCACAAACCGAGAAACTCTAACCGGTTCTTTAGATGTCAAACTAGAGACATCGGCATTTTGATCCTAAACCACAGAAAAAAAAAAACAAGAAGCACCATTAGTGGTTTTTAGAAGATGAAATTAAGACAGATTCCGGTTAAAGTAAATAAATAAACAAGAACCTTGTCAAGTGAAAACCGAGAATCTTTGATGTGATGAACATTGTCGAGGTGACGAGAATCAGAAAGATGCAAGAGAAGAAACAAGAGAAAGACTGAAGCAACATGTACTGATGAGCTCATATTGGTCACAACAGAAAAAAACGATTGTAAGGATTATGGAAACGTAAAAGGACTTATATAATAATATGAGCAAGTTCACACGTAAGTACTTGAAAAGAAGAGTTGAAACCAAGAAAGAAAGAAAAAAAAAGACAACAGAATAAACAAGTGTTTTTATTTTATCAATCCAGATGAATGTGCTGGAAAAGCTCATGGGAAAAGCCAAAGATGAGTCAAAAAGAGAGAATAAACAAAAAAACAAAAGGAAAAGGACATATTAAAACCTCGGTGAAAAACGAGTGATTTACTACTTCTTGTCTCTCCACACACATCTCATTTGACCAATCTCCAAAACTTACCGACCACCAGGGTAAAATATTCTATTTAAGAAAATGTAAAACTATGTGAAATAAAACTTAAAGCAGTTTTTTGAAGGCATTACTTTAATCACCTTAATGGTTTTTTTGTCTGCCTCGAGAATGGTTTTTGGAGGTTGACGATGACTCGTTGTCTGCCTTCTTTAACGGATTTAAAGTAACACCACTTTTTGAGCTTTGACACAATCCACGAGACATCTTGTCTTCAAAAAGTCCTCTTGAATTTGCACAAATCCTGCATGTTTGTAAACAAATAACACATGTTAGTTACAAAAGTAAAAGAGAGAGCTTCAAGAACCAAGAACCCAACATCTGGACCAAGAATGTTCCCTGAGAATGTCTTTCCTCGGTTCCAAGTAGCCATGAAACCTGCAAATTCAAGCTAAAGAAACCGGAACAGAGTAGACAAGAGAGGAACCAGCTTTAAGGAAACAGTTTCGCAATTGATGACACCACAGAAAAATCTTTATTGGATCAATGACAGTACATTCTGTAGTAAACTTCTTTTTTGCTTTATTGTAAAATTACACGTTCTCATACAAGTGGAGGTAGTATCAGTACAAAAGTGCATGGTTACTACCTCTCAGAGAATGAAGCCTTCTAACATCAGACTGCAACAAAATGTTTTACGGACCGCCAGGGATCTGCAAAATATCAGAGCTTTATTTATCACACAAGAGCAATGAACAAAAAGCTACTCTAGATCCTCTTCTTCCTTTTGCAAAGCAGAGTCTGTTGTAAGAACGCCTCCTATTTACAGCAGAACAACGCTTCTAAATGTGTGGTGGTGAGTAACAACTTAGCCAAGGATCTCCTGATCCGTTTCTCTGATGCTGGATAAGCTGGAGCTCCAAACGGAAGTACTCATTACTTTTACGCAAACCATCATCACATCTGGAGAAGATTGTTCACTGTTACAGCAACGGAACTTGTTCTTTGCAGGTCCTGCAAGAAAATGAGTCGCAGAAAGGTTTTTATATCGAGTCACGATAATCTTACAACTAACACAATTTGGCATCTAGTTAACATTCTCACTTAAATACCCACCACATGTGCAAACAAGTGAACAACAAATGGCCATTAGGTTCATGCAAAATTGAACCCATCAGTTTCTTTATGAAAACTCTGCTTCACAGATACATATATGCAAATGTTTTCCTTTCATTCGATGCAGAAAACTGATTAAGTGACATCCCAATTCAACCAGAAATGGCAATTTCTCGTCACAGCATACAGAAATACCGACTGTGCATCGAACATTTTACCTGAAAAATTATATCATCAGGCACATGTGGCAGGACTTCCCTCACTGTCTCGGCCATAGCTAGTATACTTGCCATGCTATTTGATGCACGAGAGACAGTTCTCAGATGCAGACCACCTGTTCTTCCACCAGCACCAGGAGGAACATATGTAGACGAAGCCGATGCTTGCGAATGTGGCCAAAGACCCCAAGAAGCATCGTCAAGTGCAGCCTGAGCATAACCTCCCCCAACAGATGAAAGACGCCTCATCATCATCTGAACCCGCCCCAGGCCAGCGGAGCTGCTGCCTGTAGAGGGACCCGCAACATCAACACCCTGATCTGACCATGTTTGCAACCAGCTTGGATCCAGTCCTGGATTCCTATATGGCATGAGTAAAGGTGAGAACTGCTAATCACGTTCAAGAAAGCCAGTTTTTAAAAAGAAAATCCAAGGGGGCTCAAGCTTGGTCCTCATAAAACCCAACAATTACTTGCTATCCAATGCATACGGAAGGATTCACAGGAAGTGGATGGTGTTGTTATGAACACACTGTTACTTTAATGCAGTTAAGAAGAAAACTTCACGATGGAACAATGAACCCAACCTCAAAGGATCACTTTCAATGGAATTTGGCGTCACGGTGGGAAATAACCCAGTGGTTAGTGCATGCGCAGGATTATTATGTTGTCTTTCAAACTGACGGGCTAACTGTTCATCGCTTGAGACTTCTCCTGTGCTAGGATTCGTCTCACTTTCAGTTCTACCAACAAAAAGAGGCTTACGGCAAGTAGGACATGAGTAAACCTCATTTAAGCCTTGATCCAGCCTGCCAGCATCAAAATATTGTCAGAATAGCTTGAGACTGTTCTCACAGAATTGTAAAAGCACCAGGCCGGAAGCATAACAGAGCTAGCATACCATGAGCGCAGGCATCCAAGATGAAAAAGGTGGTTGCAGTGAAGTCTTTTAGCCTTAGCCATTGGTTCCTATCATTCGTAATGGAACCAAGAAGACTGGTGAGCTACTGAAAAATTTAAAGACACCAATAACTATATAACAAAAGCATACCCGACATATAGCACATTCGTCATCAAATGCCCGTAGCTCTTCTGAAGTTGCATCAGGAAGAGCTGCATGAAGAGCACCTAAAGCCACTCTCAGTTTGATGTATCCTTTTATTCGTTTTAAAATTGCACTTAGCAAGGCCTGCCAAAATCAAAAGGGAAACGAAGATGAGGAAATCAATGTGTAGATCTGTGCCTATTAAGCAACCAGTTGAGTGGCACTTTTAGAAAGAAAGTCGATTAAGAGACTTACACGTATGTTGAGAATCAAAACTGCATCTACCAGATGAAAGGTCATTCCATGTAGCAACCAGATGTGCAAATAATGACAGAGGGCCATTACCAAGGTAGCCATATCTAGGAAGAAACCAAGATTCCGGTTGAGTAAACCTTTCCATTCCAATAATGAGCCTATCCAATGGGTAAGGGTTCAAACCAAGGTCAGCAATGTGAATGTCAAATAAGCCAAATTGTATATCCAAGAGAATGCATGACTGCAGTCTAACAGAAAACATAATTATAATCATATGCCGAGAGATGACGAAACCTGCTGTCATAGAATCAAGAAACTTCGATTTTTGGCAGTCTAAATTCTTGACTGCTAAGTGGTTGATCCACATATCAAGCAACTGAAACCCGTGAATCAACAACGCCTGAAAAATGATCAATTATGTGATTGATTGATCAGCCCTCTGTTTTGTTAGGCAATTGTAACAATGAATACAACTAATCTTAATCAAGTACCTGCAAGGTCTCAAAAGCTACACTGCATGGCTCAAAAAGTAACAATAAATACACGGATGAACCAATTGTATTGTACATCTTTATGGAAAGCTTTACCCTGCAAGATTGGCCAAAATTAACACTTTATTACTCAAAACATCCGGAGACGAACAACAATTCTTCAATCATTAGAACAGAGCATGAGACTCCAGAGGCCTGGTGCATGAATCAAAGATATCCCTATTTTCTCTTAATTGAACTGTAGTCTAATAAAACATATGGGAACTCTAGTCACAACATCTTCACCGCTCATGGTGCCCAACATATGCGCTCTCAGAACATACTAAAGCTCATGTTTTGTACTAGGGCATAAGATTACGCTGTTACCACTAGAAACTATGTGCATCAGTCACGTGCAGATCATTCATAGACTTAGGTCAAATTGTTCTGCCTCCTTTGAAACACAACAGTGCCCAAACTTCCTTTAAGAAAATATGTCGGTTCCAGAGATAGAAAACTAGGAGGAAAACATTACATTATCATTTTGAAGAAACGGGTTGAAAAAGCCACAAATGAACATGTTAACATCATACCACAGAGTTTAGGAAATACCATAACAAATCAACAGAGAGAACCATGAACAGCGCTGAATACACACGAAAGTATGTCCAAGGTGTAGAAGAAGGAGACGCATTCAATCGTTCAAGACGATCTCTAGCCAAAGCTTGAAACATCTACACAGCACTTCAACACATTTAGGGTGTCTAGAGAAGAAGTTCAGTACTTGCTGATCATAAGTCAAAAGAAAACCGATATTTCATGCAATCTGTATGCCATACCTTTAGAGTACACAGAACAGTCATCCAGACTGTCCATAGGACACCCTGAAATACTGTTGGTGTTACCACCAATGGCAGAAAAATTCCCTGGAAAAATGAGTAACCAAAGGGGGTTATGTATCGAAATAAAAAGGCACACATCTGCTGATGACTCAAATTACAGCAAACTGAACAGATATGCCAATCGAAGAGGGTAAAAATGGGAGATATGTTTTCACCCTTGGTGCTTGTCATATTTTTTTTTTGCGCAGAAATTAAGATATTCAGTAAAGGAAACAACAAAACTCATCCCAGATTATATAACTATATAAGTAAGAGAGATATGTTTTGGTTTAATACCCAAAAAAAAAAAAAATGGTTTGGTATCTGTTGCAATCTACTGTATTTCGTCAAAGAAGAAACAACTACCTTGTAAATGATGTAATTGGCGAGTCTTTCCACCAGCTTTTTAGTTTCACCAGCATACAGATCTCCAAAAAACAGAGTCTGCAGGAAATTTTCAGAGCTATTAAATCACCAAAAAATGGAAACAGCTAGTCTAATTATTCCCCTACAGGTATTCGCAGATCCCACTGAGGCAACAAAGATCATGGAGCTTCATCTACTTGAGATTTTCCATTTCAAATAAACCATTTAACCAGCATAAAAAAAAAGGTTTCAATTACTTACTTGCTTCTTGCACCATAACACTTTATTCTGAGGTGCAAACTAATTTGCTAATGCTGTTTTCTAATAACCAAACTAAGAGCTGTGGATTTCATTTCATTGAAAGAAAAGAACCGTTAGCTATAAGGCACTTGAGATATCCATCTATCTACATAAACTAGACTTTGAGAAAGCTAACTAACGAAACTGGCTTAAACTAAAACCTCGAAAAGTAAAAAGGTCACTCTTACCTTGAGAGAAAGAACCAGAAGAATGTAAACATTAAGCACAAAACTAGCCAGCAAGGCAATTGCAGTGTGAGAACCCAGAAGCAGCTCAAGGGCATCCAGAGAATCCCTTAAAGAAACGTTCTTAGTGGTTACCCCATCAGCTCTAAGTCTATCCAGCGACAACTCCGTCCAGATTTGTAACCCAACAAAGCTCAAAGCTGTTGTTGCCACGGAAATGGGCAGGTGCCTTATCCCCATTAGGAAGCTAATACAGTTTTTTCTCACTCAAGACTTAAACCCCACAGAATCTCATTGAAATATCAAATTAGCCTGAAGTCACCTGCATCAACATGAGATTGCATCAGTAATTTGAAACTCGCCATGGACCAAAAGTTTGAGAATTGAGTTCAGAAGTTGTCGGCTTTGTGAAGGTCAATTGCAGCAACTAGAGTTCACAAACATGATCGCGAAGTTCACAGGACCGAGACATAAATATGAAATCACTAGAATCGAAGGAACTGGGGAAATTCAAGATGAGCTGATGAAATAAGGGAAAATTCAACGATTCAAATCGAGGTTCGGTAGCAGCAAAGAGGAAGATGATGATTGAATCTGCGGAGAGGGAAATTGATGAAGAGAACCTGATCACGCGAAGGATGTCGATTATATTATAAATTCTCTTCAGCGCCGGCAATTCCGTCGTCCTCTCTGTCTCTCTCTCGCGACGGAGAAAGGAAAAACAGAAAGAGCAAAAAGTTGTTTTTAAATGAAGATGAATAGATGAAAAAAAAAAAATGAAGAAGAATATAAAATTAATTAATAAAAATGAAAAGTATCAAATTAGAGATAAGATCATCGGGTTCAAAATTTTACGACCGCGGTAAGTTTTTTTTTTTTTTTTTGGTTACATTAAATAATTTTTCAAAATAGGTTTGTCCATTTTGAAAATCAATACTGGAAGTTAGAAAAAATTGGAATTTTTTTAATTTTTTCAAAATACTGCAAATTCGGCTAATTAAAAAAAAACAAATATTAGAAAAACATAGGAAATTTTTTTAAAATTTTCATTAAATGTAAATATGTAAATTTTCAAATGGATAATATGCTTATTCAAACCGATATAAGATTACAAACAATGGCTGTCTAAAAAAGATTACAGACAATTTGGAACGGGTACGGGAGATTTTTTTCTATTCGGAAATAGAAAATGCCTAGTTTTAGAGATGGAACTTACAAAAATCTTATTTCTCAAAAAAAAAAAAAACTTAAAAAAAATCTTAGTTAAAAATCTATAAATTTTCTTAGAATCTATACCGAGATTTCTGAACAAAGGACGCTTAGACAGTAATTACACTTGTCTCACATTGCCAATGCGGCAATACCAGTGAAATATAGGTTCGGTAATTATCTCGTAACCGCTGCAATATTCGTATTTGGAATCCGAATTATCCGATAACCAGAAATTTCGAAACCAAAATAACAGACGCGATAAATCTTTACATATAGATGTAAACGAAAAAGCTGGGTGAAAACTGAGAAGTCATTTTCCTTGTTTCAGAAAAAAAAAACACCAAAAAAGGGGAGAAAGAGGAAGAGAAACAGAACAATTCCTTCACTCTATCATCATCATCCAAAAGAAAACACTTACACACAGAGCAGAGCATCACCCAAAACTCTAATCGACCTGAATGTGGCGGACATTGTTACGCTCTTCCTCTTTCATCTTAGGGACCACCACTTTCAACACGCCGTTTTTCATCTCCGCCTTTATCTCATCCGTCTTGTATACTTTCTCCGGCAACATTATCCTGCTTGTAAACCTCCTCCTTCCATCGCCGGAAACATCTTCCTCCCTGTCCTCTTTTTCCCCTTCCCCTTTGATCACAAGCGTGTTCTGCTCCAGAGCCAGCTTCACGTCTTCTCTGCTCAGTCCCGGCATATCGATCCTCAGGTACAACGCGTCGTCTTTCTCTTTCACGTGCCAGCCTGGCCTTACTCCTGAAGCTCCCATCCCACGCGTCGCTGCTACCAGAGGGATTTCGCCGAACTGGTCCATGAAATTCAGCACCTGGCTCAGGCTCCTCGTCGGTGTAAACGGATCGAAGATCTCTGTGACATAGATGAAAAACCATAATCAGATCCGAAACAAGCATCGATTCGACAATTAATTAGTACGTGGGGCAATTTAATCGGATTTCAAATTAAAAGCAAAACTGGATTGAGGAACTAACAGCCTTCGCGCTTTAATTGAAGAAATCGTGGATGAGAGAAGAGAGAAGACGAATTACCTGAGAAGATATCTCCGCCGCGGCGAGAAACCGGTCGGTTTGAGCGATGGTTCTTATCGACGCCGTCATCGCCGTCTTCATAGCTTCTAACGGCGTTGGTATTGAAAAGGCGAGAACCAGCCGCCGGACGAACGGCACGGACGGATCGAGGGACGACGGTGGACGAGAGAAGTCTTCTGAGAGCTAGAGATGATGACGCCATTTTCGCAAAAGAGAAGAAGCTAGAGTAACCGAGTGATTGATTAATCAAAGAGAGAGTACCACAAATATCAGAATTTTTTTTTTTTTTTTTGAGCTCTTGAGCGAAAAGAAAATCTGTTAGGGAGAGGATTATATAGCAAGGAGAAGAAGCTACTGGAGAAAATGATCGTTTCAGAGAAAAGTGTTAACTTCTGAAGGATGGTTCTAGAAGCGCGTGCTTCCCAAGTAAAAAAACAATGACATTCTCTATATGGCCCATAACTCTTGGGCCCAGATTTGTGAATTAAAAGGTTTCTCTTCGGTTCGGTTTTGTGTAGATTTGTACCGATTAAAAAACCGAATTTCAACTCGGTTTAGATTGATTTGGTTCAGTTTCTCTTCTTCGATGCCTCTGCGGAAACAGAGATTCAGAGGATCTTCTTCTTCTCTTCAACATAATCGAATTCGAAGTAAGAGTCTGAGGGAAGAACGGAGTCGATCCCCGTGGGATCTGTGTAATCGGGTATGATGCTGGATCTGGGTCCGTTCTCAGATGAGAAGTTCGATGCGAAGCGGTGGGTTAACTCGTCGTGCCAAGCGCGTCACCCGCAGGACTCGCTCGAGAAACACCTGGTGGATCTGGAAATGAAGCTCCAGATTGCCTCCGAGGAGATCGGAGCGTCTCTCGATGAGCAGAGCGTAGGCGCTCTTCTCCGTGTCCCTCGCGCAACACGCGACGTCTTGCGCCTCCGAGATGATGCGGTGTCTCTTCGTGGCTCAGTCGCTGGAATCCTTCAGAAGCTCAAGAAGGTACGCATTGCGCTGCTTCTGCTTTCGTTTTTGGGGACTGAATCTGAGCTTTTGTTTGGATCTCTTCTAGCGTCACAGTGAACAGTGTAAATTCGGATCAGATCACAAGTTACTACGCATGAATCATGGGTAGTGCTATAAGAAAATGCGAGAGAGAGGAACATATTATACTAGTTAGATGATAAATCCTCTCAAATGATCGGATTCGACTCGTGAGAACGGATTCGACTCCTGAGAACTGTGCATTTTCAATAATGTTAGTTTTGGGTTGGGGAATCTAGTTGCTTTAGGGTTCTTCAATATTTGCTATTACGTTTCACTCTCAACAGAGTTTGGTAATATCGAAATTGGTACTTACAGGCAGAGGGTTCTTCAGCAGATTGTATAGCTGCTCTTGCAAGAGTGGACGATGTCAAACAGAGAATGGAGGCTGCCTACAAAACACTACAGGTCAGTATACATAGTAATTTTGTGAATCCATCTTGTGGAAACTTTGTTCGATCTGCAATTGATTATCTTCTTTCTGGTATACCGACAGGATGCTGCTGGGTTAACTCAGTTAAGCTCGACGGTCGAGGATGTTTTTGCTAGCGGCGATCTTCCTCGTGCTGCGGAAACTCTTGCCAGCATGAGAAATTGCTTGTCTGCTGTCGGAGAGGTAGTACAAAATACCAACTTGAGTAGTGTAAGGGTTTAAGTCATTTTATCTTCACTCACTCAACTCCAATTTTGATCAACAGGTTGCAGAATTTGCCAATGTTAGAAAGCAACTAGAAGTGTTGGAGGATAGGCTGGAGGCGATGGTGCAGCCACGTCTTACTGATGCATTAACATATCACAAGGTTTGAATCCAATTATCTAGAAAACCCAAATAATTTAGGTTGTGGTCTTTGTTTCCATTATTGGACTGAAAAGCTTTTCCACAAATTTGACAGGTTGATGTTGCCCAAGATTTGCGAGGAATTCTAATCCGGATTGGGAGATTCAAGTCTCTGGAGTTGCAATATTCAAAAGTGCGTCTAAAGCCAATAAAACAACTCTGGGATGATTTTGACACTAAGCAAAGAGCCAACAAGCTTGCCAGTGAGAGAAGTGAAAGCCAAAGGTTGTCTAGCGGCGATGAGTTTCAATTGACATCAACTCAGACATCCTTTGCCAGTTGGCTGCCAAGCTTTTACGACGAGCTACTTCTCTATCTTGAGCAGGAGTGGAAATGGTAATTGTGTACTTTTTTATACAGTAGCTAAATACCAGGCCCTTCCAGTAACGGTATGTGAGACCTTTATACCCGATCATTTGATTTTGCTTTCATGATTGTTCAGGTGTATGGTTGCCTTCCCTGATGATTACATGACTCTCGTCCCAAAGCTGTTGGTTGAAACCATGGGAGTATTGGGGGCTAGTTTTGTTTCTCGTCTTAACCTTGCAACAGGAGATGCTGTTCCCGAAACAAAAACACTCGCCAAAGGTTGGCATTTTGAATGTTTGATTACCAGATTTTCCTTCTTAGTCTAGTCCTTTTACCCAGATGGATTGGGAGTACATTGCTTCCTAGATGGTTTTACTCTACTATGCTTTGCTAGATAATTCTAAGAGGATCAGTTTCTTCTGCCTTGACATGAGCTACTGTTTTTGGTTATTCTTGTCTTGTTTGTTATTTTTGTGCATACTAGCCAACGTGATGAATCTGAAGTTTTCGTATAAAACAATTTATTGAACCTTCTTCGTTTAGTGATTGCAAATATCCCGAACAATTAAGCATTATTTCGCGTGTCTTACATTTATATTTAGAGTACTGACATTTCTAATGTTTTTCTTGAACAGGTGTGATGGATCTATTATCCGGAGACTTGCCCAAGGGTATTAATATTCAGACCAAGCATCTTGAGGCCCTAATTGAACTGCACAACGTAACTGGGTCATTTGCAAGAAATATTCAGCACCTGTTTGCTGAATCTGAACTTAGGGTCTTAATAGATACACTGAAGGCCGTGTACTCACCCTTTGAA
>JAHZTW010000001.1:188860847-188906331 GCA_020283515.1 Alliaria petiolata | reverse complement strand
TAAAAAACCACCATTAGATCTACAAATCTAATATGGCGGGACGACGCCGCACACACTCGTGTGCATCTCTCAAAATACCCTAGACGCGTGTGTTTTTATAACACCACCTCTTAGTATTTATAAGCAAACCTCAAACTTGTCTTTTTCTTTTCTTTAAAAGACAAGCTTTCCATTCACCTTCGTAATCCTTTTTCTTTGTTTTCCTTTTCCCTTTAAGCTTACAAGCTTTGATTAACCATTTTAAACAATTTCCTTCTCTCCTTTGTATTTCGTTTATGCAGCTCCACGTCATTAATCACTTGACACAAATGTTGCATCTTCAATCTCCCCCTTTTTAACTCATTTTGAGTATTCCAAGCCATCTGCAGCAAATCAAACATCAAACACTTATAACAGAGATTTGAAAAATCAGCAACATCCGCAATAACACTCTGCAACAACTCTCCCCCTTAATCTGAAAACTCCCCCTAAATGCCACTTCTCCCCCTGCTTGGATGCATAAATGAGTTAAAAACTTTTCTCAACTCCAAAAAATCTCTTCGGTCAACCTTGATAACTTGAAACTTCAGATGCAACGACAAATGGGCATAGTAATCATCTTTCTAGCTTCTATTGAATTAACCAACTCAAGACCTTTTTGTTTAGCTTCGTTGTTAACAAATGGGCTGAAGTGGTTGGCCCAAAGAAAAAATTGGCTGAAGCCCATAATACCTCTTCTTGGGTTTGACCAACTAAAACCCAAGTGCTTCTTCTTCTTCCCCGATTACTTCTTCTCGTACCACCCAGAAAGCACAGTTCCGATCATAAGTTTTGGTGAGATTCTCTTTTTCAATTTCAGCACTCATTTTCTAAAATTAGCTGGATTCAATTTGATGGACTTCACCAGATGAAGCTTGAAGACAGGATTCGTCATTGAGACACCAGATGAGCATCTTCAAATCCTGATTCAACAAATGTTCTCACTCGAGATTCCATCTTCTCCTAGTAATCTTGCTTTTGCTTCTGAACGTTTCTCAGCGAAATATTGATTCACATCCAACCCAAAACGTTTTGCCAGAACATGCTCGTACCTGTGTTCTAGCCTCTGCTGATGACGCTGTCACATGTGTTCTCAAAACAATTTCACTAAACCTGATTCAATTACCCTCTGAGACTTCTCACGACCGTTCAACTCATCAATCCTCTCTAGAATCTCCACCATGTAGACAACCATTTAAGTAATACTATTGCCCGGTTGAAGCTTAACTTGAAACAGAACTTGCAAAGACTTCACCGGTTTAGCGAAACACAGAAACTAAAATTCTGAAGCTTTTCCTTAATAGTGCTCAAATTGTTGGAAACATATCGTCTCTTTTTGGTTCTTGAAGTCACCGATTCGATGAACATCTCAAAACGTCCTCTAATTTCCTTTTCTTTCAGCTCTAGAAATCCATTGATCACCAACAAGTTTCATCATACTCGCAATTTTCATGATATGCTCACCAGAACTTCTGCCCCTTTGATTTATTAATGATAACAAAGGAAACCATATGAAAAAACTCATGTGATTCACTTTTGTTTCTGATGAATTTTTTATTGCCGACCAGAGGCGTCTCCTAATATCGATGCAAATCAGCCACCATCCCACGTCTCAGGCGATCTTCATCGTTAGAACCGTCGCTTAGTCGCTTTTGAAGTCTCGTAAACCTTTCTTCCCCTTTTTCTTTTCTTAAGTTGAAGCATAAAATCTCAAATGCGATTTCCGGAGCTCGTGAATTTTTATTCCTGATGGTTAAAGATTGATGTCGTTCTCTACTTGTGTGACTCGCCTCTCTTGATCACGATCTCGGATGTGATTTTTTTTAATAACTTCTCTGATTGCAACCGATGCAAAATCAGATGCCGTTGCATAAACCTCAGTGGTTTCCTCCGATAACACCCATGAGATTCTTCATTGTAGCCCCCTTCCTCTTTGAATTATCTCTCTCGAATTTCCATTATCAACCTCTGATTAGAATCTCCAGAGCTTGTGGCTCCATCATAAGCTTTGTCAGCACAACCAACAAACAAAAAAAAATCTGAAGACCAGTATGCAATTCCTTCAGTACCTTTCTTGTTTCACCTTCGCACTAGTCTGCAATTCCATTACCGCTAAACCAAAGCCTTAATAGATGTCACAACAAACAAACTTTCAGCAACGTTCAATCACCAATACGCATCAGACGTTAAACAATTCAGAAATTATGCAGCAATTTTCGTGATACAAAATACACTCGACAATGGAGACTCGGTCTTTAACTTCCATATAAAAAAATCTCAAGTCTTCAATTCACTTATGCTTCCGGTTTCTTATCTTCTCAATTTTAATTTCTGATTGAAAACTCTATTTCACTCCCAACCCTCAGATGTCTCTCGAACCTTCGTCTCCGTAAACGAGAAACAAGAAAAAACAACTGTATTGGATTAGCAAAAATCCCACGGCTTTGACGTATCATTATTTAGCCTTATTGGGCCCTAACAGAACCAATTGACTAAAGCCCATAATGCCAACTCCACTTTACGCTTTAGTTGGCCCAATATTGTGATTCTTCTTTCCTCACTCCCTTTCTTTTCACGGCGGCGACAACAACAAACCGAGAAGTAATTTATCATCACAATTCTCAGTAAGATCTTCATCTATAACTGGAACCGACTCCAAATCCAAAGCCTCATGACTGGTCGACAAACCCTAATTCCTTGAAGTTCCTCTTAGTGACTTTATTATCCATGAACGAACCTGTTTATCAAACGCTAGCCACAAATCCAGAATCATACCCGAAATAAGAACAAAGCTTCTATCGAGTCCCGCTCTGATACCAATTGAAAAAACATATTTGTGGCTAGATCTATACGTTCGAGTGATAAGACTATATGCGTGCATAAAATAAAGAACACATAGAGTTTTTTAACGAGGTTCGGTTTCCCTACATCCCCGGAACCTAGTCCAGAATAAATCCACTAGAACAAGATTGCAATTACAATTGCGTATGGTATCCAACACTACAATGCCTACCATTCTTTTCTAGATAGAGGTATGAAAACAGTATCAAACCACGCATGGCTTGACTACCATCCGGCAGCACCGATGCATCACCGTCTTCTCTACGGCTGCAGAATCCATAGATTAAAAAACCACCATTAGATCTACAAATCTAATATGGCGGGACGACGCCTCACACACTCGTGTGCATCTCTCAAAATACCCTAGTCGCGTGTGTTTTTATAACACCACCTCTTAGTATTTATAAGCAAACCTCAAACTTGTCTTTTTCTTTTCTTTAAAAGACAAGCTTTCCATTCACCTTCGTATTCCTTTTTCTTTGTTTTCCTTTTCCCTTTAAGCTTACAAGCTTTGATTAACCATTTTAAACAATTTCCTTTTCTCCTTTGTATTTCGTTTATGCAGCTCCACGTCATTAATCACTTGACACAAATGTTGCATCTTCACATAGCCCATATCAAAGCTTCCAATTTTGTATGTAATGGAGAAATGCTTCGTCTTACATTTTTCGTCCCCATTAATGTATCCCCATGACCCAAACCTTGGTAGAACCATCCGAGCCCCGCATTCGCTGTCGTTTCCTTCCAAGACCCATCTACGCTGCATATCAAACCCGCCTGTCCTTATGGTTCTGATACACCTGGTTCGATCTGTGTGTGCACCTGAATATCTTCCACTTGTGCGGCCTCCCATGCGGCTGCCTCTGCCCGGGCCATTTTTAATGTATCACGTGGATCTCGATCTATATTCGAAAATACCTTCTCATTTCGGGCCTTCCAGATATACCATAGTATCCATGGAAAAACTTTCATGTCATCGTGTTGAGGTAATTGTCAGAACAAATGTGCCATATTGGTATATAAACCTTCCGTTGGGAATCTTCTTTGCGGTGTTGGGATCACCGATAGAGCCCAACCTTGAAACGCCGGTGGACATTCAAATAATGTGTGGTTTATTGTTTCCCTCTCCGCCCCACATCTTCCACATTATGGATCACAATTTATACCCCTGTTGCGCAGCCGATCCATTGCCGAAATGCACCCGGATATCACTTGCCATAAAAAATGTTTCATCTTTGGTGGGCATTTAACCTTCCACGCGTGACTTTGTAAATTACTCACATCTGGTCCATAAAATTTTGGTAGAGCACCATTAGATGGGTATTCCTGCTCAGTTGTGTATCCCGACTTTACCGTATATCTTCCTGTCTTTGTATAATGCCAATTGGTCACGTCTTTTCTTAATTCCCTTGTGGTCGGAATACCTATGATTAACGGTATTTCCTCTGTGACAATGAGTTGCTGAATTAGTGGTAAATTCCACGTTGATGAAAGGGGGTCAATCAGTTGATTGACGGTTAGCTCAGGATATAAATTGTATCCCTTGCATCTTGCTGACCTCGGGGGAGATGTCGGAATCCATTGGTCATTCCATACGGATATGGAAGTTCCTGAACCAACTCTTTTAATGAGCCCTTTTTGTACCAGAGATCGAGCAGAAATTATACTTCTCCATCCGTAAGATGGAGAGTACGATCGAATACGGTCCAGAGGCCCTCCATTTCTGTAGTAACGTCCTTTAAACACTTTTGAAAATAGTGATTTCGGGTAGTCTATGAGTCGCCATAGCTGCTTTGCCAGCAGAATCGTGTTAAAATCCTCTATTGCGCGAAAGCCAAGTCCCCTCTCTGATTTGTGTTTACACAAATTTTTCCAAGCAGTCCAATGCATGCCTCTTGTTTGGCCATTAGTACTCCACCAGAAAGAAGCCACCGTACTAGTAAGTTTCCCTGTGATCGTTTTTGGCAGCCGGAAGCACGACATTGCATAAGTTGACATCGTTGTGGCTACCGATTTTATTAACACCTCCTTGCCCCCTTTAGATAACAATTTTGATGTCCATCCGTTTACCCTTTTTTGCTGGCGTTCAATTAGAAAATTAAATTTTTTTGTTTTTGCCCGCCCATACTCTCTGGTATCCCCAAATACGTACCCATCCCTCCGATATTCAGAATTCCCAAAGTATCGTGAACCTCAATTTTGGCAATCGGATCCACTGTATATCCAAATTGTACCGAATATTTCGTAAAATTTATTTGTTGTCCTGGAACTGCTTCATACTGTTTCAAGATATGAAGCAGTACCTGTGCTTCCTCCTTAGTTGCTTTACAAAAGAATAAATTATCATCTGCAAAGAGTAGATGAGAGATTACCGGAGCTGATCTTGCTATTTTTAGCCCCGTTATATGTTGCATCCTTTCTGCTTTCCTCATATTTACTATAAGTACTTTTGTGCATAGTATAAAAAGATACGACGATAAGGGGTCCTCTTGTCGGAGACCACTTTTAGGTGTAATATTACCCCTTGGTTGGCCATTAATTAGAACTCTATATTGTATCGTCGTTATGCACCCCATCATCGAGCAAATCCATTTTTCCGAGAAACCCATCTTCCGTAGTAAGTTTTCAATAAATTGCCATTCGACACGATCATAAGCTTTGCTCATATCGGTTTTGACCGCCATATAATCTCCTTTACATGCCTGATTTGTGCGCAGACCATGGAACATTTCTTGTGCTATGAGTATATTATCCGAGATAAGCCTTCCTTGCACAAAGGCTGTTTGTGTTTCAGAGATAAGCCGTGGTAGTACCCGTCGTAGTCGTTGACACAAGACCTTGGAAATAAGTTTGTGCAAAGCAATTCAGTCATCTTAGTAGGTCTCTCTTTTTTCGGGATGAGACATATGTTAGTTATGTTTAGTCTCGTATCAAAAACTCCCGTTGTGAAGTAATTATTTACCAATTGTACCACCTCTGCTTTAATTATATGCCAAGAGCGTTGAAAAAATAATGTCGTCATCCCATCCGGACCCGGAGCTTTTTCCGGATGCATCATAAATAACGCGGTGCGTACTTCCTCTTCTATTGCCATTACTATTAGTGCTTCGTTATCTATCTCTGTTATCATTCCTGTAATCTCCCCCAACGCCTCCTCAAAGTCCGTCGGCATGGAGGAAGTAAAAAGCTCTTGGAAATAATCGTCTGCTACTTTCTCCACTTTACTATCCCCGACCACCCATGTTCCCTCCTTGTTATACATTCCTACCAACCGGTTGATAGTTCGACGTTGCTTCGTTGTGGCATGATAGAACTTGGTATTTAGATCACCACATTTATGCCATAAGTTCCGACTTTTTTGCTGCCAAAAATTCTCCTCGTCTATATAGGCCTTCTTTAGCTTTTGAGTAATGTCATTTAACTCGTCCTGTGTCCGCGTATCATCCCCTTGTAATTCTTCTAATGCATCTTGTAGTTCTGCTATTTTATCTTTCCCATACGGCCGAGACTCCTTTCTCCATTTCGAAATTTCATGACGACAGTTGCTTATTCTGTCGACAATCGACGTTATTCCACTTCTTGTTGCTTGTTGCCAACCATTTGTGATTGATTCCATTATACCCTCTTGTCCAATCCATCTCTTGTCGAACCTAAACTGATGACGTCGTTTAGTGGTTCGTGTTTCAATGGTAGCCACTATAGGTCGATGATCCGACCCAACCATCCGTAAATATTCGACAAAGGAGTGTGGAAACATGTCATGCCAATCTTCGGTGGCTAGAGCCCTGTCTAAGCGACAACGAACCGTTTGACCATTTCGTCTACCTCGCCAAGATAATTTATTTCCTTTATTTGGGAATTCCAATAAGCCACAGTTATTAATCATATAATTAAAATCAAGAAAACTAGTCGCTGATCGAGTTTTCCCACCTTGTTTTTCATGGTTACCTGTTAATTCATTAAAATCTCCAATCAAAAACCATGGATCCGTTTTTTGTAATCCCATCCGTGTGAGTCGTTCCCATATGTTATTCCTTAGTTTTTGGACTGGTTCCCCATAGATAAATCATAACATAATTAGTTTTCCTTCATACGTGGCTTCAATATCAATGATTCGTTTGGAAGCGTATAAGACTTTAACATCAAAAGAATCATTATAAAATAGAGCAAGACCTCCACTTGATCCGCACGGCTCAACCGTGTACCCAAAATGCAACTGAAATTGTTGAACAAAAGAAAGATAATTTTTTGTTTCCGAAAGAAAAATAAACTCCGGTCTAAATTTCTTCCAGACCTCCCGAAGATAACTTATTGTGTACCGACTCCCTAAACCTTGGCAATTCCAACTTAATATCTTCATATATTATTATCCTTTGACGTACCCAAAATCGGTTTCGGGTTTGGGTCTCCCGTGGCATCTTCCGTGATGATGTCTTCCTTTTTCCGATTGTCCGTACGAATCCCTCCCTTCTTCCTTGGTGAGAGGAGAGTTTGAACCATGCGCTTCTTAGTAGTACCTCCACCAGCTCCCGCTAGCGCATTGAATAAATTCTTCCTAACCACCTACCCCTTTTCATTCTTCATAGTGACCCGAGGTGGCTTTTTGCCACCCACATCTTCAGCATTCACCACACCTGTCATAACCAGACTCTCCTTTGTCACCTCTACATCTCTGGCTTCTTTGATTTCAGGCCCGAACCGTGTCTCCATTTGTCCCAAGTTTGCAACCTTCAGCTCATTGTCTCCATTCTCCTCGATCTGCGAAGAATCGGAGTTCAAGAGATCATCCTCATCGATCTCCATCCCTTCATTGTTTTCACCGGATTGTAGCAGAAATTGATGTGCTACATCGAGGTGATCCAAGGCCTGACCTCTCGTGATAGTATCAATAGCTCTCTCCTCCACCGTGTAATCTAATTTTGTATTCCCGGATTCCTTCACCTCTGCATCCATTATTTAGTTTTTGGTTTTAAGTATTTTTGTGTTTTTTTGTTTTAAGATTAAAAATGATAAAATTAATATTTATTTAATTAATACAAAAATATTATATTTTTACCGTTTTGGGGGGGGGGGGGGTAAAGAGAGTACTAACAGTAATTAAAGTTTTACTTTAAATTATTTAACTTTTCTTTTGCTTAGGTGGACATGACAGATTATATTGGGGATACAGTCTTATATGATAAAACGACGCCCTTTGCCAAGTTCGTGGCGAACGAAACCCTAATCATCATCATTCCTTCTGCACTTTTTTGTTCGTCATCCTTTGGAAATCTTCTAGAAAATTCGATCCTGCAACTGCATATTCTTTCTCTGGGTTTAGTTCGATTTCTTCGTAGCCCTCCATGGATGCTCAACGAGCTCTGTTGGACGAGCTTATGGGTGCAGGTGAGTTTTCGAAGAGCAATCTAGTTTCAACCCGAAATTGAGCCCTCGGAAGCTTTTATGTGAAGATTTTGGTAAATTTTTGTTTAATCAGTCAATAAGGAAACGAATTTCTCTCGATTTTTGCAGCTCGTAATCTGACCGACGAAGAGAGAAGAGGTTTCAAGGAGATTAAGTGGGACGACAGAGAGGTCTGTGCATTCTATATGGTTCGATTTTGTCCTCATGACCTCTTCGTCAACACCCGAAGCGATCTTGGTTAGTTCACTGCTTCTTCGTGAAGTTTTGATTCTTTTTTTTTTCCTATTATCTTAGCTTCATGTCTTGTCCCTGGTGTTTCTTATTCAGGAGCGTGCTCGAGAATTCATGATCCAAAGCTGAAAGAGAGGTGAGGCTTGATTGGAATCTCCATAATGTCTATTTGATTTCAGTATTCGGTAACGTTTTAATTATGAATCTATGAATCTGAATCGATTCTTGTGAGATAGTTATGCCTCATTATGAATCTGAATCGATGCGTCTATCAATGTTCTCTGTAGATGTTAATGTTAAGATTTTACTCAAATGATCTCAAAAAGTCTTAAAGTTTGGGTGTTTTTGACTTTGCTTATTTCAGCTTCGAGAACTCTCCGAGGCATGATTCCTATGTTCCTAAATTCGAGGCCGAGCTTGTTCAGTTTTGCGAGAAGTTGGTGCGTAACGCTTGCCACTCTCCTATTACTTTTTTTCGTTTAGAATCGGTTTCTTCTCTACGCTAAGATTTGGAATTTGGCTACAGGTGAATGATCTTGACAGGAAGGTAAGGCGTGGAAGAGAACGCCTAGCACAAGAAGTTGAACCTGCTCCACCTCCTTCTCTATCTGCAGAAAAAGCTGAACAGTTGTCTGTTTTGGAGGAGAAAGTTAAGAACCTTCTGGAGCAAGTGGAAGCACTTGGTGAGGAAGGCAAAGTGGATGAAGCCGAAGCGCTAATGAGAAAGGTACTATTCTTTTAAACGTTACCATGCTGTTGAGTTTTAAAAAAAAACTTAGAAAAAATGAGTTTCCAAGTTTGAATATCATGATGTGTCCTGCTTGATTCCTCCCTATTTGCAGTTACATTGTATGTGACACCTTGACTATGTTCATTAATCTTGTGCATTGAGCGAGCGCTTATCTTTTGGCAACCCTTTGTAGGTGGAAGCGCTTAATACCGAGAAGGCAGTGCTGTTACAACGACCAAATGACAAGGTACTGGCGATGGCACAGGAGAAGAAGATGGCACTGTGTGAGGTTTGTGGTTCATTCCTTGTGGCTAACGATGCTGTAGAAAGGACTCAGTCTCATGTCCTTGGAAAGCAGCATGTTGGCTATGGCTTGGTCCGGGATTTTCTCGCTGAACAAAAAGTACGTCTCTATTTGAATCTTGCTTCATGCTAATTTGCTACTCCTTGGAAGATGGGGATACCGATGGGGTTTGTTTTTTTAAATTGCAGGCTGCTAAAGATAAAGGAAAGGAAGAAGAAAGGCTTGTCAGAGGAAAAGAAGCAGACGACAAGAGGAAACCGAGGGACAAGGAAAGCGAGAGTAAGAGGAGTGGTTCTAGTGAAAGAGAAAGATACCGTGATAGGGATCGAGACAGAGTTGGTGACAGACACAGAGACCGTGGTAGAGACCATAGAAAGTCATATGACAGGAGATCGAGGAGTGGGAGAGAAGGTGGTCGTGATCGAAGCAGGTCACGGTCTTCTCATGGAAGGTCTGGTAACAGAAGGGTGTCGAGAAGCCCCATTCGCCAGTACTAGTTTGAGATAACGTGTTGTCTCCCTTATGTCTTGGGGGGCCAGGAACTTTTGCAAACTCATGAGGTAGAAATTGTGACAATCCCCTTTTAAGTTTCATGAGCATGTATTTTTCTTTCGTTTTTATGGAACTTCCTTTTGTCAAAATTTTATGGATGAAAATTGTCTTTCTACCGGTTCACAGCTATTCTAAAGAGCTTGAGACCTTAACCCATTCTCCTTCATCGGTTATTTGTTAAGAGGTCCAAAAGCGTCGAGGTAGGTATAACCATATATAACTCTTTTTACATTTTTTTTTGTATGTAGCTTCCTTGTTTCTAGTTTGATATGCGTTTCTGAATCAAAGACTACAGAATCGGGAAATATTGGGCCTCGAATGACAGATACCATTTGAGGTAACAACTATATGACAGAACTCATCCTTACTAGAAGTTGGGTTGATTAGTTTTGTTTATTTTCTTGGAGTTCTCTGTCTGCACTTGGGTGTATGTATACGCAGGAGGAACAATAGTCTCTGGCTTTGGGATTAGGTATATATATATATATATATATATATATAACTGTTGCATTTCTTGTATATACTTTGAACAACTATATTTAAGGTTGAAATTCTCTGGGGTTGAAGTATAATCAGCAATCCCGATCGTCATTCAACCCAAGAAAACTCGAGGTTCGAGCAGGCTTCTTTCACGTGCTTCGCTAGTCCTACGCAAGTATCAGTGAGATGATCATGTAAAGAAACGTGGAAGTTGCGATGAATGTGAAGAAGTTGCAGATTTCAAGATTCTCTTGCACTTTTCGCCACTGGTAATTCACTTTTGGACCAAGACCTTCTTCTTCTTTTTTTTGTTCAAAAGGGCAAAGACCTTCAAAAGGGCTTTCTTCTGATGTTTCCAACCACAGGATCAAGCATATTTGCAATCTATGAAGCAAATGTAATTGGAGAAAACCAGTGATTGTGTCATCACATGCATATATTCCTCAAGTTAGAAAGATTAATTGATCTTATCTAACTCTCGATGCACCTTTTACTCGTTAAATAGAACATATCAAACCGATTCAGTACGATTGGAAGAAGCCAAGTAGGATTAAAAAGGTGAAATATGTGAAGAGATTCAAATGGCAGTCAATTACTTAGCAAAGGCTTCACATTGTTGCTCTGCAAATTCACCATGAAATACCACTCTTATATCCTCAAGAAGCTGCAATATCAATCACAAAAATTTATAAGAATCTTCAAACTTTTTCAATCGAACAGTACCAAACTCCAAAAGTTTCAATGAGTCTTCTCAATGATCTCTTGTGCAAACTTCTCTCCAGAACACCTATGAAAAAAAAAAAAATCCCGGTCAGAAAAAAAAAATGAATAAAAGAATTTCCGCTGCCGGGTTTGAACCCGGAACTACTTCAATCGACAACAGTTTAACCAATGTGCTACAGCGGAGCTTTTGCTTATTGTGAATTATAATTATATATAATCTTTTGTTTTCGCCACATGCAGATACATAATTTAATTTTAAATATTTTTTTCCTAAATTTTAAAATTGTATTGTTATTTTGTTATTTATTTTAAATTTTAATACATTGTATGATCATATTTGGACTTTAAATTTGATAGTTTTATATGTAAATTTGGATTTTTGAATTGAGTCAAAATTTTCGATTTTTGATTAGTGAAATAACAAATTTTTATTTACTATGTTCATGTTAGTTTGGATCCGTTCAAACTAATTATATGACAAAAATATTTTACGCATTAATTTCTTCAAAAAAAAACAATCTCTTCTATTTATCAAGCCGTGCTCGTGAAGTTAGCCGTGTCCGTGCTTGTGAATTTGATAGGTGAAAACCCGCATTGATGAAATAGATACAAAGGGTATCATTTTTCATTCATCGATTTTTAATCACAAGAATGTAGCTTCCTTGTTTCTGATTCAAAGACTACAGAATCGGGAATATTGGGCCTCGAATGACAGATGCCAGTTGAGGTAACAATTATATGATAGAATATTGTTGGTTCGTTACAGTGGCGGAGGCACATGGTTGAGAGGGGGGTCAATTGACCCCTATGATATTTAATGTTTATGTGTTTTTAGGAATTTTTGTAATATTGACCCATTGAAATATTTTTACTGACCCCTATAAATCTAAATCAAACCAAAATTCAATTAAAATTTCTACTTGAATCTTTTAAATTTAATACAACTTCACATTAAAAACTAAACTATATAAATTAGATTCATAGTTAAGCAAAAAAACAGTAAATATGTGTCGTAAATAAGTTGTTTTTTTTTTTAAACGAAAATAAGTTCTACTTGATTATACAAAAAAGTTTAAAGAATTGATGTTTCATTTAGAATTTGGTTTTCTTTCTTATATAATTTTGAATAAATACGTATAGTTAGTTTAAATAAAATTATGAATTATAAAGATAATATTTTAACTATAAGCTACTTTTAAAACCTGGTTCACAAATAATTTTTTTTTTAATAATTTATAAAGTGTATAATATAATAAAAATGTTCAAAAACTATATACGTTATATTTTATAGTATTGTTTTACTATTTTTAGTGTCTATATATTATTGACCCCTGTAGAAATTTTTTCTAGCTCGGCCACTAGTTCGTTAGTTTTGTTTATTTTCTTGGAGTTCTCTGTCTGCACTTAGGTCATAGGTGTATGTATACGCAGGAGGAACAATAGTCTCTGGCTTTGGGATAAGGTATATATATAACTGTTGCATTTCTTGTATTTACTTTGAATAACTATATTTAAGGTTGAAATTCTCTGGGGTTGAAGTGTAATCAGCAATCCCGATCGTCATCAACCCAAGAAAACTCGAGGTTCGAGCAGGCTTCTTTTACGTGCTTCGCTAGTCCTACGCAAGTATCAGTGAGATGATCATGTAAAGAAACGTGGAAGTTGCGATGAATGTGAAGAAGTTGCAGATTTCAAGATTCTCTTACACTTTTCGCCACTGGTAATTCACTTTTGGACCAAGACCTTCTTCTTCTTTTTTTTGTTCAAAAGGGCAAAGACCTTCAAAAGGGCTTTCTTCTGATGTTTCCAACCACAGGATCAAGCATATTTGCAATCTATGAAGCAAATGTAATTGGAGAAAACCAGTGATTGTGTCATCACATGCATATATTCCTCAAGTTAGAAAGATTAATTGATCTTATCTAACTCTCGATGCACCTTTTACTCGTTAAATAGAACATATCAAACCGATTCAGTACGATTGGAAGAAGCCAAGTAGGATTAAAAAGGTGAAATATGTGAAGAGATTAAAATGGCAGTCAATTACTTAGCAAAGGCTTCACATTGTTGCTCTGCAAATTCACCATGAAATACCACTCTTATATCCTCAAGAAGCTGCAATATCAATCACAAAAATTTATAAGAATCTTCAAACTTTTTCAATCGAACAGTACCAAACTCCAAAAGTTTCAATGAGTCTTCTCAATGATCTCTTGTGCAAACTTCTCTCCAGAACACCTATGAAAAAAAAAAAAATCCCGGTCAGAAAAAAAAAATGAATAAAAGAATTTCCGCTGCCGGGTTTGAACCCGGAACTACTTCAATCGACAACAGTTTAACCAATGTGCTACAGCGGAGCTTTTGCTTATTGTGAATTATAATTATATATAATCTTTTGTTTTCGCCACATGCAGATACATAATTTAATTTTAAATATTTTTTTCCTAAATTTTAAAATTGTATTGTTATTTTGTTATTTATTTTAAATTTTAATACATTGTATGATCATATTTGGACTTTAAATTTGATAGTTTTATATGTAAATTTGGATTTTTGAATTGAGTCAAAATTTTCGATTTTTGATTAGTGAAATAACAAATTTTTATTTACTATGTTCATGTTAGTTTGGATCCGTTCAAACTAATTATATGACAAAAATATTTTACGCATTAATTTCTTCAAAAAAAAACAATCTCTTCTATTTATCAAGCCGTGCTCGTGAAGTTAGCCGTGTCCGTGCTTGTGAATTTGATAGGTGAAAACCCGCATTGATGAAATAGATACAAAGGGTATCATTTTTCATTCATCGATTTTTAATCACAAGAATGTAGCTTCCTTGTTTCTGATTCAAAGACTACAGAATCGGGAATATTGGGCCTCGAATGACAGATGCCAGTTGAGGTAACAATTATATGATAGAATATTGTTGGTTCGTTACAGTGGCGGAGGCACATGGTTGAGAGGGGGGTCAATTGACCCCTATGATATTTAATGTTTATGTGTTTTTAGGAATTTTTGTAATATTGACCCATTGAAATATTTTTACTGACCCCTATAAATCTAAATCAAACCAAAATTCAATTAAAATTTCTACTTGAATCTTTTAAATTTAATACAACTTCACATTAAAAACTAAACTATATAAATTAGATTCATAGTTAAGCAAAAAAACAGTAAATATGTGTCGTAAATAAGTTGTTTTTTTTTTTAAACGAAAATAAGTTCTACTTGATTATACAAAAAAGTTTAAAGAATTGATGTTTCATTTAGAATTTGGTTTTCTTTCTTATATAATTTTGAATAAATACGTATAGTTAGTTTAAATAAAATTATGAATTATAAAGATAATATTTTAACTATAAGCTACTTTTAAAACCTGGTTCACAAATAATTTTTTTTTTAATAATTTATAAAGTGTATAATATAATAAAAATGTTCAAAAACTATATACGTTATATTTTATAGTATTGTTTTACTATTTTTAGTGTCTATATATTATTGACCCCTGTAGAAATTTTTTCTAGCTCGGCCACTAGTTCGTTAGTTTTGTTTATTTTCTTGGAGTTCTCTGTCTGCACTTAGGTCATAGGTGTATGTATACGCAGGAGGAACAATAGTCTCTGGCTTTGGGATAAGGTATATATATAACTGTTGCATTTCTTGTATTTACTTTGAATAACTATATTTAAGGTTGAAATTCTCTGGGGTTGAAGTGTAATCAGCAATCCCGATCGTCATCAACCCAAGAAAACTCGAGGTTCGAGCAGGCTTCTTTTACGTGCTTCGCTAGTCCTACGCAAGTATCAGTGAGATGATCATGTAAAGAAACGTGGAAGTTGCGATGAATGTGAAGAAGTTGCAGATTTCAAGATTCTCTTACACTTTTCGCCACTGGTAATTCACTTTTGGACCAAGACCTTCTTCTTTTTTTTTTGTTCAAAAGGGCAAAGACCTTCAAAAGGGCTTTCTTCTGATGTTTCCAACCACAGGATCAAGCATATTTGCAATCTATGAAGCAAATGTAATTGGAGAAAACCAGTGATTGTGTCATCACATGCATATATTCCTCAAGTTAGAAAGATTAATTGATCTTATCTAACTCTCGATGCACCTTTTACTCGTTAAATAGAACATATCAAACCGATTCAGTACGATTGGAAGAAGCCAAGTAGGATTAAAAAGGTGAAATATGTGAAGAGATTCAAATGGCAGTCAATTACTTAGCAAAGGCTTCACATTGTTGCTCTGCAAATTCACCATGAAATACCACTCTTATATCCTCAAGAAGCTGCAATATCAATCACAAAAATTTATAAGAATCTTCAAACTTTTTCAATCGAACAGTACCAAACTCCAAAAGTTTCAATGAGTCTTCTCAATGATCTCTTGTGCAAACTTCTCTCCAGAACACCTATGAAAAAAAAAAAAATCCCGGTCAGAAAAAAAAAATGAATAAAAGAATTTCCGCTGCCGGGTTTGAACCCGGAACTACTTCAATCGACAACAGTTTAACCAATGTGCTACAGCGGAGCTTTTGCTTATTGTGAATTATAATTATATATAATCTTTTGTTTTCGCCACATGCAGATACATAATTTAATTTTAAATATTTTTTTCCTAAATTTTAAAATTGTATTGTTATTTTGTTATTTATTTTAAATTTTAATACATTGTATGATCATATTTGGACTTTAAATTTGATAGTTTTATATGTAAATTTGGATTTTTGAATTGAGTCAAAATTTTCGATTTTTGATTAGTGAAATAACAAATTTTTATTTACTATGTTCATGTTAGTTTGGATCCGTTCAAACTAATTATATGACAAAAATATTTTACGCATTAATTTCTTCAAAAAAAAACAATCTCTTCTATTTATCAAGCCGTGCTCGTGAAGTTAGCCGTGTCCGTGCTTGTGAATTTGATAGGTGAAAACCCGCATTGATGAAATAGATACAAAGGGTATCATTTTTCATTCATCGATTTTTAATCACAAGAATGTAGCTTCCTTGTTTCTGATTCAAAGACTACAGAATCGGGAATATTGGGCCTCGAATGACAGATGCCAGTTGAGGTAACAATTATATGATAGAATATTGTTGGTTCGTTACAGTGGCGGAGGCACATGGTTGAGAGGGGGGTCAATTGACCCCTATGATATTTAATGTTTATGTGTTTTTAGGAATTTTTGTAATATTGACCCATTGAAATATTTTTACTGACCCCTATAAATCTAAATCAAACCAAAATTCAATTAAAATTTCTACTTGAATCTTTTAAATTTAATACAACTTCACATTAAAAACTAAACTATATAAATTAGATTCATAGTTAAGCAAAAAAACAGTAAATATGTGTCGTAAATAAGTTGTTTTTTTTTTTAAACGAAAATAAGTTCTACTTGATTATACAAAAAAGTTTAAAGAATTGATGTTTCATTTAGAATTTGGTTTTCTTTCTTATATAATTTTGAATAAATACGTATAGTTAGTTTAAATAAAATTATGAATTATAAAGATAATATTTTAACTATAAGCTACTTTTAAAACCTGGTTCACAAATAATTTTTTTTTTAATAATTTATAAAGTGTATAATATAATAAAAATGTTCAAAAACTATATACGTTATATTTTATAGTATTGTTTTACTATTTTTAGTGTCTATATATTATTGACCCCTGTAGAAATTTTTTCTAGCTCGGCCACTAGTTCGTTAGTTTTGTTTATTTTCTTGGAGTTCTCTGTCTGCACTTAGGTCATAGGTGTATGTATACGCAGGAGGAACAATAGTCTCTGGCTTTGGGATAAGGTATATATATAACTGTTGCATTTCTTGTATTTACTTTGAATAACTATATTTAAGGTTGAAATTCTCTGGGGTTGAAGTGTAATCAGCAATCCCGATCGTCATCAACCCAAGAAAACTCGAGGTTCGAGCAGGCTTCGTTTACGTGCTTCGCTAGTCCTACGCAAGTATCAGTGAGATGATCATGTAAAGAAACGTGGAAGTTGCGATGAATGTGAAGAAGTTGCAGATTTCAAGATTCTCTTACACTTTTCGCCACTGGTAATTCACTTTTGGACCAAGACCTTCTTCTTTTTTTTTTGTTCAAAAGGACAAAGACCTTCAAAAGGGCTTTCTTCTGATGTTTCCAACCACAGGATCAAGCATATTGCAATCTATGAAGCAAATGTAATTGGAGAAAACCAGTGATTGTGTCATCACATGCATATATTCCTCAAGTTACAACGATTAATGATCTTATCTAACTCTCAATGCACCTTTTACTCGTTAAATAGAAGATATCAAACCGATTCAGTGAAGAGATTCAAATGGCAGTCAATCGTACTGAATCAGTTTGATATGTTCTATTTGATATTTAAATAGAACATATCAAACTCTCGATGCACCTTTTACTCGTTAAAAGGTGAAATATGTGAAGAGATTCAAAATGGCAGTCAATTACTTCGCAAAGGCTTCACATTGTTGCTCTGCAAATTCACCATGAAATACCACTCTTATATCCTCAAGAAGCTGCAATATCAATCACAAAAAATTATAAGAATCTTCAAACTTTTTCAATCCAACAGTACCAAACTCCAAAAGTTTCAACGAGTCTTCTTAATGATCTCTTGCGCAAACTTCTCTCCAGAACACCTATGACCAGCGTCCTACACTTAGCGAATCAGTAAAACTGGTTTCTTCTTGCATTCTCTGCCGCCTGATTTACTCCCGGATACACCGATTTCAACGCCGTCGCCATACTCTCTTTCCGGTAGATAACATAAATATTTCCCGGTCAGCAAAAAAAATTATTTCCCGGCCAGCAAAAAAAAAATGAATAAAAGAATTTCCACTGCCGGGGTTGGAACCCGGAACTACCTCAAACGACAATAGTTTAACCAATGTGCTACAGCGGAGCTTTTGCTTATTATGAATTATAATTATATATAATCTTTTGTTTTCGCCACATGCAGATACATAATTTAATTTTAAATATTTTTTTCCTAAATTTTAATATTGTATTGTTATTTTTTTATTTATTTTAAATTTTAATACATTGTATGATCATATTTGGACTTCAAATTTGATAGTTTTATATGTAAATTTAGATTTTTGAATTGAGTCAAAATTTTATATTTCTGATTAGTGAAATAATTTTTATTTATTTATTATGTTCATGTTAGTTTGGATTCGTTCATAATTAATTATATGACAAAAATATTTTACGCATTAATTTCTTCAAAGAAAACAACCTCTTCAATTTACCAACCCATGCTCGTGAAGTTAGTCGTGTGCGTGCTTGTGAATTGGATAGGTGAAAACACGCATGGATGAAATAAATACAAGGGATAGCATTTTTCATTCATCGATTTCTAATCACAAGAATGTAGTTTCCTTGTTTCTGATTCAAAGACTACAGAATCGAGAATATTAGGCCTCGAATGACAGATGCCATTTGAGGTAACAATTATATGATAGAATATTGTTTTTTTTTTCTAAAAATGATAGAATATTCTTGGTTCATTAGTTTTGTTTATTTTCTTGGAGTTCTCTGTCTGCACTTAGGTGCATGTATACGCAGGAGGAACAACAATCTTTGGCTTTGGGATTAGGTATATATATAACTGTTGCATTTCTTGTATTTACTTTGAACAACTATATTTAAGGTTGAAATTCTCTGGGGTTGAAGTGTAATCAGCCATCCAACCCAAGAAAACTCTGAGGTTCGAGCAGGCTTCGTTTACGTGCTTCGCTAGTCCTACGCAAGTATCAGTGAGATGATCATGTAAAGAAACGTGGAAGTTGCGATGAATGTGAAGAAGTTGCAGATTTCAAGATTCTCTTACACTTTTCGCCACTGGTAATTCACTTTTGGACCAAGACCTTCTTCTTCTTTTTTTTGTTCAAAAGGGCAAAGACCTTCAAAAGGGCTTTCTTCTGATGTTTCCAACCACAGGATCAAGCATATTTGCAATCTATGAAGCAAATGTAATTGGAGAAAACCAGTGATTGTGTCATCACATGCATATATTCCTCAAGTTAGAAAGATTAATTGATCTTATCTAACTCTCGATGCACCTTTTACTCGTTAAATAGAACATATCAAACCGATTCAGTACGATTGGAAGAAGCCAAGTAGGATTAAAAAGGTGAAATATGTGAAGAGATTAAAATGGCAGTCAATTACTTAGCAAAGGCTTCACATTGTTGCTCTGCAAATTCACCATGAAATACCACTCTTATATCCTCAAGAAGCTGCAATATCAATCACAAAAATTTATAAGAATCTTCAAACTTTTTCAATCGAACAGTACCAAACTCCAAAAGTTTCAATGAGTCTTCTCAATGATCTCTTGTGCAAACTTCTCTCCAGAACACCTATGAAAAAAAAAAAAATCCCGGTCAGAAAAAAAAAATGAATAAAAGAATTTCCGCTGCCGGGTTTGAACCCGGAACTACTTCAATCGACAACAGTTTAACCAATGTGCTACAGCGGAGCTTTTGCTTATTGTGAATTATAATTATATATAATCTTTTGTTTTCGCCACATGCAGATACATAATTTAATTTTAAATATTTTTTTCCTAAATTTTAAAATTGTATTGTTATTTTGTTATTTATTTTAAATTTTAATACATTGTATGATCATATTTGGACTTTAAATTTGATAGTTTTATATGTAAATTTGGATTTTTGAATTGAGTCAAAATTTTCGATTTTTGATTAGTGAAATAACAAATTTTTATTTACTATGTTCATGTTAGTTTGGATCCGTTCAAACTAATTATATGACAAAAATATTTTACGCATTAATTTCTTCAAAAAAAAACAATCTCTTCTATTTATCAAGCCGTGCTCGTGAAGTTAGCCGTGTCCGTGCTTGTGAATTTGATAGGTGAAAACCCGCATTGATGAAATAGATACAAAGGGTATCATTTTTCATTCATCGATTTTTAATCACAAGAATGTAGCTTCCTTGTTTCTGATTCAAAGACTACAGAATCGGGAATATTGGGCCTCGAATGACAGATGCCAGTTGAGGTAACAATTATATGATAGAATATTGTTGGTTCGTTACAGTGGCGGAGGCACATGGTTGAGAGGGGGGTCAATTGACCCCTATGATATTTAATGTTTATGTGTTTTTAGGAATTTTTGTAATATTGACCCATTGAAATATTTTTACTGACCCCTATAAATCTAAATCAAACCAAAATTCAATTAAAATTTCTACTTGAATCTTTTAAATTTAATACAACTTCACATTAAAAACTAAACTATATAAATTAGATTCATAGTTAAGCAAAAAAACAGTAAATATGTGTCGTAAATAAGTTGTTTTTTTTTTTAAACGAAAATAAGTTCTACTTGATTATACAAAAAAGTTTAAAGAATTGATGTTTCATTTAGAATTTGGTTTTCTTTCTTATATAATTTTGAATAAATACGTATAGTTAGTTTAAATAAAATTATGAATTATAAAGATAATATTTTAACTATAAGCTACTTTTAAAACCTGGTTCACAAATAATTTTTTTTTTAATAATTTATAAAGTGTATAATATAATAAAAATGTTCAAAAACTATATACGTTATATTTTATAGTATTGTTTTACTATTTTTAGTGTCTATATATTATTGACCCCTGTAGAAATTTTTTCTAGCTCGGCCACTAGTTCGTTAGTTTTGTTTATTTTCTTGGAGTTCTCTGTCTGCACTTAGGTCATAGGTGTATGTATACGCAGGAGGAACAATAGTCTCTGGCTTTGGGATAAGGTATATATATAACTGTTGCATTTCTTGTATTTACTTTGAATAACTATATTTAAGGTTGAAATTCTCTGGGGTTGAAGTGTAATCAGCAATCCCGATCGTCATCAACCCAAGAAAACTCGAGGTTCGAGCAGGCTTCTTTTACGTGCTTCGCTAGTCCTACGCAAGTATCAGTGAGATGATCATGTAAAGAAACGTGGAAGTTGCGATGAATGTGAAGAAGTTGCAGATTTCAAGATTCTCTTACACTTTTCGCCACTGGTAATTCACTTTTGGACCAAGACCTTCTTCTTTTTTTTTTGTTCAAAAGGACAAAGACCTTCAAAAGGGCTTTCTTCTGATGTTTCCAACCACAGGATCAAGCATATTGCAATCTATGAAGCAAATGTAATTGGAGAAAACCAGTGATTGTGTCATCACATGCATATATTCCTCAAGTTACAACGATTAATGATCTTATCTAACTCTCAATGCACCTTTTACTCGTTAAATAGAAGATATCAAACCGATTCAGTGAAGAGATTCAAATGGCAGTCAATCGTACTGAATCAGTTTGATATGTTCTATTTGATATTTAAATAGAACATATCAAACTCTCGATGCACCTTTTACTCGTTAAAAGGTGAAATATGTGAAGAGATTCAAAATGGCAGTCAATTACTTCGCAAAGGCTTCACATTGTTGCTCTGCAAATTCACCATGAAATACCACTCTTATATCCTCAAGAAGCTGCAATATCAATCACAAAAAATTATAAGAATCTTCAAACTTTTTCAATCCAACAGTACCAAACTCCAAAAGTTTCAACGAGTCTTCTTAATGATCTCTTGCGCAAACTTCTCTCCAGAACACCTATGACCAGCGTCCTACACTTAGCGAATCAGTAAAACTGGTTTCTTCTTGCATTCTCTGCCGCCTGATTTACTCCCGGATACACCGATTTCAACGCCGTCGCCATACTCTCTTTCCGGTAGATAACATAAATATTTCCCGGTCAGCAAAAAAAATTATTTCCCGGCCAGCAAAAAAAAAATGAATAAAAGAATTTCCACTGCCGGGGTTGGAACCCGGAACTACCTCAAACGACAATAGTTTAACCAATGTGCTACAGCGGAGCTTTTGCTTATTATGAATTATAATTATATATAATCTTTTGTTTTCGCCACATGCAGATACATAATTTAATTTTAAATATTTTTTTCCTAAATTTTAATATTGTATTGTTATTTTTTTATTTATTTTAAATTTTAATACATTGTATGATCATATTTGGACTTCAAATTTGATAGTTTTATATGTAAATTTAGATTTTTGAATTGAGTCAAAATTTTATATTTCTGATTAGTGAAATAATTTTTATTTATTTATTATGTTCATGTTAGTTTGGATTCGTTCATAATTAATTATATGACAAAAATATTTTACGCATTAATTTCTTCAAAGAAAACAACCTCTTCAATTTACCAACCCATGCTCGTGAAGTTAGTCGTGTGCGTGCTTGTGAATTGGATAGGTGAAAACACGCATGGATGAAATAAATACAAGGGATAGCATTTTTCATTCATCGATTTCTAATCACAAGAATGTAGTTTCCTTGTTTCTGATTCAAAGACTACAGAATCGAGAATATTAGGCCTCGAATGACAGATGCCATTTGAGGTAACAATTATATGATAGAATATTGTTTTTTTTTTCTAAAAATGATAGAATATTCTTGGTTCATTAGTTTTGTTTATTTTCTTGGAGTTCTCTGTCTGCACTTAGGTGCATGTATACGCAGGAGGAACAACAATCTTTGGCTTTGGGATTAGGTATATATATAACTGTTGCATTTCTTGTATTTACTTTGAACAACTATATTTAAGGTTGAAATTCTCTGGGGTTGAAGTGTAATCAGCCATCCAACCCAAGAAAACTCTGAGGTTCGAGCAGGCTTCTTTTACGTGCTTCGCTAGTCCTACGCAAGTATCAGTGAGATGATCATGTAAAGAAACGTGGAAGTTGCGATGAATGTGAAGAAGTTGCAGATTTCAAGATTCTCTTACACTTTTCGCCACTGGTAATTCACTTTTGGACCAAGACCTTCTTCTTTTTTTTTTGTTCAAAAGGACAAAGACCTTCAAAAGGGCTTTCTTCTGATGTTTCCAACCACAGGATCAAGCATATTGCAATCTATGAAGCAAATGTAATTGGAGAAAACCAGTGATTGTGTCATCACATGCATATATTCCTCAAGTTACAACGATTAATGATCTTATCTAACTCTCAATGCACCTTTTACTCGTTAAATAGAAGATATCAAACCGATTCAGTACGTTTTGAAGTAGCCAAGTAGGATTAAAAAGGTGAATATGAAATACCACTCTTATATCTTCAAGAAGCTGCAATATCAATCACAAAAATTTATAAGAATCTTCAAACTTTTTCAATCGAACAGTACCAAACTCCAAAAAGTTTCAATGAGTCTTCTCAATGATCTCTTGCACAAACTTCTCGTGCTCGAGATCTTTTACGCCAAATTTTTCGGCAGTCGGGGTTTGAACCCTAAACTGATTCCAAGTTAGGATAGTTTAACCAATATGCTACAACGGAACTGTTGCTTAATATGAATTATAATTGTTTATAATCTTTTGTTTTCGTCATATTCTCTTTCGGGTCGATAACATAGATATTTCCCAAGAATTTCTGCTGCAAGGGTTTGAACCCGGAACTGATTTCAACTTTATAGGTTAGTCTAACCAATGTGCTACAGCGGAACTTTTGCTTAAAATCTTAATATGAATTATAATTTTATATAATCGTTTGTTTTCACTACATGCAGATACATAATTTAATTTTAAATATTTTTTTCCTAAATTTTTATACTGTATTGTTATTTTGTTATTCATTTTAAATTTGATATCGGCTACATACGCATATATGTAAAAGATTTTGCTACATATAAAAGGCTCTATATTAGGGCAGAGCAAAAAAAATCGTTAAGAAAATCATGAATTGAAAGATGGATCTTGTTCTATATATACGTACTGTATTAGGTATTTTTTTAAACTAAAGCTATTTTGGTCAATGTATATAATTCAATAGTTTGGATATATACAAATTTAAAAAAAAAAAAAAAGTTGAGATATGTTACGGCCGTAGTGTCCGAAACGGCATCGTTTTGGTGAAACGTAGCTTTAATGAGTTGGGTAAGTCAACGGAAGAGAAAGACCAATTAGTCTTAAACTCGTTTGGTATCAGTTTGGTTAAAAGCACAGAAACATCCCAAAAAATCTATTCAAATTAAAAAGTAAAAACAACAAAAAAAAAAACTCTTCAATCTTTCGATTCTTTCATATGGTTCGTGATTTTAATTTTTTTTGGCTTCCTTTTCGATTCGATTTTGGTTGATTTGATTTTTTTCTTATCGTTAAAATTTTGGGATTCAGATGTCTGACGGAGGAGCACCGTCGAGGTACGTCAAGTTGACGAAGGAGCAAGCTCCGGTCGATGAGGTTAATCCCGGCGAACTCAATCAGCCGATTCAGGTTCCTCATGTAATGTCTCTCTCTCTCTCTCTATAACTGATCTGATTTTTCTGAGGATTATCATCACGGTTATTTCTTTGGATTCAATTTATTCTGATCGATAATGTAATCCGCCATAGATCCGTGTTCGTGTTTCATCAAGTGACCAATTTTTGATTTTGATCGCGTCCTAATGCTGTTTCTGTCCGATTACATGCTCGATTAGTGTGTTTTTTTTTGTGGTTGGATCTTATCATCAATCTCCAAATTTTTCCCCAAATCCGATGTAATTTATTAGATCTGTGACTGTGTTTGTTTCTCCTCTCTGATTCTTTGAAAAAACACTTGTCCGAGCAGTTAGCTGTTCACAAATGCAACGAGTGTGGCCAAGATTTGCCTGAGAATTTCGAAGCTCCTGCTGATGAGCCATGGACTACCGGAATATTCGGTTGCACTGAAGACATGCCAAGTTGTAAGTTTTTCTTTTGCTTTTTTATCCACAGATGGATATGTATAAAGCCATCATCAAGTGATTGGATCTCACTAGAATTAAGAGCTTAGTTTGACATCTTCAATGTCTTTCTTGGAGAGGTATTCTCAGAATCTCAATATTCCATAACTTACTACTCTTGTTACAGTTTGGCAGGGACTCTTTTGCCCAAGTGTTCTGTTCGGACGTGTCTACGAGACTCTGAGCGAAGAGGAAACCTCGTGGACCAAAGCGTGTATTTGCCACTCGATCGTAGTAGAAGGCGGCCTCACGGNAGGTACGTCAAGTTGACGAAGGAGCAAGCTCCGGTCGATGAGGTTAATCCCGGCGAACTCAATCAGCCGATTCAGGTTCCTCATGTAATGTCTCTCTCTCTCTCTCTATAACTGATCTGATTTTTCTGAGGATTATCATCACGGTTATTTCTTTGGATTCAATTTATTCTGATCGATAATGTAATCCGCCATAGATCCGTGTTCGTGTTTCATCAAGTGACCAATTTTTGATTTTGATCGCGTCCTAATGCTGTTTCTGTCCGATTACATGCTCGATTAGTGTGTTTTTTTTTGTGGTTGGATCTTATCATCAATCTCCAAATTTTTCCCCAAATCCGATGTAATTTATTAGATCTGTGACTGTGTTTGTTTCTCCTCTCTGATTCTTTGAAAAAACACTTGTCCGAGCAGTTAGCTGTTCACAAATGCAACGAGTGTGGCCAAGATTTGCCTGAGAATTTCGAAGCTCCTGCTGATGAGCCATGGACTACCGGAATATTCGGTTGCACTGAAGACATGCCAAGTTGTAAGTTTTTCTTTTGCTTTTTTATCCACAGATGGATATGTATAAAGCCATCATCAAGTGATTGGATCTCACTAGAATTAAGAGCTTAGTTTGACATCTTCAATGTCTTTCTTGGAGAGGTATTCTCAGAATCTCAATATTCCATAACTTACTACTCTTGTTACAGTTTGGCAGGGACTCTTTTGCCCAAGTGTTCTGTTCGGACGTGTCTACGAGACTCTGAGCGAAGAGGAAACCTCGTGGACCAAAGCGTGTATTTGCCACTCGATCGTAGTAGAAGGCGGCCTCACGGTCGCGTCGATGGTCGCTTGCGTCCCCGGTATCGACCCGCACACGTCGTTTCTTATATGGGAAGGCTTGTTGTTCGTTTGGTGGATGTGTGGGATTTACACAGGGAACGTCAGGCAGACTCTACAGAGGAAATATCATCTCCAGGTAAATCAATCGCAATGGCTTTTTAGAACACGGGATCGATGAAAACATCACGAAAAAGAATTTGAAAATGTCTGTGTTTGCTTTTTGTTTGATGAAAAACAGAACTCTCCGTGTGACCCGTGTATGGTGCATTGTTGCCTCCATTTCTGTGCGGTTTGCCAAGAACACCGTGAGATGAAGAACCGTCTTTCGGACAACTTTGTGATGCCCATGACCGTGGTTAACCCGCCGCCGGTTCAAGAGATGAGTGCCTCTAATGACAGAGACCACCACCATGGCTCTGTACCGGTATCGCACCATAGCTCTGATCTCGAGATGCGGCCATTGTAGTCAGTCTCAATGTTCCAACCAGATTCAAGGGTTCTTGTTTTGTTCTGTTTTTGTATGGGAACCTGATGGCACTGGCTTAAATGAGAGGATGATATGTAAAACTGACTTGGTTTGTTTAAAATTGAATTAAACGATGTTTACTTCTCCTAAAGAAATGAATTAGAACAGAGCAGCCTCCATACTTCTTTTTGAAATACATGAAGTACCCCCCGACAAAGAAAAATCGGAGGATGTTAAGTTTTTTTTTTCTTTTTAAATGAGAATGAACTATTTCAATTTAACTTCCCAAAAAAAAAATGTAACAGCGGAAAATTAATTTGAGAGGTGTTAATGTAACAAACCCAACTAATGAAACTAGGGACGGGGCCACGCCGTGCACGGGCTAAAAGCTCCTAATAAATTTGTTTTTTTTTTACAAAACGATAAGTCTATTTTTTGGTTAGAAATAGAAATTAAACAATTGTCTTCTTATTGGTTCATAATCATAAGCTCTAACGTTTATATGTTTGTTCAAAAGCATTTTTACGAAATGCAAATGAGTAGTGTGTTTTTCGTGATGGTTGAACTTCGAATTTCGGGTTCGTCTTCTGGAAGAATGAGTAGTATTCGAGCTGGTGGTGAGCCGGGTCTCCGGGCCCTGAAATTACTAGGAGGCGAATTAGACAATCCTCAAAAGGAACGAAAAAGAGTTTCTCTCCCGAAAGTTCTCCGACATTCAAGTCAAGCATGCACAATTAAAAACAAGTTTTTAGAATTTATCAGTCTAATGGTGTATCCGAGAATAAGAAGTGATATAATGACTTGGGTTTGATGCTCTGTTACTTTTTTTGTTTTTGTTTTCAAATTTTTTGCCTAATATTTATTTGGAAAAACTTGTTTGTTAGCAAAGAAAAGATGTTTACATGTCTTGGTTTTACATGTATTTTCTTTGGATATACTATATCAATGTACTACTTTCTAATCAAAATTAACTTTGCAAAAAAAAATTATGCTCTTATACGTTTTAATCAAAAAATATCACTTTCATTTGGAAATTTGGTATACAATAAAAAATTAAATAACTAATCAATAAAATAATATTTTCTCATTAAAAAACTTAACCATTACAAATTCAACATAATTTGGATAAATAACAGTATTAAGATTTTATTTTATTTAAGTATAAATATTAGCAGGAAATAAATATTCGAATCCGCACATTCATTTGCCTCTCTTTTTTAGTCGGAATGTAAAAGTGACTTGAGCAAATATAGATTTTCAGCCCTATATCGCATCAATATAATAGTGTAGCCGAAGATTGCGCTCATAGCCGTAATAACTTCATTCGAAAATTTGGTATAAACATCCAAAAAAATATATTACCTTGCGCGGACATGTTCTACACTGTGATATCGCTCTTGAAGAACGATTAATGTGTTTTTTGTTAACTGTTTTGCTTTCTGATCGCGTTTTGAAAATATTTTTATACTACATTAATATCCAGCCATTTCACCTTTTGTTTTCTTTGAATTTGATATGAAATTGGATTTTTTTTTATTTTTTTTTTAAAAACTTAACTGGATTTTCTTTACAAATGGGGGAAAAAGATAATCAGACAGAGTGGGTAGGCGAATTCAGTCTTTGAAAAAGAACAATTGAACAATGGGAGAGTTATGACCATAAAGTTTTGCATAGAAGTACATGCCAAATTGTTGGCAACCATAACTGATGAAGAAAAACGTGTTTATATGATGAGATCATAAACAATGTTAGTAGTCAATTTTTGCAAAAGGCATCACTAGCGAAGATTGGAATATATTTGCAAAAGTTAATTTTTACTCATAAAGATTGTAGATTTTGGTAACGGATATGAATTGAAAACCGCAACATAGAGTATCTAGACGTGATTGCATTCTCGTATTTTCTTTCTTTTTAATATTTTTTGATATTGTATCTAGAATTTTAATGTTTTTAAAATTAGATTTATTCTATTATTTGTTAATTTTTTATATTTGACTCTTTGTCATTTCATAGTAAATCATTCGATTGAAATTCAGAAATAACTTATATTTATATAAGTTAGCTATAATATAAATATATTAATTTGCAATTTAAACATATAACATACCAATATCTATAATACCCATTAATATTATTTTTATTTAGTCTCTAAAGAATATAATAAACAAATACAAATTATATAACATTATAAATTTTAAAAAACTATTTATCAGCGTTAGGCGGGGAGGACCTGGACCACCTAGTATCTATATACAGTAGTTTTCTTTTTTTACTAACTTTTCTTTTGAAAATTAATTTTTGTGCTTTTTATTTATATATTTTTATCTGTACGTATATTTTTTCTTTCCTTTTATGTTATGAATTAACAATCTTATCTCTATATTTTATTTTCTGTTAATGGAATTATATCTATATGTAACGTGAGTTTCTGTTTGTACTAACTTTTCATTTTCAAATTAAAAGATATTCTTTAATTTATATATTATATCAATATAATATGTAGATATATTCCATCACAAGGAATAAAACGGAGTCTTCATTAATAAGAAATAAAATAAGTAGATATAAATTAAAAAATAATAATGTTATATTTATACTTTCTATATATATATTTTTTATTTATATATTTTCCTATTTAAAAAGATATATTCCATCACAAGGGAAGATTGGAATATATTTTAATTTCTTTTTTTATTTATATATTTTCCTATTTAACATACAAGAAAAAACAAAAAACCATATAAAAAGAAAGAAAGAGAGAAGTACCTTCTCCTTATCTACAAATTGGGTAGAATAATTGGAGTGGTTCATGCATGTCTTTAAAGTAGGGTTGTCCAATCTGGTAAAATCGAACCGAACTGAACCGAACCAAACCGAAATAGAACATATGGTTAGATTCCAGATATATTATATTAACCGTATGGATGTAATAATTTAAAAATCGTAGGATCCGGATATGGTTTGGATATTAACCGATAAAATCGATAAAAACGAAAAAACCCGCTTAATTTTAAATCATAATATAATAATATATAGTATACAATAAGTATGTAAATTATGTAAACCTAAAAATCTAATGTCTAAATAAATTAAAAAAAAACAATATAATTAACCTAGTAGTTGATAAAAAAAATATAAGGTGGCGCTGTCAAAATCTAAAAGACTTCATCTCTTATATAATAGTAATACCATTATTGATTTTAGCGATAGTTTTCTTCTACAACTTTTTCCAAAAAAAAATATTTTGCTTTTGTTTGTCTATTAAATAACCAAACTCGTTTGAAGGTTTGTTTTTCTAATTAGATGATTAGATTATATTATTTTAAGTTTGTTTTTTAATTACAAATTTTAGAGTTTTATTTATTTTATAATAAACATGAGTTTTACAATTTTAATTTTTTCTATGTTTTCTACTTTTTATTGTTATTATTTCTAATTTTCTATATAAAAAACAGAAATCCACATTATACCAAACAAAATTTTTGTTTTTTGTTAAAAACCGACTAAACCGAAAAACGAAGATATCCAAACCAAACCAAACCAAACTAGATATGGTATTAAAATGGTAGCTAATTTTTACTAACCGAAAAATCGAAAAACCGAAAAAACCGAACCGAAACCGAACCGACATCCAGATTGGACATCCCTACTTTAAACCCACCCCTCTCTATAAAATACTGATTCCCATAACCCTTTAAAAAACAGGTCACAAATAGCTCTCATCATTTTATAAAGAAGAAGAAAAACGATGGCTCTCTCTGGTTCACAAAAGAAGCTGCTCCTACTCGTCTTTGCGTTTGCATGTCTCTCCTCATCGGGCGCAGAGGCGTGGAGCTGGAGCTGGAGTAGCGGGTCGGGTAGGGGCTGGGGATCGGACAGCTCAAGCAACTCTAGCTCAGGTCCAAGAGAGATAGTAGTGGGAGGATCTGACGGATGGAAACTAGGGTTAGATTACGAAAAATGGGCTTCCAAGAATGCTCCTTTCTATATAGATCTATGATGTTCTTGGTAAGTAAACGGATTTGGTTATAGATACTATAGTACTATATGTTAGATAGATTTTGATTGGTCTTTAATGAATATATTTTTGTTCGAGATATGGTGCAGTTTTCAAGTACGATAAACAAATCAAGCGAAGGAATAATGTTTATTTGTTACACGACGACATATTGAGTTACGTGTACTGCGACATTAGGAATGCGAAGAAGATTGGATCAACGAATACAAGATCCGAAGAAAGCTTCAAGTTTACACTAAAGAAAGAACATCCTTATACTACTTTGCTTCGGGAGAGCATGATGGTGCTGATAATTCTTGGAACTCAACTTATTGCTGGAAGCACAAGATGAAGTTTGTCGTGATCCCAGTTCGTCACCGTTCTGACTAAATCCTTTAGCCTCTTTGCTGCCTTTACTCATTAATTTAGGTTAATGCAATATTAGAGTTACAATCATCAATGAGTTAAGCTTTCTGATTCTCTCACTGTGATGGACTCTTTCATAAATTCATTAATAAACAGACTATATATGCGGTCGATCTACTTTTTTTTTTTTATTGTGTTAAATTTTAGTTGATGAATACTCGTTAGGTAGTATCAAATAGATAGATTGTTACGTTCCAATAAAGGCATCGTCAGACTTTAGAAAACAAACCACACATCTAATCAAATAAAACAAATCTAACAAAGGTTGGACGATACAAATATGGTTACGGCTAAAGAAACGCAATGTAACTCGATTATTTTTTGTGATGTGTGCTGAGACAATAAAATAATATGTGTTTCCTCGAAGTTTTGTTTACCTATATCTATATGTCGTAAAATATTGTAATGACAATAAAATGATTTCTAAATATTTAACAATATTTAAGGTTAAAAATATATATATATTTAACAATATTCGACTATGCCATATTTTGATGCTATTTTTGTTTACCTATGTATAATGATAAAAAATAGTTCTAAATATTTAACAATATTAAAATGATTTACTCAAGAACACAACTTTATAAGAATAACACTCTTATTAGGTTTAAAAAATATAACTCAAAAACTAAACCCTTGCTCTCAATATGTTTGTCACAACTCGACAATCATACATATATAGGCATTAGCACAGCTTTGTTAATTTTCTTTGTATATTAAAAATAGAAAACTACTCTTTCCTATTCCTAATAACAATAGAATATTTCCTTTTAAATCTATCTTTTCCTTAACCACAACTTGGTTTATGTATCTTAGACTTCAAGCAATGTTGAAGATTCCCTCTTAAGCTTCAACTTGGTCTTGGACATGTCTTGAACTTCTATCATGCTTCTCATCTCACTAAACTTGATCCGCGCCAAAGCTTTAGTTAGGATGTCCGCCTTCTGTTCAACTCCCGGTACGTGCTCCACATCCTCATTGAACTCGATTGAAGTGAACTCTCCTCCTCTATCAGTTCTAAGTGTCATGATCGCCTTCCCTAGATCCTTCTCTACTAAGCTTTTAAACGCTTTTAAACTACTAAACGCTTCACTCTTCTTCTTTATCAACATCGTCCACATGTATCTAGAAAAATCATCTATGATGACAAATATGTATATGTTGTGAGCAATAGTTGGTGGTGTTATTGGACCACACTAATCTGCGTGTATAGTTCTAAGGGTTTAGAAGCTCAAAACATGGCTGACTTTGGAAACGATTGTCGAGTTTGTTTTCCGACTAAACATGACTCACACAATATCTTCTCTTCTCTGATTTTGGGTAAACCATGAACCATTTCTTGCTTGGATATAGAGCTTAAGCTTATATGTCCTAGACGTGCATGCCATCTCCAGGAATCATTTTCTATGCTTGTTGTAAGCATATCGGTTTTCCTATATTTAGGCTTATCTTGTAGAGCATGTTGGACGAGCGTGTGACTTTTACCAAGAGTCTTCCTCTTGAATCGTGAAGTGTCAAGTAGTCTTCTATCATCCTTACATCACAACCAGCTTATGTAGCTTGTCCTAAGCTCAGAATGTTGCTCTTAAGCTCGAGAATGTAGTAAATATCAGAAACGGGTTTGCTCCTCCGTTTTGCTTTGAAAAAGGATTGATCCTTTTCCTTATATCTGCACATAAGATCCATCTCCGAATTTTACCTTCCCCTTTATATTCTCGTTGAGCTCCGAGAAATATTCCTTGTTGCTCGTCATGTGATTACTTGCCCCGTTATCAAGATACCAAACTCCTTCCTTCCGCTTATCGGTTTCGTAGTTCTTTGGTATGATGTTTTCTTCATTCAAGAACACGACTTCATGCAGATAAAGTGTTGGATCAGCTTCTTATGTCTCTACTTTATTTGCTTCTTGTAGTTTATGCATTCTTTTAGGGCAAGTGGAAGCAAAGTGGCATGGTTTGTCACAGCGGTAACAAATCACCTTCGATATATCCTTCTTTCCTCTTGATTTGTTTTGATCAGCTTGGTTTGTTGACCTATCTTGTGAGTTGTTTCGCCCTCTACCACGTCTTCTACCTCATGATGATGACGAGCCTTGTTCGTCTAAATTTGCGTATAACAGCTTGTCTTGTGTTTCTCAGTGATTCTCCTCATCGAGAATTCTTTCTTCATAGGCCTTGAGTCTTCCTATGATGTCTTCAAAGGTTGTTGAATTTATGTCTAGAACTTGCTCGAGAGAGGCTATGATTTGGATGTATCTGCTTCTTGGCAAACTATTGAGAAATTTTTTCACGAGTTTGGATTCCTCGATCGTTTGTCCACGAGAAGCAGATTTTGATGCTAGCTCTGATAGCTTTCCCGCAAGGCTATCTATTGTATCCGTGTCCTTCATCTTAATCCGTTCAAACTCACTCATTAGAGTTTGAAGTCTTGCTTCCTTGATACGATCGACTCCTAGGTGACGAGTTTTGATCGCCTCTCATATCCCTTTTGGAGAATCTTGATCGCCTAGTTGCAAGATAAGAGTCTCCGAGATGGATTGAAACAGAAATCCTATTGCGGCATTATTCTTGTCGGAAACTACTGAACCGGGTTCAATTGTTTCCCACACCTTATGAATTCGCAGCAGAACTTTCATCCTCATGGCCCATACCGTATAGTTCGTTGCGTTTAGCATGGGCATTGGAATGAGAAGGGAATGACTTCCTTCGGGCGAGGATGCGGGACGACGTCTCTGATGGGGTCTAAATAGTCATCCGAAATTGGAGGATTTCTTTGGGGATTCGTCGAGTTTTGAATTTGTAGGACCCTAAGCTACAAGTGCACAGTGTGCGATGTAGTACTTAGGGTATCGATCCACAGCGAGAAGGTCAACTGCAAAACCGGAAATCAGGGCAATCAAAGACGCAGAGAATTGGGGTTTTGGGGTAAGTGTCACGATTTTTGCAGAAAAGAAAGAAGGCATAGTAACGTCTTATATAGAGAAGGGTGTCAACCAATTCTATAACCAACAGGAAAAGGAAAATCAACTTAAGTGCTTGTAAAAAGGAAATCAGGTGAGCAGTGCAGAAAAAGTAAATATTGAAGTGCGTAAATCCCGAGTAAGCCTAGTTGTGAGACCTAGAGCATCCTCACGTCTTTTATTATACCATCTCCCGAGCTTCTCTCTAATAAACTCCAACATAAATGTGATGGGAAACCCTTTCGCTTGTTTAACCGCCGAGTTGATCGATTCTGCGATGTTGCTCGTTTTTATGTTGTATCTATTTCCCATCGAATGAACTCGTGACCATAACCTCGGGTCCGCTTCCTCCAAGTATATTGCTAGAGCAGGGTTTACATTTCGGAGTGCGTCTATGTATCGATTATAATCGTAAGGCGTAGGCAGCGCCTTTGACCAAATACATGAGTTGCTTCCCGTGAAACTGCGTCACTATGTTTTGCTGTAGATGATATTAACATATACCTCGTGTTGCCCAAGGTATCACATTGTTACATGCGTTAGCAATGGAGTCATGCCGGTCAGAAACTATGACCATCGGAAATTCGCCTGAAAAATATCTACTCAATTTGGTGAAAAAACAATTCCATGAAGCATGACACTCAGAATCTACAACTGCAAAAGCCAACAAAAATATCCGAAAGTTACTGTCCTGTCCGGCTGCCACTAGCAAAACACCTCCGTACTTCCCATTTAGATGAGTCCCATCCACCACAATCACTCGCCTCAAGTACTGAAAACCAGCTATAGAAGCTCCAAATGAAATAAATACATATTTAAATCGATTCATCTCATCGCATACAAGGTCCGTGACACTTCCCGGATTGGCTCTCTCAATTTGGCGCAAATAAGAAGGCAGATTCTCATATCCATCTTCTGTTGTTCCCCTCACCAATTGTTGGGCATACATCAAAGCTCCATAAGAAGTGGTGTAATCGAGGTTTAGACCGAACATCACCTTCATAGAATCTTTGATATGCTTTGACACAATTCCATCGATTATGCCAACACGTTCGATAAACAAAGCTCCAACTTACTTAGGTGTACAACGCCTACGGTGAGCTGATCGGTCTGACACAGAACAAGTATGAACTTTCAAATATTTTGTCACCCAGAATGTGTTTGCTTCGTTCTTCACACTCGCTCTAAGCTTCCATGCGCATCCATTGACAGAACATATTGGAACAAACAAAGTCTTCGTAGACTTAGATACTTTAAACGCAAATCTTCCCATCAACGCCGTCGATCGCAACTGTGATAGAAGCTTCTCCTTGCTAGGAAAACTTTTATTGAAAAAGATACTAGAGGACCAAAGTTCTACTTGACCACCATAATACGCCTTGAAAACCTCAACATCATCTTCATCTTTCACTTTCCCGTACTCACTGTAATCCACATCCGAGTCATCGGCCTCATCTTTCGCTTTCACATTCACATTCACATCATCATCGTTCAGAGTATCATCTCCATAATCATCAGCGTCTTCATCTCAATCTTCTTCAGCATCATCACTCGCATCATCATAACAGTCATCCGCCTGTCCACTCACATCATCATTCCCATGGTCTATTATCCTACTCGAAGCGCAAAGGCGTACACCATGCATCCTACTCAACTCAATCAAGCTCTGAACGTTTCTATCTTTTGTGACATAAATAGGAGGAGAATCAGGAGGCATTTGTTGAACCATCATAGGTGGTAATGGATAGGATAACTCCACAAATTCTGCTTCATTTTCCAGCATATAATCCTCTTGTGCCATTTTAAGAAGCTCAACATGTGTGCAACCATCTCTCAAAAAGAACATTCGTCCTCTTTTGTGATTATCCACCTCGAAATGCCACATCATTTTCTTCCTCACCCATTCTCCAAAAACAGCGGGTATGTGAACCATTCTCTGTAAGAAAACCAAATTCAAACCACATTAGAAATCAATGTCGAATAAGTAGACTTATACAGAAGTCTGCTACTAATAAGTTAAATGTCTAAAAACATAAGAAAATTAATTAAAGCTTAACTATAACAAAAAAGCACGGCAAACTCATACATAAGCAAGACCAATAAATAACAAAAACTCAAGAGTCAAATATTAATTTTTATTTGTTACAAATTTCAGATAAATGAATTTTATAAAAAAATTGATGTCGCAGACTGAAAAAGAAGCCTAATTAGTAGACTTCTCAATGAAGTCGGCTACTAATAAGATAAATGCCTAAAAACACAAAAAAATTAATTAAAACTTAACTATAACAAACAAACATGTCAAACTCATACATAAGGAAGACCAATAAATAACACAAACGCAAGAGTCAAATAATCATTTTTATTTGTTACAAATTTCAGATAAATGAATTTTATAAACAATTCATGTCGGAGACTAACAAAGAAGACTACTTTCTTAGACTTATTTAAGAAGTCTGCACTTAATAAACTAACTACCTTAAAAAAACAAAAAATCTGATTCCACCATACGTATAAAATATTATCATGTAAAACTGATACAGAAGCAAGTACACTTACTGACACAATCTCAAGATTAAAAAAATCTTTAAAAATCGTTATAAATGTAATAAAAATGTGCTTTTAAAAAAAACTTGTAAAAGTAGACTTCATAACGAAGTCTACTATAGTAGTCTACCAGAGAAGTCTACTATAGTAGCAAACATATGAAATCTCCTTTTTAGGTTACTTTTGCAATTGAAAAAAGTTGGTAGACTTCTCCGAAAAGTCTCCCTTACGTGGAGAAGTCTCCTATGAAAAGTAGACTTCTTGGAGGTTAGTTTTGCAATTGAAAAATTGTGTTGTACTTTCTGTACTTTTCGGATGAGACTTTTCCACGTAAGCGAGACTTCTTGGAGGTTAGTTTTGCAATTGACCAAGTTTGACTTTTCAAGTAGACTTCCCCACTCCAAACGAAGTCTAAAATGGGTTAGTTTTGGAGTTGACCAAACATTGAATTAATTAATTAGTAGACTTCTCGGAGAAGTCTGCGAGGAGAGTAGACTTCTCTGCGAAGTCTCCTAATTAAATAATATATTCGTCACCCCAAAATTAGCCAATGAAGTCTACTCAAGAAGTCTGCAAAAAAGCCAATCATTGGTCAATTGCAAAACTAACGTCTCTTTTCTACAGACTTCTTGAGTAGACTTCGCTTAAAAAGTCTTCGTTTTGGTCAATTGCAAAACTAACCTTTTCTCAAGAAGTCTCATTGAGAAGTCTACGCCAGTTTTTTTTGTTCTCAAAGAAAGGCGCAGACTTCAACACGAAGTCTACTATCAGAAATCGGAACACACGGTCAATTGCAAAACTAACATGTGTGTTGACCATCAGACTTCTTGGAGAAGTCTACTCGGAGGAGACTTCTCCAAGAAGTCTGCTGTTGCGGCACAGATAAGAAAATTCACGAAAATCTACTGAAAAAATTACCTAGAAGTAGTCTTTAGCTTCTTCGACCGCCGAGAACTTCGATTTTAGCCACCACCAAAGAAGCCCAATCGCTATGCACGACCAAATCTTCGGATATGGCAATATCTTAGAACTTCAAGTTTGGAAAAGGTAAATTAGAGAGTTTTTGGGATGAAAATGGAGAGAAAAATGAAGAATAGAAGGTAATGAGAGGAGATAATGAGCTTAAAGAGTTCAAAAATTGGTTGTAGAAGCTTTAAAAGCTTCAAATTGGTTGAAAATGGTGGTTGGGTGAATTGATGATGATGGCATTTTCGTGAATAAGTGAGGAGGATGAGGATTGTTTTGTCTTTTGGATTTTCGAAATAAAACAAAAAACAAAAAACCAATGGCAATTTCGTGAATAAGTGGAAATGGGAGTGGTGGTTTGGAAAGAAAGTGGTTAATATTGAAAATGAGAAAATGGTGGGTTACATTTGCAATTGACCAAATGTTTTAGGTTAGTTGTGAAAGAAGTCCATTAAATTAAGTAAATTAACACACTCAAATGTAAACAGATTAGGTTCTATCGTAGTCTAATCTCTTTTCAGCATTTCTTCCAACTCTAGAATGAACCCCAAGTGGTCAATATCGATGATACACTTTGGGGGATATATTATTCCCTTCTAAACCCACTGTACACTTCGTCGGTTTCTGATATTTGTTGGATAAATACTGTATGTTAACTTTAAGTTATAATTTTTAAAAGGTTTTTTTTGTAAAACTAACCATATTACATTATAAGATTAAGAATATAACCAGTGTTTGAATAATAAACCAAATAACCATGTCACATTGTGAAATGTCTAAACTGTCCTCGATTCAACATTATTTCTATTATATTTTCAATATCGGTACATACTATGTTACACATTACTATTATGTGTAAACTATAGTTTACCGGTATAAAAAATGCATAAGTGTATAGTACATATAAAGTAGATTACATTTTACATTTGGCAATGTATTATACCACAACTATGAAAAATATATTTTACTGTGCGAGTCAAAGAGCGTTCGACAACGTACTATACTACAACTATGAAGAATACACTCGATAGTGTACTATACTACAACTATTAGGACAAGAATGAAAGAAAACTATAAATGTGATTCATATTGGTATGTGTACATGATGAGAAATTCTAAATATCCTCACTTGTTTTTGTCATTATGGTGTGTATCCTATGCAAGGTGACCGTCATTACTGTACTATATATTAATATTATAAATTAGTTTTATTTCAAATAGATTAAATATGTGAAGAACTAGCATTTCTATTCTATTTTCCCAAATAATAGTATATGACTATGTTGTCCAATGTTTCTATTTACTTGAATAAAAATAATATTTCACATAGTTGAAATATTTCAAATTAAACTATTCAATAATATTTTATTATATAATACAGTATTGACTGTTGTTTTTACTCGAATACGTGTGTTGTTTAGTAAATCTCTATCTTTTAGTTTTTACTGTTTTTAATTTGAGGATATTTTTGTATATATTGTAGAATATAAAGACTTTTGGCATGGTTACTTTCTCAATTATATATTTTTTTGGTTAGTTTTGCTAGTTTCCAATTTTAAAAAGCAAAAAAAAAAAAAATCAAAGAAAACGAGTTATGGATAAATACGTGTGTTTACTTTCATGGTATAAAAAAATTGGCGTTTAAAAAATAAAAAATGTTAACGAATTCTGGTCAATTGGTTGATTCATCCAATTGGATTCGAATCTTCTTACTATTCAATTTATGTTTTGTTACATTTTAATATTTAGTTTTTCATAGATGCTGAAGATTAATTTGAACTTCCGTTTAGGATCTTCCAGTTATAGAAAAATGTAGTAAAAAATTAAGCAGGAGATTTTACTTATTATTATATGTGAAACGATAAGAAATATTCATTTAACTATAACTTGTTTTGATGATTTTTTTAACGTACATGAATCTATTGTGTGTTACATATACAGGCCTCTAAGTGAGCAAAACCTGTATTACACTCTCCGTGGCAAGGCGAAGGTCCTTGGAACCGCTGTTGCTTTTTCTGGAGCTATGATGGTGGCATTCTACAAGGGGACGGAATACAAACACAAGGACGGGATACCAATTGATGAACACATATTCGGAGGTGCTGTAATGCTTGTGACCAGCTGCGTGAGCTGGGCGGTGTACAGGATATTCCAGGTTAGATATTCTCGGCAATCAATTATGGTAGAATTGTAATTGTTTTTTCTTATCGTTTTGGTTTCGCAGGAAAAATTATTAGCATTTTACCCTGCATGGCTTTCCATACTGGCTATCATGTGCGTACTTGGCATGATCGAGGCTAGTATCACAACTATGATTAGGGACAAAAAGATCTCGGTGTGGAGATTCAGTCCTGATATTAGAATGATGGCTCCTCTAATTGGAGTAAGTGTGATAAGAATCAAACTTCATTCTCTCTTTATTGACTCTTGAACCACCGATTTCAATGACTAACACAAGAACAAACCTCTTAACAACTCCTAACTCTCCAAAGCCAAAGGCTCCCCCTAACAAAATGGTCAAAGACCTTAATCTTTAATCCCTCCTCTCTACTTACACTATTCGAGTGCTTATCAATTTTATTGACACAACATGTCTCTCTCTTTTCTTACAGGGATGTTTTTTAGTTGCCGAGTATTGCATAGTGGGGTGGTTGCTGCCCTAATTCTCACGCCGATGGCTCTCTTTTTTTTTTCTTATTAGACGTTTATTTTTTGCTTTATTTTTACTATATTTTTGCTTTATTTTTACTATATTTTTGCTTTTTTTTGTTTCGAATAATTTATATTATCAATGGTTCTTACACTAAATTATATATTGCATATTATATTGGTGCTTTTGGTTAATGTTTCCCATTCGGGTTTGGATCGGATCTATTCGAGTTTTGGTTACTTCGGTTTTAGGCTGTATGTTCCATTCGAATTTACTATATTTTTGCTTTTTTTTGTTTCGAATAATTTATATTATCAATGGTTCTTACACTAAATTATATATTGCATATTATATTGGTGCTTTTGGTTAATGTTTCCCATTCGGGTTTGGATCGGATCTATTCGAGTTTTGGTTACTTCGGTTTTAGGCTGTATGTTCCATTCGAATATTTTTTATTTTCCGATCGGGTTCGGTTCGGTTCATATCGGGTTCGGGTCAGTTCTGTATCGAGGTTGAGGAACCAGATTTTATCCGAAAACCGATTGGTTATAGATCGGTTCGGATTTTTTAACCCAAAGTAACCATAATTTTAATTCGGTTCGGATATTTTTGGGTATTTGTAACCAAATAAACCAAAAATATCTGAAATGTATCTGATTGAGTACCTAAAATAACTGAAATTAGTATCCGAAAATACTCAATTTACCCAAAATACCTGAAAAATATAAAAATATCTGAAAACCTATAAACATAATTGATATATTCAGTTTATAATTATAATATTTTATATTTTTGTTATTACAAATCTAAATATAACTAATATTTGTTTTGTATATAATTGTATTTCAGGTATTTTCGGGTACCCATTCGATTTTCGGTTCGGTTCAGGTTCGATATCGGTTCTTCGGATATGATCGTGTGGCTCCCATTCGGGTATTTGCATATTATATTGGTGCTTTTGGTTAATGTTTATTTCCAAATATATACATTTACGCTTAAAAATGTATGATCTGATTTTTTTCTTAACTTTATATATATTTACTTATAAAAATTATTCGTTTAAATTTTTGTTTTGTCACCACAACTTTGATTTTTTGCATGTTTTTGATTATTAAATAATATTCAGTGGAACGTCTAATTCTTGTAGGTGATCGGATTTTTTGCAAAATGGTTTTCTATTAAAAGCAAGTAACCATACCAGCTATGACAGTGCAAGAGAAACGAGAGTGTTAAGCAAGAGTTTAATCTAGTCGTTTTTAAAAGCTAACAAACATAGTAGAGAAAATAGAAAAGAGAAGGAGCATATTGATTAGGAGTTTGAATGTCCATGACCTCCACGCCCTCTTCTACCATGCTTTCCTCGACCTCCAACCGTAATCCATTGTTCTTGAATATTTTGGGTCGGTTTTAAAGGCCTTCACACACGGGACCTTGGGCAAGAAGCCTCCTCATCCCCATTGTAACTATTCTGTCACCCTCATCTAGTTCTTCATTCTCCACTAACACATCAGAATTGTTGGAGCTTGTGCGGCTATTTGAGTTGCCAGTTGAGTAACTTACTCAGTGATAATAGTATTCTGAACCTTTGTGATCGGCTCAACTTCAGGACGAAAATAATATGTGATCAGATGCAAGATTCACCGAGTCTTTAGTGAGGGTAGTTGTCTCTGAGTTTATTGGCGAGACACTCACCAAACTTGTTGTGGCTATAGCAGCAACTTCATTAGATGCTTCAGTTGTCACTTGAACCGTGGGATCCGAGGCAGAGAGCATTCCTAAACATCTAGAAGCTTTATGTCCAAGTTGGCCACAAGTGGAACATTTAGGAGGCAGCCAAGAGTACAAGACATCAACTCATTGTTATGCTTCCACTCTTATCCTTAAGAGCCACTTTTTGAGGAAAAGGTTTGCTTAGCTTCACTTCAACCAATATTTTAGCTTCTCCCATTTGAGTTGGTTCAAGCCAAGGCTTGCTTGATAGCATTGGTGCACCTATTCCTGAAGCAATCCAATCTATCCCTTTGAAAGAGTATAGCTGGTTCGGTATGTTCTTGAAGAACGGTAACCGTAGAGATTGCCGGCATAGAAATGGTTTCAGATTGACCCCATGAAGAAACAAACTGATAAGCTGAAGCAAGTATATGTTCGTAAGAAGAAGAAGAGAGGTCACGAGGAGAGACAAGTTGCAATTGCTGAGCTGGAGGAATAATGCCAAGCTGGAAGAATTTATTAATAAGGAAAGCTTTCGTCTTATATAGCTAGAGGTTTGTTTTAGGTTTTCATTATCGATTAATTGGATTGTAATTGAGACGAGAGTCTTGCGGCGGTCGTTTGATCGTGAGGGAAGAGAATCGGAGAACTCATTGTGGGAGTGATCCGATTTCTTTCATTGTTACATTCATTATTCTTTGAGTTCTTTGATTCAATAAAAAGTATTATTTAGTGAGATTAAAGATAAGAGTGAAACAGAGAGAGTTTGTGATTCATATCTTATCAATTGGTGCGTTTGTGAGCTCGATCTAACATCGCATTGGATTCTATGGTGACAGACGAGAATCAAGTAACGTCAATGACGTTTATGGATAAAACAGTGGCGGAATTGCAGAACGAAGTCTCGCTTCTCTCTGATGGTTGGTCGCAATTGACGGAGTCGCAGAAACGTACTGATGAGCGCCTTCGTTCTATGGAGCTAGAGATGACGAAGTCGCGATCTGAAACTGGTCAGCGATTTAGCACCTTAGAGCGCCAGATCATTTCGATCTCTCAAGCGTTAGCTCGTATCGAAGCTTTGTCGTTCACTGAGCGCCCTCACGGTAAAGCGCTGGCAGCGTCTTCCAGTCCAGAGCTTCATGTACCTCTAGAATCTTTTACTTCTCCATCGGATGATCATCACATAGGTTATCGGGGAATGAATGTTGCTTTAGCTTCTCGAGAAAGTTTATTGCGCAAGATTGAGTTACCAATTTTCGACGGGCACATGCCGTATGGTTGGATCTGTCGAGTAGAGAGGTATTTCCGGGTTGGTCAGTATACTGAAGATCAGAAGTTGGAATTGGTCTCTTTGAGTTTGGAAGGTCGCGTCTTGAATTGGTTTGAAGGTGAAGTGATTGATTCTCCTTTCACGAATTGGGCTGAATTCAAGCGTCGTATGTTAGCTCGTTTTGTTGTGTCGATTGATGATGAACCAGGAAAGAGACTGTGTGGTATTATGCAGACGAGTTCAATTCAAGATTACATAAGTGAATTTGAGGAGTTGTCATCACAGGTGACAGGTATTGATGAGCAGAACCTAATTAATATCTTCTATAAGGGTTTGAAACCTGCAATGAAAGAGGTGGTGAAGATGAAGGAGCCTATTGGGTTGACGAATCACAAGGCGGCAGTTGCTAAAATGGAAGAGAGTATGTTTTGCAAAGTGGTTAGTGCAACGCCTGTTTCAGAATACCCGACATCTCAGGCTTCCTCCAACCCTTTTAAATCTTCATCCAGATTCCATTCTCAAAGGCCGGTGGTAGCCAAGCAAACTAATAATTATGCAACTGGAGATAAGTTTAAGATGCTCGAGGGAGGGCAACCTGTTCCTAAACCATTTGAAAGACCTAGACAACATCTTTCTGAGGCAGAATTGAAATATAAGAAGAATAATGTGCTATGTTTCAAATGCCCAGCAAAGTGGTCACGTGGACATAAGTGTCCGAATGTTGAGTTACAAGTACTTACTCTAATCAATGGCTATGAAATGGAGGTGTTGGCGTCACACATTGGAGAGGAAGACGATGGCGAGGAGGAGATTGCTCCTCTTTTAATGGCATTGTCCCTAAACGCTTTTCTTGGGCTCGACTCACCCGCGACGACAAAAATACGGGGGTTCTTTGGCAAAGTTTCCGTGGTGATGCTCATTGATAGTGGGGCGACGCATAATTTTGTTACTCCCTCAGTGCTGGCTCGTTCTAAAATGAAGGTACAGACTGATCCAGATATGCAGATTTTGTTGGGGACTGGTGTGACTGTTCATGGTTTGGGCTTGTGTCGCGATGTTGCGTTTGAGCTTCAGGGGCTGTCCTTTGTCAACGACTTTATCTCCTTAGACCTGGGAGGTGTTGATGTGGTTTTAGGGGTTCAGTGGCTTCGCACGTTGGGCAAATGTCAACATGATTGGGATCTTCATGAGATGAGTTTCTTATATCAAGGCTCAATGGTTACAATTTATGGTGATCCAGATCTATATTCGAATAAGCTCTCGCTTAAATCAATGGCTCCAGGTCTGGCTGCTCAGAATAAGGGGATCTCTATTCCGTTGGATAGTTCACATTCACCGGAGGTTTCTCTAATTTCAATTCCGTCTGAAATTGATGCAGTGCTGAAACAGTTTGAATTGGTTTTCTCTAAACCTACAGGTCTACCTCCTTTCCGGAACAGAGAACATGGCATCTGTTTGAAATCAGGTATTACGGCGATAAGCGTGCGACCATTTCGGTATCCTCATGCGCACAAAGAGGCGATGGAGCTATTAGTCACAGAGATGTTGCATAGTGGTATCATAAGGCCGAGCAAAAGTCATTTTTCTAGTCCGGTTCTACTGGTTAAAAAAAAAGACAAGAGCTGGCGTTTTTGCGTGGATTATCGCGCATTGAACCGTGCTACGGTTCCCGATAAATATCCAATTCCGATGATTGATCAACTATTAGACGAATTGTATGGAGCCACAGTGTTTTCCAAGCTTGATCTCCGTTCAGGATACCATCAGATTCGCATGAAGGTAGAGGACATTGGGAAAACTGCGTTTCGGACCCATGAAGGCCATTACGAGTTCTTAGTAATGCCGTTTGGGCTAACAAATGCGCCTGCCACGTTTCAATCATTGATGAATGAGCTGTTTCGACCTTACCTGCGGAAGTTCGTTCTTGTATTTTTTGATGATATACTCGTATACAGCTCTTCTGTTTTGGATCACCAAGAGCATTTGCAGCTGGTCATGAAGGTTTTTGCAGATAACCAGTTGTTTGCCAATCGCAAAAAATGCTCATTTGGTCAAAAACAAGTTGATTATCATGAAGGTAGAGGACATTGGGAAAACTGCGTTTCGGACCCATGAAGGCCATTACGAGTTCTTAGTAATGCCGTTTGGGCTAACAAATGCGCCTGCCACGTTTCAATCATTGATGAATGAGCTGTTTCGACCTTACCTGCGGAAGTTCGTTCTTGTATTCTTTGATGATATACTCGTATACAACTCTTCTGTTTTGGATCACCAAGAGCATTTGCAGCTGGTCATGAAGGTTTTTGCAGATAACCAGTTGTTTGCCAATCGCAAAAA
>JAHZTW010000001.1:188764895-188782420 GCA_020283515.1 Alliaria petiolata | reverse complement strand
AAATGCATTGATCAATGCATTGAAAGTAACAACATCAGGGTCGATACTCCTTTCGGTCATATCACGCAGAAACCGCTCCGCATCACTCCATCTACCATGGTTACAGAAACCATCTATCATACAGCTGTAGGTAAACACACTGGGATAAATTCCTTTCTCGCGCATTTGTTCGAAAAGATTCTGAGCATCAGTAAGAAGTCCATCTTTGCAAAGACGATCAATGATGGGAGTATAGATCACAACATCGGCTCTGATGCTGCTTTTCTCAATCTTCGCAAGCAGATCCAAGGCCGAGACAGTATCGCCCATCTTACACATTCCGTTTACAATTGTTCCGTAAGTAACTTCGTTAGGTTGACAACCTTCTTCCACCATCCGATCAACCAGAGACACTGCTTCGAGCATTCGCCCCTCACGGCAAAGACCGTTCATCAGTGTAGTAAACGTTATGACGTTAGGTTTACATCCCGTTTCAACCATTTGATCAAACAAAGATACTGCTTCGGCGATCCTATCTTCGAGACACAGCCCGTGGAGCAGCGTGCTAAACGTGACAACATTCGGCTGGAGACCAAGTTTGGCGATCTTTCCAAATGTAGACAAAGCAAACGACAGCTTACCACAGCTGCAGAAACACTTTATCAGGATAGTGTAGCTGTATATGTTCAAAGGAACCCGGCGCATCTCCATCTTCCGGTAGAGAGAAATCACGACATCGGGTCGTTCCATTCTCACGAAGACACCCATTAGTTTACAGAAATCAATTGCCGAAGGGAATGGCCGAGATCGAACCATTTCGTCGAACAAAACGACCGCATCATCTAAGCTTTTGATATAATGAGACCCACTTCCCAATTTCAATTCCTCTCCTCCGAATGCTCCTTCGCCACCAGTGCAATGGACTGAAGAAGAAGGTAGACGCTTTCTAATTGTATCTCTCATGGCGTCGCGACGTCGAGGAATCGATCTCGTGCTCATCAATCTCGCAGCAGCAGCGGCGGAGGCAGAAGATTCCAATCTCCAAACCCTAGCCAACATTTCGTTCCTCTCACAAATGAGCTTTACGAACTGAGTGAATGAGAATCACAAAACGACGACCGGTTCAGGTGAATTGGTACAAGGGCCGGTTCATAAAGTCATTTGATTGGCTTGTTGACCGGTAAAATAAAAGTGGGCGATCTTAATGCTGAACACAATCTTGTGAAGAAATCTTATGAATGTTTTACTAAGACCAGATAAGTGGGTGTCTTTCTAATAAAAAAATATTAAAAAATACAAAATAGTAATGATCCGTGTTTTTACACGGAAGACACCAAAATTGTTTAGTCTACTACTCATTGTTTAACTGAAAGGCAAAAGTACTATTAAATTTAATATTATTTAAATGTAAAGACACCATGAGCGATAAGGTTGCTCTAAGGGCATGTGCATTGGAAACTTTAAAAGTGGGTGTCTAAAAATTATTTTTTTGATTAAATTTAAATAAGTTTAATGTTTTAAGACACTTTAGTTATGGAAAGGTGTCTAAAGCCCAAAAATAAATCCTATATTATACACTTTTTATCAGTTTTGGATCTTTAGTCTTAAGATTTATTATTTTAATAATGTTATTAGATCTCTTAAAGTCTCCAATGCACTTGCCCTAAGGGTTTAATTGGTACTAAGTTTTGTCAAAATCTTATCATTTTTTTTTATTTTTATAAATCTCATCATTTTTTTTTCTTGTGTTACTGAAGAGAAGTTGTTGTTCTTGTGCCTCTTTAGCCACTCTCTTGCAAAAATTCATTGTTATTCTAAGAAGAGAGCTTTCATTTTCATGTGTGTTGATAATATCTTAACAAGACAACGAACAGAACCACGTTGAAGATTCAGAGGAATCTAAGCACCATGTGGCTGTGACGACGACAATGGAAAGCATAGAGATGGTTTTATCATAAAACTTTTATGATTCATTATAAAGACTAAAAGCCTCCTCTCTTAATTAACATTAGAGAGAAATGGTTTTTTTTGTTGTTTGTTAATCAAGTTGGAAATAAACAGCTTTCCTATAAACCACAATCTTTTTGTTCGTGCCTTTACTGGATTTTCTAGGTGTTCTCGTTTTTTTTTCTTCTTTTTTGTAATTTGATTTTTAATAGTTATGTAATAAACGACGTTTGTGGTATTTGATATATATTGGCTTGAATGTAAACTGGTACTTACATTCAATACTTCAACTTGTGGTAGTCTACATAAATAGCCTAGTGAAAAGTCTTCCTTCTCTTACTATTTCCACAGCTCCCAAACACTCTTGCTTCTCTTACTTTTTTGCAAGAGTTTGCTTTGCTCTTAAACAAAACAGAGAGACAAAAAAAAAAAAAAGAGAGGGAAGGAGACATCATCACAAGAAGTGCATCAAACACTTGGGCGAAACTCTGGGAAGAGTCTTTAGATCATTGGTGACTCGCAAGTAGTCATTGTTCCCTCGTTCAATACCAATTTTCACAGTCTCAAGATATTTCAATTTTTCCAAGAAATGTCTCATTTGTTTCAACTCTTCACACGTTCCTCTATACCCTGAAATCTCAAGCAGCTTCACTTGACATGTCCATAAGCAAGACGTAGTATCCTCTTCCTTCATCATCTTCCTCTTCTTCCATATATTAGGGTTGCAAGGGCACGCGTCCCCACAACTGTTTGTAACTTTGTGCACAAGACCCTGAAAGCATCATCATAACCAACCAGACCAATTTGACATGTAATAATGGCAATACAATATGTGTCTTAATTTGTCAAAAAAGAGAGAGCTTATATAGTACCTTGATGAGCAGAGTTTGTAAATTTGGAGACCTCTTGAGCAGAAGTGGCACTACTTGCCAGCCTCTTTCCTCGTCACTCTCAATAGACAGGCGAAGGAGGTTGTTGAAGACCGGCATGGATTTACAACCCCAGTGAAACACCTGTCTTTACATAAAAAAACATATCCAAGTAAGAGAGACCAATAATAATAGATCATTGATTCTCCACAATCCAAAACAAATAAAGTAGGAAAAACGAACCTCCAGAGAGTTACGAGACAAGTGAAGGGTCTTAATGTGGCTTATTCCCGCAACCAGGTCTGTAACATCACCATCAAAATCACCATAACCATCATCCTCGTTAGGTGACTCCCAAAACCGGATATCCAGCCTAGCTTCAACGAGCGAACCCAAACCAACTTCATCGTAGTAACAGGGGACACAAGATGAGTAGTCAAGGTAGACAACATTGTTAACGGAAATGGTAAGCCGCTTGATGGATTCACTCGAAACGAGGCCTTGCCAAACTGACTGGTCATGACCATCACGTATGAATAACTCTTCAAGCACAGGGCATTGCCAAACCAGAAGCTTAAACACCTCGCCACACATCGGGACAGAACCAAGAGAAAGCGATCTGAGAGCTGGGAAAGACACACGGTCGAGATTAAAAAGACCAAGATAAGGAAACAGGTCAATTCCGTCGGATAGTGTGAGCTTAACCAATGAGGTGTTCTGGGACAAGACGCTGAAATCTAGATGATAACGATGATAGCATTGCAAGTGTAGCTCCAAGCAGCCGCGTATCAAGGCAGTTGCGATCCAAGAGCTGGAATATTTGCCATGCTGACAATTCAGAGAGAATTTCTTGACGGGAGGAGTATAATCGCGTAAGAAATAGAAATACTTGTTCATGAACAAAAAGAAGCTATGCCCATCAGCTGTTGTTGGTGGATAATCAAAGTTGTCCACAAGAGGGAACGTGTTCCTCCACCTCTTGGACAGGACAGACATGGAGACAACAAGTTTTGTCGGAAGTAAAGACAGGATTTTTCCAATAATGTCATCAGGCAGGTTGCTGATTGAATCTCTACAACCCATAGAAACGGAGCCCTAACCCTTTTCTCTTTTGTCTGCAGATTTTTGAAAGGATAGAAAACAAAAGTAAATATATAGCTCAAAATTTCGACTATCAATCGCTCTAGCTAATTCGGATCAAGAACGCACAAAGCTCCGAAAAGAAGAGCAAAACAATACTGTACTTACTGGTTATAATCGAAATGGGCTTGGTCTAAAGGGAAGGATCGAAGAAGAAGCGTTGGGTGAATTTTCGCCAAGGTGTCAGATGCACTTCTTGTGATGTCTCTCCTTCCTCTTTTGTCGTTCTGCTTTTTTTTGATTAAAGTAAGTCTTGTTTTTTTTGAAACAATAGATTAATGTCTAATCTTTTTTGTATTATTTAATGTTAAACAAAAGAAATGTTTTTATTTCCAACTTGGCTAACAAACAACAAAACCATTTGTCTGGAAATGGTAAGAGAAGAGGCTTTAGTGTTTATAATGAAATCATATAACCATCTTTATGCTTATCACTGTCGTCGTATCAGCCACATGGTGTTTAGATTGATCCTCTGAATCATAAGACGCAAGAAATCTTCTAGACAGAGAAGTAAAGAAGTTGTTTTTAACGGTTTAAAAAGCTCTTTTTAAGGGAAAACCGGCTGGTTTAGGAGTCCCGTTGTTTCGGGTAATCCCAACATAATGTTCAGATTCTGCAACGCTTGTCCCGAAGCTCCTTTCACAAGATTATCGATCTGCAACACACAACAAAAAAATGTGCTTTCTAAATACAAAATGGCGGGAAAAGTTTAAAGAAGAGTTTATAACAGAGAGATGGTTAATGGCTTAATTACCACTGAGATTATGATAGCTCTTCCAGGGATTCGATCAGGAAACACATTCATATAACAATAGTTGGATCCTCTAACATTGTGTGTCCGAGGAACAACTCCTTCATCCAACACTTTGACAAACTCTTCATCCTACAAAAACGTTTTTGAAGCACAATTAAGTAACAAAACTAGTCATTGGCTTACAAGCACAAAGAGTAAAATCATCATCACCTCATAAGACGTTCTTAATTGCTGGTATAAGTCTTCGGTTCTAACCCCATGAGCCATTTCCACATATATAGTAGATTGCATTCCACGGATCTACCGAAACAGAGAGGGTTCGGTCAAGTAACGATTTAAGGTGAAAACTATAGAGAACCAGGGTTAAGATTTATTTGTACCATTGGCATGAGATGCGGCGTGAAACTGACTGTTACTTTTGATTGTGCAACATCAGATAGTCCTTGTTCGATTTCAGGAACTGCAAAAAACATAAGAGACATTGAATTCAAAACATAAACTTAAACTTTTTACTCATTGTGATCAATCAGTATGTGAATATAGTACCATGGCGATGCCGTGTGACACCATAAGAAGAAATCCCTTCAGCTATCTCAGAGTAAAGATTTGCCTCCTTAGCACCACGTCCTGATGAAAATCTTCATATTCAGTCAAGAAACTAAAAATATTCTATTGTTCATGAACAAACTCCACAAAGTAAGCTCAAACCTGCTCCACTAACACCAGATTTTGCATCGATAATAATGTTTTCATGCTTGATGAGATTTGCCTTTATTAGAGGAACAAGAGGAAGTTGGATCGAAGTCGGGTAACAGCCTGGATTAGCCACAAGCCGCGCCTTTTTGATGTCCTCCCTTAGCAGCTCTGTTAGGCCATACACAACTTCTTTCTGGACCAAGCAAGACACTCAGTAAGTGTAAGCATTATGAACACAAGAGACCAACAATCAAAGGAACAATAACTTTCAAGAGAAAAGTACCTGTAACTCTACTGCCTTGTGTGGCTGACCATACCATTCTTCATATTCCGAGATATCACGGAGCCGGAAATCCTGAAAAGCGTACTTCAATTTAGCATATCACCGGAAGAAAGAACCGAAAAAAAACTATTTCTCCAGAGCATTACCGCTGAAAGATCAACGATTTTTAATCCGGTGGGCAGTCCCTTGATGATTTCCTGTGAAAACACAGACGCATTTCCGTTGAGCTATGAAAAGCAAATTTTGGAAATGGAAGAATCGAAAAGTAAATGGACCTGAGTCGTTCCGTGAGGCAAACAGCAGAACACAGCATCCACAGTTGAAAAATCTGCATCCTTTACAGAGATCAACCTAGGTAGTTTCTGAGGATAGACAGACAAAAAGGTTTTTAATCATTGATCACACAGTATACGCCGTCACGAAGTGTTATTGAACAGATGGAAATCGATTATACTTGAGATCTGAGGTGCGGGAAAACGCTTTCCATTGACTGTCCAGCTTTTCTATCTGCAGTCATCAGAGTGACACCGAAATGCGGATGATTTGCAAGAAGCCTGACGATCTGACATTCGATAAGAAATAGGGATTCCAAATCAAAACTTACTGCTCGTGCATTTGAATCAAAACATAGATACCTCACAAATGAAGCTTTTCAGTCTTTCACACATAATATTCTAGAACCTAAAACCGATGAGTAGAAAGCTTTTTTCTTCCTTTCGCCGGTTTGCATATGACTATAAAGAAGCTTAAACTCACAAGTCACAGCTTTTGCATATGTACACTGCTTAAGCTAAAGAAGGAGGCCATAAAGCCACAGACTTGCAACAAGATGCATACTATTTAGGCTCTGATTCGTTTCAAAATTAAAGAGATCACTCAAAGTAGCAAATTCCCAAATGAAATTAAACTTGAAACAGATGATTTCGACATTGCACAAACCTCAGCACCAGTGTAGCCACTTGCACCAAGAAGACCAATCCGAATATCCTTTTCAGAACTCACAGAGCTATTGGCTGAAACCCTGAAGCTCATTGAAGATAGCTTCTTGACTCGCTTATCAGCTACACGAATCTTCTTTCCCTCCTTTTGCGAAACAGAGAAAATTCATTTTCAAGTAAAAACACACACATTCGTATCAATGTGGAAAAATGAGAAATTAAGAATTTCAGAAAAAGAAAAACCTTGAACCAGCATCCTTGTTCGAAGCAAATTGAACTGAAACTCAACGCACTGCTCATTCTTGAATTGGATTCTGCAACAATCACAAGTTGGAATACACAAGGAAAAATAAAACTGAACTCTTTGCTCTGAATAAGAAAAAATTGGATTCTCGATTGAGATACCTTATGAAATGAAGAGAAAAGGAGTCAGTTATGGTGGCGAAATTGAGAATTGCATAAACCCAGAATCACTTGACTCCTTCGACGGAGGCGACGGCAGGAAAACACGACAGAGATTGAGATTGTGTGAAGAAACCTAAAACGACCGGTCGAACCCGTAACCCCAAATGCCAGTCCGGTCTGGTTTTTATATTTGAAGTTGTTAAGTATTTCTCATGAACTCATTTAATTATTACGTTTTGTTAACATCTGATTATCATTTATTTAATTTGAATTTGTAAAGCAAGTGTAAATCTACAAAGAACCAAATAACACACTAAACTGAAGTGAATTACCAAAAGGATTTAAATTTAAAAGAAACCTGAAACAAAAATATTATGATTTAACATGTAGTTGTTGCAACTTGCAACAGTAACTCTTCCTGATCAGCACAAAATGTCAGAGAAGAAGCAAAAAAACCGTGATTTTGAAGATTTTAGCATATCTAATTCAGGTTTATGTCAACAGTGAACCAATAAAAGGATCATCGATCAAAAAACTTAGACGGCTTGGCTATCTGGGACAAAATCTAACGCAGCCTCATCGTCGGATGTATCGGTTTGTGACTGAGAAGCTCTCAGTAAAGCTTTCTTGTAACTGCTTGATCTTCTCAGCATGTCTTGTAGGCTCCCTGAAAACCTGTTCACAAGACAGGCATACACAGTTTATGATGACCATTTAGTTTTGTGTATTAGCTAAGTTTGAAGATAATACCGTTAAATAAGCCACTTACTTATTTGTTCCTCCAGCCAGATTGTTTCCTGCTAAGATCAACATTCGAAAAATTAGCAGATTGGTACAGAGAGAGAGAGAGAGAGAGCATGTGATTTTAAGTTATATTCGGGTCCGTACAGTACCTTGCAACTTAGACGTAGAAGTCACATCACTATCATCATCTGATGAACTATCCGATGGTGTTCTGGTGGAGACATTCGAAGTCTTGGATTCATCCTCTGATTCATTCTCAGCACCCTCGAAGAAATTGGTCTTACTCTTGTCCATTGTGAGCGATTTCGTCTTACTCTTGTCCACTGTGAGCGATTTGGCGTTTTTCTTCACAGCTTCATCCTTCTTGCTGTTGACATCGACTTTCAAGGATCCACTGCCATCATTATTAACCCTCGACTGCAAATGACTAGTACCTGAACTAGCTGGCTGAACTCTACCTTTTTTCTCTTTTGGTTTCATTGAACTCAACGAACCATCAATGGAACCGCCTGGATGCAAATCGAGCCCCTTCCTCTCCTTTTTAGATTTAGCTCCACCAGTCACTTGAACTTGCTTCTTAACACCACCAACAGTATCGACCTTTTGGCTTGAACCAAAATTGTCTCCCATATCAGCCTTCTCTTTTTGAATTTGCTTGGAGAGGCTATTATCCTCGGAATTATCAGCAACCTCAGAACTCTTTTCCAAATGCAAAGCATCGCTCTCAGTATATTTCTTAGCTGGCTCAATATCTGGTTGAACTCTACCTTTTTTCTCTTTTGGTTTCATTGAGCTCAACGAACCATCAATGGAGTCACCTGGATGCGAATCAAGCCTCTTCTTCTCCTTTTTAGATTTAGTTCCACCAGACACTTGATCTTGCTTCCTAACACCACTAACAATATCGTCCTTTTGGCATGAACCAAAATTGTCTCCCATATCAGCCTTCTCTTTTGGAATTTGCTTGGAGAGGCTATTATCCTCCGTATCATCGGCAGCCACAGTACTCTTTTCCACATGCAAAGCATCGCTCTCAGTATCTTTCTTAGCTGGCTCAGTATCTGGTTGAACTCTACCTTTTTTAGCTTTCGGTTTCATTGAGCTCAATGAACCATCAATAGAACCGCTTGGATGCAAGTCAAGCCTCTTCTTCTCCTTTTTAGATTTAACTCCACCAGTCACTTGATCTTGCTTCTTGCCACCACCAACAATATCGTCCTTTAGGCTAAAACCAAAATTGTCTCCCATATCAGCCCTCACTTGATCGGCAGCCTCAGTACTCTTTTTCAAATGCAAAGCATCGCTCTCAGCATCTTTCTTCGCTGGCATGAATAATGCATCTGTGTCTTTTGGGTTGTTGATGGGAGGATTCTCCTCAAGAGCAGCATTGTTTACCTCAACTGACAATACTTCGGACTCTACAACCTTCAGAGAGTGTTTCTTCTTCGATCTCTTGCTTGATTTCTTCTCAATTTTTTCCAGATTTTCCTCAGTTTCGTTCCTTTCCTGCAAAGAATCTAATACATTTCTGATAACATTATCAGGCTCTTCTCCATCTACGACTTTGATAGGTTCAACATTTTCACCAGAAGCGACCACGGTATCTTCTTTAGAAAGAGTCTTGGCTTTTCTGGACTTTTTCTTCTTAGTAGACTTCACAGATTTAGTCTCATCAGCATCTACTTCAACATTATTGGTCTGTATGTTATCTGCAGCACTTGGTATAGCTTCCCCAATTCCCACATCGTCATTAATCTTCTCACCCATCTCAGTTTCTACACAAGCAATTATATAATATAAGTTGATAGAAACACACCCAATGAAATCTTAGGGAATAGCAAAACCCAACCAATAAACAGCAAATAACATTATGGGTTGATAGTAGAAACTCCCGGAAATTGGATTGGGAAGGAAAACTAAATACAGTAAAAGAACTAAAATTACCGTTCTGTGTTGCTTCTGCAATAGGATTGCCAAGAGTTCCTCTTCTTGAGACTGGAAGAGATTCAGAAGTAGCATCAACACGATCTACATTTCCAGGAACTCCGTTTATCTCATTCACAATATCTCCTGAAGTTGTAGTAGGAACGACAGAAGATTGATTGATGTCATCTTTTGAGCTCTTCTTTCGCCTCTTTTTCTTATCTGTATCTGTTCTGGTTGTCAACCCACTGTTAGCGTCCAAATGCTTTGTCGGGTGGCTCGCTAGATTATCACTTTCAATATCATCTCTTTTCACATCTTCGACAGATTTCTCAACCACCTCATTTTCTACACAAAATCAGCAAAAACATTATGAGTTGATAACAGAAACTCTCTGAGATCTGATTGTAGAGGAAAACTAAATTCAATAAAGAACTGAAATTACCTTTCTGTTTTGCTTCTGCGAAAGGATTGCCAAGAGTTCCTCCTGTTGAGATTGGAAGAGAATCAGAACTAGCATCAACACGATCTACATTTCCAGGAACTCCGTTTATCTCATTCACAATATCTCTTGAAGTTGTAGCAGAAGATTGATTGATGTCATCTTTTGAGCTCTTCTTTCGCCTTTTTTTCTCCTCTTTCTCTGGATTGGTAACGTCCAAATGATTTGCCGGGTGGCTTGCTATATTATCCGCTTCAATTTTATCTCTTCCCACATCATCGACAGATTTCTCACCCATCTCATTTTCTACACAGAATCAGCCAAAACATTATGACTTCATAATAGAAACTCCACCTAGAACTGAACCGAACGTAGAGGATAACTAGATTCAATAAAGAACTGATCAAATGTTAATGAATAGACACTCTCCAATAAGGTCTGATAACAAGAATCGCTACAGTCCATATAATTAAAAAACAATGTTTACCTTTTCCTACTCCTCCCGTAAGAATATCATCTAGCTTTTCTGTCGGTGAAGATTCAGAAGCAACAACTCCAACCTCAACTTTTCCACCTAATTCGTGACTCTCGTCAACATCAAATCTTGAAGCAGTTGTAGCAGCAGCAGACTGATTGAGATCACTTGAGGGTTTCTTCTGACGTTTTTTTCCATCCAAACTTTTCAGTTTTCTCTTCTTTGTTGTCTTTTTAGCTACTTCAGTTTCGAAACCTTCTTCAATAGTCAGATTCTTGGTATGCCCATCTAAAAGTACAGAGTCATTTGCAATCTCCTTCATTTTCTCAAGCACCTCATGGTTGATACAACTTTGGTCAGCATCCTTCTTCTTCTCTGTATCTGGTCTGGTTGTCAACACGCTGTTAGTGTCCAAATGATTTGCCGGGTGGCTCGCATCATTATCAGTTTCCATTTTATCTCTTCCTACATCTTCAACAGATTTCTCAACCAATTCATTTTCTGCACAGAATCAGCAATAACAATATGACTTAGTTATAGAACAGCTGAATGTAGAGGATAACCATATTCAATAAAAGAACTGGTCAAAGGTTAATGAACAGGCACTCCACAATAAGATCTGATAACAAGAATAACTCTATTCCACATAATTAAAACAGAAGTTACCTTTTCCTATTGCTCCCATAAGAATATCATCTAGCTTTTCTCTCGGTGAAAATACTGCACAAGTCTCAGAAGCAACAATGTCAACCATAACTTTTCCACATAACTCATGACTCTCATCAACATCAACTCTTAGAGCAGTCTTAGCAGCAGCGGATTGATCGAGATCAACTGAAGGTTTCTTTCGACTTTTTTCCCCATCCGAACATTTCAGTTTCCTCTTCTTTGTTGTCTTCTCAGCTACTTCAGTTTCAAAAGCTTCTTCAACAGTCAGATTCTTGGTATACCCATCTAAAAGAACATGATCTTTTGCAATCTCCTTCTTCTTCTCGACCAACTCATGGTTTGAGCCATTTTGGTCGGCATCCATTATACTCAGCACCTCACGCTTGTCAACTCTAGCGGTGGCATCGACATACATATACCAGCTTATATTGATTCCCTCAAAAGGCTTACACAAAATCATACGATCTGACAAGTGATAAAAGCGATTTCGACGCTTGACCTGATTAAGTAAAAAATATACACCACTGCTTAGTTGTTGCTAAGGATAACAAAAACTGTATGAAACAAGGCAGCAAAAAGCCGTACCTTAACCGCAGAAATATTGATTTCTCCAAGTTCTGGAAAACATTGTTGATGCTCTATGCATAGTTTCTCTATATATAAACCCACAATAATCAGAAACGCAGTGACAATGTAGCCCGATAAAAGCACCAGTAAATTTCAGAAGCCGATTCAATGAAGTATATAGAGATTGAGTACCCTTACAGCAACACTAACATACTAAATTACTAATTTAGGGAGAGAGAGAGAGTAGTGGAATTTTGTTTCTCACCTTTGAATTCGGAGATGGTTTGATGATGGTTGTCAACGATGACCCCGAGATGAGTTTCCAGGTTCGTCTCCACAAACACGCAGCGAATCTCCGTTTCCGCCATTATCCAGGTTAAATTTAGCGGGCACGACGAAGATGGGGAAGCAGACGAGCGCGAAGAAGATGAAGAGTTCCTGGAAATCGAAAAGGTGCTTAGGGTTTTAGATTAAGAGGTCGCTCTATCTGTCTGACGTTTATATAATTGTCAAGAAATCTCCTTTTTTTCTGCATTGATTACGAAATCTCCTTTAAATATTTTTTTTAAAAATTAACACCTTTTGTTGTTATATATGAAGAAGAAACTAGTTATTTTCTGAATCGTCGTATGGAGAGAAGAACTCCTTGTGAACTCTCATTTCTTCAGAGCTCTGTAACATGTGATGTGTATATACTATATAGTTGTATATACACATGAGTTGCCTCCTATAATAAAACATAATAATTAAGACTTGAGAGATTGAAGAAATAACAAAATTTAATAAATTTCGTACTCAATTCTCCAAACTAATATCATTATGCTACAACAAGAAGAAAGAACATAATGTAATCAACAAAACCCGGTTCGGTTTACTTTCGTATTGGAATACCAGAGACACCTTTGAGACCCATCTTAACCGCGGTTCTGCGGAACAAAGGAGGAGGTTTCTCTAAACCGATAGAATAGCAAAACCGGTTAGCTAACTCAGCCAGCGTGGTTTTATCTCTACCGGTTTCTCGAACCGAGTTGTAATAACCGAGCCAAGCATGGTACGCTGCTTCTTTGATACTTGTATCAATCTTAGCCATTGACTGATCAACCTGGCCACAAAGCAATGGTCATCAATTCGCAATTTTAAAAAGAAAACTCCGGTTAGGGGTAGTAAATTTAAACAAACCTCAAGTTTAGCTCTTGAATCAAGATCAGGAACTGGGATTGGTTCAAGAGGCAAATCTTTAAGCTCATCAAGAAAATATCTCTCCCATGGCGCAATCAAAAGCAATCCTTTCCCTTCTTTGCCTTCTCTTCCGGTTCTACCAAGCCGATGTATATACTGTTCTCTATCACTTGGTATACCGACCTATCAACAACATAATACCGAGTTCAAATTTGTTATAAATATCAATAAGAGATTTGATCTTGATATGAAATTTTTTTCGCATTTGTTGTGCTTTACCTGAATAACCAAAGTAACATCTGGATAGTTCATTCCACGAGCAGACACATCAGATGTGACAAGAATCAGTCTTTTCGATTCTTTAAACTCGTCGGATACACGTGTTCTATGGAGCTGAGGTTTTCTAGCGTGAATCTCCCTGACGTTCAGTTTCATTTCCCGGAGCAGAGTATACATCAGTGACGTTACCATACCGGTTGAACAGAAGACTATTATCTGAGAGAGTAAAATTGGATAGTTGAGAGATTTTTAAAGGCAAGAAGACAAAAAAAAAGTGTTTCTTTACGAGTTTTGTTTACCTTATAATCCGCCGTGTTGCCGATGTGCTCTTTTAAAAGATGAGGTACTAAGTGAAAATGAGATTCGTGTGGAGCAACAAGACAAGATTGCTTCACCTGAGAAACCAAAGCAAGAAACTCAATAACCAGATTTCAAGAATCTTAAGACAAAATGAAGACTTTAAGTTTTACCTTATCATGGGTCTCTACACAACCAAGACCTATTGTGTCGATATAAGAGTGATCTCTTTTCAAAACAAGCTGAGATACTCGACGGACCTGCATTAAACCGACTTTAAACCGTGTGTTTTTTTTCACATTGGATTTCAAGGTAAGTAAAAGACATTGAAGTTAGTTATATAGCAGTTATACCTCTTTTGGAATGGTTGCGGAAAAGAGAAGAGATTGTCTTTGACGAGGCAAACAATCAATGATTTTTTCGACATCCCTCCTGAATCCTAAGTCTAGCAAGAGATCAGCCTCGTCGACCACAAACAATCTAAGCGCCATCAAACGCGAGGTTATGTTAGATTTATNCTGCTTGCAGAATCCATCGACCATTGAGTTATAGGTGAAAGTATCAGGAAATATGCCCCTACGGATCATCTCATCGTATAATCCTTGAGCCTCAGAGAACTTCCCTTCTTTGACAAATGCATTGATCAATGCATTGAAAGTAACAACATCAGGGTCGATACTCCTTTCGGTCATATCACGCAGAAACCGCTCCGCATCACTCCATCTACCATGGTTACAGAAACCATCTATCATACAGCTGTAGGTAAACACACTGGGATAAATTCCTTTCTCGCGCATTTGTTCGAAAAGATTCTGAGCATCAGTAAGAAGTCCATCTTTGCAAAGACGATCAATGATGGGAGTATAGATCACAACATCGGCTCTGATGCTGCTTTTCTCAATCTTCGCAAGCAGATCCAAGGCCGAGACAGTATCGCCCATCTTACACATTCCGTTTACAATTGTTCCGTAAGTAACTTCGTTAGGTTGACAACCTTCTTCCACCATCCGATCAACCAGAGACACTGCTTCGAGCATTCGCCCCTCACGGCAAAGACCGTTCATCAGTGTAGTAAACGTTATGACGTTAGGTTTACATCCCGTTTCAACCATTTGATCAAACAAAGATACTGCTTCGGCGATCCTATCTTCGAGACACAGCCCGTGGAGCAGCGTGCTAAACGTGACAACATTCGGCTGGAGACCAAGTTTGGCGATCTTTCCAAATGTAGACAAAGCAAACGACAGCTTACCACAGCTGCAGAAACACTTTATCAGGATAGTGTAGCTGTATATGTTCAAAGGAACCCGGCGCATCTCCATCTTCCGGTAGAGAGAAATCACGACATCGGGTCGTTCCATTCTCACGAAGACACCCATTAGTTTACAGAAATCAATTGCCGAAGGGAATGGCCGAGATCGAACCATTTCGTCGAACAAATCGACCGCATCATCTAAGCTTTTGATATAATGAGACCCACTTCCCAATTTCAATTCCTCTCCTCCGAATGCTCCTTCGCCACCACTGCAATGGACTGAAGAAGAAGGTAGACGCTTTCTAATTGTATCTCTCTTGGCGTCGCGACGTCGAGGAATCGATCTCGTGCTCATCAATCTCGCAGCAGCAGCGGCGGAGGCAGAAGATTCCAATCTCCAAACCCTAGCCAACATTTCGTTCCTCTCACAAATGAGCTTTACGAACTGAGTGAATGAGAATCACAAAACGACGACCGGGTTCATAAAGTAATATTTTTTATTGGAAAAATCTCATCAATTTTTTCTTGTGTTAATTCATTATGTTTCAATTCATTGATTACAGAGTAAAAGAATGAAGAGAAGTTGTAGTTGTTGTTCGTGTGCCTCATTAGCCGCTCTCTTGCAAAACATTCACCAACAATGAGCAAACATTCTGTTTCAGTTCATTGATTACAAGAGTAAAAAGAATGAAGAGAAGTTGTTCTTCTTCTTGTGCCTCTCTAACCAATCTCTTGCAAAGCATTAACCAACATAGAGTGAGCTTCTTCTGCAATTTCAGAGAATCCAGTGAATGATTTTCTTCAACAAAGCTTCGGTCTCTAAGCTTTTGTTCGGTAACTAGCAGCATTCCTTCTCGCGCAACACCCGACAAAGTAAACCATCGACTGTTTAAGAAAACAAACAAATCAAACAATTCAAGATCCACAAAAGTCGAAGAAAAGTGTTTTAGCCTTAGAATTGTTGTTGGTTGGGAAATCTTTAAAGGTTATATAGTTATTCGCATTAAACCATTAAAAAAGATATAAACTTTTCTCGGAAACAAATCTCCATTGTTGTTCTAAGATGAGAGAAAGCTTTGATTTTTATGAGTGTTAATAAATATCTTACCAAGACAACGAACAGAACCACGTTGAAGATCGCAACAAGTCTCCACTCGGTTTTCATGTACTGAGCTACTCCAGCTCTGCGGTTATTAATCAAACCAACAGAATGATTTAGTTTCACCTTAAAATGAATGAAACAATTGTATACAGAACTAGCTTTTTCAGAGGGAAGTTGATTAGCTCTACTTGCAAGAATCACAATTGTAGCACTTGATGGTCCTCAAATTCTTGTAAAGCTTACAATCTTTGTTCGAACTTATTGAATGAAAGCTCAAGTCGTAGTAAGAAGCATTCACCGCAGGATAACCACACCTTATGCACCAACAAACACAACATTGAGACAGTTAAATAAATATTTTGGCTGTGAATTCAACATAAATAGAAACATCTATCAAATCACAAGAAGAGGCATATTTATATATACTCAGATGGTGGTCGACAGCATCCAGCTTCTATCGGGGTTAATTCTGCGGATTTCAACTTTTTGATGGTCTGAAATAACCAAAAAAAAAGATCAAGGATATTTCAAAGATCATCATAAGGTGAATATTCGGTAATATAAGGGCTTTTGTAGGTGGAAAAGGTACTAGACCTTGTACTTCGTGGAAAGCTTCCTACATTGCTCGGATTTAACAAGACAACTCTTTAGTCTTTTCCAGTTGTTGGTGTTGTTAAGCTGAAATATCGACGAGAGTTAGACGAAAAAGGGGAAGAAAACATTCTTGTTTGAATGATACTTTCTTGCGACGATGAACTGTGATACCTCTTTTAGAAACCATGAGCTGTAATCATTCAGCTTATACTCCTTGTACCTAATTTTGAGGCAGAAAGGTTTCAAGATCTATACATAGGAATAGGTATGTGACCATGGAGGAATATGTTACACTTACCTTAAACCAGGGTTAGTATGCCCGGACCCGTTGTTTGTTACAATAAACCTGTAAAATCCCCAAAAAGAGATAATGATTCAAGGAGATCTTCAACGAATAAACAGCTGAGTTTGCTTGAGATTAACCTTTGGGAAGATGAGACTTACGCTAATACGGTAAAGACAAGAATCGCGATCAAAACGATCAGGAGCACTACAAGATACTTTAAAGGAGGATCATCATGTCAAGGAAGATCCAAACCCAAATTTCTCAACAAAAAGAAACAGCAAACAGAACATGGTAAGTGAAGGATACAATCCAAAGAAGCGCCACACTTCTCTTGCACGCACCAAGAAACCCGATTATGGATCTGAAAAAGCATGAAATCAGAGAACATCTCATGAACAATAAGCAAGCAAACAATAAGAAACATCATAAGCAAGCACCATTGTTCTGCTGTGTAAATTGCGAAGTGGTGTAAACTCACATCAAGAAGATGAAACCACCAAGAGCTAAGACTGGAAATGTAAGTGACCTTCTGCATCCGTCATTGTGTGTACTCATCCACACCCCAAATATTATAACCGCCACAGCCAATAGCTTCACCACAAAATTGTAATAGACAGGACATTACTATAAGAAGTTGCAGAAACAAATAACATTAAAAGGTCGAAGCTTTCACATTATTACAACTCAAGCAGTGGGAATTTC
>JAHZTW010000001.1:188519496-188533452 GCA_020283515.1 Alliaria petiolata | reverse complement strand
AAATCATGCTCTGTAAAAAATATGTTTCCTCTTTGTACAGTTTATTTTTGGAGTTATATTAACCAGAAAACCCCAAAAAAAGAAGTTATAATGAGATATATTAACAAAGAGGGAAAAAGCAAGTAAAATAAATAAGGACCGTGTCGGCCATATCCACCACTTTTTACTTTTAGTAAAAATACTTTTTTGTTGTTGTTGACAAAAGAATAAATTCAATGATTTTCTCAACCAAAAAAAACAAAAATAAATCAATGTTTTCTGCTCGTTCAAAGTCCATGCTAAATAGAATTTCGGCTATTTGATATATATTAATCAAATATATATCGAAAAATATCTTTTTAAAATTTTCTATTCAAATTTATTAATCAACAAAGAGAATTTATATATATAAAAAAAAAAGGACAAAACATCGAGAAAGCTCAGAAATCTGAGCAGTTTTGCGTGTAAATATCAAAGAATAAATTATAAAAAGACTTTAGACTTGTACTGTTGGTGACTACAGAGACCTGCTTGTAATGAACTTCATATTTATGAGAATGTGTACATATGAAAGATGGGAATCCAACATTACCTATCTTAGGGCTGACCAAAGATGATTCATGTCTTAAAGACTGTTTCAAACAATCTATGGAGGCAGCCAAAATCTTCATACGCAGTCAAATAAAATCAAGGAAAATATAATTGAAAGTATTATATTCAAATCATTACTTTAGAATGTTTTATATAATATCTTTACAGATTTGTATATCGCGAAGATCTATTGAGTACTTTATGAACTGGTAGACGCAATTATTTCACTATTCTAATCATTCCATTAACTGTTAAGAAAGGTAATTAATTATGAGTTATTTGCCATTACTCCGTTTATAAATGGCTATTCTTCTTCAGTCTTTTGGGAGTTTAAACATATCACTCAAATGGTCGGTTCAAATGTGGACTAGCCAAACATAAAAAAATAATATTGTGGTACGTTGGATTTCTGACTTTCATACTACTAATATAGACATGTCTAATCTATATAATCTTTCTTTCTTTTTTGGTGATTTTTTTATTTAAACTAAATAAATGGATACATAATGTTTGCAATCAAAACTGGAAAATTTTACCACCTTTTTCAGTTTTATGTTGGTGAATGAAAAATAGAAGAGAGTAAATCAATTTAAGGGTCGTCGTACAAGTAATTTGTCTTCACTAATTAGTAGTACTAATTACACGGTTCTTAATCGATCCATCTTCACCAACATTAGAGGCTTTAGAGCGAATTAATTAAGGGAAACAATATGTACGTCCTATGACATATCAACGCGTGTCAATCATGGCCACACAATGTAAACACACAGTACAAATGTTAAATCGAAAGAGACAAGCCGGCTTGTTTTTCGTAATTTTTATATAAATATGCAAATGAAAAGTAGACACATCACTATATTACAAAATATATATCTTTGCACATTTTAACAGACCAAGTGAAACCTGGCCCCTTACTTTTACCATTACTTAAAACCCTAAAAACATTGAAGTTATAATGATACTCATTTTGTACTAAATAAAGTTAATTACAACAACAAAAATTACAACTTAGAGATAGACATGATCAAAGGAAAGTGCTGCCACGTCCTCTATTTTCTTAAGTTATCCTATTTGTCTCCCTATTTAGTGAAATTAAGAAAACATGTCATGTTTGCTTTGACAAGGATTAGGGATTTTATACGAACACTAATTAATAGAGTCAAATGTTGAGGCATGTCAAATTTAGCCATTGATTTTTTTCTTTGACATCATGGCACTGATTTAGCGTCGCCTTTTTTGTTTTTTTGTTTTTTTTATCAATTTATATATTATGCTACTATAAGTATGATTCAACTCATAAATACACACATATGCATTGCTGCTTAAGACTTAAAATAATTTTATTTTGTGGACTACGGATTTTTGTTGTCCGTAATTTATACATAACACTCTACTAGATTTGAATTTAGTCGGCAACACAACAGAGAAAACATCAACTCAAACCAATATATATACTACAAATTTATATCTTCGATCAGATCATAGAGTTTACCAGAAACCATACATATTTATGACTTTATATGTTTAAACGTATACATGACATAACCTAACCTTTATCAGTACACAAACACATACTGAAGGAAAAGAAAAACAAATTAACTACTTCAAGCGTAACTAAATACTACTAAACAAATCCCACTAAAAGTGTCCCCCATCTGTGGTTATTGTCCTGCTTTCTGAAACAAAAAAAAAAAAAACTGTTTTGCTTGACGCATTTTCTTTTTTACTATTGTATAATCTATAGACAAAGAGTTGCAAATTTCATAATTGATTTAGTATGAGTTTAGATCTGGATTCATTTAGTTATGTAAAAAAAAAGGTCAGTTAGAATACCTTGATTATTCATCTATATATGGATATCTCTGAATTTCTAGGAACAAGCAAATACATTGGGAACTTTTTATCTCAAATTTGGATCTTTATTAACAAAATTACAAATCCAATCATGAAGGTGTTCGATATAATCAAAGATAAGAGACACTCAGAAGATAGAAAATTGCTAAAAACCCTAATCACAAAATTCAAGAACGCCCCAGAGCCCTAATTCAAGAACACTAAAAAAAAAACAAAATGTGACCAAAATTGTTATGAAAGATTTGTCTTCTTGAATTTTGAAAAGCGGAAAACATACGATTTATTCACCAAATCATCTCAAACAAGTGATCATCATCAGGATAAAGAAACAAAGATGATTTCGCATAAAAGTGAGAACAAAGCATCCAACAGAAAATTAAACAGATTTCAATCAGTCAATAGCTCCACAAGCTCTCTCCGTCGGAATTCTCCGGCGAATCATCCGACGGAGGAGATCCCATCCACGGCGGAGCCACCATCATTCCCTTCGCCATATCCGCTAGCAAACCAGGCATGTTCAAAAGCTCTTCCTCATCCACAAACTCCATAGTTGACGATCCCGCCACATCGCAAACTGCTTCCTCTTCCTTCTTCTTCGCAGCCGCATTGGCAGCCGCAGCCGCAGCCCCAACCGTAGCAGCCGCCGTAGCCGCAGCGATTCGGATGTGAGCTGCGGAGGAGGAAACCGGAAGAGGGTAAGACCCGACGGAATCCGGGAAGTTCAAGACGGCTTCTCCGCCTTTAAGAGCTAGAGCCGCCACGTCGTAGGCGGCAGCAGCCATCTCCGGCGTCGTATAAGTCCCGAGCCAGACACGTGTCGTCTTCTTAGGCTCTCGGATCTCGGAGACCCATTTTCCACTCCGGCAACGGATTCCCCGGTAAACAGGATGCTTTTTCCGACGAGAGATGGTTCCGGCGTCAGTGGCCATTAATGTATCATTGTCAGTACCACTTGTGGAAGAAGAAACAGCCGCAAAAGAAACAGTAGTAGTAGTAGTGATAGTAGCAAGTGGAAAAGAGATTTCACACGTGGCAGAGCCAGATAGACCGCACGTGCGAGCTGGCACAGTAGTAACTGACGATGATGAAGCTTGGCTTATAGCTTTAGGTTCAGTGATAGGATTCTTAGGGTCAGCCATATATATTATTAGTATATATTTATGTGAATTTTTATATATATAGAGATAGAGAGAAAGAGAGAGAAATGGATAGAAATGATTTAGGGTTTTAGTGAAAGAAATTAAGGTTTTAAATATGAGATGAAAGTGCGTGGCTATTGCGTGGGGTTTCCTTAAAAGTGTGTTTTGTTTGTGTTTGTGTTTGGTGGGGTTATTTTTAGCTGTAAATAATAATAAAAATATTTTCTTTTTACTTTATTATTTTTATTGACTCAGATTTGTTTTGTATAGTCGATCAAGATGGATAAACTTTTAGACCATCTCCAATGTAAAACTCTATTTTCTACTCCAAAATAGAGTAATTCCAAAATGGAGTTGAGTTTTGCTCCAATGTATAATTCCATTTTTTATTCCAAAAAGAAATATTCTAAATAGATTATATTTCTATTTTATTATTAATACCTTTTAATTCTAAAATTTACAAATTAACCCTATTTATTTTTTTTCTTACAAAACTTTTATAAATTATAAATTAAATATTTATTAAATAAAAGAAAGTTACATTTTTTTGACATAAAAAAAAGAGGGTTACATAATATCATAAAAACATAAAAAAATTTATTTAAACATATTATCTTTAATTTCAGCATTTGTAATGCATTTTTAAGTTTTTTTTTTTGCAATCTTTTTAAATAAAAATTGTAGTTTTCAATTATTTATGATTATTTATTTTATATTGTTTAAAAATTATAGTCTTAAAATATATATATATATATAATAATTATTGTTGTGTTGATAAAATAGTATAAAATAAAAATATCTAATATTTAAAGGAGCAGTTTGTAAATAAAAAAGTTCAAACTCCAAAATGGAGTAAAATATAGGGTTGCTCCAAATATGGAACAATCTTAAATTTTACTTCATTTTGGAGTGAGAAATGAAGTAGGGTTGAAGAAAAATTTACTCTAAAATAGAGTTTGAAACCAAAAATGGAGTAGGGTTGGAGATGCTCTTAGACATGTATACAATACACGCTGGGATGATTTTTGTATCCTTAAACACGAATGTATTTAAAAGCTTTATCAAATTGGAGTGACAATAATCAGATTTTCGTTGAAATATGAGAGAACAATGCAGCATATTCATATTCAAATTAGTTTAAGGATATATATATAAGCTTCAGATTTTTTTTATTTTTTTTTGTCAACGCTTCAGATTTAAAATTTAAGCATGTTTTCATATTTTATACTTGAAAATTGCGATTGATTGAAACGAGATGATTATATACATGCAGATTTTGTCTGTTTGAAGTCTAAAAAAAAAAGTCTACAAAATTTGCAATTTGCAGATAATATGGAAATGAGTTAGAAAATAAAAATACACAGGCTTAAGAAAATTTGATTGAGGCCCAATAGCCTATTATTTCATTGTACTCAGTATATATTTATAAAAATCCATTTTTTGTCGTTGAGAAAACAAAATCTCCATATAAAATAGCACAATGATATTTTGAGAGAATAAAATGCTGCAGCGATTTTGCTATCCGTTTCTGAAATGGAAATAGGCCCGAATCTGGGAAGTTCAAAATGGGAAGAGGGTAATGGCTAACACTCGCATTATATACAAAAAAAAATATATATATAAATATTGACTAACAATTTTGTTTCTTAACTGACTAAACACATTTAGATTCAGAGGATTATGCATTTTGGAAATAGTATACACATAGCACTAGATATGACATTGAGTTGAACGCAAAATACAAAATAACGTGGGCCTGGATAAATCTGAATCTAAAACTAAGGTTTAAGAGCAATAGCCAATATGTATTTGGGCCTATCTTTCTTTTGATGTTGGTGTAATTGTTGTACTTGGTGATTCGGTGTAATCTGTAATGTAAACTCTCTTTTTTTGGTGCAATGTATTTTTAACCAAATATTTTAACCGTTAATATACGTATATATAATTGATTGATAGTCTCCTTGAATTCAGGACGAACCATTTAAACCTAAAATCGGCAAGATTATAAGTTTATAACACTCCTCCACTTTAACCAGTAGAGCAAGTGAGCAACCTATGTTTGGATATAAAACTATTCTTTCAAAAAAAAAGCATACAGGAATTATAATCTAGTATCTTTATATAGTTTCATGACTTATACGTGAGCCAGGAGCCTAGGACATGTAAGAATCGCAAAATCGAATTAAGAAATACGATTAATAAAACCGATAAGATGGAAGAACAATAGTACGGAAAGCGATAAAAAAAACCGAGACCTTTTGAAAACGATTTGGAAAACCAAATATTGGAGGCGAGATGATCTCTTTCCGTAACTCAATAAATCGTCCGTAATGTGACGGTAATATGCGATTTTTGAATCCCAAGATACAACCGATACGAGACCGTTTCTCGACATTAGAAACGGAATCCGCGAACTCTAAAGACTACGATAAACTTTCGAGACTTACTTTTTTTTAGAGAAGATTTGATGGAACTTTTGAGAGAGATTTTTTGCCGTGAGAAGTGAGTGAAAAAATATGAGGGTCGAGGCTTTCTTTTATAGCCGGAGAGGAGAGGGTTTTGGGCGATCCGCATATCTCCAAAAAATCTTGGAACGTTATAAACGTTATGCGGAGAGAGAGAGATCGTGGCCATAAAGAGAGGGAGATATTTTTTGATCGGTTTGACCAAAAATTATTTCTCACATTTATTTCACAATATTTTTTGTGCACAAATGTTTAATTTTCGTTTAAGGATTGTGCCCAAAAACAGAAATCAAAATTTGGCCCAAAAAGAATAAGCCCAACAACCTTCGGTCCGAAGGCCCATTCGACCAACACGACCCGCGCCCGACCCAGCTTGGCTTGGCAGCGGCGGCGCGCGCGCGAGGCTGGGTCTAACCTCTCCTATGCACAGTATGAGTGCTAACTGATTTGAACATGTTTGTTTTTCCTCTATATTTATAGTAGAGTGTTTTTCCTCTCACAACCGATGTGGGACCGAACTCTTTTTTCTTCTCTCAACTTCACTTGGGCCTTGGCCCATTTCTCTTCATTCTCTCCCATTTTTGCAAAGCCCATTTGCTTTCAAAAATTGGATCCAACAGGACATGAGTCGTAACTAAGGGCGGGTGAGCTTGGGCTTATGTTTTGTTATCCGCAGCTCGCGGTGGGCCAACCTGCACGAACAAAGAAAAAACGGAACCCGCCACGAATAAACCGTTTGGACGCGGACTGGTCCGTCTGACATCTTTATAAATGAGTCTTTAAATCTAGGTTTTCATTAAAAAAATGTTCAAAAAAAATAATCTAGATTTTCATAACAAATCTTTATCAGCATTATTATTGTGTCACGTGTCAACTCTATTTTGTAAATTTGTACAAGTAATAATTTATAGCTACGATGGTTTAGAGATTAAAGGTTTAAAAGGTGCGTGAAGCAAACGCGCAAGTGACACTCACTACAGTATTAAGCATTTAATCTATCAAATTATTGGGCTACTGTCCCGACCCAGGCGTGTCTGCTTTCTAGTTTCTAAAATGCATACACTCTTAATTATGCTATTATTTGTTTGGTTTTTTCTCTTTTTAAGAAATGCATGATATCACTTTTCAATAAAATTAAGAAACTGCCATCTAAATTATATTTTGTATATAAAAGGTGATATTGTACTTAATGAGGATCGAACTCAGCACTAATTTTACAGGATAAATGGATAATAAATAGCTTTGGTTGAAGTTGGTTTTTTTACCTCCTATATTCTATTTTCTTTGGAAGGAATGATTTACGCCATGTATTGATATTATCACGAGTCCAATTACGGCCTATGAAGATGTACGGGTTTTAGTCAATAATTTCACGGTATTAAAAAAAACCTTAATTTATGGTAATATTTGATTACTACAAAAAACTGTCATCGAAAATATTTAGAAAGTAATAATATTTATAACTTATAAGAGATGATAATTTGTTTTTTTTTTATAAATAAAACGATATGTGTTGTGATTCTACTTTGAAAATTCATTTGCTTAAAATCACGAACTTTTTTTTTTGAACTGAATGTAAAATATATTCAAAAAAAAAAAAATATGTGTTACATCAAGTGCAGCTCAATTTGAAAGTTTTGAAAAGTAAGTTTTCTGAACTAATTTCTCATTCTACTTTGAAAATTTATTTGCCACTGCATATTAGTTCACACATTTGACTAATTAGACGCATTGATGCCTTAAGTACATAGATTTTTTTTTTTTTTTGTTACTCACAGCTTTAAGTACATGTTCTTCGGGATGTGTATATTATGCTCCTCATCACGAGTTGTCAGTGGCGAATCCACGTTTGGAGATGTGGGTTCAATTGAACCCAGTAAAATTTTTAAAATCACATGTAAAACACAATTTTTATAAAAAATAATGACTTAAATGGTTGAATTTTCTTGTATTGACCCCTTATTTTTAGTTCAAATTTTCATATTGACCCTAATTGTTTTTTTAATCTGTGTAAACTAAATTTGATATACATTTTGCACCCAGTAATAATAATTTCTAGATTCGCCACTGCGAATTGTCATATACTGTATACGTAAAAATGGGTTAGCTCATTCCGCATTTGGTCGAATTTGTAATCTATTTGATACATTAGGTTCGGTTTAACATATATTCCTACAATGCAATACGGAANAGACCATCTCCATTGGTACATCCCCATATGGGGTTCTTACATATTTTTTAATATAAATTTTTCTACTTTCTTCTTCTAAGGACCCTTATATTTGATTTTCATTTTTTGCTCCTCCATTGCTAAAACCCTTAATGGGTTCTTAAAAAAAAATTATATTATAAAATGAAAATAATTATAATATTTTGGTTTACAAGAGAAGTGGCATACAATGGTATTGTTTTTATCTACAACTCTTTTTTCTCAGTTTCTCTCCATGATCGGCTTGTAAAATTGGATACAAAACCAGCAACTTCAAACACATATTTTAATAAACACGAGAGAGAATTAATAAAAAGTTAAGCAAGATTACGTTGAAGGGGCCTGAAGCAAAGAGTAAGCAAGAAAGACTGCAATCATAGCCCACACTCCCCTAGAAAAAAAACATAGTAGAGTAGTGTCAAATTGATGGATTCAAATGGAAAAAAAAAGGGATGTAGGCAAAAGGGAAGAGAAAACCTTTTGACAGATGTGACAAGATCATCAGATGTAGTGCTCTCGGGATCAAGAGCTCCACTTGCCCAACTAAGTCAATTCAAAAAACCAATTAGAGGATTTTAGTAGGAGATGAGAGATTAAGAAGGCGTTTACGGAGAGGAGGGTACAAGGTACAAGCAGAGACAGAGAAAGGGTCTGTTTTTGCAGAGGTAAAAAGCAGGCGCAATATCACTAAGCTGCTGACTAGAATGTACTCAAAAGACCATTTACGTTCCTAAGAATAGCAAGCAATAGAAACACAAAACCATCATAGACGATGATGTCCCCACTCACTCCCCACAAATACTTTATCCGGGAAATGTGTTGGATGATAACCATAACGTGGCAGAGAGCCACAAAGTATCATCCATCTTTAAGAACTGGGAATTAAGCAATGGCAACAACCTAGTGATATAACTCCATTTGTAAAAGTAAATCTTCTAACTTTCAACCCAGCTGGTTCGCACAAAGCCTAGACACATTTTTTCTTTCATCTTGTTCTGTGATTCTTGATTTTCTACAACCCTTTAGGAGAACTCTAGGGTCAAAGATTTGGGACTCGATAAATGACACTGTCTTTACAAGCAATACCCATCGAACATAATCTTCTTGAATGTCACAAGTTAAGAACTTCAAAAAAGGGAAACCGAAAAGTTAAGAACTTCAAGAGAATTTACCAAGTAGGGAGGATCCGCAACGATTATATGGAAGCAATGCTTCAGCTGCAGTGGCAGATCTTCTGGTTCGTTGTAATCATAAAACGTAAACTCACTTCCATATCTCTCGAATCTCATATCGTACTCCAACAATTGCACCTGGAGACTCGGATCCCTTTTCTGACCTAATCACAAATCAAACCCCGAACACATCAATTCAGCAGCAGCAACAACAAATCAATAATGTGAAAGAGCTATGCTTTCAAACACAATTCAGAGCTCAGCATAACATAGGTTTCGATAAAAGCTCACAAGTAAAGGTTCCTCGGAAGCAAATCAGAAGCTGAGTAACCCAACAAACATTAAACGCTAAAATCTCTCATTTTCATGATCTCACTAAGACATTTGCCATCATTCTTGTTTATGGCCAAACTATCAAACATAAATTAAGCAAAAATGATTTCTAGTTATCACGATTTTGATCCTAAATCCAAATTTGTGAAATTAGATTTGTAGCTAACCGACTTGCATCGTAAACGTCTTTCCGGCGGAATCCAAGGAACTAATTCACAGAACATCTACATTATTCAAGTTTTCTTGAAGATTCATATCAAACAAGTGTGTTCATCAGGGAAGTTATATTACCTTTTCGCCATCTACACCATGAACCATTGCCAATTTTGGGACTCCAGCTGTAAACATTGGATGAAAAGACTTTCACTTTCAATTGAATCAATTCACATCCAGAAAAAAGCGTAGATAATTCGTGAATTGGGATATGGAGAGAGAGGAACCGGTGGAGCTTTCTCGATGAATTCTTGAACGTAATTCTCGCCGAAGCAACGGTGGCTAGCGTCGAGAGAGATTGAGATTGAGAGATCGAGAGAGAGAACCTGATTGCGAATTGATGTAGAGAAGAGACTAGACATCTTCATCCTGATTGCGAATCGAGCTTCACCATGAACCTGATTGCGAATCGAGCTTCAACATCAACGCCGGCGCTTGGATCGTCGCTTTCTCGGTTTCATCGGATGAAACGGAACAGAGAAATAAAGAAGGAAATTTTTTTTCTTTTTTTATATTTTAGACCCATCCAACAAATCGGTGACATGTATGGGTTTTTAATCTGTTCTTAAAATCCTTACCTAAGATACGTTCGCTAACTAATAACCTATTAAACATTTTTTTTAATTATTTTTTTCTTTAGAAACTCATTAACAAACCGTTAAATTAAAAAACGCTAATGGAGCTCTAATATTGTGGTCAAACCAAACCACTAGCCTCCAACTTTTCTTTTAACAAATTCTTGTGTTTTTCTAAATTTTATTTGGTCCTAATTCTAATTCTTTTTTTCATATCTTTTCTCTGTTTCTAACATTTTCGATTTATTGAACCACTCAGTATCTTAAGTTCGACATGAGTTTTTATTCTTTACAAAATATGATCATCAGACACTAACTAAAAACTATAGCCAAATTGAGACATTGAAAGAAAAGCGATATTAGATAGATACACAGTATTTACGACGAGGCCTCTGATATCTTAGAAATACTCCAAACTTTTTAATAAACTGAAAAAAACTTCCCAATTATTTGACCAGCTTTTCCTAATTGCTATTTCAATTATTTCAGAATTATTTAAGGATTTACGGAAGCTGGGGGTATTTTTTTTACTATTTTGAAAGTTGAAGGGCTGAAAGGAAATAAAGAAAAAGAAAGCTGGCCGTTAAGTTGTCAGGATCAGACGACGAAGAAGAGTCTACAATTTTTCCATTTGCCTTTCTCAACTCTTGACTCCAAGAAAAGAGAGAAAATAGAGATTCAAATTCATCGTTTTTTTAACGTTATGGTCAGTTTTTAACAATCTCATGTTTCTTGTTTTTTTTTTTTTTTGACTAACAATCTCATATTTCTTATCTCTTTGATTAATATGAATCTGAAAGTTTCCTTTGTTTCTTACTTTTTCTCTAATTGTAATGATTTGGTTTTGGTGTGCAGGCAGGTGAAACAGATGGCATCAATTACGCAGAGGTATGTATATATATAGGGTGTATTAACACCACTACATAGATAGAGAAATCTGATGATTTACTGATGATTATATATTTACATATATGCAGAGTTTCATTAAGAACACTCGAGGATTGAAGTTGTTCACGTGCAAATGGCTACCAACAAACCAAGAACCAAGGGCATTAGTTTTCCTTTGCCATGGATACGGCATGGAATGCAGCATCACGATGAACAGTTGAGATCAATTCCACTTCAGGATTTCTATGAATATTTATATGTTTTCATCAAAGTTTTACCATCCTCGAGAGAAGACTAATAATATACCCTAATCTGGTCTCTGGCCCAAAATGATTATGGACTTAAAATCCAAAAGTTCTTGGTTATCACAAAGATATCAAATTTATAAACGTTTTGAGATGAATGTGATTGGGTTAGGTACTGCGAGGAGGCTTGTGAAGGCAGGATTTGGTGTATATGGAATGGATTATGAAGGACATGGCAAATCTGATGGGCTTAGCGCTTATATCCCACACTTTGACCACCTCGTTGATGATGTCTCAACACACTATACAACTATTTGCGGTAACGTTTACTTCTGGATAATAAAAGTCAACTTTACCATTGATATTTTTGTGTGACAACACACTATATAATTGGTGAATCAATATGAATTTTCTTGTTCGAGCGTGCGATGATGGAAGCAACCGATAAATGAATTGCGTGAAAGTTTTTTATTTATTTACTTATTTGACATGATCAGATAATTTTAAGAACTAATTTGGTATAGTAAAATCTCTTTGGAATGTAAAATTTAAATAGAGAGGGAAGAGAACAAAAGGAAGATGAGGTTTATGTTAGGAGAGTCAATGGGAGGAGCAGTGGTTTTGTTGCTAAGGAGGAAGAAACCTGAGTTTTGGGATGGAGCTCTCTTGGTCGCTCCAATGTGTAAGGTATTTCACTATTAATTCTCATCATTTTATTTAGTTTTTTAGTTTCCTAATATTATTGGGCACTTTCTTATATGCAACTGAAATTGAAATTTTTGGCTCAATAATATATAACAGAAATCTACAGACATTTTATATTCTACGAGTAAAAAAATTTAAGGCGTGTAGATTTAAATAATAGACTATTAAATGACAAAATTTTGTTGCAAAAAACGAATGGCGAATGTTCAGTTACAGTTAGAACCAGATTTGTTGATGTTTTCGTTACAAACTTTTCTTCTTTAAATTGGATAACCAATCATAAATTTTAGTTTAATTTAATCGTATCGTTGATTAGAAAAAATTAACGATGGCAAACTCTGTTCAGACACAAACTCTTACGTGGGTAAGACGTAGTTTTACCCATTCTACAAGAAATAATCAAATGGAAAACACTAAGTTGTCACATGGAAAGATAATAATTGCAAAGCCAATTTATTAAACATGGTTACAGCACTAGTACCTTTATTCAAATAATAAGAAGAAACGTATATTGTTTTTTATTCTTTCAAATCAAATATTTGGAATTCGCTGTACGTAGTGGGCTTACAACAATGAGAGACAATATATGTAAGTTGATTTGAAACTCAGTCATATTTTTTTAATCATTAAACCGTTTTCATTATATTATGCGAAATAATCTTACGACATCAATCCAAATGTTTCATTTTTTTCATTTAGTCGATCACTGACGCGAAAAAATGAAAATGCGTAGTTTGTTATAGAACAAGCAATTATAGATTGAAAGATTTGTTTTGTCAGTAAGGAAATAGTATGAATGTGGAATATATATATGTTTATCACAGATCGCAGAAGAAATGAAGCCAAGTCCTTTTGTTATTTCGATATTAACGAAGCTTATCTCGGTTATACCCAAATGGAAAATCATTCCTAGTCAAGATATCATCGAGATTTCGTATAAAGAGCCACGAATAAGAAAACAGGTATGTTTCTACATAGCATAGTAATAAAAACAATCAGTATATAAAAACTGCGTAAGAAACTGATCAATTAATTAATATGCTTAATTTAACTTTTGTACATTATGGTATGAGTTAAGGTTAGAGAAAATCCTTTATGTTACAAAGGACGACCACGCTTGAAAACTGCGTATGAGCTCTTAAGGATCAGCAACGACTTGGAGAAGAGACTTCAAGAGGTATATATATACATATATTCAAGATTCCCTATATGCATTGATATTCAGATTGGGCTCAAAGAGTAATATCTTCGTGGTATAAACTGTAATATAGTCTTATTTTTTTTTGTAAAGAAAGCTGGATCTAATTAATAACTACTGTATAGGTTTCATTGCCGTTTATGGTATTACACGGAGATGATGACAAAGTAACAGATAAAGCAGTAAGCCAAGAACTGTACAAGGTTGCGTTGAGCTCTGACAAGACCTTAAAGTTGTACTCTGGGATGTGGCACGGTTTGCTCAATGGCGAGACACAAGAGAACGTCGAAATTGTCTTTGCTGACGTCATCGGATGGTTGGAAAAAAGAACTGATTATGGAAATGATAGGTTTGAGTCAGAGCTTAAACATAATAATGATGGTTTTAACT
>JAHZTW010000001.1:188378798-188469155 GCA_020283515.1 Alliaria petiolata | reverse complement strand
ATTGGGACGAGTAATGTGGACTTTTGCCTTCAAAATCTTACTCATATTATTCACAATGACACAAAACCCTCCATGGTGATCAACGATTTTCAAGAACTCCAAAGAAGGAGTGTCTATCACAAAACCATGTTCGCCTTCAGCTCTGTCTCCTTTAGTACTCAAGGCTAAACTCTTTAGGTGAAGCATTCTAACGCTCAGAATGGGAACATTGTCACCTGGACATTGCTCCACAACCAAGTCTTCAAGAAGAGGACAACCGGATAAAAGCTTGCGACAAACACATGATCAGGGTACTTCATAGATTCAAGACTCAGTGTTTTTAGGGATGGGAAAGAAACCGGATCATCCACGAGAACCGCGTTACTTAATTTCAACGTCACGAGAATTCTGCAGCGTCTATACAAGCTCCTAGGAAGTTCCACTGGTGATTCACAAGTGACAATCTCGATAATCAGCTCACGCACAGAGCGTTTTTCTGCAGCTCTAATCCACACTCGGATATCTCCACTACCTCGAACGTCGCCAAGTATGAAACTCAAAGCTTCTATAGCAGGAGCCTTGTGAAGGAACAAAGACCTGTCTACAAAACGCAAAAACTCTTCGTAGGAAAGGTCTTGATACTCATAATCGAATGCGAGCCTTGGCACCATCGTCCAGAGAAATTGCCGCCGTTGTGACAAAACCATAGTGTCCACAACATCTCTCGTTGGCAGAAACGATAATATCCTCAAGAGAAGCTCATCAGACAACTGACTTATCCTGTCCATAGTTTTTTTTTTTTGTGCTAAATTCATCCTGCCCATAGTTAAGAGCTAACACTTCTTCTTTCAGCTTTCCGCAGAAATCCGAAACCCTAAAGCCTGAAAACATAAATAAGGTAAACAAGTGGTATGAGATTCTCAGTCAGGAAACAAACATATAGTCATAAGAAACGACGCAGAGGTCAAAGCAAAACCCTAGCGAGGTCATGCAGAACAACCACTAATAGAAGGGAGACCAATAAAACGAATAAGACGAGTATCAGAAGGAATTCACGGAATAAGAAAATACCTTAAACCCATCCGGTTAATTATTTTTGTTAACACCAAAGAAAACACCTAAGACGTGATACGGCTATTAAGCTATATATAATACTAGGGTCCGTCCTGTCAAGCTTTAGATTTGCTCTTTGTTTTGTGTTATTCATATCAAAGAGTAGGATCGGACATACATACATATAGGAAATAGGAAAGACTAATGTAGTAATGTTTTTTTTTTGTTCGAAATGTAGTAATGTTTATATTCCTATAAAGAAAAGGAAAAGATAAATTCAAGAAGAATGGAAAATATATATTACTTGTTGAGATAATAATTAAGGGAATTTGGGTTTTAAGTAAGAAAATACATTTTCTTATAAGACCATCTGAATTGGGGTCTCTCACCATTAAAAAAAAAAAAAAAAGAAGAGAGGGAATGAGATGAGATTTCGAGTGACTCTTAAAATACATGGCTATTTATATTTAGTTTAATTTTTTTATAGATCTAAAATTAATTGTTAAATTAAATTATATTTATAATATTAATATTACATTGGATGAGAGACTCAAATGAGTCTCTAACCATTGCAGATGCTCTAAGCAACCTACATATATTTTTTTCCGGAAAGAATATTGAATCCGTTAAATGATATGAAGATATGTGTTGATTTTGTTAACAATATTTTTTGTTCATATAGTTTTGTCCGGATTGAGGGGAATTATGCCCAGGGCCGGCCCTGACATTGGGTTTGACCCCTAAATTTGAGTGGTCCAATTTTAGGAATTTTTTTTTATGTATATATGTATAAATTACTAATTTTATGGTTTTTTTTAATATGAACCTAACAAAAAAAAAATACAAATCATCGCAAATTATAAAATCCATTAGACTAAAGAAAAAAAAAACATTTTTTAAATATATTTTTTTATAATAATTTTTTATGACATATAATATTGGTCTCCATTATATAATTGGTCTCGAACTCCTCTGCCCCCCCCCCCCCCCCCCCCCTATTCCTCCAGATCCTAATCCGCCGAAAGTTTCCCTTCCAGAATCCATCTCTTCAATAAAAATTGATGCTCCCATGACTCATCCGCAGTCTCTCTTTCCTCCTATGTCAATTCCGCATAATGGATTATCTTCTTCCAAGGCAGATTTGGGTGTTGTGGCATCGATTTTTTCAACTCCTCCTGCATCAGAGTCTCCCTCTCAACCGGGTTCTTCAAAATCTGCAGGTGTTTCTGAACCAGAAGTAATTCTCAAAACTGTGGATTCGTGCTTTAATTGGGCAAAAAACCTAATTTCTTCAGGGAAAATTCCAGTATCCTCTGCTCCGATGTCTATTGCAGAATCAGGTCGCCCCAGAGTCAAAAGTATCGAACGCAATCTTTGAGAGGGGAGCAAAACTCCACAGTGACTACATAGTCGGTATTTTCTACGGGAAATCCCCCTCTTACGGGAAGATCTGGGGTGTCCTGAATTATCTTTGGGGTAAAGATAAGCGTGTGGGCTAATATTAAAGTATCAACCCTCCTTCGCTTGAAAGAGCTCCCGTGTGGGCTAATATTAAAGGGATTCCTTTTTATCTCATTACACCGGAAGGTTTGAGCATCATTTGTCATCCTCTGGGCAGAGCTGTGGACTCAAAGCCCTTCAAAAGCATCAACTCGGCGGAAGTTAAGGTGGTAGTGGACTTCACAAAACCTCTTCCAAATGAATTGGAACTCGAGAGGGACGATGGACAGATTCTCTTGCTAACAGTAACCTACCCGTGGCTCCCCCCTCTTTGCTCGCTGTGCAATGAGATTGGGCATAAAGAAACTTTATGTCCGACAAATATAGATCCTGGAAGCAACCCGGGAAAACATCAAAATGAAAAGAGTTCGTCACAACACAGTGAGAAAAGGAAAGGGAAGCAGATTTCAGGGGAAAAAAAATTTGTATGGAAGCCGGTTCCAAATAAGGTAACTGCCTCGTCTGTCACTTCTGGTAACAGCGCTGGGCCAAACACAATTCAGGGATCAGGAACTAGGCTTGCTGCTGAGTCTCAAGTTGTTGCTCCGGCTAATGACTCCTCAGCTATCAGTACATCACAGTCTTCAGTAGCTCAAAAAATTTGGCGGTCATAAAAGATCCCTTTATACATGTACCAAAACCAGTTACCACCTTCGCAATAATTTCGCCTCACACATTGGCTCTGCAAACATCAAATCCTTTTGATATCCTGCAAAATGAGGAGATGGATATGGTTGTTTTAGATAAATCTTTACCATCTAATACCTTTGAAGCTTCTCGTTCTCCTTCATCATCAACTCATGGTAGAAAGAAGAAGAGAAAGATGGGTTCCCAATCTTCACCTGTCACAGGTGATGTTCCGTCATCGTGACTTCAGAAGAGTCACGGTTTTTCATCTGTATATATGGTAGATATTTTTTTTTGGAATGTTTGTGGCCTCAATGATGTTACAAAGCATCGCCCTCTAAAGAGCTGGCTATCTAGTGATCAGTCACGTTTGGAGCGCTGCTAGAGATGCATGTTAGAGAAGCAAATAAAGATTTTATTTTATCAGTCTTAGGCCAGGAGTTGTCTCTTCTGTCTAATTACCAGTGTTCGGATTTGGGAAAGATTTGGATCATTTATAAGGATCCTACAAGAGTGAGAGTTCTTTTCATGGATCTACAATCGATTACGTGTGAGGTCATTTTGGATGATGACACAAATTTTATCTACGCATCAATTTACGCTTCAAATACGGAGGAGGAAAGGAAGCATATTTGGAATTCTCTGAAAGATAACAACGCTGCGTTTAATCTTTCAGGAAAAGCATGGCTAGTAAATGGTGATTTCAACGAGATTACCAGTCCGTCTGAGACTTCCAATAGGTCCATCACGAGAACATCGAGAGGAATGAGGGAGTTCGGGGAATGTTTAGCTGATACCGGCCTTTTTGATCTCCCTTATAATGGCCCAAGATTCACTTGGACAAACAGCAGGCCTTCATATCTAATAGCAAAAAAACTGGATCGATGTTTAGTTAATGGTCACTGGATAGTCCGCTTCCCTGCGAGCCACTGCTCTTTTGAATCGCCGGCTTTCTCTGACCATTCGCCTTATCACATAAGATTAGTAACCGCTCCACCAACTTATGGAACAAGACCTTTCAAATTTTACAACCTCCTAGTCAAGCATCAGAAGTTTACGGAAACAATTCAGTTGGCTTGGTCAGAGGCTGGCGAGAGGGCTTCCAATCTAAAAGTAAAGAAAATGAAAAGACTGATGAAATCTTTACTCAAGGAAATTTTTAGTGATATTGAACTGAGAGTCTCGGAAGCTTACTCTATCCTATCTTCTCTTCAGATAGTATCGCTCAATGACCCTTCCTCAGCAAATCTTACTTTGGAGTATGAGGCTCGAGTCCATTGGCTTATGTTGCGGGCAGCGGAGGAGAGCTTCTTTAAGCAAAAAACAAGAATTCAATGGATGGGTGAAGGGGATTTGGATACTCGTTTCTATCACTCTGTCACAACTGCAAGAAATGCAAACAATACTATAAGGCATCTACTCAAGCAAGATGGCTCACGAACCTCATCTCTGCAGGAAGTTCATGAGTTAGTTGTGGGTTATTACTCATCTTTTTGACAACAATTAAAGGAGCTTTTTGTCCGGAAATGCAAGACTACTTGGAGTCTCTTGTCCCGTCAACTTGCTCTGTCATGCATCAGGGGTTTCTATCTTTGCCATTTAATGTCGGAATGGTACAAATGTGTCTGTTTAGAATGCCTTTAAACAAGACGCCTGGTCCAGATGGCTTTCCCGCAAAGGTTTTAAAGCTTCATGGGATATTATTGGCTCTGAACTGTCGACTTCTGTTTTGCAGTTCTTTGAGACTAGTTTCATTCCCACATCTCTCAACTCCACCTCTTTTATCCTTCTCCCAAAGCGACAAGGGGCCGAGGATTTAAAAGAATTTACACCCATCTCCTGTCTCAATACGGTTTACAAGATCATATCCAAACTTCTGACGGACAGGTTAAAGATAGTTCTCCCCTCTCTCATCCTCCCCAACCAGACAGCTTTTGTCAAAAAACCGTCTGCTATTGGAGAATGTCTTGTTAGCATCAGAGATCATGCAAGGTTACCACAAAGAAGAGAATGTGGGGAGAATCCCCTTAAAAGTGAACATCTCAAAGGCTTTCGATTCCGTAAGATGGGATTTTCCTCTTAGCTCTCTTCAAGCATACAATATTTCGACTACTTATATCAAATGGATTAAGTCTTGTGTGGGCTCTCCTTCTTTCTCCGTCAGCATTAACGGAGTAACTTCAGGGTACTTTAAAGGGAAAACGGGATTGAGGCAAGGAGATCCATTATCCCCAATTTTATTTGTCATGATCATGAACATCCTCTCTTTGATGTTGAATCAGGCGGCAGAAGATGGAAAGTTCGGTTATCACCTTGGTTGTGAGGATCTGCGGCTGACACACCTTTGTTTTGCAGATGATCTCCTGATCTTTTTAGATGGTACAGAACAATCTCTACACGGAGTTTTAACAGTTCTATCAATGTTCCAGATGTTGTCAGGTCTTGGAATGAATATTCAAAAGACTTCTATGTTCTGCTCCGGTGTAGACGACATCACCAAAGAAAGAATAAGCTCTTTGTTCAACCTAACGGCGTCTTCTTTACCAATCAGGTATCTTGGTCTCCCCTTATGCTCTAAAAAGCTGAGTGTAGCTGACTGTGACCCTCTGTTATCCCAAATAAGGAAAAAATTGAGCTCATGGACAAACAGATTGTTGAGTATGGCAGGAAGGCTTACCTTGATTTCTTCGGTTATCTCGGGAATGGTGGGTTTCTGGACTAGTGCTTTCTTCTTACCAAAGAAAGTGATAAAGCATATTAATAGCCTATCTAGTTCCTTTTTGTGGCATGGTAAAACGGGTACATCCTCGGGTGCTAAAGTTGCTTGGTCAGATATCTCTTTTCCAAAGTCTGAAGGAGGTTTGGGGTTGAGGCAGTTTGATAGATGGAATGATGCTTGCGCATTAAAACTGATATGGATGCTGTTTTTCAGAGCTGGTTCAATCTGGGTGGCTTGGATCAAGAGAAGATACCTCTCGACATCTTCTTTTTGGGCATTAAACGAGAAGAATAACTCTTATTCATGGATGTTCAGAAAGGTCCTCAAATTAAGATCTAAAGTTCTCAGTTTCCTCAGTATCAAGATCGGTAATGTGACTCCACATTTTTCTGGTGGGATCCCTGGACTCCTTTTGGCTTATTATATACTTATTTGGGTTCGGATGGTCCTACACGTTTGGGAATACCACTCTTTGCAACGGTCTCAAACATTTGGTCGAGTGATGGGTGGACTTTGCCCCGGCGAGCTCAGATAGACAACTTCTTCTTCATTCCTACATGGCGGAGCTTCAATGTTTACCGTCTAACGACAAGCCGCTATGGTCTATAGACGGTAAAAGTAATAATTCATTCTCTTCCAGTGCAGTGTGGAATGCAATTCGAAGTAAAAAACCAGAGCAACTATGGGCGCCTTTGGTATGGCATAAAGCTGCGATTCCTCGGCATCAAACAACTATGTGGCTATTTATTCTCAACAGAAATCCGACACTTGATCGTGTTGTCAGATGGGGTTATGATACTGAGGGAATTTGTCTATTCTGTGGCTCAGCCTCTGAATCACGTGATCACTTGTTTTTCGAGTGCTCGTTCTCGGCTGAGGTTTGGAGAAAGCTCACCCTAAAGCTTAACATCAAGGATCCTCCACTTCAATGGCAACAAATTCTTATATGGTTGTCGTCCGCATCGTCAAATAACTCGACCAAGCTAGCTCTTCTACAAGGATGGCAAGGTGCAGTTTATGAACTGTGGCGGGAAAGAAATAGAAGATTCCATGATGGTATCACTCTCAATCAAGGAAAGGTGCTTAAGCTGATCCTCTCTTCAGTGAAAGACAAGTGTACGGCTCTTCATCAATTGGGCTCAAGTAGAGGTAGTTTACTTCTTCGGAGATGGACTGAAAGCGATCCATAATAGCGTTTTCCTCACTCTTGTACTGATTCTCTCACTCCTTGTTCTGGTATCATGTTTTTCTTTTCTTAAATTCTGGTATTCGTTGGCTGTAATGGTTCTATTTGCTTCTTTGTATCCTTTCCTTTTTAATTAATATAAGAAAACCCTTTAACAAAAAAAAAAAAAAGTAATCATAAGCTAACCAATCAAAATATTTACTTGTTTTTAGCAAATATGTCATGTCACATATACATGTTATCTTTAAAATACATTAACTTTGATTGTGAGTGTGATTAGCTTTTTTAACTAATTATACTTCACAAATAATAGTAAGAATCATTACTTTCGGGTAGACAATGCATGTGAATAGAGATGGTGCTCCTCCACGACTCATCTCGTGAATGATCTTTCCAAATCCATTGTTCCCCATTTAGTTCTTGTTGAATTTTGGATTTTTCAGTAGTGAATACCATCATGCATTCGTGTTCTATATCCAGTCACTATGAACATTGGTCTGTCAAGTAGACGACTAGAGCTTGAAAATCCAGTGCAGATGTCATCCTATTTTGATGTACAAAAATAACGAGTACATCAATCAAAACTTTTAATTGATGACATCCTAGAAAACCAAACACAAAACAATATAAGAATATATATTTTAATTAAATAATTAAATCATATAAAAAACCACTAAAAAGTTAATTTACAACTTGATATAAAAAAAAATTTAGGATGATATTCGTATGATCTTCATCCAACCCTTTGACGACAATTTATCAATCACACTAACACACTAGTTGTTGGTAAACTTTTGAGTTGATATGTGTTCTTCTAGGGTTAGAATTTTAATAAACTTTACTAACCAAAAATTTCTCTTAAGATTGAAGAGAAATAGTGTTTGCATTATAGATTTATGTAATGTGCATGAATTGTTCACAAAAAACAGTTGGATTTTCTTGCCTTCATCCGACTTGGTCGACTCAATAAACTTATTGTTGATGTTTGCTTTATTGTTAAACTAAAAATTTATGAACAATCATAAATTATTTGAAACACTATCTCTTTTTCAAGAGTAGTTTTAGTCACTAGTATGTATTTTCTTGATTGGTTATTCTTACTACCAGCACCATACGAATTTTCACCATCTTCCATCTATTTTATTGGATACAACCCACAAAAATAAAAAAGGGAAGTTCAGCCGAAATTATTAGACTAAGAGAGATTTTCAATCAAGAAGTTCATATATAATTTTATATATATTATGTAGTTTTGAAAATATAAAAATAAATTAAATATAAAACAACATTCATACCATACCAAATTTAACAAAACATACGATATCCAATAACAATAATGAAATATTAAACATTTTAAACCGATGAAAGAAATCATCACATTTAAAATTTAAATTAAACAATACGTCCTTTTGACTAATGGTGTATTATGTAAATTCCTAGGGGAGGGGGAATAATTCAAAAAACAATTTCGAGGGGGATTATTGTCAATGTAGAGAACTAGGAGGAAAAAGACAAAGAACAAGAAACTTCGAGGGACTTGAATGCAATGGGACATAGTTTTGATAGAGAGATTTCGAGAGAAGGGGACGCATCTAAAAGTCACTTTCCCCAAAAACTAGGGTTCTTCAGCCGCTTATTCGACAGGAGCGATGGGTGAAGAGTTTGACGGTACGAATCCAACAAAGTTTCTTCGAATTCAAGGTTTTTATTTAAGAATATTCTGTACCGATTGATCGAAATCCTGATTTTAAGGTTGGACTTGGTATCTCGAAGAGGCATATTTGGTTCATTCACCTGATGAGAAAGAGCCCTGGAATAAACCTCCGTACATCACAAAAAAGGAGGATGATTTTCCTCCTCTCACAACAAAGCAAGAAATTGATCTGATGAACGAAGAAATCGACGCGAGCGAGGTTTTTTTTTTTCTTTTTTTCTCAATATATGTTAAGGTTTTGTTTGTTATCAATACAGGTTTTAAATCTTTCAGTATGTGATTTTAGGGGTTCGATATTAATTACAAGTTGTTCCGCTGCCTTTTCAACTACCATCCTGTTGCGTTAGAAGAAGCTAGTGAATTTGTTGATGAGGATTCTCCGGATAAAACCAATGAGGATTTACTCAAGAGGCTGTCTCAGAAATCCCTTGAGATCTACAACCAAGAAAACGTGAGAGAACTCGTCTTAAATCAATGTCTCTTCTTTTATGTTCTTTTGATCCAATTCCAATGGGTTTTTTTTTGGTTTCAAACAGGGGACGGAATATGAATTTGTCAAGATTGATCATGCCAATTTTCACATGTCTTCTGGGGTAATGTTTCTCATAACATTTGAAGTGAAGGATCCTGCTGATAACCTGATCAAAATGTTCCAAGCTAGGGTTCTTTACTCTTTCTTTTACGAGCACGACTATGTCTATTGTAGGCCAAAACCCAATCAAGAAGGTACTCTTTCTTTGGAACCTGATCAAAATAGTTTCCTTGCAAAAGCTTATGAGACGATATTACATCTCTGACGGATACTTGAGACTTATGGTATTTTGAATTGTTTTGGCAGTTTCGTCCGGTGAAGAAAGCGTTGGAGATGCTGAAGCTAGTGCCAAGAAACCAAGGTATATTATCTTCCCTATCTTGTGTGCATCTTTTCATTAGTGTTTGATGTGAGATCTCTTAGATATTCCTTTGATATTTGCAGACTGGAATAGGAGCTTCTATGGGGATGCCTCAGAAGTCTACGTCTCTTAGTTATTTACTATATCTCTCTCTCTCTCTCTCTCTCTCTCTCAATTGTTGTTTAATTGATAGTAGAAAGGGAAAGGTACTAGTTGTAGACACAAGTTGAAAACTCTCTATGCAGATTACATAACTACGAATCGAAGAGTTTTTAAGTCGCAAGTGGGAAAGTAATCATATATTTTATTTATATGTCCATGGAAATTTTATAATCGAGTCTTTTAAGCTGATATTTATCCTAATTTGTATGTCACCGCGTTAATTCTATAGTGATTCGCTATTAGCTTAAAAATGAAAACAAATAGTACTTATTGAAAACAAAAATCATGCGATAAAATCTCTAAAATTGTAGTATATAGCCATCTACATATTTGTTTTTGTTGCATTGTCTATATTATATATTTATATTTCGAATTTTTTATATATAATTTTCTCAGATTTTTGCAAGAGACATATTAAGTTTTCTCATATAACAAAATAATTATAAAAAAAATATACATTGCTTTCAAATTTTCTCTTTCGGACAATTGGCAAAATACCCTAATTAACTTTTGTAATTTGAAAAATACACTACTTTAATTTTTTTTTATTACTAAATTTATTGATAAATAAAAAGACTATTTTGACCAGATTTTAAAAATACATATTTTTATAAATTAAAATAAAAATCGAAAATTAAATATATGAGAAATATGTAATAAGTAAATCTTAGGATTTTCTCTAAATTATATATTTATATAAATATTTAAATTAGATAAATCTTAAATCAGATAAAAATTAATATTTGAGAAATGTCTATACAAATTTAAAATTAATAATATATAGATAAGTATATAATATATAAAAATCTTATGATTTTTTTTTCCCTATGAAAAAAATATGTTTTTATAGAATATTCTATAGATTAGTATAAAATTAAGATTTTAGAATTTATAAATAAAGTAAATTCTAAATATATATTATTTAGTTTCAAAATGTTATTTTATTTTGATTTTATTAAATAATTTTAAATTATAAGAATTCAAAATAAGGTTAATTTAGTTATTTCATATATAATTAATTTAAAAAAAATTTAGAAAATAATAAAAATGTAGTTTTCAAATTATAAACTAGTTTTGGTGTATTTTTCCAAATTTTCTCTTTCTTATATTAGTGTCGATAATGCAAATATAAAAAATGGAATTTTCAACCTGCTCGCCATTGTATTCCTCAAGGGATTTCCGAGACAGCATGTTCATTAAATACTGTCTGGTGGTTTCTGGTTCTATGACGAACTCGTTATCATCAAAATCAAGGCGTCCGTAATTAAAAACTTAGTGGAACTGATATAATTAAACAAAAGATTCCCATCAGTTCTCAACTAGCATCTTCCTCATCTTGATTCAACATCAATTCTTTTATTCATGCTACAATTGTTAGGCACTTGTTTATTGTATCATTAACTCAATGGGGTAGTTTTAACAAAAAATAGAACCGAGGCAAGAAAACGAAAAGCAAGAAACTTAAAGGGACTTGATGAAATAAATAGGATATAGTGAGGATATTACTTAGAGAGTTTCACAGAAATTTAAAAAAAAAAAAAAANGGGGGGGGGGGGGGGGGGTTAATGAAGATTCTTTCTCAAGAATCCATTAAGCTCTACAATACAATCAAGAGAAGGTCAAAACTAATCTATGCTTATATGATCTTGCATGAATTGAAGAGCTTGTATTATAATTTATACAGTATGACGTGCTCTTCGTTTATTATTCCTGATGTGCTTTTGTGTACTTGTGAATGTTTCGTTGTTTGAAATTTGTCAAGGTTGAGAAAGCCAATCTTCACTTTAGTAATGGGTATCATTGACGATATCTTAGGATCTTTGTTAGTCTTTCTAAAGCGGCTTTTGAAATTAGACAAATATGCCGGTCATCATCACATTACACACAACAAATATGAGACGAGCCAAATTTCTCACGAAACTTGATGTGTTATATTTCTTACGAGAATAGAAAGCCATATTTAAAATAGCTCAAGAGTAAAAGAATGTACCAACCACTTTAAAAGGAAAAAAAAATGCATGGTGAGCATAATAAATCCACAAGGCCGTTGTCGACCAAACGTGTATGTAAGTTTTGCTTTATCTAATTTTTTCAACATGATCAAATCTTAAACCTTAACAAGTGTGTATTTAGTAAAACAAAATAGTATATAATAGCCAAATGACACAACAAAATAATAACAAAACAATTAAAAAAATCAATGAAAAGAATTAATTATGTTAGCTTTATCTTTATCGATACATGAAATAGATTAAGTTTAGAGTCATTGTTTCTATAGTATAAAGCTAGATGAAAACCTTCACAACTTTCATCTTAAACGGTGTCATGGCCGATAAAGAACCCTCCACAAATCCTCTAAATCTGGAACACTTCTAGTATGATCTACTTTGTTAATAAGACTGATAAACACAACTTTAACAACCATGAAACGGTGTCATTGCCAATAAAAAAAACTCCACGAATCGTCTAAATTTTGAAAACTACTGATAATATCTACTTTGTTAACAAGACCCATTAGTAGATGTGTGCTGGTAAACACAAAAAGTGTAAACAAGAGTCTAGTTTAATGAGAGTCGATCCAAGAGAAAAACATATGGAAAAGCATATTTAAGAGATAAATCAAATCGTCATGTGCATGAATTGTTCAGAAGAAATTGAGTTTTCAGAAAAACTATCTTTAGTTCCAAAAATTCCAGTCTAGAAATTCAGATACAACACCATTAGATGAAATCATCATGAAAACTTGACTCTAAAAAGTGTATATGATTTAAAAGAGAATCAAATCAAAACCAAATTTTTTTTTTCAAATGCAACTTAAAAACGAAAGTTTATATATTTTTAAAGTAATCATAAGATTGTTGAGTATGGCAGGCAGGCTTACCTTGATTTTCTCGGTTATCTCGGGCATTGTAGGTTTCTGGACTAGTGCTTTTTTCTTACCAAAGAAAGTGATTAAGCAGATAAACAGCCTCTCTAGTTCCTTTTTGTGGCATGGTAAAACGGGTATCTGCTCGGGTGCTAAGGTCGCTTGGTCTGATCTTTCTTATCCAAAGTCTGAAGGGGGTTTGGGTTTGAGGCACATTGATAGTTGGAATGATGCGTGTGCGTTAAAACTGATTTGGATGCTGTTTTTTAGAGCTGGTTCAATCTGGGTGGTCTGGATCAAGTGCATGTACCTCTCGACATCTTCTTTTTGGGCATTAAACGAGAAAAATAATGCCTATTCATGGATGTTCAGAAAGGTTCTCAAGTTACGATCTAAAGCCCTCAGTTTTCTCAGCATCAAGATTGGTAATGGTGACTCCACTTTTTTCTGGTGGGATCCTTGGACTCCGTTTGGCTCTTTATATACATATTTGGGGTCAGAGGGTCCTACTCGTTTGGGAATTCCGCTCTATGCAACGCTCTCAGATATTTGGTCGGGTGAAGGGTGGACGATTGCCTCGGCTAGATCAGATCGACAAGTTCTTCTTCATTCTTACATGTCGGAGCTTCAGTGCTCTCCCTCTACCGATCAGCCGGTTTGGTCTATTGACGGAAAAAGTTACAAGTCGTTCTCCTCCAATGCAGTGTGGAATGTAATTAGAAGTAAAAAGCCAGAGCAACCTTGGGCGCCTTTGATATGGCATAAAGCAGCGATTCCTCGGCATCAAACAACTACTTGCCTGTTTATTCTCAACAGAAATCCGACTCTCGATCGTGTAGTAAAGTGGGGTTATGATACTGAGGGGATTTGTCTCCTTTGTGGTTCAGGCTCCGAGTCACGGGATCACTTGTTTTTCGAGTGCTCGTTCTCGGCGGAGGTTTGGAGAAAGCTCACCCTAAAGCTTAACATCAAGGATCCTCCACTTCAATGGCAACAAATTCTTATATGGTTGTCGTCCGCATCGTCAAATAACTCGACCAAGCTAGCTCTTCTACAAGGATGGCAAGGTGCAGTTTATGAACTGTGGCGGGAAAGAAATAGAAGATTCCATGATGGTATCACTCTCAATCAAGGAAAGGTGCTTAAGCTGATCCTCTCTTCAGTGAAAGACAAGTGTACGGCTCTTCATCAATTGGGCTCAAGTAGAGGTAGTTTACTTCTTCGGAGATGGACTGAAAGCGATCCATAATAGCGTTTTCCTCACTCTTGTACTGATTCTCTCACTCCTTGTTCTGGTATCATGTTTTTCTTTTCTTAAATTCTGGTATTCGTTGGCTGTAATGGTTCTATTTGCTTCTTTGTATCCTTTCCTTTTTAATTAATATAAGAAAACCCTTTAACAAAAAAAAAAAAAAAGTAATCATAAGCTAACCAATCAAAATATTTACTTGTTTTTAGCAAATATGTCATGTCACATATACATGTTATCTTTAAAATACATTAACTTTGATTGTGAGTGTGATTAGCTTTTTTAACTAATTATACTTCACAAATAATAGTAAGAATCATTACTTTCGGGTAGACAATGCATGTGAATAGAGATGGTGCTCCTCCACGACTCATCTCGTGAATGATCTTTCCAAATCCATTGTTCCCCATTTAGTTCTTGTTGAATTTTGGATTTTTCAGTAGTGAATACCATCATGCATTCGTGTTCTATATCCAGTCACTATGAACATTGGTCTGTCAAGTAGACGACTAGAGCTTGAAAATCCAGTGCAGATGTCATCCTATTTTGATGTACAAAAATAACGAGTACATCAATCAAAACTTTTAATTGATGACATCCTAGAAAACCAAACACAAAACAATATAAGAATATATATTTTAATTAAATAATTAAATCATATAAAAAACCACTAAAAAGTTAATTTACAACTTGATATAAAAAAAAATTTAGGATGATATTCGTATGATCTTCATCCAACCCTTTGACGACAATTTATCAATCACACTAACACACTAGTTGTTGGTAAACTTTTGAGTTGATATGTGTTCTTCTAGGGTTAGAATTTTAATAAACTTTACTAACCAAAAATTTCTCTTAAGATTGAAGAGAAATAGTGTTTGCATTATAGATTTATGTAATGTGCATGAATTGTTCACAAAAAACAGTTGGATTTTCTTGCCTTCATCCGACTTGGTCGACTCAATAAACTTATTGTTGATGTTTGCTTTATTGTTAAACTAAAAATTTATGAACAATCATAAATTATTTGAAACACTATCTCTTTTTCAAGAGTAGTTTTAGTCACTAGTATGTATTTTCTTGATTGGTTATTCTTACTACCAGCACCATACGAATTTTCACCATCTTCCATCTATTTTATTGGATACAACCCACAAAAATAAAAAAGGGAAGTTCAGCCGAAATTATTAGACTAAGAGAGATTTTCAATCAAGAAGTTCATATATAATTTTATATATATTATGTAGTTTTGAAAATATAAAAATAAATTAAATATAAAACAACATTCATACCATACCAAATTTAACAAAACATACGATATCCAATAACAATAATGAAATATTAAACATTTTAAACCGATGAAAGAAATCATCACATTTAAAATTTAAATTAAACAATACGTCCTTTTGACTAATGGTGTATTATGTAAATTCCTAGGGGAGGGGGAATAATTCAAAAAACAATTTCGAGGGGGATTATTGTCAATGTAGAGAACTAGGAGGAAAAAGACAAAGAACAAGAAACTTCGAGGGACTTGAATGCAATGGGACATAGTTTTGATAGAGAGATTTCGAGAGAAGGGGACGCATCTAAAAGTCACTTTCCCCAAAAACTAGGGTTCTTCAGCCGCTTATTCGACAGGAGCGATGGGTGAAGAGTTTGACGGTACGAATCCAACAAAGTTTCTTCGAATTCAAGGTTTTTATTTAAGAATATTCTGTACCGATTGATCGAAATCCTGATTTTAAGGTTGGACTTGGTATCTCGAAGAGGCATATTTGGTTCATTCACCTGATGAGAAAGAGCCCTGGAATAAACCTCCGTACATCACAAAAAAGGAGGATGATTTTCCTCCTCTCACAACAAAGCAAGAAATTGATCTGATGAACGAAGAAATCGACGCGAGCGAGGTTTTTTTTTTTCTTTTTTTCTCAATATATGTTAAGGTTTTGTTTGTTATCAATACAGGTTTTAAATCTTTCAGTATGTGATTTTAGGGGTTCGATATTAATTACAAGTTGTTCCGCTGCCTTTTCAACTACCATCCTGTTGCGTTAGAAGAAGCTAGTGAATTTGTTGATGAGGATTCTCCGGATAAAACCAATGAGGATTTACTCAAGAGGCTGTCTCAGAAATCCCTTGAGATCTACAACCAAGAAAACGTGAGAGAACTCGTCTTAAATCAATGTCTCTTCTTTTATGTTCTTTTGATCCAATTCCAATGGGTTTTTTTTTGGTTTCAAACAGGGGACGGAATATGAATTTGTCAAGATTGATCATGCCAATTTTCACATGTCTTCTGGGGTAATGTTTCTCATAACATTTGAAGTGAAGGATCCTGCTGATAACCTGATCAAAATGTTCCAAGCTAGGGTTCTTTACTCTTTCTTTTACGAGCACGACTATGTCTATTGTAGGCCAAAACCCAATCAAGAAGGTACTCTTTCTTTGGAACCTGATCAAAATAGTTTCCTTGCAAAAGCTTATGAGACGATATTACATCTCTGACGGATACTTGAGACTTATGGTATTTTGAATTGTTTTGGCAGTTTCGTCCGGTGAAGAAAGCGTTGGAGATGCTGAAGCTAGTGCCAAGAAACCAAGGTATATTNCAAGAACGCACAAAGCTCCGAAAAGAAGAGCAAAACAATACTGTACTTACTGGTTATAATCGAAATGGGCTTGGTCTAAAGGGAAGGATCGAAGAAGAAGCGTTGGGTGAATTTTAATCGAGAGGCCGAGCCGCAGAGAACGAGGGAGAAGGCGGCGCTAGCTCCTTGTATATATAATAAGCCCAGACACAGATTTTTTTGGTTTAGCTATCTGTATTATTTGCTAATTTACGAAATTGCCCTTGATAAAATTGATTACAATAATGTTAGAAATTAATTTTCAAAAAATAAGTATTTTTTATGTTTTTTAGATTAAAGAAATTGTATAATCCATTACTAATACTAAAATAAAAATAATTAAAAATCAAAAAGATAAACTAAAAATTAGATTAAGTGTTTTAAAAAACAAAAAGACAAATAAATATCTATTATATTTTTCAATTATATTAAGTAAACTGGCTAATCAAGTAATTTATTTCTCATGAGAATAAATATAATATACAATTTTAAAAGACAAAAATAAAAATAAAAATATTATTATCACGAGTAATTCAATTTTAAATTTTTTTTTTTTTTTACGGATTTTAAAATATCCTATCAAAAATCCACATACATACACAGATCTTAATCTAGTCTATTACTGGTCAAAGTTATATCTTATGCCTCTAAGGGTGTCCACCTAGAATTTAAAAGATTTAATTCTATTGGTACACGTCATCATCTCAAAATTTAAAAAAAATTCCAATTTTTAGTAAATACTAATTAATAGAAATATATAAAAAAAATAAGAAAATCATATAGAAATTTCTATTAACAACAAAATATCAACTTAATATTAGATTATGAAAGTTTCTTAATTAAAGAAAATGGTTTCAACTATATTGTACTAATTAATAGAAATACCAAAAAAAGATTATGTATAAGTTTTTATTAACAACAAAAATTTGTTAGCTAATTTAAAATGTAATTTAGAAAAAAAACCTAGAGATGAAAGAGAAAATAAGGATTTGAACAACTTCATGTCATTTGTACCCTTTAGAAAGGCGAAAATACTTTCGTTATGCAGATTTGATATATACTGTATTTTCGCATGGACTGTATTTTAGTATATACAAAACATTATATTATAGGTTTTTGGTAGTGAAAAACTGATCGACTTTATTTGTTGATTTTATTTATAAAAAAATTTTGGGATACTCAAACTCTCTAATAATACTTTACTAAGACAATTTACAAAGTTTTTTTTAAATATTTCTATATAAAAAGGTTTTTTGACAACATATAAGAGTTTTTATAAGTACTAGATTTTTGTTTCAATTAGTAGAGGAGTTATATAATATTACAATCTAAAATAGTTATCATGGGCCATGTTTTAAAACTAAATATGTTGGTATGATTTCTCTATTATCAAGACAAGTTATTATCACTAAAAAAAAGTAAAACAAAAAAACAAAAAGCAATTTCAAAAACGTTTTTAAAAAATGTAGTTGCTAATTTACAATGGTTATTTATTTTCAAGATGTTTTTGAAAAAAATAGTTAAAACAAAATGAAATCAATACTTGAAAACAATATTAGTATAAACAAAAATGTATTTATATTTGATCTATAGCCAAAAACTTTTACACATAATGTAACTCTAACAAATACATTAAATTGAACACATTGAAATACATTTTGTACGCATATTTTAGTATATGTATATAAATAATACAAAAAATCCCAGATTACTCTTTGATTTATTTCTAATTTTTTTTAAAACTGTTAGGTCCGGATCGAACGTCCGACTCCCGCTTATCGCGTTTACGAATAGGGCTATTATTTTACTTAATAAGTTTTATAATGTTATAAATAAAAATTAGGAAAAACTACACATTATATTTTAATTTTTTTTATATAAAAGAAAATCAAAAATCATCAAAAAAGAAAATTAACTTAATATCTAGGCTAATTTTTAGAGAACTAACATTAAAAAACTAACTAACAAACAATAAAAAGGAAATTATGTCTTAAAAAAATATTGATACCTACAAAAAGTTGATGTCATAAGCGATTAAAGACTTCCACATAAGATTGAAAAGCTTTAATTTCATTGGTCCAAATCAGTATTTATAATTAATTATATTTATTAAAGTTATATAAATTTTTGTTTTTGTTATTATTAGGAAAGTTTCTTAATTCTAATTTAGTTGTTGATAAGAAATAGTTAATTCAGAATATAAGGAAGGTAGATCTTAATTTCCTATTATTTACATCAAGAAAAATTAACTTAATATTAGACTATGAAAGATACTAATTTTTTTTTTTAAATAAGGAAATTAAATCTTAATTTTCTATTAAAATAAAACAAATTAACTTAATAATAAATTATAAAAGTTTATTTATTATAATATGTATGAAAGAAAAAAAAATATTTTCGACTATAATTGGACCATTTAGAATAAAAAAATGTTTAAAAACTGTAAATTAAATGGGAAAATGTGATTTTAAACCATGAAGGTGGTAAAAGCTAGCACTTAAAGTTTAAACCTCAGAAAAACAGATGTTACAAACTTTCGAAAGAAAAAAACAAGTTGAACAACATCCATGTTCAAAACAAATCGAAGCTTAAAATCGTGTGCAACAATCAAAAGATACTAATCAAAAGGCACTAATCTGTGGTAGCTGCTGGCACACCACGCACCAGTGAGCGCAGTAGATATGAGCCTAGCAGTTTAACAATCATTTTGTTCAGTTGTATCAACAAAGCTTCGCACCTATGGAAATCATCAGCACCATAAGTCGACTCCGCCTCTGCAATCAGCTCGGTCAACGTCATCACCTCGACATCTCTTTTGGATCTTTTTTTCTTCTTCATCTGTTCAAGGATGAAATCAATACTTTATGTAGCAACTCTCAGATGAGATATGGTGAGCGACGACAACAGGTCAATACCTTTACGCTCGGAATAAGGACGTTGAAGCCATGAATCTAAATCCCCTTTCACCTCTAGGACTATCCACACCAGCAACAATTTTCAGATCTTGTAGTTTCGCCAGCTTGTGCACTTGACCAATTAGAGTCAACAAGACACTTTTGCAGTTCAGTTCTTCACATCCTTAGCCTCACAGCTTTCCTTAACCTTATTCAGTTCGATCATTGGCAATATTAAGGAGGGTGTTTTGCAGAACTATGGGAAATGATTCTCCGTCAAGTAAAACAACCTGTAATAATCCAGGAGATGGTCATAGTGGAGTTGAGAAGCCATCCGATTATACTGTACAAACATTGTACATGCGCAAGTAGTCCAAGCGAATTACTTTTAGGGAATGGATATCATTGTCGAAATTGGAAAGATTCTTGGGGTGACTTGAAACTGGCTGAGAGTATCTCCAATCCACCTCTATTTTTAGAGGCTAAAATAGAGATTGCTATTTTTTTCCACTATATTTGGAGAAAATTTTAAAAACCTCTATTTTTTTCTAAAATAGAGATGCATTGGAGAGAAATCCACCGCTATTTTAAAGGGAAAAAATAAATAAATGCTTGGTGAAAAAAAAAACCGGCGTGTTATCTAGTTGTTTTTCCAAACTATTATGTAAACTGCATGTCTCCTCACGAATCAAAGATCAGACTCTTGAGCTCTGTTTTGACAGCCTTAACATTCCATTCCAGACAGGAAATTACCTTAACAATGTTGACTTTTATACCACACAATTTTATGTAATAACCTTAACAGTGTTATATATATATATATATATATATATATATATATATATATATATTCTTGAATTACTTTAACAGTGTTATATCTAGTCTGTTGTCAAAAAAAAAATACAGTAGAACCTCTGTAAATTAATATTCGATAAATTAATAATTATTATAAATTAATAAATTTTGCCGGTTCTGAGTCGGGCCAGTGTAAAAATTAGCAAAATTCAATAAGATAATAAGATAATAACTTTTTTGAAAATCCTATGTAAATATATGGTCCTATTAATATCATAAATTAATAATTTGTATATATTTCTTCCATTTTGCAACAAGTAATGTTTTATGGAGAAAATATGTTTCAAATTATTTTTTATGTTTTTAACTTTCAATAAAAATAATAATTAATTTTTAGTGTTTTTAACCATTTGTATTCGAGAAATTATTTTATCATTGGTTAAATTGTGTTTTATAGTGCTTTTAAAACAATAATTATGGATTTATTGTTAAAAAATTATTTTGATGTTATTTAAGGATATTTCTTTTAAATTAATAACTTTATAAATTAATAAAATATCATATTCCCAATATTATTAATGTATGAAGTTTTACTGTATATATATCCTATATCTTTGAATCCAAATTTCTGGCATACTAAAAAACGTCTAGAATTTCGCTCCTTGTTTTATAAACGACATAACGTTTTCTATGCATGGGTATAAAGTATATACAGTATACTAAAAGTCTAAAACTACTACACTCATATCATATTTAAATTTCATTTGAATTTAACTTTGAAATGGCCAAGGAAAATGAAAAATGAAAAACGCAAAATATTCATCAAATAAAATATGAAGAAAACAAATACGACCATCAAATATTACATGCATATTTTGCAGAATTTTTTAAAAAATTGAGCTAACGGGCTAGAAATGCCAAATCATATATATTTGTGTATTATCTCTGTAAAATAAAAATCCAGATCCAACTAAAAAGAAATATAGACGGCTAAATTTTAATTTTTATAAATAAAAAAAATTGGTTAAAAACAAAATTCAAACAAACATTGTCAAGTTATATGTTAACGGGTAAATAATTTGATGTCAAGTTACAAAAAAATATATTAAGGTATTGACGGGACCGGAGTGACCCATGCGATCGAAATTATTGTTGGCTAAACGAAATTACATGAATAATTTTTTTTTAAAAACGAAATTACAAGAATAATTTTTGTTGGCTAAACGAAATTGCATGAATAATTTTGTTTCTCAATTTACCAAACGACAGAACATGCTCCATGATGATGGTAAAAACTACAAAGTATAAAAAATATTGTTCTGGTTTTTATGTTTTAAAAATTGTCTCTTGTGCAAACAAATTCTCTTGTGTTTTCTCTTTAATTTCTTGTATTTTGAAGATATATAATGTATGATTATATCTTCAAGGCTATCATATAAAAAATAATTAAAAGTTGTTAGAAAATATTTAATACAACTTAAGATAGGAAATATTAAAAGCGCTAATAATTATGAAAGATGTCCCAAAAATAAATATTTGGACCATTATTTTTGTTGGATAACCCCCAAAATTATTAATAGATACATAAAACCATATTGGCTGATTTTAACTTTGCAAGCAATACATATATACAAAGGTAACATACACAAACTAATAATTAATTTTCACACAAATATCATCCATTGTAAGGACTATCCAAGACTCATCTTAATTGGATGGCAGGGTCAATGATGCATATGCTCTGATAATTATTGTTGTAATATACAAATGGTTGCTAGGAAAGTGAATGAATCTAGTAGGTTGATGAGTCAATGGCCATGTTTGACACACGCAGCAAAGAAGCAATACGATTGTTCTAATATCGGTTTACAAACATTTATAATTGTTTTTTTCCTTTTTCTGTCTTCAATATAATCTCTATAGTTGTATATATATGAACTATGAGCAACCACTCTCTTTATTGTCACTATGTATAGATTGCTTTTCATATGGAATGAATTTGAAACAGAGATATTCACCCTACGTTGGCCGAGTTAGCAAAGCGATTTGATTTACCATTTACATCGGTTTAGAGCAACTTCTTAATTTATGCTATAGAACTGCGGTTAAGATGGGTCTTAACCCTAATTCAGAGAAATCAAACCGGGTTTTTGTGATTGTGAAAGATGATTCCATATATATATTTTTGTTATTTAAAAAATCCGTACTATTGGTTCATAATATTTTTAAATCAAAGATAAAAATATTTCATTAATCTCTTTAATTTTCTACCGCCGAGATTTCATATTACTCTCGCGGTCAAATAACATAGGGTAGGCAGAAAGTTCATCTCTTTTTTTTTTTGTTATTAAATCTAATAATCTTACAAAGTTACGAATACTGTATATTGTTACTAATGTGATAGGAGTTTTAATTTGTCTAAATTAGGTAGTCTAAATATTAGAGTATGTCATGTGTGTATGAATATATATATATCACATATTCGTTGAGCTGTTCATTTATTATAAATTTTAGAAAACTGATCAAGAGTCGTTATCGTTGACGCATGACCACCGTCAGATATCCTTGACGTGTCCTGATCGAAAGCTCTTACAAATTCTAAGAAAACTCAGTTTGAAATGTATTTAAAGTTTTAAATGCGCATCATTAGTATTATATTGCATGCCATGCTATTTCTATTTATTCACACAAGCCATATAACACAATTCCAAATAAACTTTACAACTTTTTTTTTTGAAAACGGGTTTATAAACTTTACAACTTCTGAGATAATTTCTTAACCCAAGTTTCCCTATATGCCTTATTATAAAAGTTAAAACTATTTTGCATAAAGAAAAAGTAGAAAAAATGAGCAAAACGAGTTAGATATTCGAATTGTATATAGTTTTGTGTATTATATCTCTATAAGATAGAGTCTGACTTTTCTATTTTTGTATAAACAGTACATATTGGTCGTAGAAAACCAATTATTATTGTTGCCTACTGATATATCTATATGTTAACGCCTAAACAACTTGATTAAACAATTATATTGAGGAGCAAAACAAAACAAAACAATTGTTTTGCAAGTCAACGGTGTGATCAAAGGTATTGACGAATTGGAGTTACCCACTCGAGCACTCCACCCACTCATTGTGTAAATTACATGAATACCCTTACATGCAATTCTTGTTTGTAAAAGTGTCGTCAATATTTTTGTTTCACAGTGATCAAACGACATAACGTACGCTCCACGATGACGGTAAAAACAAAACTATAAAGAACGAAACAGAAAACTCATTGTAAATACGTTCAGTTTTAAATCTGTTAATAAAAGCTTGCTGGGAAAATAACTATTTAGATTACCAAATGTAAATAACTTTACTGGATCAAATTCAATATTGTTTTCTAAACAGATTGTGTTCCAAAAGTCAGGATGAATAATTTTCGAAAAAAGAAAACTTCACTTTTGATGAAAAATTTATGACTTCAATCTGTCACTCTTTTAACCAAAGACAAGAAAAGAAAAACATAATCAAGAAATGGTTCAACAACTATATATAGATTTTCAAATGAACACATTCCAAAATCTACAATTGTAGTTTTTGTTATTGTTAACAATTTTGTACACGCATATGGCTGCAATTAAAATAATATGGCGAATGTTATAACAAAAAAAAACTATATATTTCGGTTATTCAAAACTGTAATTTATAATCTTATATATACAAATTTCATCTATTATTTGCCTAGTATTTATTTTTGGTGTAAATTTGCCTAGTACTTTTGCCGTTATTTCAATAATTCACACAATGATTGCATAACACGTATTTTTTTTTTTTTTTGAACAAACATAATACGTATTCAATAAACTTTTCTTATAGAACAAACATAATACAGATCATGAAGTCAGGATGAATAGTTTTCGAAAAAAGAAAACTTCTCCTTTGATGAAAAATTTATGACTTCATGATCTGTCACTCTTTTAACCAAAAACAAGAAACGAAAAATATAATCAAGAAATGGTTCAACAACTATATATAGATTTTCAAATGAACACATTAATTCCAAAATCTACAATTGTAATTTTTGTTATTGTTAGCAATTTTGTACACGTATATGGCTGGAATTAAAATAATATGGCGAATGTTATGACAAACCAAATAAAAACTATATATTTCGGTTATTCAAAACTGTAATTTAAAACCTTATATATACAAATTTCATCTATTATTTGCCTAGTATTTTTTTTTTTGGTGTAAATTTGCCTAATACTTTTGCCGTTATTTCAATAATTCACACAATGATTGCATAACACGTATTTTTTTTTTTTTTTGAACAATTATTTTTTGAACAAACATAAGACGTATTCAATAAACTTTTCTTATAGATCAAGGAAATGGAAAGGTTAATTTTGTCTTTCCACGTGATGAAACTACCAATATTTAATGACTTAAAAGGAATTTTGTTTGTTTCCTTCTTTTACAAGTCCATGCCAAGATCTCCTAATTAGTATAAATCTTAAGCTTAACTCATCCACATCAAGCAAGATCAAGATTAGTCAAGAAACCAAAAAGAAAATTTTCGTGAAAAGAAGAAATGAAAATTGGGAGCCAGAGATTATCGTTTATAATCGTCATGATCTTGCTTTTCGCCGGGATTCATTTCACCTCCGGCATCCGCAAGCTTTCTAGTACGACAGCAACAGAGATGTTCCACGAAGAGTTCCGTCGATTAAGACTTGACGGCGAGAGAAAGTTATCGGAAGTGAGCCCCGACGAGAAGTACGATCAGATCTATGGAGTTTCAGTTAGAGAAGTTCCCCAAGGTCCAAACCCACTTCACAACAAATGATATATGCTGCATATTATTTAATTTATTTAGGTGTTTGTTTGAGGAAATTTTCTCTCTTATTTTTGTGTCTCAACAAAGTCTCTTAGGTTTCTTCTTCGATTTCTTGTATTTGTAGATACACCATAATGTATGGTAGGTAGATATACACACAGAAATTTTTGTATTATTTTTTTTTGTATTCAAACTTATAATTTCATTATACGATGCAAAATATGTATCTATTGATTTTTTTGTTGTATTAATTTGTGTGGGAGCTGAGATTGAAAAATAAGAAGTAGATAAACTATTTTTAGTTTAGTTTTGTATATTTTAAATGAGGGATGCATGTATTTTTAATATTTTGGTTATGGATCATTATAATAAGCATCTGCCTATCTGCCATATGCTAGTTTGACAGAGTTAGTAATTGATTTAATGTTTTTTGTCTAATTCAAATCGTATTTGCGCAGTTTTTTTTTGCTGTTGTTCTAATTAGTTTGTTTAGTTTTCTACTATGAAATATGAATCCATGGAGATGATATTTGTTGCAAAATAAAACTAGACACTTTTAAACTTCAAATATGTTTCAAATCATTATTTTGAAATTTCTTTCCAAAGAAATCGATCGGTCAACACGTCTATATGAACACAATAAGCAGAATAATAAATAAGTCATACATTCAACAAACTGTTGGATAGAACTATAGAAGTCTGACTAATGTCAAAAAAAAAAAAATTATAGAAGTCGACTTAATTTACATTCTTTCTTTTTTTTGGTGATGGTAAAGCGATAATTATGAATTAACGAGTCAAAGTCAACAAAATGTGTAGGCAGGCACGGCCATGCGTTTGACCACTCTTATTTTATGTTTCTTATGTTTATGTTCAATAGAATCAAGAGAATAATGACATTTTATTTTCAAAATATTGGGACATTTTCAAAGTATTAAGTATGATCAGATATTCATATCCCTACTGCCTACATGAAACTGGTTACTTAGTTTTATCCTAATCATCACTTCAAATGAAGATTTATAGACCAAAGCTTTTCTGTTTTTCAATGGAAAAGCCGTGTGCGGAAGAATTAGTCAATTAGAACAAGAAGTCAGAGCAATCATTATTCCGTCATCAATCATTCATCAATTTGAAAAAACTAACATATAATTGAGAAAGTTTATGAAAACAGGGAGAAAATGAAAATCAATTTATATGAGGACATATCAAAATCAGTTTACATGAGGATCTAACATATAAGTCCGTTTCATGAAGAGTGTTATTTTGCTTTTTTATTTTTGTTTTACAAATAGTGTCATTTTATATTTTCAATGCAATTTTTTAAATTGAATTTCAGTTTTATTTCTACTATTTTAATTTATTAATTAGTGAAAAAATTGATTTTATGTATTAATAAAAGATATAAAAGAAATTTACAAATTTTTTTTAATTTGTGTGAAAAATGTCGGAATGATACTTTTTATGAAACAGAGGAAGTATTTATTTGATTGTCTATTTTATATGCAAAAATATTTGATTTTGAAGTTTTCAAATAATCGTGTACTGTAATAAACTAAAATATTATTTGATATGAAAATGAAATAGATAGATAATTTTTAATTGGAGTTACTATCGATAATAAATATTTTATAAGGACTTTCATGCAAAGCTCTCAGGTATTACTGTCACGTGTCTCCTAAAGAAGACCACATCATCGACATTTTGTGTCGCTCTCAGAGACACTGTGACAGCAAAACACTACTGTCGAAAAAGAAAAAAATACTCTGTTTCAGGCGGAATCCTCTCACCGGAAATGCTGCGTCAGCTTCCACCAACAATTACGGCGGATGAAACGCCGGATTGGCTTCCCGTCGGTTGGATTGCTCATTCTACGGTTCTAAAACGCGGTCGCCAAACTAGGGTACTACTACTTAAACTCTCTTACTTGTAAACTCTTCTCGCTTGTGTTCTGTCTTGTTTCTTCTTTCAATTCACACTGATTCTTAGCTTTTCTGATGCGAAACTTTCGATTTTTCGGTGTTTTGATCCCAATGTAGACATGGGTCTTTAAGTTCTCTGTGAAAACTTGTGAAATTCCATCTTAAATTCGACCTCAAATTGTGAAAATTTACGAAAACTCCATAATCAATTTGAGAAAATCGACTTCAAACTTGAGAGAAATTATGAAAAACCCTTCATCGATATGAGAAAATCCACCCATAATTGAGAAAGTTTATGACTTTTTCCCTGTCTATCAATCAAATTGAGAAAGATTTGAGAAAGTTTCGTCATGAAATTGAGAAAATTTCGACCTCTCATTGTAGATTTTTTTATCTAGCTTTGTATGCATGCTGATAGAAAATTTACAAATGTTATCATTTTGTAGACTTACACGCATTTGAGAACTGGTAAAAAGTTCTCTACCAAGGATCAAGTTGTTGAGTACATTAAAATGGATACAATACGAGAGCAAAGACAATCCGTAATCGAGCGAAAGAAAGCAAATGTATGACTTCCAAGTTCCGGTTTTTTTTTTCTCCATTTTTTAAAAAAGTTCTTTGGTCTGTCGTTGTATAATCTTTCTTTCTTTTGTTTCAGTTAAAAGCCTTTAAAGATAGAGAGGCTGCAAGAGAAAGGTCTTCGTGGCTTCCAGATGATTGGAAACCGGAGCCGATGATTGGTTCTTACGGTGGAAATCCTTCTACGGTATGACCGGAGTAATCTTCGATTTGTTTGTTTATACATTTGTTATCAGGAGTGAAAGATGTTTTCTTTTGTAGATGTATGAGAACATGTCAACTAGTTTTGAAACCCATTCAAAGCAAGAAGTACCCCAGTATCACAACACTATGGAATCTGAAGATTCCTCGGGGAAATTAGAGGAAACCAGCAACGATTACATTGTAAGATGGTGGAATGCTTTTTTTTGTTTTTAGAATCTTGAAAAGAGGATTTGTAGCTGATAGATACTTTTTTCATGTTATGTGTTTACAAGACATATGATTATGATACGGATGAAGAAGATTACTCAGAGAATGAATATGTCGAGGACAAAGGTTCCCGAGAGAATGTGGAGAATATCTCTAACGTAACCTCTACTCCTGTAAGTGAATTTTTTTCCAGCTTTCTTGTGTTTCTGTAATGATGGAGTTTTTATGTTTTGGTTATCGTAGCTACGGTCACTGCCTGAAAGAATGCAGAAATTGGAGTCCCGAGCAATAACGCTATGTCTACTTGAAGGTAAGTGGATAAAAGAACCAAAGAGTAATACTGCAAAGAAATTTGTTGGTCAGTGAAATTTAAAATATCGTTTCTCTATGCAGATGAGGATATGAGTAGTGACAATGAAGAGAGAGTTTTAGAAGTTGAGATCTCAAAAGAAGAAAATGTTTTGGAAGAGACTCAGGTTGTATCTCACTTAGTTGAGTCTTTTGAAGAGGAAAACTTGCATGACGTTGTGGTTGAGTGTGGTGATACGGCGAGGGAGATCCCGGGTTTGACTGGTACATTTAGTATTGAAATCAACCTTGAGTGTGAATTTGTAGAGAAGGATTGGAATACAAGGGGGATCGAAGGAATAGGAACAAGTAACACTGAGATCAGAGACCAAGACAGTGACTTGATGCAGATAAGTAGTAACCCATCAAAGGTTGTTGAAGTGACTCAGGAATCAGGAGATAAGAGTGAAGAGCCTCTTAAAGCTCAGGAAGAAACTGCTGATGAGTCGAGAAGGTCGGTCTTCTTTCCATACAGAGAAGCACCTTCACATTCTTTACTTGTCTTCGACAGTTCCAATGCTAGATCATCTGCAGACGATCTCATCAACAACGTTGAGCTTGGTTTAAACCCCTGCGCTGATACCCTGCAAGAAAAGAACATCAGTGGCTCTAAAAAGCGGAAGAAGAGCGCAGAACCATGTTCGTCTAAGAACAGTAAGAAGAAAGACATTGAATCACCTTCCGCTAAGCTTCAGAAAGGCAAAAGAACACCGAGAAAACCGCAAGGAGAAAATGGAAGTTCGAGTGTAAAACCTGTTGATTGGCCTGATCCGTGCCCAAACTTCCCATTTGAGCCTCTCACAAGCTCATCTCGAAAAGAGGATGACTCGGTAATCCGTAGTTACTTGGAGCAACACTTTACAGCTGCAGGGAGTGGTGTTAGCAATCTAACTTTACCCGATTTCGGATTGCCTAGCTTCTCCAACATCGAAATCTCATTGAATGAAGAACCTGAGTCCAAGAAAAACAAGTCTCTTGATCCTCCATGTGTACAGGTTGCAAGTTCAAGCTTACCTAGTTGCTGGTCCATGAGTGCTGCTATGCAACACACAGTTGCTGGAAACTAAAGAGACACTGAGACTCTCTTTCGTTCAAAGGCCTTTTTGTAATAAAACTTAGTATTGTGTATATATGTATCTATGCGTGCGCCTAAGAACTCTCAACTTGTGATCCTAAATTAGAAGCTGACGTGTAGAATTTGAAGTGACTCAAGTTTTGTAGATTCAAGAATTAATTAATGTTCGCTCGATCAATCTGTGCCAAAACTAGACTTGCTTAAGAAATGATCTATATGGTTTATGATTTGTAAATAAATTTTGTGTTATCATACGATCTATCAAACCCACCAGTGAATGCGTGATCCATCAAGAATTAGATCTTGAATGTTGTTTGTCCCGTCCAAATTCGTGTCAAATCATATATCTATTTCTCCTTAGTTACAATCAGAAATAGTACTTAGTTTTAGTGATTTTGAAGATTATTCATATGATGAGGTTTATTATTTTAGTTTTTGTTTTGTTAAACTTTGGATGAGTTGATTGAAATTTCTTATTTATTACTATCAGAAAGCTTTGGTACTGCACTCAATGCTCCCCTTCTCAATGATCATTTTGTGAAATTTAGTATTTTAGTTTGTGGTTTTGTTGAACTTTGGATTTAAATGATAGGCATTTATCTCAGAATTGCCTATAAGACTACTTCAGAAAGACCCTTCGATAACAACTAAAAGGAAAACGCAAACCTAACAGTATTAGGAATCGACAAAATACCCTATCACAAATAAAAAAGGAAAAATCCCAAAAACAAATAACTTGTCAGACACGAAAGTCAAGAGGGTATTCGACAAAAGAAAAAACCCTAATTTACTCTAAAGATGCGGTTGCATCATTATCCAAGATCATCAACTGCATCAAAGCAAAAAAAAAAAATCGTAAAAGCAATTGTTATTTCATAACATCAATCTCATACAGATTAAAAAAAAAAAAAAGTTGCACATCTCCCCAATTAAAACCCTAATTAAACCACATGACGGTTACTTATCTTTGGTAGAGACTCCATACTTCTCCTGCAACTTGACAATATCTTCTTCGTCCTTCTTGAGGTCGAGCTTCTTGTTCATCTTCGCGTGGTGGTAGTACGTCACGATGAGGTACCGATTCGCGACGTTGAAGCCAGAGAGATTGTCGACGGCCATCTTCGCGTCCCGGATATCGTCGTAGACAACGATGGCCGTGCCTTTCGTGGCCTTGTTGCAACCGATACGAATCTGGCGAATCCCACCGTACCTGCCGAATATATCGTACATCTCCTCGGTCGTTACCTTGAACGGCACGTTCCTAACGTAGAGCATTCGAGTCACCTCCGGCGGGATCCTGATGTTTTTTTCCTTTTTTTCCTTTTTTTCCTTGCTCCTGTCTTCTATCGTCGTCATACCTTTCTTCTTCTCCGAGATTGGTTACCGTCGCCGACAAGAAATCTTCTATTGGGAAAAAAAGAAAATTGTAGTCCGACTTTTGAATAGATGTTGGGAGGGTATATATAGACGTGGGAGAAGGAAGGGTAAATCCGTCTTTTGTGTCGAGCATAGGGATTTATTGACGGTGTGATGTAAACCATTAAACTAAACCAAAAATTTACCTAAAACCGATCTGTATCGGGTTTAATGGCTAGAAATTTCCAATCCTAACTACAATTCTTCTCAAGTTTAACATTTTCTTTTCCTTATTCCTTTGTGATTGAAACAAGGGAGTCATATATATATATACTAGGTGTTTTCCCCGCATCTTGTGCGGGGTTCAGTTCTTAAAAATTAATGTTTGTCATTTTTCATCGATTTGGTCAATTGCATAGTGGTTTGAATACATTCGGTTTTCAGTGTATTCAGTTTTTAACCAAAAACCAAAAAAATTATTTGGTATAATATTGATTTCGGATTTTTTTTTGCAAAGAAAGTTAGAAATGGTAATCAATAAAAAAGAATATAAAACACAGAAAAAATTAAAATCAAGAAAATAAAGCTTTTGTCTTATTTTAAAACCAATAAAACTCTAAAATTCGTAAAAATGAGAAAAACAAAGAAGAACAAATTACAAAATCACTTGTTTTTACCATCATCAAATAAAGAATTAAACTTAATATCAAACTAAAATTTTGAATGGAAGCAAAGTTCGAGTCTCTCATATTCATCATCCATAAAATTCATCATCCATAAAAGAAAGAATGCTTTGAGTTGAGAGCCTTCTCTTTGAAAAAGCAAAGAGAATACTACTTTATCTAGGTTTTTTTATTATTAACAACTTAACATTAGGTGTAATTATATTGTTTAATATTAAAATTTGTTTAAGACATTAGGTTTTGGGGATTACATAATTTTCATTTACTTAGTATATAGTATACAATATTATAATTTAAATTAATCGGTTTTTTCTGTTTTATCGGTTTTATCGGTTTATGTCCAAACCATATCCGAATCCTTAGATTTTAAAATTATTACATCCATACGGTTAATGGTATATCCGAAATCCAACCATATGTTATATTTCGGTTCGGTTTTACCAAAATTGGTCAATCAAATATAAACCATAGAGACTTCAAAAATCATAGGTATTGGGTCTTATAGAATATCAAAGCCAGGGGGAAAAAGTAAGGGTAATTGATTAATTTTTCTTATTAATTACCTGTTTGAGTTCTTGTCTACCTGTTTAAGGTTTTTTCTGTTGTCTATTACCGTTTCTTCGCATTTCCCTTGTTTCTCTATAAGTTTTCCTTACATGGATTGAAACTCATGTAGTGTAACTGCCGAGAAAAAAGGAACCATGAAGCATCCTTTGGGAATTATATAATCTACAGAGACCAATGAGAGTTGATATTTAATAAGACCCTGTTTCTGGTGCATATACCAATAGTTAAAGAACAGAGCGGTTTCTTGGACCTCACGATCTACTAAATTTATCTGAAGTACAAAAACAAAATAGATTCATGTAAAAAAAAAAAAAAAAAATTTGATACGAATGTTAAGAAATAGGGGTGGGCATTTCGGTTTAAATTCGGGTTCGGTTCGGTTTGGTTAGTTTGGGTCTAAAAAAATTCTAACTGAATTCAACCAAAGTTAATTCGGTTTGGTTTGAGTTCGGTTCGGTTTGATTATAGTTCGGTTTAGTTCGGATTGGCTTGGTTTTTAGTTCGGTTTACTCGAATTAATTTACAAAATACAAGAGCAAACTCAATCAACATCAATAATTAATATTAACAAAATAGTAATATAAAAATATAAATTTAATAATTTAAATAAAACTTGTAAAAAACATAGAAACGGAATTATAAAAACTCAAATTATTATTATTAATATAATTAATTAAATAATAAACATATTGGGTTTTTAATTCGGTTCGGTTTATAACCGAACCGAAACGAACCATTCGGGTTGACAAAATCTCTAACCGAAATGTTTTGGCATAAATTTTGGTTTGGTTTGGGTTGGTTTGAGTTCGGTTGGTTCGGATTGGTTCGGTTCGGTTCGGTTTTTTTTCCCAAATAAGAATTCATGTCATAGTTGAAGACTACTAATTCAATTCGAAGAAACCTTACCCAAGATAAATTATCAAGTTCCACTTTCTTATCGTTAGCCAATCACTACCACCTGAGCTTAGCCCATAAGCAAAATATTTAGCATCCTCATCTATTCCGACATCACTAAGAGTATTGCGATCATGCAAAATCTTTCGAAATCCAAATCAGCTTGAAAACCCGTTTTCAAATCAAAAAGTCAATTAAGAATTTGGAGAGCAAAAATTTAATTTTTAAAAAGTTTCACTGTTTTAGATCTTGAATTATATAAAGCACATTTTAAGCTTGAATACTTATCAATTTCTTTTGGGGGACTATTTATTGAGGTAAACCATCAGACACGCAAACGATAATAACAAAACATTAATCAGTAACACATACCACATGGATTGAGACGCAGCTTAAAAATCTACACTCACAGCAGATTATTCCATAAAAGGTAAAGAGACAAAACCATTGAGAGAAAAAGAGAACTACAAACGCTAAAATAAACAGTATATATATGACAAAGAATTAGGGTTCTCACTAACTAAATTAGGTTTAACCGAAAATTAAAGAAGTAGGTCTAGCCGAAAACAACTCAATCGAGCGGAGAAGTGATTTAAATCGAATTAAGGAATTAGGGCTTTTCATTAAAGGTAATTAGCTAATATTTAGTGAGATTGAATGAGATAGCTCCATTCACCAAAATCACTTCGCAAATATAGATATAGATATATATATATATTTGTTTTTGTGAATTTCGGAAAGTCACGGAGACAGTGAGAAATTAAGAAGAAGACGTGAGCTTGAAGACAAAGCACAAGCCCAACCTGAGCCCTATAACGGAAAGTCCAGTAAAGACTCATTCAAGCCCAACTCAGGAAACAAACACAGAAAGAAGACACACACTACCAGTAAATGAAAAATCTCCACATATCATCACAACCAAAACTGAAACAAGTTATGAATCATAAAATCCAATCCGAACACAAAAATAAGAAGAAGAAACTCTGAACATAAGTACACTTTCAAATGGAAACACAACATTTTATTCCCAAGACTCAATCAAACATTAAGAAAACACAATGGTTTCTTCTCTTAGTATGATGCTTCAGAGTTTTTCCAGCCTCCATAAGTCTCATCTTCGTAACCTCTGCTTCGGTTTTCCTAAACAAACATCACCCCAAAAAACACAATTGTTCTTCAGATTCTACTCAAACTTTTCAAAAACCGGAATCAAGAACAATGCAAGATGTGATTTCTTTGTTATACCGATGGTTTGAAAGAGAGCGCGATCCAGATCTCGCCTTTGAACTCTTCATCTTTCACCACATTGTATGCAGTTGGTGGGATATCTCCTTCCAAGAAAACCGGCTCCAATGGAATACTGCACATTGTTTCAAATACATATCTCCTTAATTCAATTAAACAGAGCAAGGAAGCTAAAGAAGGTGTTATTTGAAGGATCTTACGTTGCTTCACCAACCGGATCATCCTCTGTTCCGACATCTTTGTCAAAGATTTTCGCTTTTAACTCTGTAGTTCCTTCAGAGACATTGAAGATAAATGTCTCATTCCATTCCGGAGTCGTGCCCTGTCCTGCAAAAATTCATGGTTTTCTCTTTCTTCAACTCTTGAAACACAAAGATGGATTCTTGATCTTGATCTTGACTGAAAACTTACCTGGTGCAACATTGCTCTTCTGTTCTTGAGTCCGACAAGTGAGGAGCACATAAGGATCCATGCTATCTGTTAAATAGACCGCACGATCAGTCAACGTCTATGCAATTGATGCATATGTTACAATAAGACAAGCATCTATCTCTGATATATATCCTAAAACAAATCCATATTTACATGTCCATAACCATCAATTAGAGTCAAATGATTTCGGATTAGCAAAAGATCAAGATTTACATAAAACTCAACTAAGAATGTGAATCTGTGATCAAACTTTCATAAAACAGATTCACAAAAATCTTAGATCTCCACTAGTATCAGATCAAAATCCGATTCATAACATGGATTCGCATGTTTAGACGCAGAAAGTTCAGATTTTTCTAGTCAGCATACACAAATCCGTTAACAACATCAGATTGGGACCACAATTTCACAATTTTGAATCTTTGATCCAAAAAAGTCGAAAACTTTTAAACACGTGCATATATATATACATTCGCAGATTTAACACATTTGAGACAAAACCCATCAACAAAACTACATTTGATTCAGAAACCAAATCAGATTTTTTTTATGGAAAAGAAAAACGAAAGCTTACTCAGGAAATCTGTGTCCTCGAGACCTTTGGCGCTGACAAGAACAACTTCAAGCGTTCCGTGAGGCATTTTTTCTTTTTTTTTTCTTTTTTCGCTTCTGATTTTTTTGTTCTTTCTCTCTCAGAGAAAATGTGAAGATTCAGATCCCAATAGAGAGATGAGAGGCTTTTGTCTGATTGGTTGGATCTTTAAGAAATCAGTCTTTTATAATTTCCAGAGATCGTTTTCCGCACGACAATATAGAATTTATGCATATTGGGGAATTTGGGATTTAGCTATAGCGCGTGGCCGCGTGAAACCAAACGCACTGTGCCAGCTTTTTTTTTTACTTTTCATTTCCTTTATTAGAGTAATTAAAAATAGTTTTTTTTAGTTATAAATTTGGGTCAAACTATTTCCAAAACTTATGACACTGATAGCTGTAACAATGTCATAAGTTTGACCCAAATTTATAACTACAATGAAATTCTCTAAAATGGCATTAGGGAACTGAAATTACAAATTCATCTATAATAAAGCTTGTTTGATTATGAATGTTTTTTTTTCTATCCTACAATTGTAATTATTTAAATATTTTTGATTAATATTAATTACAGCATAGAAACAAAAAAAAATTGATAATATTGAAAAACCAATACTCTGACTATGATATAATTCATCACATAAAAGTAAAACCACGTTACTAATCTAATCTTTATGACAAAATCTGCAGTTACATACAGTAAAACCTCTATAAATTAATAATGTTAGGACTTCAATATTTTATTAATTTATAGAGTTATTAATTAATCGATAAATTAATAATTATTAATTTATCGATAAATTAATAAAATATTAATTTATAGAGATATTTTTCGGTTAAAAAATTCTTAATATTCATCAAAATACGAAAAAAATATTTTTAACATTGTAAAATTCATTCAAAAATTATCTTATCAATAAATTTAGAAGATAAGTCAAACAACATTTATAAACTTGAAACAACAATATAATCACATTTACTATATTACATTATTTATATATACCTAAATGTATAATTATTAATTTATATAATTATTGGGACCATATTTTTACACAGGAGTTTCAAAAAAACTATTATCTTATTATCTTATCGAAATTTGCTAATTTTTACATTGGCCCGACTCGGGACCGACAAAATTTATTAATTTATAGTGATTATTAATTTATCGAGTATTAATTTATGGAGGTTATACTGTATGTATTTCTGTATTTGTATATCACAGTAAAAATAAGAAATGTTACCCCAAAAAAAACTTTACAAATTGTTTAGTTATTTTCTGTGATCTTTATATCTATTTTGTTGAAAATATAATAAGATTGATTTGATTGAAATAAGAAAAAATGTATGAAAAAAGAAGAAAAATAAATGTATATAAATAAAAGTATCCACATTGATAGATATATATGCTAGAAGAAAAATAAAAAGTATCTAAATTTAATAGATGATATTTTCCATATCTTTTTCTTTATCATTATCATTTTTTAAAAAAAAAATTACATTGAAGTCTTTGAGAATAATGTCTTAAATATTTTTCTTTTGTTAGTTTTTTAAAAATTGAAATTATTAGTTAATTAATTACTTATTTTTGCAAAGAAAATGATTTGATGACTTAAGAATCTATCACCTTCCATCTCCTTTATATTAACTAAATAAATAAATAACGATGTACTCTTATAACTCATTATGATGTAGAAACAAAATAAACTAATTGGCGTCACATGCATTGACAACATTAGAGCATCTCCATCGGGATCTCTTAAAGGTTTCTTAAGGGTTTTTAACTTAAAAATAATAATAAACAAATCATCACTGTACAAAATTCATAACAAACGGTTCTTAGAGAAGAAGTTTTAGAATTTTAAAAAAACCCTTACGTGTCAACCTCTGGAAAATTTTAACAAAAAAATAGAAAAAATAAATAAGAAACGAGACTTATCTCCTCCTCCCGTTCATCATCAAGTACCACCATGCAAGCATCGATTCCAAGCTCTGCCAATCCTTAGCCAACTCACCGTGACTCTTAACCATCTCCTCCATCGAGCGCCGGAAATCTCCGTACGGATCCTCCGATTCCATTGCTACTGCGACAGTGATCTCCTCAATCGGCAACGTATATATACAATCCCGATCCTCTCCCACCGATACTGCCGCCTTTGATTTCGATTCACAACTTTCGATTTCTCGTTAATCTCCTCTACAATCGAGCTCGTGACCCCCGGATCAAAGAATAACCGCTCCGATTTAACCGCTCCGATTTAACCACTCCTCTTACCACCATCTCAAGCGATTCCGCGTCAAGGTCCTGATCCGACTCGGTTGAGTGACTCGACGTCTCGGACGAGTTCGTGAACCATGACTCAATGGTTTATTGATTTTTGGGTAAATTTTTTTATTCTTAAGAACCATTAAGATGTTTACCAATGGAAGAGAGAAAATATAAAAGCTATAACAAGGATTCTTAAAATGTGATAATGCAAAATTTATATTTAAAAAATGGTTAAAAACCCATTAAAGGGTTTTACTAATGGAGATGGTCTTACTATTAGAGAATATTACGTATATAGACTTTATGAAAAGTGCAATAACACTCAAAGTAGTTCTTGTGCTTGAACTGGACATCAACAAAGCTAGAGCTGCCTGTAGAATCTGCAAAAACTCGTAAGAAGACATCATTTTATACAAAAATCAATACAACATCAAACATTTTACTTAAACCAAAAGAAAAAGAAAAAATAAATCAAACATTTTACTTAACCTTTTAGTCTCTTCACATTTCTAATGGGATTCGAACCACTTTTGAGTTTTGATTGCAAACTCAAGTTCCAAAAACAAACCACTTCTCGCATAAAAAGCAAAAAAAAAAAGAAGTTCTTTAGGCTAAAGAGTAAAACAATTCATAAATTCAGATAAGTAATTAGTACCTGACCTAATCTAATAGCACTGATTAATAAAGCATTGGATCATCCACCATATTCTTCTTGAAATAAGCTACAAGCTTGCCAAGATCCCCAAACATCATCTTCCTGAACTTGAATCCATTTGGATATAAACCAATATACTCATGGTGCGGATTTGCGCACCGTATGTAAGACAATATGAAGCTTCCTGGATGTTCATGTGAAACCCCTAAACCATAAACCACCATTTTCGGATTTTGCTCCTTCTCAGCCCGAAGAAGATCATCTATCTCCGACTTCGTGCCGTTCTTGAATTTCCGGTAGTTAAGCATTGTCATAAGATGAACTACCAAAGGATCAACGTACCGAGCCATTACCTGCAGTTTTTTAATAACACAAAGCATGTTCAAGAATCGAATAACTGTGTTTTCTTTATTAACAAAATAAAGACGTACCTCATCTAGATCCTCGAAGGTTTCGTTTCCAATTTTCAGAGTTTTCCCAATACGTTGTAAGCTCACTGTGTCTTTCTTCTCTTTCCCACCTTCGATAATCTCCTTGTGAGCATACACCTGTCTCTTATACACATCTAGATGTGTATAAGAGACAGATTCTCCCTTCTCCGATTGTTTCTTCGGTTTCTCCCGTAATCATATAAAACTCCTCATCTTGATTCACCTCTCTAAACAGACTCCGGAAATCCTGAAAACCACAGCTCAGCTCTCTCACGATATTAACATAAGCCCTGTCTCTTATACACATCTAGATGTGTATAAGAGACATACCAAAGGATCAACGTACCGAGCCATTACCTGCAGTTTTTTAATAACACCAAGCATGTTCAAGAATCGAATAACTGTGTTTTCTTTATTAACAAAATAAAGACGTATACCTCATCAAGATCCTCGAAGGTTTCGTTTCCAATTTTCAGAGTTTTCCCAATACGTTGTAAGCTCACTGTGTCTTTCTTCTCTTTCCCACCTTCGATAATCTCCTTGTGAGCATACACATTGTCGAAGATCTTGATCACCAAAGTCAGATAGTTGAATCCTCGGGAGCTTGGACGAACTATGCTTTCTCCGATATTCTTATCAGACAGATACTCTGTTGCTTGCTCGGCAGTGAAATTCTGAAACCGAGGATGAACAATCATCCTTGACTTAAACTGCTTCTTTGCTTTTGGAGCTTTCTCTTTCTCAATCAAGACACTGTTTTGATTCTCCTCGTGGTAATAATAATCATCCACATCCAAGAGAGTCTTGTTGTTTCTCATTTCGCTTTCTTTGCAGACAAGGAACACAAGATACCTATGTTTTTCAATAAATCTGATCTTGCAAGTAATGATATCGCCTTCACACAGTTTGTTCGACAAATCGATGATATCTCTCCCATCATCTGAGTAATCTTTCTTCATTAGAATCCCAGTCAATCCACAATCTAAAACACATATGGCTTTTTCATTCCTTACTCTCTTAACAGTGGCCTGCACAATTCTCCCTTCTCCGATTGTTTCTTCGGTTTCTCCCGTTATCATATAAAACTCCTCATCTTGATTCACCTCTCTAAACAGACTCCGGAAATCCTGAAAACCACAGCTCAACTCTCTCACGATATTAACATAAGTCTCCTTCTTATTTTCTTGTTTCTTGCTTCTCAAGTACTCATCAAGAACAAGTTTTTTCAAAATATCTGGTCGATCTTTCACATGCTCTATCGCCATCTCCATCGCATCATCCTCATCATCTATGACAGCATCATGAACACAAACGTCTTTCGCCAGTTCTTGCGCAAGACCGTATGATTCAGGATGTATTCTAGTATCATCCAACAGATCAATAAACTGGCTGCTATTACAAGCAAGCCCGCTTCCACGGATCCTCAAGAAACCAGCTGCATTAACAAACACTTTCTTACCAATCCCATGATTCATCAGTTCCTTGCGGACAAAAACCGAACCAGCTCTAACAAGAGACCTCTGCAACGACGAAGCTTTCCTAGGTCCAAGCCCGGAAACAAACTGTAAAGGAGAAAAAACCCATTCGTGGCTCGCAGCAAAATTAACGTCGATTCCAACTTGATTCGTTACTTCAACCATAACCTGTTCAACCATCTCGAACATCTCCTCTGGCTCAAGAAAATCCTGCAAAGAATGAAGCTTCCAAGACAGAATCTCTCTACCTGGACCGCATAAAGCTGCGATCATCGCCAATGGATTCTGTAGATACCGACCAAGAGCCACCGCGCGCTTCACAATCCCTGACTGTTGAGGAAGCTCTTCACTTGAGATTCTTGAATTCTCATACAGCCTAGGAAGAGATTCGTCCGCATAAACAAGTGGTAAATCATACATCTCATCACCAGGCGCCATTTCCTCCACCAATTGGAATATAACCTCATAAACATCATCCTTTAGACGATCACAGCTCAGATTCACAGCTCCTATAGCCACAACATCCGGTTTGTGGTCCCTTATAAACTTCAAGAGACGATCGTTGTCCTTCTTCTTACGTTTCTGGTCATTTACATCTGTAGAATATCGCGACCCGATGTATCGTGTGTAAAGCGCATCAAGAAGCTCTCCTGATGAATCAAGCATCACAAATGTAGTTTCTTGAGGTCCCCAACAACTTGCCAGGATCCTCGGCGCAGCTTCTTTCTTTGGATATGGCCCTGAAGAAACTTTGTTCCACAAAACCTGTCCATAATCCGAAAGCAACCGAGTCTTCGCTCTTCTAGTTAGCAACAATCTAGCTTCTTTCTCCATTGAAGGCAAAAGAAAACCATGAACTGCGTCCTCCAGTATCAATCTCCTCTGTTCATTCCAGAGTTGAGCACTCTTACTAACACCAACACTCAGATAGTGTTCACTGCATTCACTAAATACCCTATTCATGTGATTCTCGGGCAGCTTGAAGGATACTTGAAGAAGCTTCTCCTCATCTGCTTTTTGAATGAGAAGCCATTGCGCGCCTTCGAACTTGCTCAATGGCTTCTCGCGTAACCACTTAACACCATAGCACCGATGGAAAGAATCTATCACCACATTCCCATCTTGTGTTGGACTCGTCGAGATCACTGCATTCTCCATATAAACCCCGCGAACATACTTCTTGATCGATGGATCGCAGCTTATCTCAGCCGCAGCCATATGCCGCGCTCCTTTAAGAACAGCTTGAGGATCTTCAAACATCGCGCACACATAGTTCAATGCCACCTCCTCTGGTGTTTCCCTTGCATCTTCAACCTCATCAACGGATACTTTTTTGAGGGACAACGCGAGCCCCAAGCGTTCAGCGCTACACCCGAACTTGCTTACAACTTCTCGGAGCTTAGATTTGACGCAGATGCTATACTGTGATGCCCTGTTCGGTCTCTTATACTGCCCTTCATCGATTCCACCAAGAGGGAAACACAAGTTGAACTTTGCGTCTACATCATCGACTTCTCTCTCCGTTTCGACCGCTTCAAGAGACTTGACAACTGATTCGAAAACATTCCGATTCAGATCATCTTCTTCAAAACGTTTTGTATAGTAACCAAGCAAAGCCATTTTCCTTTTCCGGAGAAGGAGCCACTTCCTATCCAAATCCTGAATCATCCACAAGACCTTATGCCACTTGGTCTCAGGCTTCTTGTCTTCATCAGTACTTTCCAATAAACTCCGGCATTGCTCTTTCCGGTACATAGCTATAAACGGTATCTCCAGCTTCTGCACATGATATAGCTCCAAAAACCTCACAATGTCATCCTTGTTAACCGAAAAGCCTCGGCCTTTTTCTTGATCCAGTTGAGCATAAATCCAGTTGCTCTCTTCCTCAATGCTGATTTCATCTACAGGAACGATTCCAGTGGCTTCTTCAGATATCTGCAATCTCTCAGGAACATCAAGCTTTCGGATTTCTTCATCCTTCTCTGTCATGTACTTATCAGAGAGAAGAGTTGGTTCGAATTCATCTTCTAGCCTTCTTTCAATCCTTTCGTTAGATACCAAACCCTTTTCACGAAGTTTCAACAACTCTTCGGGATCACCAAATACTTCATTAGCGAATCGCAAAGCGTTCAAATCAGTTCCTTGCCTGTATTTTTTCCTTTTCTTAAAAACCTTCCCTGCTCCATCATCTTCATCAACAATGAAGGCTCTCAATTCATCTTCTTCATCATCATCATCATAAACATCGATTCTGCTTCCATCATTTTCATCGTTTTCCTCTGAAGATTTCTTCAAACGTTTGAACTTGGTCGTCTTTTGGAAATTGGCGTTGTTTTCTTGGAGAAGCTGATATTCATCTTCGTGAAGACTAAGATCGTCATCGTCATCACTACATTGCATCTGTTCGTCTTCTTCTTCTTCTTCTCCATCATCGTCACTGTCCGCTAAAAACCCATCGCCATGGTCATAATGATCGTACAGAGACTCACCATCTTCCTCTTCATTGTCGTTGTCTCGATTCTCTGCTGGATCTTGCTCTGTGTCGAAAACACAGTCGAATTTTCAGAGAAGACAAAAAAAAAAACAGAAAACTCCAAGAGGGTTTGGATTCAAAAGAAGAGCTTTCTATGTACCTTCTTCGTCGTGGGTGTTGTTCCTTTTCATGATTAGGTTAAAAAAAAAACGAAGAACGGAAGAAAACCGTAGAGAATTAGGGTTTCAGGGCAAAGCTTTTTAATGTACGAAATTGAATCGATGAAGGTGGAGATTCTCAATCGTAAAAAAAAAAAAAATGGTAACAATTTGTCTTTTTTCATTATTGTATTTTCTTATGTGGTTTTCGTGCAAAAAGCCCATTACTTTACTAGATAAGCCCAATAATATGTATATCCAGACTCCACGATCCAAATTTTTTAAGGGTGGGTAGATTTAAAATTGTAGGATTATTATTAAATACTAAAGTGAAATACATAATGGATAGAGAAATCGAACTGAACGTGATAATTATTTTAGTCGTTAGAACAGACTTCTTAATTAGTATATATATTTTTACTACATGTGAAAATCACTAATGGTAAAACAAATCCAAACTCATATTGTTCATGTTTAGAATATAGGCATGCATGTGACATTCGGTTACATATTTTCTACAGTTTAATACAAGCGGGGTGATTGTCAACATTTGCAATTCTTTTACGAATAGGCTTTTATGGAGAAAAAGCTCTGATGGGGTTTTTAAAGGTTACGAGTATATTGCTTACCCTGTAATTCTCAAGTTTTGATAATGAAATCACAGAAGATAAAAAACAAAATTCTTCTATAAATGAGAATAGACTTACTTAATACCTTTCTTGGCTCGGTTTATTTCATCTTTCAAAAGAATACAGTTTTATAATAAATCATTAAATACTAAACCAACGGCTAATCGTAAAACCATTGTCCATTGATCATGCATGATTTCCGATCTTATTTTTTTGACCAAAAATGATTTCCCATCTTTTGAGCGTTTAAGAAAATATGACATAATGTTAAATATATATATATATATATATATATGACATGCATGATCGATTTATCTTTACTTTGTTAGACAAATTTCCTCCTCTTTTACATTACTACAATATCATGAGCATTAAATACATTTAAAAACAATGACAGATTTTGATGTACTTTATAAAATTATTATCTGAGTTATTTACAATATCCTAACTTTTTTAGTCCCATGTTTTTGAAGAATAATTTTTCTACAAATTTAGTTTTTATATTATTTTTCTAGGGAAATTCGTGAAGAGTTTGGTTCAAAAAAAAACAAAAAAAAAATTCGTGAAGAGTAGGCAAAGGTTGCCCCTCCCCAAGAGATGTTATTCAATGATTGGTAAAACATGTCCAAAAGAGAGATTCTGCAAAGCATGATGTTCGACCAAAAAGGCCCACCAGATTTCATATATGTCCAAGTGCCACAAACTTATTTGTTTGTACTTTAATTGTTCTTTTGTCATCCTATTCAATTATTTAAAATATTATGATAGATGTTGCAATCCGCTATTCTCACATGCTCCGTGCATGCATGCAAGCAAGCACTTTGACGTGGAAAGTTTGTAGAATCACTTCCTGCCTCTCGTCATAGTCATCTAAAAATATAGCTTGGAAGAGTCGTAGCTGATTATCAAAAGGATCCTTAAATATAACATACAAGTTTTTAAAGTTTTGTTAGGGGAATATTTTTTGTAGATTTGGTCTCGTGCCCTCCCTAATAAGCCGGCTCTAGCCTCACCATCCAATATTAGACATTAGATAGCTCCGTTGTCAGTCTAATGTCTAAATCCAACACAAAGGAAAAGACTCGTTAAAATAAAAAGACAATTATATTAGATAGATACTTCATATACCTTGGTTTCTCATTTACCCGGCAAATGTAACTCATTTATTCCTTTGCTACAAACATATATATGATTGATCTAAAAGCCTCAACTAGCTTTGCAAATTAGGGGAAAGAAAAGATAGTATACCTTTTTCTGAGGTTTAAGATCGCAGGAGTGGTACTTGGTGAAGCTCATCATCAGAAGGATCCTTAGCTTGAAAGGTAATGTAAAACATTACGGCAGCAGTACCAGTCGGGTGAAGATTGGCTTTGATAACCTTGACAAATTCACATTTTGTATCCTGTTTTAAAAAAAAGTAGCAAAAACATTAATAAATGCAACAAATATGAAAAATTTAGAAGAAGAAGGACAAAGTAATCAGACCGCTTTTTTTTGTTGAATCCCTCAAGGGATGTCCGAGAGAGCATGTCGTTCTCCTTGAAATTGATGTCGAACCCCTACCACAAGAGATTCGCCATGAATCAACAAATCAACATCAAATACTTTACACAAGATGGAAAATCTCCAAGGAAGTGTTACAGAGCGGATTTTGGTCTCATGCGATCTGAAACCAAATTAACGACAACTTCATTAAAGCAGAGGAAGTGTTACAGAGCAGCAGCAAAGGCGAAGAATTCCTGAAGAGATTTCTTAGCCAGCGACAGTGTTTAATTTTAGGAATACCAAAAAAAAAAAAGATTAAAGATCAGAAAGCAACTATGAAAGATAAAAAGAATATGTAAGTATGGAATTTGTAATTTGGAAACTAAAGTTGACATACTTATAATTTCATTTTATAATTCGATTGCCTTTCTGAAATAATTACAATTTTGTTCAAAATTGTATTGGTACTTTCAAACTTATTAAGCGCTATCAAAAATTACATATTTCTGTTAAAATGTTATTTTCTAGAATTGCTTGTAACGGAGACAAAGTGTATCTTAGAATTGTAGACAAATATCTTTCAAATTTTCGTATGTTGTCCTCAGAGTATCTTAGAATTGTACACAAATGCATCCCTTGAATTGGTTAGTGATGTTTAATTTTAGGGAAAGCTATTTTCAAATTGCGCTACTATTAACACTAGGTATAGAATCCGCGCTTTCGCGCGGAAACTCATTTTTAATAAATATTTTTTTATCTCTAAGATTTATTTATAATTTATATATATATATATCAACTCCAAAATATTTTATAGAATTATTATGATTATAACTGTAAAAAAGCACACGATTTTTAAAAGATGTTATAAAATTTATTAAAAATGGTTATAAGTGAAAGTGTATTAAAAAATGACGATAAAAAAATGTGATCATCCGATAAATTTTCTAAGATTGTATAGTTAAAATTTATAATTCACAAACAATTTGTTTTTCCAAAATATTTTTATATTATTCGAAACATACATAATGAATACTATAGTTAATAAGTAAAAAAAAATTCATACCTTAAAAATGCAAATAGAAAATGTATATAAACAAATTTAACAATAAAAACTGGTTGCTCAATTAATAAGTAATATTTTTTACATTGTTTCAGTGTCACTCTTCATTTTAGTTTAATAAACTTTTTAGCTAAACATGTATCTAAAATTTGTTTAATGAAAATCCTTAGAATTTTGGTATTTTTTTACAAAGTTGAAAGGACATGAATATTAAACGATGCAACTTTTCATAAAATAAGCGATTATAAACGAAGAGACGCATAATGTATAATAAAAAGATACATACTCTAATAACAATTATGATGAAATGATGTAACCATAATAAACATTTATTGGATTAAAGTTTGGTTTCATAGAAACACAAATAACAATATTGAAAAGATAAAAAAAAATAAAAAAAAAATATTGAAAAGATGCAACTTATTTTTACTCCAATTGATGAGTACCTTAGTAATTGCAGCACTAGTACCAACACGTCTTTCTTCTCCTTCCACTCCTTTCTCGGATCCACTCAGGTTTAGTTGATGCTGATATGGCTGCCAATAAACTTCTGGACCAGCACACGTACTAACTTCATATGTCTCCATTTCCCGTCCTTTAAAACTCTTGCATTTTTGGCTGCAATTATTTTTGGTATTATCCAAATTATGTTTACTCGATTCTTTTGGAACAACATGTATATTATAGACATGCCGGTAAAATTACATAACTTGCTTTCTTGGGAAACTATTTATTCGGTAACATATTCTCAAAATGTACTCCATAATCGTAATGGATTTGTAACATCACAATGATTTACTAATATGACAAACAAATTACACAACTGATTTGGTGTAACCCAAAAAGAAGCTTCTTTCATTGTTGCATAGCATTCATCATCACTCTCTATTAAACTACTTGTTGTAGATGTATCATCAAAAATATATACATCTAATGATCCCATTATAGCATGAATCATTTTTAAATTATCCTTTTTAGGTGGTTTTGAACAATATAAATAATCTTCAAAAGACACAAGTGATAAGAAGCAATTTTTGATAATTGAAAAGTTGCAACCACAAATAACATTTATTGGATTAAAATCGAAATTCGTAAAAATACGAATGAAAAGACGCAACCACCAATAACATTTATTGGATTAAAATTGAAATTCTTAAAAAAATACCAATAACAATTTTGAAAAGACGCAACTTATTGAAAGGCAATTGGCATTTATTCAGATTGTTATTATAGATGCAATTGATATTAAATACGATTATTAATAATGATCGCTGCGTTTGTTTAAGATACTATAAGATCATGTGTTTGTGTCAATCAAATCGAAAGAAGCGGTTTAATATCGAATCATAACTTTTAAAATATTATAGTAACAATCTTTCCATCAATCATTTGACATATGAGTAAATTAGACATGCCGATGAAAACTACATAACTTGTTTTCCTGGAGAAACCATTTCATCAGTAACATATTTCCAAATTATAAACCATAATCGTAATGGATTTGTAACACCACAATGATTTACTAATATGACAAACAAATTAAACAACTGATTTGGTGTAGCCCAAAAAGAAGCTTCTTCATTGTTGCATAGCATTCCTCATCACCATAATCTGCAAAAATATCTTCAAAAAACTTGTTTCTTTCAAAACAATTGATTAACGTTCTAAGATAATATAACTCATAAGAAGGGTATATATTATATTTTTTCCCAAGTCGATTTATAATCTTAACTTTTATCCAAATTTTTAAATTTTTGTTCCATACATATTTTGTTGGAAAACAATCATAATTTATATTTTGAACTTTTTTTTTTATAGCAAACCATTTAGATAACATACTATTTTGATTCACCATTATAGCATGAATCATTATCAAATGATCCTTTTTACGTGGTTTGAACAATATAAATAATCTTCAAAAGACATAAGTGAAAAGAAGCAATTTTTGATAATTGAAAAGACGCAACCACAAATAGCATTTATTGGATTAAAATTGGAATTCTAAAAAATATAAATAACAATTTTGAAAAGACACAACTTTTTGAAGGGCAATTGGCATTTATTCAGATTGTTATTATAGATTGATGCATAGCATTCCTCATCACCATAATCTGCAAAAATATCTTCAAAAAACTTGTTTCTTTCAAAACAATTGATTAACGTTCAAAGATAATATAACTCATAAGAAGGGTATATATTATATTTTTTCCCAAGTCGATTTATAATCTTAACTTTTATCCAAATTTTTAAATTTTTGTTCCATACATATTTTGTTGGAAAACAATCATAATTTATATTTTGAACTTTTTTTTTTATAGCAAACCATTTAGATAACATACTATTTTGATTCACCATTATAGCATGAATCATTATCAAATGATCCTTTTTACGTGGTTTGAACAATATAAATAATTTTCAAAAGACATAAGTGAAAAGAAGCAATTTTTGATAATTGAAAAGACTCAACCACAAATAGCATTTATTGGATTAAAATTGGAATTTTAAAAAATACGAATAACAATTTTGAAAAGACACAACTTTTAAAGGGCAATTGGCATTTATTCAGATTGTTATTATAGATAGATAAACAATCCCATTTGGTTTGATAAATGAATTTGACTAGTGATGATACCCTTTGAAAAGTTAGTTCATTTATAGTTTCAGTCGTTTATTTGATTATTTCTGTAGTCATTTGTTTTTTTCCATGACTTTAATAGACAGAAAATGAGTTTAACAATTACTATGTGCAAAAAATCTCAGCTGATATGGGCTGGTTTTACATCGATACATCGCTCCACATGATATATACACTAACTTTTTGATCGATACATACGCCCTTCTTCAAAACTTTTTGATCGATACAATCTCTTAAGAGTACACAAAAGGTATGAGGAAAAGCAATATGCCGTTTATCGATTTTTGAAGTGGAATCTTGTAAATTAGTCTCAGCGATCTTCGAATCGAGCATAATATTGTACATTGTGTTTACATCTTTTCTACAATCTAATTACTGTTCCAATTAGTCGCTTGCTTTTTAACCAAAATTTGACTATAAGTAGAAAAACGAATATTATTTTATCATTAATTTGATCAATATTGGTCAATTACTCAATTCTATATTTGTATATTGTGAATAACTATGAGTACAAGTCAATAAATGCAATATCAATAAAATGAAAATAGTAAGTAATTGTTTGTTTTATGTGGGTTTCTACGAAATGTAGATTGGACAAATATATATGCTTCTCATTTGTTTTATATCTTTTATTTTACTATTTTTTTAATATCTTTATAATGTGTTCTTATCTCTACAATCAATTTTGTTGGCATTTTATGTACATCCTATAATGAAATAGTACAAGTTTTTTTTTTTGTCGGAAAACATATTTATTTATATTGAATTGTTATGATTATGATACAAAGCTATTGTTAGCCATGAAGGTGGATAATTACATCCTGAAAAGAAAACTCTATTGGGCGGGCCATTGCGAGCTAGGAGATGAGCTGCAACGTTACAATCCCTTTTGACAAAGTTAATATTCAGAAATTGAAATTTATGCATCCAGAATTTAATATCATCTAATAAATTGGAGATGTTTATGTCTTGATCGTCCTTGAGGAGCAGGTTGACAAGAAGTTGACAATCTCCTTCGAAACAGATATTATCATATCCCATGCACCAACTATTTTGTATAGCTACTAGGAGGGATTTTCCTTCAGCTTCCAGTCATGAAGACGTTGTTCCTAGCGAAGTCGATCCCCAATATTTGCTGTGTCCATAGCAGTCTCGAACAATCCATCCTTCAGTTGCCTGTCGAGTTTCTTGATTATAAGCAGCGTCGTAATTGCATTTGAAATGTCCATGTGAAGGGCGAGACCAATATTTCTTCTGTTGAGGAAGGGCAGTGGATATATTCGGCATATCTGTTGCAGCTATCCATTCGGTTACATCTGCTACAGCTTTGTTTACGTCCTTGTTAACCCTTATTATTTTGTTTTGAAAGATTAAGTTATTCCTCGATTTCCAAATTCTCCAAAGGATCCAGAACGGAAGTAGTTTAGTTGTATTAGATATTCCAACCATTGCTTGGGCTTGAATTATCTGATGTATTATAGCTTCCGTATCTTGAGAGGGAATAGATAGGAAGTTAAAAAGAGATTTTGACAACCGCCAGGTAGAGATAGATACCGGACATGTAAAGAAAAGATGGTGAATTGTTTCAGGTTTCAAACCACATCGTGGACATATATCATCAATGGGAATGCCTCGACTCTTAAGACTTGTTGTAGTTGGTATTGCACGTGAAAGTATTTTCTATAAGAAATGTTTAATTTTTGGCATGATTTGGAGTTGCCAGACTTTCCGTTTAAGTAGAGGATCTCCGTGTGGTATGTTAATTCATGCAAAGTGCTACAATGAAGAAACGGTACATTGATAAACCATAAAATTTTAACTATGTGATTTATTAGTTATTACTTACTATATGTTAATACGGTCAATTGTAACTTTTGTTAAAAATGTAAGTTGACAAAAACAATGCTGACATTTGAAATTCAAAGCAACAACAACAAAAAAAACAAATAGAGAAGACAAACAGTACGAATAAGAAACACGGACTCCCGTTGGATCAAGAATAAAAGAAATTAAAGTTTTGGCAAGTATTCTTCTCGGATGAATCCGAATCTTTATAGTTTTGGACGTTATATTTATTACCATAACCAACCTCGTACCGGTCCCAATAAAATATAATAGTTTAGTTTTTGGTTGCTCAAATTTTTTTTTTTTTAGTTACATAATTAATGTTATACTGTACTATATATATTATATAGTAAACCAATGGGGTTTATATGGAATATAAAAAACTGAAATTTATTTCATTTTTATGTAATTTATAGGATCGTAATTTCATTTTTAATAACTTATATCAATGTAAGGAAAGTTAGTTGCTAAAAAAAAATGTAAGCAAAGTTACCCATTTAATTTATTTTAGTTTGGTTTCAGAGATCCTCATCACTCTGATCCGTTTGTAATATACGGATGTAGTCAAACATCTTGTTGTGTTTTAATCATGTTTTATTTCAAATTTTCTTTAGCAAAAACACAATGTTTTATTACAAAATTTTAATCATGTTTTATTATAATTTTTATTTTAACAACAAATGTTCTATTATATGTGAAGAAGAACCATCAACAATTAACACAAAGACAAGTAAAAAAGACATATATATATATATATATATATATATATACATTGGTTTCGTTACATCTTCTTTCTCGGCAATTTCAATTAAGTGAACTGCATGCCAAGGCAAAACAATCCAATTAAGGCTTCGAATGGTGACGCAGATCAAAAAATGCAGATCAAGCAGATAATGCAGATCAAGCAGAACAAATACAGATCAAGCAAAAATGCAGAACAAATGCAGATCTATAAATAATCATATTATATTAAATAGTATAACAATATAAAATGATGCAAATCAATTATTTAAAAAGTCAAAAAGAAAAAATACATATAAATGTAATAAATAATACATTTAAATTTTAAATATTATCAAAAAATTAAATTTGATTACAAATTAAAAAGAAATTTTTAAAATAAAAATTAATACAAAGTAATTTCATTTGCCTATATGTATTTAAAATATAAATAAAATAAATATAATTATGAGAAATAAATATGTTTTAAAATTTAAAAATTATAAAAAAACGATTAAAAATATATAAAAAATGTAAAAATAAAAGTTAATATAGACTATTTTCTCATATATGCCATAAAATCTCATTCCCTTATTTTTCACTATTTTCATATCACATGGGCCAAGCCTATATATTTATAATTAAAACATAATTTATAAAATAATATTTACCTATTTATTCTACTAGTTTAAACCTGTTAATAAGTTTAAATTTTTAAATTATTATTTATAAAATAATTAATCAATACAAAAAATATTACACAAAAATAATTGCTATGAATAAAAAATATTTTTAAAACACATTTTAATTTATATACTATTATATATAAGACATAATATATACAAATGAATATAATGTTATATGTATAAATTTTATGTCTTTAATTTCGAACAAGAAAAAACGAAGAAAAAATTATAGAGAACAAACTACAAAAGAAGTTTTGATTATGTTGAAATATGTGTGTAAAATAATTAATAATGTACTAATATATAAATAAAAATTAAAATATGTTTAATTTTTTTTTTTTTTTTTTGCACTGATCTGCATTTGATCTGCTCAAAATTGATGGAAAAAGATTTCTCGTGCATTTATCACTAAAGGACACAAAAAAACAATCTGCATGCAGATCTTTTATTTTTTTACTATTTTCTTTTTGTTCTGCATTTTTATTATGAATGGAACATAAATGCAGATATATCTGCATTTTTTATTCATCTGCAATTGTTCTGGATTTGTTCTGCCCTTCCATTCAAAGCCTAAGGCTTTGAATGGAGGGCAGATTTTAATGCAGTACAAATGCAGTACATTTAAAAAGCAGATCAATCTGCATTTAAGTACCATTCATCATTTTTTATTGCAGAACAAAAAATAATAATAAAATATTAAATATATGCATGCAGATCAATATATGTGTAAAATTTTTGATCTGCATAGTGAAAAAAGGAAGGAGGGTGGCGCAAGCTGATGGCCAATAGCATTTAAAGTTTTTTTTTTCTCTCTATTAATTGCTTACAAATAATCCTGTTTTCTTTAACTTTTTCATTCAATTTCAAAACAAATAAAATTCTGCTCAAAATAAAGGTTTAATTTATTTTTTTCGTTTCTAGTTTAATAATTTATTTAGAGACTATTTTTGAATCATATATAAATTATATTTTTATTTATTATCGTCTATAAATATTAATAAAAATATTTATATTTATTTTACATATTAAATTTATAAATCCTAGATTCTTCCCAATTTAAGATATATTATATGATTTTTATTTCTTCCGTTTGAGCAATATTTTATGTAATAATTATCTTTTGATAAATATCAATAAACTTAATAATATTTAAATTTAAAAAATAATATATATATATATATATAAATCATTATAGATCTAATTAAATTTTCTTTTAATCTCCTTCTTAACACTTGTATATCTGTTTTTTTTTTCATTTTTCTATTAGCTCTAAATTAGCTATAAATGCTAGATTTTTCAATTTATTACTCACTTTCATATTTGACAACCGAATCTATATATCCGAAATTTAATCGTATTTAATTTTTAGATAATGCTTACATTTTAACCGTATTTATTAAAACAGTTATATTTATTGTTTATATATAAAAATTGATTTTGTTTGTTTTAGATATTTAATTTACATCATTTATATGTTTTTAACGTTTAATCGAATATAATAATTTTGTTAATTTGTTTGATCTGCTAGATTTGCGTTTGTTCTACTTGATCTAAATTATCTGGTTGATCTGTATTTATTATATTATTATACTATTTAATATAATATGATTATTTACAGATCTGCATTTAATCTGTATAATCTGCTTGATCTGTGTTTGTTCTGGTTGATCTGCATGATCTGCTTGATCTGCATTTTTTTATCTGTGTCACCATTCGAAGCCGAAGTATAGCACTATCGATCAGGAGAAAAGAGACAGACAAGACAACCAAAAATAGACCCATGCATGATGCATCTTCCGTAGAGAAAGAGGCATAATTTGTTTTTTTCTTAACATTTGTTTTTGAAATTTTAGATTTGTCAAAGTGAGTTAAAAAAAAATTAACCAAATTTAATTTAGTTTTGATCTAAGTTACATTTAGTATATTTTTATAAACACAAAGAAAAAGAAATCTGAATGCAACATGTAATTAGTTCAAAACTAATTTTAATAACGAACAATAGCCCTGAAAATTTCGGGAATCGGGACGGGAATTTACGGGTACGGGAGGGGAACGGAAAATTCGGGAATTGAAGAACAATTCCCAAAAGGGAATCCATAAAAACGGGACGGGAACGGGACGGGAACGGGACGGGAACGGAACGGGTTCGGGAAATTCCCTTACGTAAATTTTTTTCCCAAACGGGTAATTATTTTGGATAATTCGGGAAAAAATCGGGAAAAGTCGGGAAAATTTGGGAAAATTCAGGAAATTTCGGGAAATTTCAGGAAATTTCGGGAAATTTCGGAAAATTTAGAGAAAATTCGGGAAAATTCGGGAAAATTCGAAAAAATTTGGAAAAATTTGGGAAAATTCGAGAAAATTCGGGAAGTTCGGGAAGTTCGGGTATTTCCGTTCCCTTCCCGTACCCTTCCCATACCCATTTGAAAAATATAAATGGTTCCGAACGGGAATTTTTTCGAACGGGAACGGGAACGGGAACGGGACGAGAAATTCGAAACGGGTACGGGTGGGAACCGGATACCCCTCCCAAAATTTGCAGGGCTAACGAACAACATGGAAGCCAAAAAAAATTGGACACACCACGTGCTTACTTTCCAGCAAGAGAGAGAAAGAGAATCAACGGGCAGTTCCTCTGCATTGAGCAACAGATGTTGTCTCCTCCTGTATCATCCTAAGAATGATGAGTAGTAGTACACATGTCGCGTCGTCATACAAGAACCGTGTTAATAAATCGTTAATTGCTTTGAAATATTCGTCGTTGGGTTTTTTTTTTAACATCACGATATATATATATATATATTTTAACAAAGGCTTAAAGTTTCTTTTTTTTTCTTTTCCAAAATGGTATTGTATTTTTCTTGTAGTAATTTTTTAATTATTTGTTATGTTATAGTTATAGTTATTGTTTTTGTGTTCTGAAGAAAAAATGATTAAAGCCATGAAAATTTAAGAATACGTAATCAGTAATAAACTTATTATACGGTGAAGCTAGCGTCACAGATGAAGACTTAAGAGAGAGATTGAGACTTTTGAGTATATTTCCAAATTAATTCCAATGTAGGCATTTTAATATTTGGTTTACAAAAATCATGGCTCGGATTTTTATTTTAAAGACACGACGCATAAAAAGACCCTTGCATAGCTCACGTGGTCGATACTCGATATTTTTCAGGGAAATCGAATCTTTTTTTTCTTTTCAAATTTGAGGATATTTATAGTAGGAAAATATTAAATTTGCATGGTTTAGCAAAACCCGATGTAAATCCCGAGCGAATGTTCAAACTTATCAATTATCAAAATGATATAATAATAATAAACATAAAAAGTTTTAGTAAAAAAAAAAATAACAATAACAATAATGAAAAACACACTTATAATCATTTAATTAATTCTCGTTATCTACTTATATATATGGTACGTAAACTTGTAGTTTTAAATTCGAAATATGATAGTAGAAGAAAAACCTAATACCATATTAGCATTCGATTCAAATTTATATTTTGGATTGAACCCTAAAACTTCTTATTTGTATAGAAACAAACAAAATAAAGTTAAGAAGAATTAAAAAACACTGTTAAAAAAAAAAGAATGAAAAAACATGTGATACTATTTAAATAATAACTGATCGATAATAAAGTTCTGAATATGCGATCGATGACAGTTGAGCATTTGAGTGTGACTGGCTGATTCTTTTTTTATTGGTCAAATATTATTCTCGGATACGTAGGTGTTTTTCTTCTTCTGTAGAACCAATTTTGCCGTCCCTTTCCATACACTTTGCAAGGTTGGTACAAGCCATGTGAAAATGCAATGATGAAAATTTGCCACAATACAGTACAGATGTATATTAATTTAGGGATTTAAAGAATTATGGGAGTCTGCCAATTTATTAATTTCAATTTCACAATATCACGTGAACAAGTTTATCTGATTAATTAATTAATGAGCTTATGATGATTGATGGAGTAATTTAATTAGGAGAACATCTTCGAATGCATGTGTTCTTCCCTCCAGGGTTTCCATTATCTATTTTAGTTTATTAATTTGTACGCAAAGATTTTTCTCCGCATGGACACGACTTGTTGTCTTTGTTTACGCCAATAAAATAATTAACTTTATCATGCAAATGATTAAAACCGGTTATTATTGTGAACTAATTTCTTTAACTTTAAACAAAAGTACGTGTGTTTTAAAGTGGCCTACATATTTTAGAGACCAACATTAAATCATTTGACTATCTTCCTACTTATTTTCTTACTTATTTTCGTATAAGTAAGAAAATATGTGATAGCTCTCTTATAAAATGGAAACCAAAGTTAAAAATGTTATATGCATTTGTTAAGAACAGTTTTATGCATTTGTTAAGAACAGTCTTATCATATTATAAGACTGTTCATAGTAAATTCACCGGCTCTTGAACAATGACTGTTGCTATCATCAGCCATTGGACAAGAATAATAGTCTTACTATTATTCTCTTTAAGACTATTTTCTTACTTATTTTGGTATAAGTTGAATTTTATTCTTTTTACAAAAACACTAAGGAATGAAATTGTAGAAGCATCACACATTCACACTTAAAATGAACAAATTCAAATTGAAGGTGAGATGTAAATGGAAATGATATATGTAGAATGCCGGGTTGAATGTAAACGACAAATCGTGATGACTGTTTCCTGTCACTTTCAACGTTTCTCTGTCGTTTAGCAATATAAACCCTTGCCATTTTCTTGATCCTTAACTAAGATGTAGTAGCCAAAAGCCTTTTACACACACCAACAATCAAATATATTTGCAAACCCTTTAGCAAAAAAAAATATATATATATAATTGGAAAAATATCTCATTTTAAATTTCTGAAAAATCGTAAACTATATTTTATGGTGTATACACCATTAATAATGATAACAATTAATTAAAAATGATTTACTTTGTAATAACTTCCTTTGATTATACCTATAAACTAAAAGAAATCGAATGAAAAAACGTAAAAGTAACTAAGAATGGTGTTTGATCAAGAAATGAAGCATAATTAATCCTCAAGTTGAGCATGTGACTATGATCTATTGGGTCTTCTTTGTTTTATATTTTAATTTGTCATTCTTTCGGCTTTCCGGTAGAATTACAATCTCTCTTTTTGGACCTTATAATATTACTTTTCATCAACCTCGGGTTGGAACCCAAAAAATATAATTACAAAAACTTATTATATATTCATCATTGTAAAGGACACTAGCTTTAAGTCTCTTCTCAGGTTTTTTTTGCTCTCACCGTAGTTCTTCAGCTTTTCCTCTGGTTCTCTCTCTATTTTGTTTTTTCCTGTTTCCACATCCTTTTTTGTTCTTGCTTGATCTTGAAAGAAAAACATCATGAAATTGATACAAACTGGAGTTTTTTTTTTACTTAATCTGAAGCATGTGTAGAGTTTTTTTTTACTTAATTTGAAGCATGTACAAACTGGAGTTTTTTTATTACTTACTTCAAGTCTTTTCTCAGGGTTTTTTTTTGCTCTCACCGTAGTTCTTCAGTTTTTCCTCTGGTTCTCTCTCTATTTCCTTTTTTCCAGTTTCCACATCTTTTTTTGTTCTTGCTTGATCTTGAAAGAAAAACATCATGAAATTGATACAAACTGGAATTTTTTTTTACTTAATTTGAAGCATGTATAAAGGATTCTTCACTATATAATTACAAAAACATCATTTTTCTTTTTCGTATTTTTTCTTTGATTTTACCTTGTCATTTTTCTAATCCTCACTTTTGACAGTCATTAGGGTTTGAAGAGATGGCAAATAGAAGAAGACCTGGGAAAGAAATAATGGATTCAGATACGGTAATTAAGCTAGATATTTGTTATATTGACTAAACTATTCAAAGTCGGTATAAACAAAGTGGTTACTAACATATATTGCTGTTCTTGATACAGGCACCCGCAGAACTTCCTGATGTATAAATGACCTATTTGCTATTTCTATTATATATTTGGTACATATAATTAAATCTTTAACATTTTGTTTATTGTTTGAAGGATCTCCCTGATAAGTGTAAGCACAAGATGACTTTGAGAAATCCCAGAAACAACAAAAATGTTTTGCTGAAAACCACTGATCAAGGAGGTCAAGGTGATCGTTTTTTTTCCTCGGTAGAAGAATTTTAAAAATAAATGAACTTATATCAAAATTTAAAAAATAGTCAATTTTTAAAGTAACAAATTATTCTGACTCTAAACCCTAAAATTCAAATTATAAATCTTAAACCCAAAAAATAAACTATAAGGTCTAAAAACTAAATCTGAACCATGAATAATTAACACTAGCTAACCCCATAAAAATACAAAAAACATAAACTTACAATTATTCAATCTTGTTTTTTTTATCATTTAGGTTTTATTTGTATATATTTTTCTCAGTTATTACAAATTATCATTATTATTAAAACAATAACAAATTATTCTAGATCTAACCCATAATTCAGATTACAAATCATTAACCCAAAAATAAACCCTAAGGTCTAAAAGCTAAACTTTAAACCATGAATAATTAACCCTAGCTAACCCCATAAAAATACCAAAAATACTTAAACTTACGAATTTTCAACATAGTTTTTTTTTCCTTTAGGTTTTATTCTTAAAAACATTTCTCAGTTATCACAATATTATATCTATATATATATGGGTTTTTAATAATAAACGTTAAAAAGTTCTAAAATTTATAAATATTTTTCTTTTGTTTTCCAAAATTTACCTATATAATATATTTAAACAATATCAACATTAACTATAATTTTTAAGATAATAAAAAACTTATAAAACATATGTATAAAATAAATTTTGTCATAGTTCATGGTAGGAAACTAAAATTTTCATCAGACACTAAATTTATAACAATACATAAGTTTTGAAGATAATTACGAAAACTGATAAATTTGTATGTATACAATAAAGGTACCATTTTTATCAGTTATCACTATGTAAAATGATTCTTTTTCATTTATAATTATATTAGGTATATAAGTAAGTATTATTTTTAGTGACTTATTACACAAATTGTAGTAAATTAGCATTTGAAAGAGAGTACTTTTCAAAAATGATAAAAGCAATCTATTTTCCAAAAATCAATAATAATTTCTGTCCCCTTACAAATGTGTACATGTTAAGGATATGTAATGTATTTATAAGTCCGATACAAACAACATCGTTTATTGGGATTTGGAATCAAAACCATATCTAAAAACAAAAGCATAAACAAATCTGAATTCAAATTAAGAGAAAAAAAAACACAAAGCTCAGCTAAAGAAAAAAGATTTTTAAAAAGGATAAAAAAAAAGAAAAAAAAAAGAAAGATAAACATAAATCCAACCAAAGGAAATACTGTGTGTGTTGCATCAAGAATTAATTAATGTTTTGGTCAACAAGGGTTTTCCGGAAATATGTTTTGTTTAGATTACATTTTATTGTATTTATAGAAATAACATGTTACTTTTATTGTTTAATAGGTTATTGTTGGACAATAGTTTACAATAGACTCATAGCCGCTCATCTCTACAGTCATGATAAAGTCAGAGGGCTCTTGAAATTTTCAGCCAAACACCTTTTTGCCAATATCGAAGAAAAATTTGATAATGGTTATCTCAAAAATTACAAAGGTTTGGAGATTTTTCTAAAAAATGATGGTCTGGTTTTAGAAGAAGAATGCAAATGCATTGTGGGGAAAAAAGAGATCAACAAAGCTCCGTGTGATAAAGTAAAAGTAAGTGAATTATTTTATTTTATTTTTAACAAAAAAAAAAGTGAATTATTTTATTATGTTAATTATTAGTATATTGGATTCGAAAGTTAATAATTTTACAAAAATTTCAGGATAAAAAAGCTTTCAAGATCCACAAATTGGTTATTGTTGAAGGAAATGAAGTTAGTGAAAAAAAAAAAAAAATTGCTCAACACACTGGGTCCGATCGCAGTCCATATAAAGATAGATCAGAAATACAAGAATCAATACAGGGGAAATGATAAGGTAAGAGTGTTCAACATTTTCTTTTAAATATTATAGTTCCACATGTTATTTTAATGTAAATGTATTCATTTTACAGGACGAAATCTATTATGGACCGTCACCGACGACGAAAGCAAAAGACATAGAAAACCATTTGGTTTTACTAACTGGATACGGAACCAAAAACGGAAAACATTATTTTGAGTATCAAAACTCATGGGGAACCGGATGGGGAGTTGATGAAGGTTTTGGAAAGTTTGCCAGAAAACTTAGTCTTCCCAAAGACCATCAATCTTTGATAATAGGCTATATGTACCCAGAGGTATATACTATAAACCGCTTATTTATATAACTTATTCCTATTATTTATATAACCGGTTCTGTAATTTTTGTAATTATTTATGTAGCTTCTTGACCAAGAGTTTGATGCGTGAGAATGAGAAACCGGTTGGTAAGTAATCACTTTTATACATGGTGTAATTGATATATTTAGTAGATTAGGATTTTTAAATTATTGAAACAATGTATTTATAGAAAATTTGATTTATATCTTAATTTGATACTGTGGTTTTTGTTCTAATTCGAATTAGAAATTATATAGTATTTTAATCCGTAGTTGAGCTTCTGAATCAATCATAGGTTTGTAGCAAAGACATAAATGAGTTACAATTGCCTCTTTTTCTACGGAAAATGGATCTTGAGCTTAATTTGAATCTAGTTATAATATTGTGCTACTTATTCGGACTGTTTTGGCAGTTCACTACATCTATATATATATATGTGCTTTTACTTTTATGAGTCTTTTATTTTGTATTGGTTTTAGATGGTTCTTGTTCTCACAAGTGTTTTTCATCTTGCTGAATGCTTTTTTTTGTTTTTTATTGATATACTCAGGTTGACACAGGAGCTATCTACTGATTGACCGAGTCTAGTTATATCTACTTCTACTATTTTCCTTGTTCGTTTGGTGTTTTCAAAGTCCCAAATTCGGTTCTGTTTGTTGCTCAAACTTTAACTAGAGTTCTGATTCTGTTTTCACAAACATTATAAAAAAGACTTTGAACTTGTGACTAGTGAATCTATTGGTTGTAATATGGGTTCACGACATAACGAGTTTCTACTCGTAATACTTAAATGCATTTTTAAAAGTTGATGTGCGAGCTCGAGTTCATTATATATGTTGTTCGTTCGTTCTTACTTGTAACAAGATTAACTCTACCTTATGCGTAACTTTCCAAACACAATAAGAATAGGAAAGGCTCATAAATCCTAAAACAGAATTATGGTTAACCAGAATTTTCTTTTATAAAAGGAAGAAGAGCAGAGTATTTAGAATCCCTAGAACACGAGCCCTCTTCTAGAAACCCCAGCCACGCAGCCAACGCTTCCCACCACCATCCAGTATTAGATAGTAGCTAGCTCCTGTGTCAACCTGATGATACCAATAAAAAACAAGAAACATTCATCAATGTGAAAAACAACTATATACATAGATATTTCATTTATCTACCTTGGTTTCTTAACACCTTCGTTCTCCGCGGTTTCAATGGAGTGAACTGCCAAAACAATTCAAATAAGCAGCACGATATTATAACCAGTTTAAAATTGACCCCATCTTCCGTAGAAAAAGAGACAAATGTAACTCATTTATGCATTTGCTACAAACCATTAATGATTGATCCAAAGGCTCAATTACTTATGCAAATTGGGGGAAAGAAAAGAGAAAACCTTTTTTCTGAGGTTTAAGATCGCAGGAATGGTACTTGTGGGAGGCATAATACATATAGCAGACCTTAGCTCGGAAGTCTTTAGGCTCATCATCACAAGGATCCTTAGCTTGAAAGGTGATGTAAAACATTACGGCAGCAGTACCAGGCGGGTAAAGATTGGCCTTGATAACCTTGACGAATTCATATTTTGTATCCTGTTTTAAACAAAAGTAGCAAAAACATTAATAAATATGAAAAAAAATCAAAAGAAGAAGCATTAAGACAAAAGTATTCAGACCGCCTTTTGATTGTATCCCTCAAGGGATGTCCGAGAGAGCATGTCTATTACTTCTCTGGTTGTGTCTGGTTCCCCGACGAAGTCGTTTATATCGAAATCAACCGGAATGTAATTAAAAACGCATCGGAACTCCTTGAAATTGATGTCGAACCCCTACCACAAGAGATTCCCCATGAATCAACGTCAAATACTTTACACAAGATTCCCCAAGATTCAACAAATCAACAGCAAATACTTTACCTGGCTATCATCGACTTATGCGGCGTTTCTCTTCTTCCGGCGTGAGAAAAGGTCCTTCGTTCTCACCGCGTCTAATGCACGGAATAGATATATCCTCATCAGGTTCAGTACCAGGCTCGTACACCATAAACACAGGTGCGTCATCAGTAGTCCAATCTGAGATCGGAAATCAATAATTAGGGCCGCTTGATCCGTCGATTACGTTGAGAGTTTGGATACGTACCTGGGCCACCTGGCTCCATCGCTCCCCTTGGATAGGATTCTTGCGGTTATGAACAAAAGAAGAACCCTAACACTTGTTTTCGCACTCGCCCCATACCCTCTGGAAACCTGTTTTTAAAACCGGACCGGTAATCAAACCGAATTTTTTTTTTGGATATGGTTCGACCGGATTTAACCTGGTTCAATTAGATTTAATAATATTTTAAAAATAATATTATAAAACATATATCATATGGTCTATATATATATATATTTTTTTTTTTTCACAACAATCATATTTGTAATAAACTGAATGTATAACAAAAAAATATCTCAATAATTCAAAATAGAAAGCAAAAAAAAATAAAGTAGTAGTTTCAAACTTCATTCTCCAAATCTTTATTTCTTGAAAAATAGATATATCTTTAGTTGAATATTTTATAATTTTAAAGTAAAATTTAAAATCATATCATGAATGAATTTTTCGCCATCTTTAAAATATTCTTCATGAAGTTTATCTTCCTGATACAAGCTACTAGTTTCAAGAGTTCAACGCTTGCGGAATGGACGATGGTTGTGGAGTCGGCTAAACAGACTTGTGATTCAACATGTTAATACACCAAAGGGACGTGACTTGATCCAAGGGCTCACTCCTCACAAGGATTCAAGACACAAAACATGAAGCTAATTTGAGGAATCCACACACAAACTAGATCGCAAGAACAATGAATCAAAGAAAAATATTTTGAGACAAAAAACTGAATAGTTTATTAAATGATAAAAAGGTGAATAATACCATGAAGCAAAGGAGGCTTTTATAGCCTTAATACAACGTTCGAAAACATCAATGAAAAATGAGAATCAAGGCAAATAAAAGAGAAATCAAGAATTAAGAAAAAGAAAGAGACAAGGCGTTGTTGGTGGAGATGATGAAGCTTAGACATGTGGATTTGATGGAGGACGTGGATTGTGGTGTAGATGGAGAGAATCTTTTGGTTCTTTGGTGAAAGTGGACGGTGTGGATCTTTTGGTGGTGATGAATGGTGTAGATTTGATGACCAAGATTCTCTCCTTAGTGCTTTAGACGATGGTGAATGAATGAGCTGGTCAAATAAGGAAACTTGTATATCACGTCTTGCAAATTGTCTTGACTCTTCTAATTTGAATATGGGATCTTCAGTCAGCTGAATCCCGATAATAAGAGCTGAAGATGCCTCGTTTCATTGTTTGGTGTGAACAGAGCAGATTAAGGCAAGTGGAACGGTTTTGATGAATCTTGAGAAATGGAAGTCTATTGGCATGATCTGGTGGTTCTAGCTCTTTTGTAGCTACAGTGGAACTCATCAAAGGTGGAGAAAAGTCGTTTTGATGGAAGGATCTTAATGTTTCCTTAAACGGCCAAGTGTAGATCCGTTTTAGTGAGATAGCGGCAAAAGGTGGATCCGGATCCATCTTATTGGGCTCTCTTCTTGACATTGCTTGGTAAGATGGTTTGATGACCACTACATCATTTCCATAATCCAAAACACAGTTTTATCGATTGACTCATAATCAACATGATCATATGATTTTTTTTTGTCAACAACCTCAATTCTTAAAAAAAATAACAACTTGTATATACTACTCCCTCTGTCCCATTTTAATTGATGTTCTAGCTAAAAGCACACATATTAAGAAAAGTAATTCACTTTTAAAAATATAATTTTAAAAATAGTAGACAATGAGCAAAAAGTGGGAAGTATTCTTGGTGAACTCAATAGTAATATTTTTTTTAATCTAAGTTAGATTAAAATAAATTGAAAATTTGCATAGATATGTGAGAAAATCAAATAAATTGAGACAAAAAAAAAATCTCTTAAACATCAATTAAAATGGGATAGAGAGAGTATAATATTAATAAATTAATAAATGTAATAAAAATATCAAAATCATGTTCCTAATCATCTGTATTATAAGGTTGCCTTCGACGGTTGGAGTTGGTTGGTTGAGGATGCGTTTTTGGTCCATTCACCTGATGAGCCTGAAGCAGAATGGATTATATAAAGTAAGTAGTAGCACAACGACATATTGTGTTGGACAGTATCATGTGTACAAAAGCTTGTGGATAAGTTCCGATGGACAAGGAATTGTGGACATGTCTTGATGTTGATAACTAGAGCATGTAGTGCTTCAGCAATTGCAGAAATATCTGAGGCCTCGGGAGCATCCAATTAGTTCTTATGCTGCAAAGGAAAGACTTCATGAAGGAAAATTTCATCAATTAGCACTCCAAATCCACTAAATTCCCCAACTCCAGCCAAATAAGTCAATCCTATCCATAGAAACATGTCCATATTGCAGTGTCCATATCCACAGACAAAAATTCAATTTTTGCGAAGATATACACAATAATAGACGTATCTATCCACATAGCTACATACCCATGAACACATATATGAACAACCGTGGACAAACTCATATTACGCGAGAAGACACGAATGGACACTTAATGATGGACAGTTAATGCTATTTTTGTATGGATTAATCATCAAAAACTAATTTAACCAAACGAAACCAGTCCTCAAATCACTGATTTTGTCAAAAATTCTCTAAAGAACAAAACAGAACAACCCAAGTTGTCAAGTTCCATAGCAAGCTAAGCCATATCAAACTAAAATTATGCCAATCTACCTAAATCCCTACCACCAAATACACAAATATTATCACAGATTCAAGTGAAGAAATGGCTAATCTCGAGTCTTCTCTGTACACCAGATGCACCTGGAAAACACAAAGGATAAGCAATGTGTTACGAATGAGTCACTAGCAAATCAAAGTATAACCATGTGGACACGCTGTAATGGACGAATTCGGTGAATACTAGTAGTTACTGTTAGTGTCCATACTATTTGTGTCCATCCATGCAGTGTCCATTGATTTCAATAAAGTTGGATACCATTAACCCAATCAAAACGAGCAATCTCACATGTGATTCCTACAAATTTTCCCCAAATTACTAAAACCCCTAAATAGCAGATCCGAAATGCTCATACTTTTCTAATGAAATGTTTACCCCTTTCAGAAACTTGGATAGTACAAATGACACATCCTTAAGCATGCCTTCAACTTTTGGGTAGCTCATCTCGATCGACTGCCAATTAGATCTCGACTGGTTATGTTGGGGTTGAATGTCTCGGAACTGTGCTGTATTTGTCAAAGTGACGTTGAAACCCGGGATCATCTATTAGGGAATATATCCCACATCGGAAGTTGGAAGGGATCTTAAGTAGTATATAAGAGGCATGGGCCAATCCACTTATCACCAATTGGTTTTGAGTTGGAAGCCCATGTAACTTAATATGGTATCAGAGCCCGATCCACGCAATCCAATCCGATCCATCATCGATATGTGACCCAAAGATGGTCCGTCGATCCATGCCCAAACATACCGAGATCAATGGCCAAGAACCATCATCTCGAGGGGGCGTATTAGGGAATATATCCCACATCGGAAGTTGGAAGGGATCTTAAGTAGTATATAAGAGGCATGGGCCAATCCACTTATCGCCAATTGGTTTTGAGTTGGAAGCCCATGTAACTTAATATCATATGCTGCGTTCATGCAAGTTTAGCTCCTCTCTGTGGAGCAAGGTTCTCTCTCGTTTTGGACAACCTAATCACTCCTTTACGGCTTGGTCTGAGATTTTGAGTTGGGCTGCTACTGCCACATGTCCTATGAGCATCACGTTGAAACATTTAGCTGTTCTCATTGTTATCTTTCATATTTGGAAAGAGAGGAACTATCAGATCCATTCTGCAGTTTCATCTCCTAGCATGGTGGTCTTCAAGCTGATTGATCGAAGTGTTAGAGAATCCATCCTTGCCCGACTTCACAGGAAGAAATTTCGGAATCTCCTTTCCCACTGGTTCACGTACATGAGTAATATATCGGACTTGATTTTGATCTGATTTTCTTCACCTGTTATCTTTAAGCTTCTTAAATATTTTTTTTGGGCCTTCTTTTAACTTTTAACTCGGTCGAGATTTTGTAAAGCAAGCCGTTCCAGTTCCAGTGTTTGATGCGTGAGAATGAGAAACCGGTTGGTAAGTACTGTAATCACTTTTATACATATGATGTTGGCAGTTAAATTCAAATACTAGATTAGGATTTTTAACAATGAAAGTATTGGCAGTTATAAACATTGTGCTACTTATTCGGACTGTTTTGGCAGTTCACTACATCTATATATATAAACTAGGTGATAATCCGCGCCCTGCGCGGGGTGAGAAATATATATTTTTTTAGGATAAGTGAATTTGAATTTAAAATATAATTATTTTATTAAAAAATTTTCATTACATTTTTATTAATAAACGTGATTAATAAAATAATATTTCATTTTGTTTAAGTGAAGTTGAATTTATTTATTATTTATTTTTGTACAATTGAAAAATTAAAACATAGTTACAAAATTTTGTTGAGTTTTTTTATATAATAAATTGTTATGTTGAAAATATAGTATGAAAAATTTTAAAATTTTTATAATATTAAAACAATTAGAAAGATAAATGAAGATATATCATAAATAAATTATGAAAACAATATCTGAAATAAATAATAATATGATTTGAAAAATAAAAGCACTAATATGTCTTTAGAGTCATTTATTTTTAAATAAAAATTTTAAAATGACCTAAAAATATTGAAAAGGGCTGGTCTGCATATTAATGCATATTTTGCTCCAATGCTTGACGCTAATCAAAGGGTATTGACCGAAGCCTGTCGATTTGTAAGTTATGTATTATAAATGAGTTATTTATATGTAAATAAAATATTAGACAAATTAGGAGGTATTAACACTTACATTGATATGAATGATTGTATTTCAGGAATCTCAGGATCAAATAGAATTTGAGAACATCCACCTAAATTACAGATATGTGTAAAGCCACCTACATGATAAAAACATGTATTATGTAATAATATTATTTAATTATTGGAAAATATTAAATAAATATCTTGTTAAGAGAAACTCAGAAAGTATCTGATGTCCATTCAATTCTCCATAGCTTCAAGACACACATTACTACATTACTGTCGGTACCCCACCAAAATTCCTGAGCAAATAAGTAAGATTTCCATATACAACACACTTGATTTCGTTTTGCCTGTGAGTTATTGTGAAGTCATCAAATAAGTAAAAAACATTGTATTAAATTGAAGGTGTTATAAATACTTACTCAATATCCTTCAAACTGAACTGAATTCTTCTGTTTAATTCACTGTAGATCGAACCATTTGGATCTCCATACAAAAATTCAAGATCCCCAACACCGACCAAAGCTCCATAGAGGTCTAAGAGATATTTATAAAAACATTATAAATTTAAACAATAGTGGGGAAGATAGTATAACATGTAATAGTGTAGAAACATAATTTTGATAAAATCAACAAAATAAATTATGGTGCTTTTTAAAGAAAATTCGGATTATACTCAATAACTTGGTGGGCAAACCATATATCAGTTTTTCTTTATTTTTTAAACCACCATATATTCCTTATATATAATCTTTGCAATTAATTCAAACTTTAAAATTTAAACAAGAAATTAATTGATTGATTAAAGTTTATGTTTTATTTATAGACCATTTTGTTTCCTTACCCGTACACAATACATTTAATTACCTATAATTGGTTTTAGGGATATCATTTTTCCTTTATTTGGTAGAACACCAAATATTCTCTATGATCTTTGCACTAAATAATATTTGAATTTCCGTGCACTAAATAATCTGAGTATAATCTCTGCATTAAAATAATCTTTGAATTTTCGTTTTTTGATTTGTTTTGATTTTCTTTTGGATTTCAACCTAGAAAATATGTTTTACTTTAAACTAATTTTATAATTTTATAATTTTTAATATTTGAAATCACACATATCTACATATATTTTTTTCTGTTACATACATAGTAAGAATACATTTTAGAGATTGCCAAAATATAAGGGATAAGTGAATCGCTCTTTATTTCATTATAGTTCATGTTAAAATTAAAAAAAAAACTATGAAGATAAGCAGTAAATTATATTATTTAAATTAGTTACTATATAGCTGAAAGATATCAAACCTTTAATCAAAGAAACCACAATTAATGGCTCGTATTTAATGTTATGTCCAAAAAAAACATTTCGATATTTTTTGGATTAAATTTAATTTAAGTAATTTTAATATCTAATGTAATTTATAGATATCTAAAAGAAACTAATTGGAAAACATATAAAATGTCTTTGTGGAAGTGGTTGTGTGCTTATTATGTTGTCTTCGATGTCTTAAGTTCGATTCCCCCAAAAACGAAATTAGTATTTTTTTTATTTATAATAATTTTATTACTATTAATTTTAATTAATTTCATTAAATGATATGTCAGAATGAATGTGGTGCTGACACGGGAAAATGGTCTTTTTCCACCTGAACAAACGGCGCGGTGCCTTTTCCTACCCAAACAAAGACTCAGTGTCTTTTCCCACCTAAACGCTTTAAAAATTCAAAAATCCAACCCATACTCCGACTTTTGTGCGTAAAACAAAGTTGACCGTCACAAAGGTTAGTCAACTGTTAAGTTTGCTGACTCAGCTCGCACACGTGGCATTAAAACGATGACGTGGCATTAAAAATAAATAAAAATAAATAAAAAAAATCATAAAAATCGAAAAAATCGAAAATAAAATTTAGAAATTTTTTTTTTTTTTTAAAAAATAATAATTTATAAAAAGTGAAATTGGCAAAATACTCTAATTAAGATTTAAAATTTGAAAAAGCCTTGGTTTTTTTAGTTTTTGGTAATTACACTTATTGATATGTAATAAGACTATTTTGATAAGATTTTAATTAGAAGATTCATAAATAAAAAGTCACCTTCAAAAATCGAAAATTATAAATATTAATCAGATTTTCATAAACGAAGAGACGGTTGTAGAAGAAAGCAAGGTTCATATTCGTCAATCTAATGTCGTTGATCGGTAGAAGTCAAGTCAAAAAGCCTTCAACAAGACCATATGTTATGAATTGACTAAATGAATTGATTTTTAAATTTTATTTTCGATTTCGATTTTTATGATTTTTATGATTTTTTTTATTTTTAATGCCACGTCATCGTTTTAATGCCACGTGTGCAAGCTGAGTCAGCAATTTTAACGGTTGACTAACCTTTGTGACGGTCAACTTTGTTTTACGCACAAAAGTTGGAATATGGGTTGGATTTTTGAATTTTGAAAGCGTTTAGGTGGAAAAAGGCACCGAGTTTTTGTTTGGGTAGGAAAAAACACCGCGCAGTTTGTTCAGGTGGGAAAAAACCCTTTTCCCGGTGCTGACACATCAACAAAATGACACCATTGTAAATAAAATGGTTTGTGAGAATGTTTCTCAATTAATATATAGGGATGTGCTTTTATTTTGATGAGTCTTTTATTTTGTGTTGGTTTAGATGGTTCTTGTTCTCTCCAAGTGTTTTTCATCTTGTTGAATGCTTTTGTTTTTGTTTTTCATTGACATACTCAGGTAGGTTGACACAGGAGCTATTTACTGATTCGCCGAGTCTAGTTATAACTACTTTTACTATTTTCCTTGTTCTGTTGGTTGCTCAAACTTTAACTAGAGTTCTGATTCTGTTTTCACAAACATTATAAAAAAGACTTTGGACTTCACGACATAACGAGTTTCTACTCGTAATACTTAAATGCATTTTCAAAAGTTGATGTGCGAGCTCAGGTTCATTATATATGTTCGTTCGTTCTTACTTGTAACAAGATTAACTCTACCTTATGTGTAACTTTCCAAACCCAATAAGAATAGGAAGGGCTCATAAATTCCAAAACAGAATTATGGTTAACCAGAATTTTCTTTTATAAAAGGAAGAGCAGAGTATTTAGAATCACTAGAACACGAGCCCTCTTCTAAAAACCCCAGCCACGCAGCCAACGCTTCTCACCACCATCCAGTATTAGATAGTAGATTGCTCCTGTGTCAACCTGATGATACCAATAAAAAACAAGCAACATTCATCAAAGTGAAAAACACATTTTTATATATAGATAGCAGAAGAACCATCAAAAATCAACACAAAGGAAAAGACTCATCAAAGTAAAAAGATAGATATTTACATAGATATTTCATTTATATACCTTGGTTTCTTAACACCTTCTTTCTCCGCGGTTTCAATGGAGTGAACTGCCAAAACAATTCAAATAAGCAGCACAATATTATAACCAGTTTAAAATTGACCCCATCTTCCATAGAAAAAGAGACAAATGTAACTCATTTATGCCTTTGCTACAAACCAATGATTGATCCAAAAGCTCAATTACTTATGCAAATTAGGGGATAGAAAAGAGAAAACCTTTTTTCTGAGGTTTAAGATCGCAGGAATGGTACTTGTGGGAGGCATAATACATATAGCAGACCTTAGCTCGGAAGTCTTTAGGCTCATCATCACAAGGATCCTTAGCTTGAAAGGTGATGTAGAACATTACGGCAGCAGTACCAGGCGGGTAAAGATTGGCCTTGATAACCTTGACGAATTCATATTTTGTACCCTGTTTTTAAACAAAAGTAGTAAAAACATTCATAAATGCAAAAAGTATCAAAATAATTTTTTTTTTAAAAAGTAACAAAATTTAAACGAGGAAGCAATAAGACAAAGTAATCAGACCGCCTTTTTGTTGTATCCCTCAAGGGATGTCCGAGAGAACATGTCTATGACTTCTCTGGTTGTGTCTGGTTCCACGAAGTCGTTTATATCGAAATCAACCGGAATGTAATTAAAAACGCATCGGAACTCCTTGAAATTGATGTCGAACCCCTACCACAAGAGATTCCCCATGAATGAACAAATCAACATCAAATACTTATACACAAGATTCCCCAAGATTCCTCAAGATTCAACATCAAATACTTTACCTGGCTATCATCGGCTTGTTCCGTCATGCGGCGTTTTTCTTCTTCCGGCGTGAGAAAAGGTCCTTCGTTCTCACCGCGTCTAATGCACGGAAGAAAGATACTCTCATCAGGTTCAGTACCAGGCTCGTACCGCATATACACAGGTGCGTCATCAGTAGTCCAATCTGAGATCGGAAATCAAAAATATTAGGGCCGCTTATCCGTCGATCGGTACTATTTTACGTTGAGAGTTTGGATACGTACCTAGGCCACCTGGCTCCATCGCTCCCTTTGGATAGGATTCTTGCGGTTATGAACAAAAGAAGAACCCTAACACTTGTTTTTAAACCTGTTTTTAAAATCGGACCGGTAATCAAACCGAATTTTTTTTTGATCATGATCAATATGGTTCGGCCGAGTTTAACACGGTTCAATTAGATTTAATAATATTTTTAAAATAATATTATAAAACATATGATAGTCTTTTATATATATATATATATATATTTTTTTTTTCACAACCGTCATATTTGTTTTTATAAATATAAAAATGATATTTGAAATACCAATATAATCGGTCATATCAAATAAACCACTTCAATAATTATAATATTTGAAAAAATTCAAAAAGTAATAAACTGAATGTATAACAAAAAATATCTCAATAATTCAAAAAAAAAAAGCAAAAAATAAAATAAAGTAGTACATTCAAACTTCATTCTCCAAATCTTTATTTCTTGAAAAATAGATATATCTTTAGTTGAACATTTTATAATTTTAAAGTAGAATTTAAAATCATACCATGAATGAATTTTTCGCCATCTTTAAAATATTCTTCATGAAGTTTATCTTCCTGATACAAGCTACTAGTTTCAAGAGTTCAACGCTTGCGGAATGGACGATGGTTGTGGAGTCGGCTAAACAGACTTGTGATTCAACATGTTAATACACCAAAGGGACGTGACTTGATCCAAGGGCTCACTCCTCACAAGGATTCAAGACACAAAACATGAAGCTAATTTGAGGAATCCACACACAAACTAGATCGCAAGAACAATGAATCAAAGAAAAATATTTTGAGACAAAAAACTGAATAGTTTATTAAATGATAAAAAGGTGAATAATACCATGAAGCAAAGGAGGCTTTTATAGCCTTAATACAACGTTCGAAAACATCAATGAAAAATGAGAATCAAGGCAAATAAAAGAGAAATCAAGAATTAAGAAAAAGAAAGAGACAAGGCGTTGTTGGTGGAGATGATGAAGCTTAGACATGTGGATTTGATGGAGGACGTGGATTGTGGTGTAGATGGAGAGAATCTTTTGGTTCTTTGGTGAAAGTGGACGGTGTGGATCTTTTGGTGGTGATGAATGGTGTAGATTTGATGACCAAGATTCTCTCCTTAGTGCTTTAGACGATGGTGAATGAATGAGCTGGTCAAATAAGGAAACTTGTATATCACGTCTTGCAAATTGTCTTGACTCTTCTAATTTGAATATGGGATCTTCAGTCAGCTGAATCCCGATAATAAGAGCTGAAGATGCCTCGTTTCATTGTTTGGTGTGAACAGAGCAGATTAAGGCAAGTGGAACGGTTTTGATGAATCTTGAGAAATGGAAGTCTATTGGCATGATCTGGTGGTTCTAGCTCTTTTGTAGCTACAGTGGAACTCATCAAAGGTGGAGAAAAGTCGTTTTGATGAAAGGATCTTAATGTTTCCTTAAACGGCCAAGTGTAGATCCGTTTTAGTGAGATAGAGACAAAAGGTGGATCCGGATCCATCTTATTGGGCTCTCTTCTTGACATTGCTTGGTAAGATGGTTTGATGACCACTACATCATTTCCATAATCCAAAACACAGTTTTATCGATTGACTCATAATCAACATGGTCATATGATCTTTTTTTTGTCAACAACCTCAACTCTTTAAAAAAATAACAACTTGTATATACTACTCCCTCTGTTTCATTTTAATTGATGTTCTAGATAAAAGCACACATATTAAGAAAAGTAATTCACTTTTAAAAATATAATTTTAAAAATAGTAGACAATGAGCAAAAAGTGGGAAGTATTCTCGGTAGTAATTTTTTTTTTAATCAAAGTTAGATTAAAATAAATTGAAAATTTGCATAGATATGTGAGAAAATCAAATAAATTGGGACAAAAAAAATCTCTTAAACATCAATTAAAATGGGATAGAGGGAGTATAATATTAATAAATTAATAAATGTAATAAAAATATCAAAATCCTGTTCCATTATAAGGTTGCCTTCGACGGTTGGAGTTGGTTGGTGGAGGATGCGTTTTTGGTCCATTCACCTGATGAGCCTGAAGCAGAATGGATTATATAAAGTAAGTAAGTAGTAGCACAACGACATATTGTGTTGGACAGTATCAGGTGTACAAAAGCTTGTGGATAAGTTCCGATGGACAAGGAATTGTGGACATGTCTTGATGTTGATATCAGTAGTCCAATCTGAGATCGGAAATCAAAAATATTAGGGCCGCTTATCCGTCGATCGGTACTATTTTACGTTGAGAGTTTGGATACGTACCTAGACCACCTGGCTCCATCGCTCCCCTTGGATAGGGTAGGATTCTTGCGTTTATGAACAAAAGAAGAACCCCATACCCTCTGGAAACCTTTATAAGTGAAAATAAGATCCACCTATTCCCCCCCCCCCCCCCCGACCCCCTCATTTAATTGTACTGCAGTCCCTGTAGGTTTTGTAGTTTTCGAATTTGGTCACAAAAACTAAAAACAACAAAAAAAACTTGGCAAAACAATTCTAGTTTGTTTTGAGAAGATAAACAAAAAACCTTTTTAATTTAAGATATGTGCTAGTAGTAAAAAATATATGTTGGTTCATTTTTTTATTATATGTGCTAGTAGTAAGAAAAGACTTTTTTAAGTTGTGGACGAGAGTTGGAAAAAACATGTCTTTAGTGTTCTAAAATATGCTGTTCGGAGAGGAAACATACTTACATACCAAAATTTATAGAGTCGGTTTAAGGGACGGTTTAACTATGCGGTCTTTTTTATATTTGTCGCATAAAGGCATAAATGATTTTACATTTGCCTCTCTTTACGTACGATGGGTGTATCTTTGTTTTCTTGTCTGTATCTTCTTTTGTTGGTTATAATATATTTGGATTGTTGTTGCAGTTCACTCCATTGAAACCCCTGAAAAAGAAGATGTTAAGAAACTAAGGTAATATATATCTCTATAAATGTCCTTTGATGAATGTCTTTTTACTTTGATGAGTCGTTTCTCCCTTTGTGTTGATTTTAGATGATTATTGTTCTCTTTTAGGAGTTTTCACTTTGCTTAATGTTTTTGTAACGATCCCAACCCGGTTCATTTGAATAAGTTTAAATGAATTGATTTGGCTACTATATCACCAAAGTGTATTTATCTTTTCCGGTCACTTACCCTGAAAGAACTCCAGAGTTAAGCGTGTTTATGCTAGAGTATGACTAGGATGGGTGACCTTCCAGAATCCTCTGCGGAACCGTGTAAGTGAGGTCAAAACACGGGAAAAGATCACGTGGTGATTGCAGGGTCAGTAAATAAGTCGATCGGGCCGCCGAAAAAAATAACGCATCGACCGTCGGACACGAGCGGAGGCCCACAGTTCGGGAGAAGTGTGGGGCCTCGCTGGTAGGGGCGGTCTGGACGTTATAAGTGGTATCAGAGCCAAGGAAAGTAAAACTGGTTCTGTCCCAGGAGACTGTCTTGGGGTTTGGGGGTTAAGCCTCACACCGGCGGGATCAGAATTCGGGGACGAATTCCCGTTAAGTGGAGGAGAGTTATAACGACCCGGATCCGGTCCATTTAAATAAGTTTAAATGAATTGATTTGCCTACCTATGTCACCAAACTGCACTTACCTTTTCCGGTCACTTACCCCGAGAGAGCTCCAGAGTTAAGCGTGCTTATGCTGCAGTAGAACTAAGATGAGTGACCTTACGAGAAATCCTCTGCGGAACCGTGTGAGTGAGGCCAATACACAGCAAAAAATCACTTGGTGATTGCAGGGTCATTAAATAAATATGTCGGATCATCGAAAAAAATAACGCACCGACTGTCGGATAGGAGCGGGGGCCACAGCGCGGAAAAGGTGTGGGGCCACTTGATAGCAGTGGTCGAAATGTTACTGTTTTTTTTTTGTTTTTTTTTCTATTGATATCCTCAGACTGACATAGGAGCTAGTGAGACGCAAGCACTGATTTAGTGTTTTATAACGAGGGTAGTTTGGCATTTTTTATTTATTTCAAATCTTTCTTTTCTTTCTTAAAGGGTCTTCGTTTTCTTTCAAATTTTTCAAGAGTTACAAGTCTCGTGGTCAAAATATTTACCAGAAATTTGGAGATGATAATTTTATATGAGTTGGATTTAGGAACACATATAATGTGCCATGGAATTTTGACACCATTTTTCATTTCTATTTTTTTTTCTAAACCTGATTTTACAACAGATTTTTACAACACCATGTGACATGTCTTTTCTGTTATCCACTTATTCCACTCTTAGTTTTTTATTTGATTTTATAATATTTATATAACTAATGTACAAATTTGTGTTGATAATATATAGATTTAATTGATACTAAATATTATTTTTGTCATAATTAACTAGAAATATGATTTCAGAAAGGGGTTTACATATTTTTACCAAAAAAGAAGAAGGTTGTTTACATATTCATGCGATAGTTTTGAATTTGGCCTAAAATGTTAATTATATCGCAAAAAAAAAAAAATACTCGTTTGTTTTTTGGGTCGAATTATAGGAATACTTAAGTGCAAGTTAAATAAGAGACTTGAGCATATGATAGCCTAATCTTGTGGCGATTGGAAAAGAGCAAACCACCTCGTTGGGGTCTAGATAAGATTGCTTCTCAATCTTGTGGCGATTGGAAAAGAGCAAACCACGTATAGTAGATGGTAGGAGTCGGTGAAAAGTCGACCTCGTTGGGGTCGAGATGAGCTTGCTTTGTAAGACCAATAATTTAGAAACTAGGTGATAACATGCGCCCTGCGCAGGGTGAATAATTTATTATTTATTTAATTTTGTATAATTTAAAAATTAAACCATAGTAAAATAGTTTAATGTAGTTTTTTTTTATATAATAAACTGTTATGTTGACAATGTAGTATGTTAAAAAAAAATATTTTCTGATAAGAGAAAACAAAATTGTGAAAAATAGTAATTGAATGTGTATAATATTAAATCATAGTAAATTTCGATTTCGTTTAGTTATTTTGTATAAAATTTTAGGAAATAAATCATAACAGAAAATGAATTATAATCTTTTTGGTTATATTAAAAACTAAAAAATTATATTTTTATGTATATCATAAATTATTTGTAAATTTTGATTTCGTTTAATTATTTTGTATAAAATTATTGGTTATGAAATTTTTTTGGAAATGAATCATAACCGAAAATGAATTATAAATTTATTGGTTATATTAAAAATTAAAAATAGATAATAGCATATAAGGTAATTAGTTTATTGAAATAAGTCTTTTTTTAGAAGGTTGGTGAGAATGAATGTGGTGGTGACACATCAGCAAAATGGCACCACTGTAAATATTTTTAAAAATAAGGGTATTTTCTAAAAAATGCTTCTCAAATAAAATATAGGGGATACGAAATATTTGGTTTAATCACAAAATAAATGATAATCAAAACCGCATAAAACGAGTTAAGAAAAATCGTAGATAATAAATCGGTAAAATCGAAACACTGGAACGGAGTCGAGATCGCAATCTCTTTCCTTAAATCAAAGAATCATTCATAGTGTGACATGTATAATAAGCATTCATGAGTCCCAGGATACAACCGTTCAACCCCGAATCGCATCATTCGATCGCGGGTCTAACGAACTTGCATCTCAACAAATACTCTCGAAATAAAAAAACTACCTGATGCAGTAGTGGATTGAAGGAACGTGTATTTAGCCTTTGCTTTTATCTGATGATCTGTGTTTGGATGATTGAAAAAGAGAGGCTAACCCATCATATATATATATATATATAGTATGAGAGGGGACTTGAAAATATTTCAAAGTTATAGCTAATGGAAACTTTCCAATTGTTTGAGCCTCTTCCACAAGGAGTTATAGCTAATGGAAACTTTCTATTTATTTTAACTTCCACAGAAAGTTATAGGAAACATTCCATTTGTTTGGGTCCCAACCCATCTCTTACTCACACAAACACAAAATAATAAAACCCAATTGTCTTTACTAATTTTTGTTCCAACATGCTTCTCATTGCATTATGTCTGATAACTGTCGTTGGCCTCGTTTCATATCGATGGAGGTGAATGTTCCTTTGTTTCCGAATTTAAGAGATGGTGACATGCAAAGAGAAACTTCATCATTATACATTTGATAGCGTAGATAAAAATGCACGTGAAGCTCACGTTTCTGAGGTCCAACCACTAGGCCAAAGAGCACTTTTGGTTGGAGCGCTTAACCTTGGTCTAACCAAGAATCATGATCTATGAACCATATTTCATTGTTGTATGTGCACTCAAAAAATATATGACTACGCGTTTCTGGTGTTTGTTAAGATAACAAACAACTTCTAGCTAAGGAGAATCAGCAAAGACCATGCCATGATTTGTTATGTATCTATCTCATGTAAATGGTAAAACGTAGTATTAAAAAATTGAAAGAAATCATCTCTTTTAATGTTTTAACAATAAGTTTTGTCGTTAGGTCTTTTTACTAAAAGTATATATTTAAATTCCCAGTGGCAAGTTAATTGTAAAACTATGAGGCAAAGGACAAAGAGCAAGAAACATAAACTTCGATGGTATGAATCCATCTAAGGGTTTATCTAAAGTCATTTTCCCAAAAATGTGTAGTAGTAGTAGTTTATCTAAAGTCACTTTCCCAAAAATTAGGTTCTTCAGCCGCTTATTCGAGAGGAGCGATGGATGAAGACTTCGATGGTATGAATCCATCTAAGGGTTTTTAGCTCTCTAAGTTTCTCTAAATTTAAGGGTTTTTATAATATTTATCAAAATCCTGATCCTAATCATATGTATTATAAGGTTGGACTTGGTATCTCGAAGATGCATTTCTGGTTCATTCACCTGATGAGACTGAACCATGGAATAAACCTCCGTATATCTCATGAACGAACAAACCAACTCGAGCCAGGTTTTTTTTTTCTTTTTTCTTTTTATCTATGATAAGGTTTTGTTTGTTATCAATACAGGTTTTAAATCTTTCAGTATGTGATTTAGGGGTTCGATATTAATTACACGTTGTTCCGCTGCCTTTTCAACTACCATCCTGTTGCGTTAGAAGCTAGTAAATTTGTTGCGTTAGATGGTAAATTTGTCGAGGATAAAACCAATGAGGATTTACTCAAGAGGCTGTCTCAGAAATCCCTTGAAATCTACAACCAAGAAAACGTGAGAGAACTCGTCTTAAATCAATGCCTCTGCTTTTATGTTCTCGTGATCCAATTCCAATGGGTTTTTATCTTTTTCAAACAGGGGACGGAATATGAATTTGTCAAGATTGATCATGCCAATTTTCACATGTCTTCTGGGGTGATGTTTCTCATAACATTTGAAGTGAAGGATCCTGCTGATAACCTGATCAAGATGTTCCAAGCTAGGGTTCTTTACTCTTTCTTTTACGAGCACGACTATTGTAGGCCAAAACCCGATAAAGAAGGCACTCTTTCTTTGGAACCCATCATAGTTTCCTTGCAAAATCTTATGAAACGATATTATCTCTATGGAGTATACTTGAGACTTATGGTATTTTGAATTGTTTTGGCAGTTTCGTCCGGTGAAGAAAGCGTTGGAGATGCTCAAGCTAGTGCCAAGAAACCAAGGTATATTATCTTCCCGATCTTGGATGAATCTTTTCATTAGTGTTTGATGTGAGATCTCTTAGATATTCCTTTGATATTTGCAGACTGGAATAGGAGCTTCTATGGGATTTAATAAAATTTTCGATGAAAAATATTTGTATCTTAAGTTAACGTTGAAAGGGCGACTAAAAGAGGGTTACCGTGGGTCGAATACGGCGTTGCCAAGAACAATACGAATGTGTCCAAAAAAGGAGATTTTGAGGAGAACAATGTTTGCCAAAAAAATTGTCTTTTAACTATTTTTTTGGGCACCTCCTTTTGAATGATCTTTGGTATGCCAATATAAAATTACTCATAATTAGGTTCATGAATTTCCCCCTTTCTTACCGCGCAAGCAAAGATATATCTATCATTCTCCTTCCAAATGAAGTAGATTGTCGTTTAAGCAATGAGATTAAACTTAGACGCTGTCGGAGATGTGGTCGAGGACCACGTGAGAGCAGTCCACAAGAAGATCGAACATGAGGTTTTAGGCCAAAGGTCATCATCACTAAAGTTATAGCGCAGAAAGAGATGTGGTCTTTTGTCTCTGAGACCGAGGAGCATAGACAGCAAGCAACAATGATTTGCATCTCTGAAGCTTTAAGGCGAGAACTGGTTGGGAATCTGTCTGGTTGCGCTTCCCATTTTGTTAATTCAACGGGGTATTTTTAACAAAAATAGAACTACGAGGCCAGAAAACGAAGAGCAAAAAACTTAAAGGCACTTGAATGAAATAAATAGGAAATAGTGAGGATGTTATTTAGGGCTCCAGAAGAAGTTAGGGTTCTTCATCTGCTCATCAACGAAAGACGATATTTTTTTTTTGATTCGTGAAGAGGCAGGCGATGTGTGAATTTGAAGGTATGATTCGAAACTCGTTTCTCTCCAAAATTGAGTTTGTATAAGTTACTCTCTCCCGATCGATTTCGATTAAATTTCTCAGGCTGGAATCGATGGCTCGAATCTGTGTATTTGCTGTGTGATCCTGAGCATCCTAGTTATCAGAGACCTCTGTACGATCCTAAAAAGGCTAAGTACACTACAGAGGAAGAGATTGATCGAATGCACAAAGAAGTCACTGAGAGTGATGTATGGTTTTTTTCATATCTTACGGCTTTGGTTAGATGTAATCAATAAGCTATAAATTTTTGTGAAATTAAGTGTTTAGTATTGTATGTGAAACAGGGTTTTGACATCGATTTCTCATACTACCGCTGCGTTTTCAACTACCACAGTGCTTATCTCGAATCGAGTGAATTCGTGGACGAGCCCGAAACCACTGGGGATTCACTCAAGAGGCTCGCTCAGACTTCTCTTGATGACTACAACAAAGAAAATGTGAGAGCTAATTAGTCTTATTATGCCTTGTGTGCTTTCAAATATCCAGATGTGCTTAGTTATGATGGATGCGTTTCGTTCTTTCTTTGTTTAACAAATAGGGGACAGAATTTGAGTTTGTCAAGGTTGAAAAAGCCAATTTTCACGTCTCTGCTGGTGGGTTAATGTTTCTCATAACATTTGAAGTTGTTGATCCTTTTGATGACGTGGTGAAACCCTTCCAAGCAAGGGTACGCCACCTTAAAAATACCTTCACTGAGTACGTCTTCTGTAGGCCAAAACCCAATCAAGCAGGTATGTAACTCTTTCACCATGGAAGATGGATTTAGTTAGCTTGCGAGCTTCCATCTTTACATCTTTTCTGTTGAAAATGGTTGATTCTTGAAATTTATTTGTATTTGGATTGTTTTGATAGTGGAATACTTTGGGACTGCCAAGACAGATGTGGAGAAAGTTATCAAGAAACCAAGGTAACGGAATCACTATCTATATATCAAAGGGTCTTTATAACTTTGATGCTGTAAGATTCTTGTATGGTTGATTCTCTATTGATTTTTTTTTCTCTTCGCAGAGTGGAGTAGGAGCTCTTATATGCTACAAGGAGTGACTTTTGCAATGTCTTACTTTGAGTGTATAATATTTTTTTTCGCACCCGGCTGGTTCCCATAATTAGAGACTAAATCCGCATCAAGCACTCATTCCATTGAGGAGCCAGAAATCAATGTGATTTAATGAATTTGCGTTTATCGAAAATCCCTTAAGTGCAACAATCAAGAGAAGGTACAACAAACGAACGGTTCCTTGTTTGAATATAATTTTTGAAGGGGTGTGCAAGTCAAATTAAAACTAAGAGGACAGAAAACGAAGAATAGAAACTTAGAGGAACTCCAATGCTATTAGCGCGAGTCACGTTACTTATGTAGGCTAGGGTTTCGTATTTCGATCGACCGATCAAATCCCTAATTTCGTCATGCCACCAGAAACCACCAGACAGTTAGTGGATAGGAATGAACTCGGAATACTTGAGTGCAAGATAAATAAGAGACTCGAGCAAATAATCTTGTGGCGATTGGAAAAGAACATTCACCTCGTTTCAGAATTTCAGAGATGGTGACATGCAAAGAGAAACTTCATCATTATACATTTGATAGTGTAGATAAAAATCAGCAGGTGAAGCTCACGTTTCTGAGGTCCAACCACTAGGCCGAAGAGCTCTTTTGGTTGGAGTGCTTAACCTTGGTCTAACCAAGAATCATGATCCATCCATGCACCATATTTCATTGTTGTATGTGCACTCAAAAAAAGATATGACAACGCGTTTCTGGTGTTTGTTAAGATAACAAACAACTTCTAGCTAAGGAGAATCAGCAAAGACCATGCCATGATTTGTTATGTATCTATCTCATGTAAATGGTAAAAGGTAGTATTAAAAAGTTGAAAGAAATAATCTCTCTAACAGTAAGTTTTAGTGTTTTACCAATATAAGTTTTGTCGTTAGGTCATTTTACTAAAAGTATATATTTAAATTCCCAGTGGAAACTGGTAAGTTAATCGTAAATTAAACTATGAGGCAAAAGACAAAGAGCAAGAGACTTCAAGGGACTTGAATGTAATGTGTAGTAGTTTATCTAAAGTCACTATCCCAAAAATCAGGTTCTTTAGTTTATCTAAAGTCACTATTCGAGAGGAGCGATGGGTGAAGACTTCGATGGTATGAATCCAACTAATGGTTTTTAGCCCTCTTAAGTTTCTCTAAATTGAAGGGTTTTATAATATTCTGTACCGATTGATCGAAATCCTGATCTTAATCATCTGTATTATAAGGTTGGACTTGGTATCTCGAAGATGCATATTTGGTTCATTCACCTGATGAGAAAGAGCCCTGGAATAAACCTCCGTACATCACAAAAAAGGAGGATGATAAGCCTTGGCTCACAACAGAGCAAGAAATTGATCTGATGAATGAACAAATCACCGCGAGCCAGGTTTTTTTTTTATCTATTGTTAAGGTTTTGTTTGTTATCAATACCTTAGTACGTGATTTAGGGGTTCGATATTGATTACACGTTGTTCCGCTGCCTTTTCAACTACCATCCTGTTGCGTTAGAAGAAGCTAGTGAATTTGTTGATGAGGATTCTCCGGATAAAACCAATGAGGATTTACTCAAGAGGCTGTCTCAGAAATCCCTTGAGATCTACAACCAAGAAAACGTGAGAGAACTCGTCTTAAATCAATGTCTCTTCTTTTATGTTCTTTTGATCCAATTCCAATGGGTTTTTTTTTGGTTTCAAACAGGGGACGGAATATGAATTTGTCAAGATTGATCATGCCAATTTTCACATGTCTTCTGGGGTAATGTTTCTCATAACATTTGAAGTGAAGGATCCTGCTGATAACCTGATCAAAATGTTCCAAGCTAGGGTTCTTTACTCTTTCTTTTACGAGCACGACTATGTCTATTGTAGGCCAAAACCCAATCAAGAAGGTACTCTTTCTTTGGAACCCATCATAGTTTCCTTACAAAAGCTTATGAAACGATATTATCTCTATGGAGTATACTTGAGACTTATGGTATTTTGAATTGTTTTGGTAGTTTCGTCCGGTGAAGATAGCGTTGGAGATGTTGAAGCTAGTGCCAAGAAACCAAGGTATATTATCTTCCTGATCTTGTGTGCATCTTTTCATTAGTGTTTGATGTGAGAACTCTTATGATGTGGACATCAGCACCACTCCAACCGTACCAGAAGAGAGTAGCTACATTGGAGCTAAACCGGAGCTAAGCAAGCTTGTAGATGAGGATCAAGTAGCTGAGCAAATGGAGCTTACAACCAAATATAAAGTTTCAATATCAAAACCAGAGCTTACATACCAAGGGGGACATTTAAACCAAGCATATTCAAGTCTAGTTCAATTTAAAGTCCAAGAAAATCAAGCCAACCCACATAAACACATAAATGGACCAACATGTGTTTATGAGAAGGCATTTATGGAAACCAGGAGCAGCAAGACATTTTATTCGACCAACCCTTCTTATTTACCTTCCTTGGAGTCTACTGAAGCTTCCCTACGTCCTAAACCGAATTCAAACATCCAAAGTCAAAGAAGAAGCAACCAAGAAGAGACTTTCCTTTCCCAGCTTTATTTTTCTTACTTCCAAGGAAAGTCTGACTAAAAGACCATATCTTTTCACCTCATCTCGACCCTACATCATTACAAGAAGATCCTACACGTTCTTTAATGAGACCAGACCCCCAAGACCCGCCACATTTTATTGTTTAATGTCAAAAGCAAGAAATCTCCTTTTTATGTCCAACGGCTAGTTTAAGATTCTCACCACACTTTATGCTTTGTTTTTAATTTTTGTTACCGTTTATTTCTTTTATTTTGAGCATTATATAAGCTCATTGCATTCTCATTTCATAGACACCAAGAAATATTAAGAAAAAAACCCCTTTGTTTGTTTTCTAAAGAAATTCTTTTGAAACCAACTCTTGTTCCTGCGAATTTACAAGCCTTTTGTGGAATCAAAAGCTTCTAATTTTCGTGTAGAATCTATAAGTTCATGCGAGGAAGAGCTCTTGGATTATAGAGTCTAAAAACCGTGTTTGTGGAATCAAGCACAACCTTGTTACTCATCATCTTCTACATCAACTCCATCTTCGTGCTTGAAAGTATTAATTCAAGTGTTCTAAGGATTAGTAGATTCTGATTCTTATATCATCTTAGATATTCCTTTGATATTTGCAGACTGGAATAGGAGCTTCTATGGAGGGGATGCCTCAGAAGTCTACGTCTCTTAGTTATTTACTATAAATTTCTCTCTAAATTGTTGTTTTCTAGTCTACGGCTAAGCTATTTGTGGCCAACTTTCTTATCTCTAAAATCTGAATTGTGATTTGGCTACTCTTAAGACTCTCATCTGAGTTGTGTTGTATTTACTATCTCGAAAATAGATCCAAAAGATTTTACATTTGCCTCTTCCTCTTTTTATTTTAATCTGTTTTGAAACTGCTTGTCACTTGAAACGTATGGTATTTTGGATTGTTTTGGCAGTTTTGACCGACAAAGATAGCGTTGGAGTTTCCGAGGAAAATGTCAAGAAACCTTAATGTTTGATGTGAGAATATTAGATGAATTCTTTTGATTTTCGCAGACTTTAATAGGAGCTTTTACATGCACAAGGTGGAGATGCTTTGAGTTTTTTGGGATATTAACAAAAGAAAAAAAAACGTTTTTGGGATTTAATTATATTTTCGATGACAAATATTTGTATCTTAAGTTAACGTGGAAAGGGCGACAAAAAAAAAAGAAAAAAAAAAGAGGGTTACCGTGGGACGAATACGGCGGCGTCGCCAAGAACAATACGAATGTGTCCAAAAAGGAGATTTTGAGGAGCCAAAAAAAATTTCTATAACATTTCTTTGTTCATTTCATAGTTCATCATCATTTTAACTTTTCTTTTGGTCACCTCCTTTTAATGATCTTTCTTACCGCGCAAGCAAAGATATATCTATCATTCTCCTTCCAAATGAAGTAGATTGTCGTTTAGACAATGAGGAGCCTGATTAAACTTAGACGCTTTCGGAGATGTGATCGAGGACCACGTGAGAGCAGTCCACAAGAAGAGAACATGAGGTTTTAGGCCAAAGGTCATCACTAAAGTTATAGCGCAGAAAGAGATGGTCTTTTGTCTCTGAGACCGAGGAGCAAAGACAGCAAGCAACAATGATTTAGCTTTAAGGCGAGAACTGGTCGGGAATCTGTCTAGTTGCGCTTCCCAGATGGTGAACACGTGTTTTGTAAGAACCATTTTGAATTTATATGGTGCATGTCCAGTGTCCAAGGCTTCAAGCTTTTGGACCAATCATAGGTTTGTCGCATAAAGGCATACATGATTTTACATTTGCCTCTTTCTTTATGGAAGATGGGGGTGTATCTTTGTTTTCTTGTCTGTCTCTTTTTTTCAAGTCGTATAGACTTTAGAAACAAGAAAGTATAAAGAACAACTCTTTTTTATTGATTTAGAAACTCTCTCAAAACTAAATCTCTTTCTTGAGTCTTATTCTTGAGTCTCATGGAACATCTCTCCATAGGCTCTATATTTATAGAACTAAGCTACCCCTTAATCCTTTTAGAAATAGGAAACTACTATTTCCTTTTTCTAATGACAATAAAGATAGGAAATTACTCTTTCCTTTTCTCTTAACAACAGTAGAAGATTTCCTTTTCTATCTATTGAATCCTTATTTCCTTTTTCCTTTTGGAATTATCCAACATTTTTTGTTGGTTATAAACTTATAATATTGGGCTACTTATTTGGGTTGTTTCTGCAGTTCACTCCATTAATTGAAACCGCGGAGAAAAAAGATGTCAAGAAACTAAGGTATTTAAAATATATATATCTATAAATGTCTCTTTTACTTTGATAAGTCGTCTTTCCCTTTGTGTTGATTTTAGATGATTCTTGTTCTCTTTTTTTAGGGTTTTCACTTTGCTTAATATTTCTTTTCTTTTTTCTATTGATATCCTCAGAGGCTCAGGCTGACAGAGGAGCTATTGAGACGCAAGCACTGATCTAGTATTATAACGAGGGTAGTTAATTTGTTCAAGTCTTTCACGAAGTCTCCTGGTCAAAATATTTACCAGAAATTTGGAGATGATAATTTATGAGTACACTGGATTTTAGGAACACATAATGTGCTATGGAATTTTGGCACCATTTTTCAACCCTTTCTAATTTCATCGTTAATCTTTTCTAAACATGGTTGTACAACGCCATGTGACATGTGTTCTCTGTTATTCCACTCTCTGTTATTTGATTTTACAATATTCATATAACTCATGTACAATATTTGTGATACTATATAGCTCGAATTATTACTAAATTATATTGATTTTTGTGATAATTATTCAAAATATGATTGGAGAGAGAGGTAATGAAAAACATCATGTTGTTGGTACTGGGCCGCAAGGCCCATCACTTTGACCCAACGTTTTTTTCAAATCCCCTTATAAGAAACATTTTTAGAGAGTAGTCTTACTTTTTAAACTATTTACACCATTTTGGTGATGTGTCACTACCACACTTTTTCCATTATTTTAATACAAATTTCCTTTTTTGATTAGACTAATTACATTATATGGTTTTAACCATTTATTAATTACTTTTAACTAGGTGATAACTTGCGCCCCGAGCACGGTGAATATTTTTTTATTTATTTAGTTTTGTATAATCTAAAAATTAAACCATAATAAAATATTTTAATCCAATCTTTTTATATATATAATAAGTTGTTATGTTGACAATATAATATATTTTAAAAAGTATTTTCTGGTCAGAGAAAACAAAATTAAGCAAAGTAGTAATTGAATGTGTATAATATTAAGTAATAAATTTCGATTTCGCTAATTATTTTGTTTAAAATTTTAGGAAATGAATCATAACAGAAAATGAATTATAGTCTTTTTGGTTATATTAAAAAATAAATATTATATTTTTATGTATAGCATAAATTATTTTTAAATTTTGATTTCTTTTAATTATTTTGTATAAAACTATTGGTTATGAATTTTTTTTTAAATGAATCATAACAGAAAATAAATTATAAATTTCTTGGTTATATCAAAAATTAAAAATGGATAATAGCATATAAGGTAATTAGTTTATTGAAATAAGTCATTTTTAGAAGGTTGGTGAGAATGAATGTGGTGGTGACACATCAGCAAAATGGCACCACTGTAAATATTTAAAAAAATAAGGGTACTCTCTAAAAATGTTTCTCAGATAATATATAGGGGATATGCCCACAAAATTATGTTTTAATTTTCTGATTTTTTAAAATCGATTTTTCTGTTATGTGATGATTTATGATATAATGAGATATAAATTATACACAATGCTATTTTTTTCTTAGGCAGAAAAATATGTTTACAATTAAAAAAGACTTATATATGTGTGGAAAAATATGTTTACAGTGAAAAGACTTAGATATGTGTGATTTCAAGATAAAAAATTAGAAAATTATAACAAATTAAAACGAATGTTTTTGAAATATTTACAATGGTGTCATTTTGCTCATGTGTAACCACACTTATTCTTCCATTTTTAATACAAATTTCCTTTTTTCATTAGACTAATTACATTATATGTCTATATCAATTTATTACTATTAATATAACCAGAAAATTATGTTTTAATTTTTAGATTCTTTAAAATCGAATTTTAGGTTATGTGATGATTTATAATACATCATATTACACAATACCTTTTTTAAAAATGAATAAAACAATAGTTTTTAAAAATATTATTTAATAAAATATAATTTATACACAATTTATGATATACACAATATTTTTTTTTTGCTTAGGCAGAAAATATGTTTACAATAAAAAAGACTTCGATATGTTTGATTTTAAAAAAAAAAAATAAAAAAATTAACAAATTAAAACATATTTGTTTTTTTTTAAATAATAAATTAAAAACTTACTTTTAGGTTACAATAAAAATACTACGATATGTGTAATTTTAATATATAAAATATTAGACTAAAATATTTTACTATAATTTAATTTTTAAATTATACAAAAATAAATAAATAATAAATTATTTATCGTGCGCAGGGCGCAGGTTATCACTTAGTTACAAGTTAAAGAAGGAAGTCATAAGTCAATGGAGAAAGTTATAAGAGCATCCTCATTGGTCATCTAGTTTATTAGTGTCTTCACATTTAATTAATATTAAATTTAATAATATTTTACTGATATAAGGAGCTGTAAAACAGTTTTATGAAAAAGAATAAGAAATTAATTTTAGCTTCCAATGATAAGATGACACCTAAGAGGTCTTGAGGTGTCTTAGAGGTCTTTGCATAGACACTCATATTAACTGTTCATTCCTTTTTAAATATTTTTTTAATTTAAAGACCCTCTTATAAATGTGCAATGGAGACGGTAATTTCACGGTCAAGTCGGTTTACTCCTGGCTCACTAAAGACTACTCGCCGAGACAGTTCATGGGAAAGATTTATGATCGCGTATGGAGTGTAGTAGCACCAGAGAGAGTGCGTATTTTCTTGTGGCTGGTGGTTCACCAACTTATTATGACAGATATGGAACGCCAGCGCAGACACCTTGGAACTACGAGTCTCTGTCAGGTCTGTAAAGGAGGGGATGAGTCCATCATACATGTGCTCAGGGACTGCCCGGCAATGTCAGGGATATGGCATCCACTAGTCCCAAGAAGATATAGTAGGGGCTTCTTTGAAAATACAATTATTGAATGGGTTTATGCTAATCTTGGCGAAGGGGGTGAGGTTGAGAACGGCCTTTGGTCAACGGTTTTTGCAATGACAGTTTGGTGGGGCTGGAAGTGGAGATGCGGAAACATTTTTGGAACAAATATGAAGTGCCGAGATAGGGTCCGCTTCCTGAAAGACACGATTCGAGAGGTAACGATCTCGCACTGGAATTTGTGTGGGAACAGGACCAGAGTCGGGAGAGTGGAGAGACAGATTGGATGGATATCACTGTTGGATGGATGGATGAAAATGAACACAGATGGTGCTTCGCATGGGAATCCAGGCCTGGCAGCAGCTGGTGGAGTCTTAAGGGATGGCGGAGGAAATTGGTGTGGTGGGTTCGCGTTGAACATTGGTGTTTGCTCTGCACCGTTAGCTGAGTTATGGGGAGTCTATTATGGATTGTATATTGCTTGGGAGCACCGGCACCGGGTACAACGCTTAGAACTGGAAGTGGATTCGGAGATCGTGGTTGGATTCTTAACGACGGGGATAAGTGAGTATCATCCGCTGTCGTTCCTAGTACGTCTGTGCTATGGCTTCTTATCAAGGGACTGGATAGTCCATGTATCACATGTGTTTAGGGAGTCTAATCGTCTAGTCGACGGTCTGGCGAACTACGCTTTTACTTTACCTTTTGGCTTTCTTTCTTTTGAGACTGTTCCGGATCATCTTCGATCCATTATGTTGGATGATGTTGCTGGGGTTACTTGGCCACGGAATGTCCGTATGTAAACATTTTTTCCTTTCGGTTTGAATAAATTTTGAGAGACATTCTCTCAGTCTCGTACTAAAAAAAAAATGTGCAATGGAGGTGGTCTAAGTTAATTTGCGGAAAGATTGGCGAGGCCCGAGGCTCATTCCCGTCGAAAAGCCCATTAGGTCAGAGAGAAGCCACCACTTGATTATCTATAAATACTACAGTAAACTGACGTGATAAGACAGCACTAATCCCGGCACAGACTACGAGACTTCTCGACTTCCGCACTAATCACAACCCCTGAATCGAGACCGGCCTCTTTGGGAGCAACCACTCGGCGACCTCTTTTTTTATCGACGACCCGGCTACTCACAGTCGGCGAACTCGTCAGTTTCGTTTTGGAAGAATTCCTTGTTTTTTTTGTACTCTTGACGACTTCGTCTCTTGACGATCTCCTTTGTATTCGCTGGTCTCGATAATTTATAAGAAAATCCCGAGCTTATCTCCACTTCCTAATTTACACTTAGTCGAACTTATGTTCCAACACATGTCAGCACCAGGCAAGTGATAATTAACTTTGATCGTATTCTGGTTTCTGGTTTCTGAAACAAAAGCAAAAAACCATTCGTAAATAAGAACATTTCTTATATTAGTGTAGATAATGCAAATATAAAAGTGGAATTTTCAAGGGATTTCCGAGACAGCATGTTCATTAACTACTGTCTGGTGGTTTCTGGTTCTATGACTAACTCGTTATCATCAAAATCAAGGCGTCCGTAATTAAAAACTTAGTGGAACTGATATAATTAAACACAAGATTCCCATCAGTTCTCAACTAACATCTTCCTCATCTTGATTCACATCAATTCTTTTATTCATGCTACAATTGTTAGGCACTTATTTATTGTATCATTAACTCAATGGGGTAGTTTTAACAAAAATAGAACCGAGGCCAGAAAGCAAGAAATTTAAAAGGGACTTGAATGAGATAAATAGGATATAGTGAGGATATTACTTAAGAGTTTCACACAAATTAAAAAAAAAAAAAACCAAAGTTAGGAGGGGGGGG
>JAHZTW010000001.1:188366586-188378527 GCA_020283515.1 Alliaria petiolata | reverse complement strand
GGGGGGGGGGGGGGGGGGGGGGGGGGGGGGGGGGGGGGGGGGGGGGGGGGGGGGGGGGGGGGGGGGGGGGGGGGGGGGGGGGGGGGGGGGGGGGGGGGGGGGGGGGGGGGGGGGGGGGGGGGGGGGGGGGGGGGGGGGGGGGGGGGGGGGTTAATGAAGATTCTTTCTCAAGAATCCATTAAGCTCTACAATACAATCGAGAGAAGGTCAAAACTAATCTAAGCTTATATGATCTTGCATGCTCTTCGTATTATAGAATAGCTTGTATTATACAGTTTGACGTGCTCTTCGTTTATTATTCCTGATGTGCTTTCGTGTACATATGAAAGTTTCCTTGTTTGAAACAAGATACGAGATTTGAAATTTGTCAAGGTTGAGAAAGCCAATTTTCACTTTAGTAATGGGTATCATTGACGATATCTTCGATGCATCTTTGTAAGTCTTTTTAAATTAGACACATATACCGGTCATCATCACATTACACACAACAAATACGAGACGAACCAAATTTCTCACGAAACTTGTTGTGTTATATTTCTTACGAGAATAGAAAGCCATATTTAAAATATGTCAAGAGTAAAAGAATCTACCAACCAGGCCCGGCCCTGAGCCCAAACAAAGCAAGCCCATGCTTGCGGCCCTCAATTATATAAATTATTTTCGGCCCCAAAATTACAAAATATCTCTTTAGTGTAGTGGTAAAATTTTAAAAACTCTTGTCAAGAGATCAAGGGTTGGAACCTTAATATGCTAAAAACAGCCCAAATTTTTTTTTTAAGCTTGGGGCCTTTAAAGATTCAGGGCCGGCACTGCTACCAACCACTTAAAAAGGAAAAAAAAATGCATGGTGAGCATAAAATCCACAAGGCCGTTGTCGACCAAACGTGTATGTAAGCTTTTTTACTTTATCTAATTTTTTCAACATGATCAAATCTTAAACCTTAACAAGTGAGTATTTAGTAAAAGAAAATAGTATATAATAGCCAAATGACACAACAAAATAATAACAAACAATTAAAAAATCAATGGAAATAATTAATTATGTTGGCTTTATCTTTATCGATATATGAAATAGATTAAGTTTAGTGTCATTGTTTCAATAGTATAAAGCTAGATGAAAACCTTCACAACTTTCATCTTAAACGGTGTCATGGCCGATAAAGAACCCTCCACAAATCCTCTAAATCTGGAACACTNAAAGGAAAAAAAAATGCATGGTGAGCATAATAAATCCACAAGGCCGTTGTCGACCAAACGTGTATGTAAGTTTTGCTTTATCTAATTTTTTCAACATGATCAAATCTTAAACCTTAACAAGTGTGTATTTAGTAAAACAAAATAGTATATAATAGCCAAATGACACAACAAAATAATAACAAAACAATTAAAAAAATCAATGAAAAGAATTAATTATGTTAGCTTTATCTTTATCGATACATGAAATAGATTAAGTTTAGAGTCATTGTTTCTATAGTATAAAGCTAGATGAAAACCTTCACAACTTTCATCTTAAACGGTGTCATGGCCGATAAAGAACCCTCCACAAATCCTCTAAATCTGGAACACTGCCAGTATGATCTACTTTGTTAATAAGAAAACCATGAAACGGTGTCATTGCCAATTAAAAGAAACTCCACAAATCCTCTAAATTTTGAAAACTACTGATAATATCTACTTTGTTAATAAGACCCATTAGTAGATGTGTGCTGATAAACACAAAAAGTGTAAACAAGAGTCTAGTTTAATGAGAGTCGATCCAAGAGAAAAATATGTGAAAAAGCATATTTATTAAGAGATAAATCAAATTATCATTTTTTTGTGTGTGTAACAATCAAGTTTGTGTAATGTGCATGAATTGTTCAGAAGAAATTGAGTTTTCAGAAAAACTATCTCCAGTTCCAAAAAATTCAGTCTATAAGTTCAGATACAACACCATTAGATGAAATCATCATGAAAACTTGACTCTGAAAAGTGTATATGATTTAAAAGAGAAGATCAAATCAAAACCTTTTTTTTTAAATGCAACTTAAAAACGAAAGTTTATATATATTATTTTTAAGTAATCATAATCTAACTAATCAAAATATTTACTTGTTTTTAACAAATATATCATGTCACATTTACATGTCATTTTTAAAATACATTAACTTTGATTGTAAGTGTGATACATGAGCTTTTTTACTAATTATACTTCACAAATAATAATAAGAATCACTACTTTCGGGTAGACAATGCAGGTGAATAGAGATGGTGCTCGTCCACGACTCATCTGGTGAATGATCTTTCCTTATCCATTGTTCCCCATTTAGTTCTTGTTGAATTTTGGATTTTTCAATAGTGAATACCATCATGCCTTCGTGTTCTATATCCAGTCACTATGAACATGTGTCTGTCAAGTACACGACTAGAGCTTGATAATCCAGTGTAGATGTTATCCTATTTTGATGTACTAAATATAATGAGTACATCAATCAAAACTTTTAATTGATGACATCCTAGAAAACCAAACACAAAACAATGTAAGAATATATATTTCAATTAAATAATTAAATCATATAAGAAACCACTAAAAAGTTAATTTACAACTTGATATAAAAAAAAAATTAGGATGATCTTCGTATGATCTTCATCCAACCCTTTGATAACTATTTATCAATCACATTAACACACTAGTTGTTGGTAAACATTTGAGTTGATATGTGTTCTTCTTAAGTTATAATTTTAGTAAACTTCACTAACCAAAAATTTCTCTTAAGATTGAAGAGAAGTAGTGTTTGCATTATGTAATGTGCATGAATTGTTCACAAAAACAGTTAGGATTTTCTTGGTAGACCTCTGGGTAGCCTTGATCCGACTTGGTCGACTCAATAAACTTATTGAGTTGATGTTTGCTTTATTGTTAAAACTAAAAATTTATGAACAATCATAAATTATTTGAACCACTATCTCTTTTTCAAGAGTAGCTTTAGTCACTTGTATGTATTTTCTTGATTGGTTATTGTTATTACCAGCACCATAGAATTTTCACCATCTTTCATCTATTTTATTGGATAAAACCCAAAAAAAAAGAGATTCAGCCGAAATTATTAGACTAAGAGAGTTTTTCAATCAAAAATTCATATTGAAATCAATCATTTATAAATCAACGATTCATACTATGAAAGATACATAGTAAACGAGAAAGGTTGGTTGTTTTTTAGTTTTTTGATGAAAATGCAGAGACCTTCGTAAAAAAAGAGACAATAACTTAAGTAAGATATCAATGTATTTGTAATGGCAAAAGTAGACACATTAGTTACTTTTTGTCAATGTTTTGAAACCCGATTCAGATAGCAAACCGAAATATTTATCGCGTCATCAGGTTTTCAGGTTTGTTTGGATCAATTCGGATCAACCGTAAATGAACTAATTAATATAATTATATATAATATATATATTATATAATTTTAAAAATATAAAAATAAATTAAATATAAGAAAACATTCATAGCATGTTTAACAAAATATATGATGTCCAATGTCCAATAATAATAATAAAATATTAAATATTATAAATTCAAATTATTTAAACAGAAGAAAGAAATCATCACTTTTAAATTTAAATTAAACGATACGTTCTTTTGACTAAAGGTCTATTGTGTAAATTCCTAGGGGAGGGGGAATAATTAAAAAACAAAACATTCGAGGGGGATTATTGTCAATGTAGAGAACTAGGAGGAAAAAGACAAAGAACAATAAACTTCGAGGGACTTGAATGTAATTGGAAATAGTTTAATAGAGAGATTTCGAGAGAAGGGGACGCATCTAAAAGTCACTTTCCTAAAAAACTAGGGTTCTTCAGCCGCTTATTCGAGAGGAGCGATGGGTGAAGAGTTTGACGGTACGAATCCAGCTAAGTTTCTTCGAATTCAAGGTTTTTATTTAAGAATATTCTGTACCGATTTATCGAAATCCTGATTTTAATCATCTGTATTATAAGGTTGGACTTGGTATCTCGAAGATGCATTTTTGGTTCATTCACCTGATGAGGAAGAACCCTGGAATAAACCTCCGTACATCACAAAAAAGGAGGATGATTTTCCTCCTCTCACAACAGAGGAAGAAATTGATCTGATGAACGAACAAATCAACGGGAGCCAGGTTTTGTTTTCTTTTTTTTATGTATGTTAAGGTCTTGTTTGTTTTCATTACAGGTTTTAAATCTTTCAGTACGTGATTTAGGGGTTCGATATTGACTACACGTTGTTCCGCTGCCTTTTCAACTACCATCCTGTTGCGTTAGAAGAAGCTAGTGAATTTGTTGATGAGGATTCTCCGGATAAAACCAATGAGGATTTACTCAAGAGGCTGTCTCAGAAATCCCTTGAGATCTACAACCAAGAAAACGTGAGAGAACTCGTCTTAAATCAATGTCTCTTCTTTTATGTTCTTTTGATCCAATTCCAATGGGTTTTTTTTTGGTTTCAAACAGGGGACGGAATATGAATTTGTCAAGATTGATCATGCCAATTTTCACATGTCTTCTGGGGTAATGTTTCTCATAACATTTGAAGTGAAGGATCCTGCTGATAACCTGATCAAAATGTTCCAAGCTAGGGTTCTTTACTCTTTCTTTTACGAGCACGACTATGTCTATTGTAGGCCAAAACCCAATCAAGAAGGTACTCTTTCTTTGGAACCTGATCAAAATAGTTTCCTTGCAAAAGCTTATGAGACGATATTACATCTCTGACGGATACTTGAGACTTATGGTATTTTGAATTGTTTTGGCAGTTTCGTCCGGTGAAGAAAGCGTTGGAGATGCTGAAGCTAGTGCCAAGAAACCAAGGTATATTATCTTCCCTATCTTGTGTGCATCTTTTCATTAGTGTTTGATGTGAGATCTCTTAGATATTCCTTTGATATTTGCAGACTGGAATAGGAGCTTCTATTGAGGGGATGCCTCAGAAGTCTACGGCTCTTAGTTATTTACTATAACTCTCTCTCTCTCTCTCTCTAAATTGTTGTTTTCTAGTAAGCTAAGCTATTTGTGGCCAACTTACTCAACTCTAAAAATCTGAATTGTGATTTGGCTTTACCCTTTAAGACTCATATCTGAGTTGTGTTGTATTTACTATCTCGAAAATTGTTCTTTACCTCCCTCTCAAATCTGAATTGTGATTTGGCTAAGCTAACCTTGCCGATTGTTGGCCTCAATTGTCTCCGCATCTCTTCTGTTCAACTTTACCTCTCCCTATCATTTCTTCTAGCTGTTTAATTTCGCATAAAGGCATAGTAATATTGGGTTTTGTCTAGATAACAAAGCAGTTTTGTATTTCGATTTATCATTTACATTGAAATACAGTTACATTATTCCCAAAGCCGTTTTGTATTTCGATTTATCATTTATGGGTTTTGTCTAGATAACAACAATCTTTTAGTTTTGGAGTTGATGTGTTTCTCCAATTAAATATGTATAGGGGTTTGTTTGGTAATCTTTAAAGTGAGTACGTACGTATAGCTTCATAAGAATTAATCAAGGGTCTTGCTAAGACTATATATGTTCATAATTATAAATGGGTAAGAGAAAACATTTGGTCTAATATGGAGTAATGGAGATGATGACTAACGTACGTAGTAGATCAAAGTAGAAAATAGAAAAACCAAAAAGAAAAAGCAAACAAAACATATATCTCTTTAGCGTTTTAGTCTTGAGAAGTGGTACGTGTCTAATCCTCATCCTCATACTCATCAAGGAGCTGTCATATAAAAACCAAAAATGTAAGGTTTTGAAATTGAGCATATAAAGTAGTATATTTAAACATATATATATATATATATATATATACTACAAAACTAATTTGCATTGTAATATTTATTACTTACCACAGGGTAAATGACATTTTTGATCAACGAAGGTCTTCCGCTGCGGCTAACTTCCCGGATTATTTTTCCAAATCCATTTTCTCCCCAACCAAGTCCAGCAGAGTTCTGGACTCTCCAGTAGTGTACTCCGTCATCGGTGGTTCCGTAGCCCCAACACACTAGCATGTGATAGTCAATATCAGTTTTTCCATCATCCTTGGGACCTTCGTAAACACCGGACTGTTCCACAAACCACAAACCGCAAAACAAAAATTATATTTCATTCCAAAACATATTGATAGACTTCCTCAATTTAGTTCAAGATATTAATTATATTGTTAACTAACCCCTTTAAACTTTGCAAATTGTATGTGGTGCACGATAGAAATCGCCACGGGACCTTTGTCGAGCATGCGGATAAGATCTTTCTCAACAACATTCTTTATCACGATCAGCTCTTTAACCCTAAAAACACATTTAGGCTACAAAACAAAAACAAAAAAAAATAAATAAATGTTAAATTAGTTAAATTAAGTAAGTTACACTAGAGATCGATGCCATTATTTAAAAGCTTAAAATCCAAGGGAAAGAAGTAAAAAAAAAAAAAAAATTGTAAAGAATTTGATAACATATTTTATCTACCTTGCCGTGTTTGTGGGTGCACAGAACTGGTGTAGGAATCTTTGATTTGTCATCAGTCTTTTTCATTTTCATTTGAGATAACGGATCAACACACCTGCAATCTTTCTCCAAAATCGCACCATTTTCTTCAAGAAACATCTTCAAATGAGCCAAGTTTCTAAGTCCTCCTTTATCATCTGTCTTGTCAAAAAGACCCACCAAGAGATGAAGAGCTGATAGGTACTTGAGAGAGCGTACTTTCTTTTCAACAAGAAGCCGAGCTGATAAGCCTCTTGTTGATGCCACGGTCCAACAGATCCCTTCACAATTAAAAAAAAATGATTGTTAGTAACATGTATATAGAGAGAGAGAGAGTATTATTAATCAATCGATCCACATACATAAAGCATGAAACAAAACTTATATATGAGTCTCTCTATATAGTGTGTAAAAGCCTACCCATATCCTTTTCCATAGACAGCAAGCTTGCGAGCTTCCATCTTTATATCTTTTTCTGTTGAAAATGGTTGATTCTTGAAATTTTTTTGTATTTGGATTGTTTTGATAGTGGAATACTTTGGGACTGCCAAGACATGCAGATGTGGAGAAAGTTATCAAGAAACCAAGGTAACAGAATCTCTATCTATATATCAAGGGTCTTTATAACTTTGATGCTGTAAGATTCTTGTATGGTTGATTCTCTATTGATTTTTTTTTCTCTTCGCAGAGTGGAGTAGGAGCTCTTATATGCTACAAGGAGTGACTTTTGCAATGTCTTACTTTGAGTGTATAATATTTTTTTTCGCACCCGGCTGGTTCCCATAATTAGAGACTAAATCCGCATCAAGCACTCATTCCATTGAGGAGCCAGAAATCAATGTGATTTAATGAATTTGCGTTTATCAAAAATCCCTTAAACAATTCAAAATACCATAAGTTTACATGAGACTTATGGTATTTTGAATTGTTTTGGCAGTTTCGTCCGGTGAAGAAAGCGTTGGAGATGCTGAAGCTAGTGCCAAGAAACCAAGGTATATTACCTTCCCNTTTAGGATGATATTCGTATGATCTTCATCCAACCCTTTGACGACAATTTATCAATCACACTAACACACTAGTTGTTGGTAAACTTTTGAGTTGATATGTGTTCTTCTAGGGTTAGAATTTTAATAAACTTTACTAACCAAAAATTTCTCTTAAGATTGAAGAGAAATAGTGTTTGCATTATAGATTTATGTAATGTGCATGAATTGTTCACAAAAAACAGTTGGATTTTCTTGCCTTCATCCGACTTGGTCGACTCAATAAACTTATTGTTGATGTTTGCTTTATTGTTAAACTAAAAATTTATGAACAATCATAAATTATTTGAAACACTATCTCTTTTTCAAGAGTAGTTTTAGTCACTAGTATGTATTTTCTTGATTGGTTATTCTTACTACCAGCACCATACGAATTTTCACCATCTTCCATCTATTTTATTGGATACAACCCACAAAAATAAAAAAGGGAAGTTCAGCCGAAATTATTAGACTAAGAGAGATTTTCAATCAAGAAGTTCATATATAATTTTATATATATTATGTAGTTTTGAAAATATAAAAATAAATTAAATATAAAACAACATTCATACCATACCAAATTTAACAAAACATACGATATCCAATAACAATAATGAAATATTAAACATTTTAAACCGATGAAAGAAATCATCACATTTAAAATTTAAATTAAACAATACGTCCTTTTGACTAATGGTGTATTATGTAAATTCCTAGGGGAGGGGGAATAATTCAAAAAACAATTTCGAGGGGGATTATTGTCAATGTAGAGAACTAGGAGGAAAAAGACAAAGAACAAGAAACTTCGAGGGACTTGAATGCAATGGGACATAGTTTTGATAGAGAGATTTCGAGAGAAGGGGACGCATCTAAAAGTCACTTTCCCCAAAAACTAGGGTTCTTCAGCCGCTTATTCGACAGGAGCGATGGGTGAAGAGTTTGACGGTACGAATCCAACAAAGTTTCTTCGAATTCAAGGTTTTTATTTAAGAATATTCTGTACCGATTGATCGAAATCCTGATTTTAAGGTTGGACTTGGTATCTCGAAGAGGCATATTTGGTTCATTCACCTGATGAGAAAGAGCCCTGGAATAAACCTCCGTACATCACAAAAAAGGAGGATGATTTTCCTCCTCTCACAACAAAGCAAGAAATTGATCTGATGAACGAAGAAATCGACGCGAGCGAGGTTTTTTTTTTTCTTTTTTTCTCAATATATGTTAAGGTTTTGTTTGTTATCAATACAGGTTTTAAATCTTTCAGTATGTGATTTTAGGGGTTCGATATTAATTACAAGTTGTTCCGCTGCCTTTTCAACTACCATCCTGTTGCGTTAGAAGAAGCTAGTGAATTTGTTGATGAGGATTCTCCGGATAAAACCAATGAGGATTTACTCAAGAGGCTGTCTCAGAAATCCCTTGAGATCTACAACCAAGAAAACGTGAGAGAACTCGTCTTAAATCAATGTCTCTTCTTTTATGTTCTTTTGATCCAATTCCAATGGGTTTTTTTTTGGTTTCAAACAGGGGACGGAATATGAATTTGTCAAGATTGATCATGCCAATTTTCACATGTCTTCTGGGGTAATGTTTCTCATAACATTTGAAGTGAAGGATCCTGCTGATAACCTGATCAAAATGTTCCAAGCTAGGGTTCTTTACTCTTTCTTTTACGAGCACGACTATGTCTATTGTAGGCCAAAACCCAATCAAGAAGGTACTCTTTCTTTGGAACCTGATCAAAATAGTTTCCTTGCAAAAGCTTATGAGACGATATTACATCTCTGACGGATACTTGAGACTTATGGTATTTTGAATTGTTTTGGCAGTTTCGTCCGGTGAAGAAAGCGTTGGAGATGCTGAAGCTAGTGCCAAGAAACCAAGGTATATTATCTTCCCTATCTTGTGTGCATCTTTTCATTAGTGTTTGATGTGAGATCTCTTAGATATTCCTTTGATATTTGCAGACTGGAATAGGAGCTTCTATGGGGGGGATGCCTCAGAAGTCTACGTCTCTTAGTTATTTACTATATATTTCTCTCTAAATTGTTGTTTTCTAGTCTACGGCTAAGCTATTTGTGGCCAACTTTCTTATCTCTAAAATCTGAATTGTGATTTGGCTACTCTTAAGACTCTCATCTGAGTTGTGTTGTATTTACTATCTCGAAAATAGATCCAAAAGATTTTACATTTGCCTCTTCCTCTTTTTATTTTAATCTGTTTTGAAACTGCTTGTCACTTGAAACGTATGGTATTTTGGATTGTTTTGGCAGTTTTGACCGACAAAGATAGCGTTGGAGTTTCCGAGGAAAATGTCAAGAAACCTTAATGTTTGATGTGAGAATATTAGATGAATTCTTTTGATTTTCGCAGACTTTAATAGGAGCTTTTACATGCACAAGGTGGAGATGCTTTGAGTTTTTTGGGATATTAACAAAAGAAAAAAAAACGTTTTTGGGATTTAATTATATTTTCGATGACAAATATTTGTATCTTAAGTTAACGTGGAAAGGGCGACAAAAAAAAAAGAAAAACAAAAGATGGTTACCGTGGGACGAATACGGCGGCGTCGCCAAGAACAATACGAATGTGTCCAAAAAGGAGATTTTGAGGAGAAAAATGTTTGCCAAAAAAATTGTCTATAACATTTCTTTGTTCATTTCATAGTTCATCACTTCATCATCATTTTAACTTTTCTTTTGGTCACCTCCTTTTAATGATCTTTCTTACCGCGCAAGCAAAGATATATCTATCATTCTTCTTTTAAATGAAGTAGATTGTCGTTTAAGCAATGAGGAGCCTGATTAAACTTAGACGCTTTCGGAGATGTGATCGAGGACCACGTGAGAGCAGTCCACAAGAAGAGAACATGAGGTTTTAGGCCAAAGGTCATCACTAAAGTTATAGCGCATATGGTCTTTTGTCTCTGAGACCGAGGAGCAAAGACAGCAAGCAACAATGATTTGCATCTCTGAAGCTTTAAGGCGAGAACTGGTCGGGAATCTGTCTAGTTGCGCTTCCCACATGGTGAAGATGTGTTTTGTATCAAACATTTTGAATTTATATGGTGCATGTCCAGTGTCCAAGGCTTCAAGCTTTTGGACCAATCATAGGTTTGTCGCATAAAGGCATAAATGATTTTACATTTGCCTCTTTCTTTATGGAAGATGGGGTGTATCTTTGTTTTCTTGTCTGTCTCTTTTTTTTGTTGGTTATAGACTTATAATATTAGGCTACTTATTTGGGTTGTTTTTGCAGTTCACTCCATTAATTGAAACCGCGGAGAAAAAAGATGTCAAGAAACTAAGGTATTTAAAATATATATATCTATAAATGTCTTTTTTCCCTTTGTGTTGATTTTAGATGATTCTTGTTCTCTTTTTTTAGGGTTTTCACTTTGCTTAATATTTCTTTTTTTTTCTATTGATATCCTCAGAGGCTCAGGCTGACAGAGGAGCTATTGAGACGCAAGCACTGATCTAGGATTATAACGAGGGTAGTTAATTTGGCATTTTTATTTATTTCAAGTCTTTCACGAAGTCTCCTGGTCAAAATATTTACCAGAAATTTGGAGATGATAATTTATGAGTACACTGGATTTTAGTAACACATTATTGGGATTAGTAGAGATTAATGGGCCATGAAACCTTAATCTCTAGATAATGTGCGTAAGATATTTCACATTGGAAGTTGGGAGGACCTTGACTAATATATAAGGGACTTGAGCCAATCCACTTTTTGCCAATTGGTTTTGGGTTGGAAGCTCAGGAAACTTAACATAGTATCAGAGTCTGATCCGCACACTCTCTTAACCATGGTCCAAGAGTGGTCTGATTAGGGTTTATCTCGGCCCAGAAGTGGCATTTGCCCCTCGACCCAAAATTGATGGTCATGGCGAGATTAATGGCTAGAAGAGCCATTATCTCGAGGGGGGTATTGGGATTAGTAGGGATTAATGGGTCATGAAGCCTTAATCTCTAGAGAATGTGCGTAAGATATTCCACATTGGAAGTTGGGAGGGACCTTAACTAATATATAAGGGACTTGAGCCAATCCACTTTTTGCCAATTGATTTTGGGTTAGAAGTACAGAAACTTAACACACATAATGTGCTATGGAATTTTGGCACCATTTTTCAACCCTTTCTAATTTCATCGTTAATCTTTTCTAAACCAGGTTTTACAACGCCATGTGACATTTGTTCTCTGTTATTCCACTCTCTGTTACTCCCTCTGTTTCTTAAAAAAAGTATTTTTAGGATTTTTACACATATTAAGAAAACACATTAAAACTTGATAATAAATGTATAATTTTCTGTGATTAACAATTTCCTATAAATTTAAACCAATAGCAATTCAATAAATTCAATTACTTTTATTGAAATTTACAATTTATCATTATTAACTCATAAAAAGT
>JAHZTW010000001.1:188303455-188322800 GCA_020283515.1 Alliaria petiolata | reverse complement strand
ATTGGGACGAGTAATGTGGACTTTTGCCTTCAAAATCTTACTCATATTATTCACAATGACACAAAACCCTCCATGGTGATCAACGATTTTCAAGAACTCCAAAGAAGGAGTGTCTATCACAAAACCATGTTCGCCTTCAGCTCTGTCTCCTTTAGTACTCAAGGCTAAACTCTTTAGGTGAAGCATTCTAACGCTCAGAATGGGAACATTGTCACCTGGACATTGCTCCACAACCAAGTCTTCAAGAAGAGGACAACCGGATAAAAGCTTGCGACAAACACATGATCAGGGTACTTCATAGATTCAAGACTCAGTGTTTTTAGGGATGGGAAAGAAACCGGATCATCCACGAGAACCGCGTTACTTAATTTCAACGTCACGAGAATTCTGCAGCGTCTATACAAGCTCCTAGGAAGTTCCACTGGTGATTCACAAGTGACAATCTCGATAATCAGCTCACGCACAGAGCGTTTTTCTGCAGCTCTAATCCACACTCGGATATCTCCACTACCTCGAACGTCGCCAAGTATGAAACTCAAAGCTTCTATAGCAGGAGCCTTGTGAAGGAACAAAGACCTGTCTACAAAACGCAAAAACTCTTCGTAGGAAAGGTCTTGATACTCATAATCGAATGCGAGCCTTGGCACCATCGTCCAGAGAAATTGCCGCCGTTGTGACAAAACCATAGTGTCCACAACATCTCTCGTTGGCAGAAACGATAATATCCTCAAGAGAAGCTCATCAGACAACTGACTTATCCTGTCCATAGTTTTTTTTTTTTGTGCTAAATTCATCCTGCCCATAGTTAAGAGCTAACACTTCTTCTTTCAGCTTTCCGCAGAAATCCGAAACCCTAAAGCCTGAAAACATAAATAAGGTAAACAAGTGGTATGAGATTCTCAGTCAGGAAACAAACATATAGTCATAAGAAACGACGCAGAGGTCAAAGCAAAACCCTAGCGAGGTCATGCAGAACAACCACTAATAGAAGGGAGACCAATAAAACGAATAAGACGAGTATCAGAAGGAATTCACGGAATAAGAAAATACCTTAAACCCATCCGGTTAATTATTTTTGTTAACACCAAAGAAAACACCTAAGACGTGATACGGCTATTAAGCTATATATAATACTAGGGTCCGTCCTGTCAAGCTTTAGATTTGCTCTTTGTTTTGTGTTATTCATATCAAAGAGTAGGATCGGACATACATACATATAGGAAATAGGAAAGACTAATGTAGTAATGTTTTTTTTTTGTTCGAAATGTAGTAATGTTTATATTCCTATAAAGAAAAGGAAAAGATAAATTCAAGAAGAATGGAAAATATATATTACTTGTTGAGATAATAATTAAGGGAATTTGGGTTTTAAGTAAGAAAATACATTTTCTTATAAGACCATCTGAATTGGGGTCTCTCACCATTAAAAAAAAAAAAAAAAGAAGAGAGGGAATGAGATGAGATTTCGAGTGACTCTTAAAATACATGGCTATTTATATTTAGTTTAATTTTTTTATAGATCTAAAATTAATTGTTAAATTAAATTATATTTATAATATTAATATTACATTGGATGAGAGACTCAAATGAGTCTCTAACCATTGCAGATGCTCTAAGCAACCTACATATATTTTTTTCCGGAAAGAATATTGAATCCGTTAAATGATATGAAGATATGTGTTGATTTTGTTAACAATATTTTTTGTTCATATAGTTTTGTCCGGATTGAGGGGAATTATGCCCAGGGCCGGCCCTGACATTGGGTTTGACCCCTAAATTTGAGTGGTCCAATTTTAGGAATTTTTTTTTATGTATATATGTATAAATTACTAATTTTATGGTTTTTTTTAATATGAACCTAACAAAAAAAAAATACAAATCATCGCAAATTATAAAATCCATTAGACTAAAGAAAAAAAAAACATTTTTTAAATATATTTTTTTATAATAATTTTTTATGACATATAATATTGGTCTCCATTATATAATTGGTCTCGAACTCCTCTGCCCCCCCCCCCCCCCCCCCCCTATTCCTCCAGATCCTAATCCGCCGAAAGTTTCCCTTCCAGAATCCATCTCTTCAATAAAAATTGATGCTCCCATGACTCATCCGCAGTCTCTCTTTCCTCCTATGTCAATTCCGCATAATGGATTATCTTCTTCCAAGGCAGATTTGGGTGTTGTGGCATCGATTTTTTCAACTCCTCCTGCATCAGAGTCTCCCTCTCAACCGGGTTCTTCAAAATCTGCAGGTGTTTCTGAACCAGAAGTAATTCTCAAAACTGTGGATTCGTGCTTTAATTGGGCAAAAAACCTAATTTCTTCAGGGAAAATTCCAGTATCCTCTGCTCCGATGTCTATTGCAGAATCAGGTCGCCCCAGAGTCAAAAGTATCGAACGCAATCTTTGAGAGGGGAGCAAAACTCCACAGTGACTACATAGTCGGTATTTTCTACGGGAAATCCCCCTCTTACGGGAAGATCTGGGGTGTCCTGAATTATCTTTGGGGTAAAGATAAGCGTGTGGGCTAATATTAAAGTATCAACCCTCCTTCGCTTGAAAGAGCTCCCGTGTGGGCTAATATTAAAGGGATTCCTTTTTATCTCATTACACCGGAAGGTTTGAGCATCATTTGTCATCCTCTGGGCAGAGCTGTGGACTCAAAGCCCTTCAAAAGCATCAACTCGGCGGAAGTTAAGGTGGTAGTGGACTTCACAAAACCTCTTCCAAATGAATTGGAACTCGAGAGGGACGATGGACAGATTCTCTTGCTAACAGTAACCTACCCGTGGCTCCCCCCTCTTTGCTCGCTGTGCAATGAGATTGGGCATAAAGAAACTTTATGTCCGACAAATATAGATCCTGGAAGCAACCCGGGAAAACATCAAAATGAAAAGAGTTCGTCACAACACAGTGAGAAAAGGAAAGGGAAGCAGATTTCAGGGGAAAAAAAATTTGTATGGAAGCCGGTTCCAAATAAGGTAACTGCCTCGTCTGTCACTTCTGGTAACAGCGCTGGGCCAAACACAATTCAGGGATCAGGAACTAGGCTTGCTGCTGAGTCTCAAGTTGTTGCTCCGGCTAATGACTCCTCAGCTATCAGTACATCACAGTCTTCAGTAGCTCAAAAAATTTGGCGGTCATAAAAGATCCCTTTATACATGTACCAAAACCAGTTACCACCTTCGCAATAATTTCGCCTCACACATTGGCTCTGCAAACATCAAATCCTTTTGATATCCTGCAAAATGAGGAGATGGATATGGTTGTTTTAGATAAATCTTTACCATCTAATACCTTTGAAGCTTCTCGTTCTCCTTCATCATCAACTCATGGTAGAAAGAAGAAGAGAAAGATGGGTTCCCAATCTTCACCTGTCACAGGTGATGTTCCGTCATCGTGACTTCAGAAGAGTCACGGTTTTTCATCTGTATATATGGTAGATATTTTTTTTTGGAATGTTTGTGGCCTCAATGATGTTACAAAGCATCGCCCTCTAAAGAGCTGGCTATCTAGTGATCAGTCACGTTTGGAGCGCTGCTAGAGATGCATGTTAGAGAAGCAAATAAAGATTTTATTTTATCAGTCTTAGGCCAGGAGTTGTCTCTTCTGTCTAATTACCAGTGTTCGGATTTGGGAAAGATTTGGATCATTTATAAGGATCCTACAAGAGTGAGAGTTCTTTTCATGGATCTACAATCGATTACGTGTGAGGTCATTTTGGATGATGACACAAATTTTATCTACGCATCAATTTACGCTTCAAATACGGAGGAGGAAAGGAAGCATATTTGGAATTCTCTGAAAGATAACAACGCTGCGTTTAATCTTTCAGGAAAAGCATGGCTAGTAAATGGTGATTTCAACGAGATTACCAGTCCGTCTGAGACTTCCAATAGGTCCATCACGAGAACATCGAGAGGAATGAGGGAGTTCGGGGAATGTTTAGCTGATACCGGCCTTTTTGATCTCCCTTATAATGGCCCAAGATTCACTTGGACAAACAGCAGGCCTTCATATCTAATAGCAAAAAAACTGGATCGATGTTTAGTTAATGGTCACTGGATAGTCCGCTTCCCTGCGAGCCACTGCTCTTTTGAATCGCCGGCTTTCTCTGACCATTCGCCTTATCACATAAGATTAGTAACCGCTCCACCAACTTATGGAACAAGACCTTTCAAATTTTACAACCTCCTAGTCAAGCATCAGAAGTTTACGGAAACAATTCAGTTGGCTTGGTCAGAGGCTGGCGAGAGGGCTTCCAATCTAAAAGTAAAGAAAATGAAAAGACTGATGAAATCTTTACTCAAGGAAATTTTTAGTGATATTGAACTGAGAGTCTCGGAAGCTTACTCTATCCTATCTTCTCTTCAGATAGTATCGCTCAATGACCCTTCCTCAGCAAATCTTACTTTGGAGTATGAGGCTCGAGTCCATTGGCTTATGTTGCGGGCAGCGGAGGAGAGCTTCTTTAAGCAAAAAACAAGAATTCAATGGATGGGTGAAGGGGATTTGGATACTCGTTTCTATCACTCTGTCACAACTGCAAGAAATGCAAACAATACTATAAGGCATCTACTCAAGCAAGATGGCTCACGAACCTCATCTCTGCAGGAAGTTCATGAGTTAGTTGTGGGTTATTACTCATCTTTTTGACAACAATTAAAGGAGCTTTTTGTCCGGAAATGCAAGACTACTTGGAGTCTCTTGTCCCGTCAACTTGCTCTGTCATGCATCAGGGGTTTCTATCTTTGCCATTTAATGTCGGAATGGTACAAATGTGTCTGTTTAGAATGCCTTTAAACAAGACGCCTGGTCCAGATGGCTTTCCCGCAAAGGTTTTAAAGCTTCATGGGATATTATTGGCTCTGAACTGTCGACTTCTGTTTTGCAGTTCTTTGAGACTAGTTTCATTCCCACATCTCTCAACTCCACCTCTTTTATCCTTCTCCCAAAGCGACAAGGGGCCGAGGATTTAAAAGAATTTACACCCATCTCCTGTCTCAATACGGTTTACAAGATCATATCCAAACTTCTGACGGACAGGTTAAAGATAGTTCTCCCCTCTCTCATCCTCCCCAACCAGACAGCTTTTGTCAAAAAACCGTCTGCTATTGGAGAATGTCTTGTTAGCATCAGAGATCATGCAAGGTTACCACAAAGAAGAGAATGTGGGGAGAATCCCCTTAAAAGTGAACATCTCAAAGGCTTTCGATTCCGTAAGATGGGATTTTCCTCTTAGCTCTCTTCAAGCATACAATATTTCGACTACTTATATCAAATGGATTAAGTCTTGTGTGGGCTCTCCTTCTTTCTCCGTCAGCATTAACGGAGTAACTTCAGGGTACTTTAAAGGGAAAACGGGATTGAGGCAAGGAGATCCATTATCCCCAATTTTATTTGTCATGATCATGAACATCCTCTCTTTGATGTTGAATCAGGCGGCAGAAGATGGAAAGTTCGGTTATCACCTTGGTTGTGAGGATCTGCGGCTGACACACCTTTGTTTTGCAGATGATCTCCTGATCTTTTTAGATGGTACAGAACAATCTCTACACGGAGTTTTAACAGTTCTATCAATGTTCCAGATGTTGTCAGGTCTTGGAATGAATATTCAAAAGACTTCTATGTTCTGCTCCGGTGTAGACGACATCACCAAAGAAAGAATAAGCTCTTTGTTCAACCTAACGGCGTCTTCTTTACCAATCAGGTATCTTGGTCTCCCCTTATGCTCTAAAAAGCTGAGTGTAGCTGACTGTGACCCTCTGTTATCCCAAATAAGGAAAAAATTGAGCTCATGGACAAACAGATTGTTGAGTATGGCAGGAAGGCTTACCTTGATTTCTTCGGTTATCTCGGGAATGGTGGGTTTCTGGACTAGTGCTTTCTTCTTACCAAAGAAAGTGATAAAGCATATTAATAGCCTATCTAGTTCCTTTTTGTGGCATGGTAAAACGGGTACATCCTCGGGTGCTAAAGTTGCTTGGTCAGATATCTCTTTTCCAAAGTCTGAAGGAGGTTTGGGGTTGAGGCAGTTTGATAGATGGAATGATGCTTGCGCATTAAAACTGATATGGATGCTGTTTTTCAGAGCTGGTTCAATCTGGGTGGCTTGGATCAAGAGAAGATACCTCTCGACATCTTCTTTTTGGGCATTAAACGAGAAGAATAACTCTTATTCATGGATGTTCAGAAAGGTCCTCAAATTAAGATCTAAAGTTCTCAGTTTCCTCAGTATCAAGATCGGTAATGTGACTCCACATTTTTCTGGTGGGATCCCTGGACTCCTTTTGGCTTATTATATACTTATTTGGGTTCGGATGGTCCTACACGTTTGGGAATACCACTCTTTGCAACGGTCTCAAACATTTGGTCGAGTGATGGGTGGACTTTGCCCCGGCGAGCTCAGATAGACAACTTCTTCTTCATTCCTACATGGCGGAGCTTCAATGTTTACCGTCTAACGACAAGCCGCTATGGTCTATAGACGGTAAAAGTAATAATTCATTCTCTTCCAGTGCAGTGTGGAATGCAATTCGAAGTAAAAAACCAGAGCAACTATGGGCGCCTTTGGTATGGCATAAAGCTGCGATTCCTCGGCATCAAACAACTATGTGGCTATTTATTCTCAACAGAAATCCGACACTTGATCGTGTTGTCAGATGGGGTTATGATACTGAGGGAATTTGTCTATTCTGTGGCTCAGCCTCTGAATCACGTGATCACTTGTTTTTCGAGTGCTCGTTCTCGGCTGAGGTTTGGAGAAAGCTCACCCTAAAGCTTAACATCAAGGATCCTCCACTTCAATGGCAACAAATTCTTATATGGTTGTCGTCCGCATCGTCAAATAACTCGACCAAGCTAGCTCTTCTACAAGGATGGCAAGGTGCAGTTTATGAACTGTGGCGGGAAAGAAATAGAAGATTCCATGATGGTATCACTCTCAATCAAGGAAAGGTGCTTAAGCTGATCCTCTCTTCAGTGAAAGACAAGTGTACGGCTCTTCATCAATTGGGCTCAAGTAGAGGTAGTTTACTTCTTCGGAGATGGACTGAAAGCGATCCATAATAGCGTTTTCCTCACTCTTGTACTGATTCTCTCACTCCTTGTTCTGGTATCATGTTTTTCTTTTCTTAAATTCTGGTATTCGTTGGCTGTAATGGTTCTATTTGCTTCTTTGTATCCTTTCCTTTTTAATTAATATAAGAAAACCCTTTAACAAAAAAAAAAAAAAGTAATCATAAGCTAACCAATCAAAATATTTACTTGTTTTTAGCAAATATGTCATGTCACATATACATGTTATCTTTAAAATACATTAACTTTGATTGTGAGTGTGATTAGCTTTTTTAACTAATTATACTTCACAAATAATAGTAAGAATCATTACTTTCGGGTAGACAATGCATGTGAATAGAGATGGTGCTCCTCCACGACTCATCTCGTGAATGATCTTTCCAAATCCATTGTTCCCCATTTAGTTCTTGTTGAATTTTGGATTTTTCAGTAGTGAATACCATCATGCATTCGTGTTCTATATCCAGTCACTATGAACATTGGTCTGTCAAGTAGACGACTAGAGCTTGAAAATCCAGTGCAGATGTCATCCTATTTTGATGTACAAAAATAACGAGTACATCAATCAAAACTTTTAATTGATGACATCCTAGAAAACCAAACACAAAACAATATAAGAATATATATTTTAATTAAATAATTAAATCATATAAAAAACCACTAAAAAGTTAATTTACAACTTGATATAAAAAAAAATTTAGGATGATATTCGTATGATCTTCATCCAACCCTTTGACGACAATTTATCAATCACACTAACACACTAGTTGTTGGTAAACTTTTGAGTTGATATGTGTTCTTCTAGGGTTAGAATTTTAATAAACTTTACTAACCAAAAATTTCTCTTAAGATTGAAGAGAAATAGTGTTTGCATTATAGATTTATGTAATGTGCATGAATTGTTCACAAAAAACAGTTGGATTTTCTTGCCTTCATCCGACTTGGTCGACTCAATAAACTTATTGTTGATGTTTGCTTTATTGTTAAACTAAAAATTTATGAACAATCATAAATTATTTGAAACACTATCTCTTTTTCAAGAGTAGTTTTAGTCACTAGTATGTATTTTCTTGATTGGTTATTCTTACTACCAGCACCATACGAATTTTCACCATCTTCCATCTATTTTATTGGATACAACCCACAAAAATAAAAAAGGGAAGTTCAGCCGAAATTATTAGACTAAGAGAGATTTTCAATCAAGAAGTTCATATATAATTTTATATATATTATGTAGTTTTGAAAATATAAAAATAAATTAAATATAAAACAACATTCATACCATACCAAATTTAACAAAACATACGATATCCAATAACAATAATGAAATATTAAACATTTTAAACCGATGAAAGAAATCATCACATTTAAAATTTAAATTAAACAATACGTCCTTTTGACTAATGGTGTATTATGTAAATTCCTAGGGGAGGGGGAATAATTCAAAAAACAATTTCGAGGGGGATTATTGTCAATGTAGAGAACTAGGAGGAAAAAGACAAAGAACAAGAAACTTCGAGGGACTTGAATGCAATGGGACATAGTTTTGATAGAGAGATTTCGAGAGAAGGGGACGCATCTAAAAGTCACTTTCCCCAAAAACTAGGGTTCTTCAGCCGCTTATTCGACAGGAGCGATGGGTGAAGAGTTTGACGGTACGAATCCAACAAAGTTTCTTCGAATTCAAGGTTTTTATTTAAGAATATTCTGTACCGATTGATCGAAATCCTGATTTTAAGGTTGGACTTGGTATCTCGAAGAGGCATATTTGGTTCATTCACCTGATGAGAAAGAGCCCTGGAATAAACCTCCGTACATCACAAAAAAGGAGGATGATTTTCCTCCTCTCACAACAAAGCAAGAAATTGATCTGATGAACGAAGAAATCGACGCGAGCGAGGTTTTTTTTTTTCTTTTTTTCTCAATATATGTTAAGGTTTTGTTTGTTATCAATACAGGTTTTAAATCTTTCAGTATGTGATTTTAGGGGTTCGATATTAATTACAAGTTGTTCCGCTGCCTTTTCAACTACCATCCTGTTGCGTTAGAAGAAGCTAGTGAATTTGTTGATGAGGATTCTCCGGATAAAACCAATGAGGATTTACTCAAGAGGCTGTCTCAGAAATCCCTTGAGATCTACAACCAAGAAAACGTGAGAGAACTCGTCTTAAATCAATGTCTCTTCTTTTATGTTCTTTTGATCCAATTCCAATGGGTTTTTTTTTGGTTTCAAACAGGGGACGGAATATGAATTTGTCAAGATTGATCATGCCAATTTTCACATGTCTTCTGGGGTAATGTTTCTCATAACATTTGAAGTGAAGGATCCTGCTGATAACCTGATCAAAATGTTCCAAGCTAGGGTTCTTTACTCTTTCTTTTACGAGCACGACTATGTCTATTGTAGGCCAAAACCCAATCAAGAAGGTACTCTTTCTTTGGAACCTGATCAAAATAGTTTCCTTGCAAAAGCTTATGAGACGATATTACATCTCTGACGGATACTTGAGACTTATGGTATTTTGAATTGTTTTGGCAGTTTCGTCCGGTGAAGAAAGCGTTGGAGATGCTGAAGCTAGTGCCAAGAAACCAAGGTATATTATCTTCCCTATCTTGTGTGCATCTTTTCATTAGTGTTTGATGTGAGATCTCTTAGATATTCCTTTGATATTTGCAGACTGGAATAGGAGCTTCTATGGGGATGCCTCAGAAGTCTACGTCTCTTAGTTATTTACTATATCTCTCTCTCTCTCTCTCTCTCTCTCTCAATTGTTGTTTTCTAGTAAGCTAAGCTATTTGTGGCCAACTCACTCAACTCTAAAATCTGAATTGTGATTTGGCTTTACCCTTTAAGACTCTTATCTGAGTTGTGTTGTATTTACTATCTCGAAAATTGTTCTTTACCTCTGAATTGTGATTTGGCTAAGCTAACTTTGCCGATTGATGGCCTCAATCTGTTCAACTTTACCTCTCCCTATCATTTCTTCCCTTTAATTTCGCATAAAGACATAGTAGTATTAAGTTTTGTCTAGATAACAAAGCAGTTTCGATCTATCATTTACATTGAAATACAGTTACACTGTTCCCAAAGCCGTTTTGTATTTCGATTTATCATTTTTAGATAACAACGATCTTTTAGTTTTGGAGTTGATGTGTTTCTCCAATTAAATATGTATAAGGGTTTGTTTGGTAATCTTGAAAGTGAGTACGGACGTAGCTTCATAAGGATCAATCAAGCGTTTTCCAAAGCAGTTTTGAATTCCGATTTATCATTTATTATATGAGTTTTGTCTAGATAACAACAATCTTTTTTAAGTTTGGAGTGATGTGTTTCTTTCAATTAAATATGTATAGGGTTTGGTAATCTTTAAAGTGAGTACGTACGTATAGCTTCATAAGAATTAATCAAGGGTCTTGCTAAGACTATATATGTATTGCTAATTCAAATCATTAATTAGGAGATGGTTCATAATTATAAATGGGTGAGAGAAATGAAAAACATTTGGTCTAATATGGAGTAATGGAGATGATGACTAACGTATGAGTAGATCAAAGTAGAAAAACCAAAAAGAAAAAGCAAACAAAACATATATCTCTTTAGCGTTTTAGTCTTGAGAAGTGGTACGTGTCTAATCCTCATCTTCATACTCATCAAGGAGCTGTCATATAAAAACCAAAAATGTAAGGTTTTGAAATTGAGCATAAAGTAGTATTTAAACATATATATATATATATACTACAAAACTAATTGCATTGAAATATTACTTACCACAGGGTGAATGACATATTTGATTAACGAAGGTCTTCCGCCGCGGCTAACTTCCCGGATTATTTTTCCAAATCCATTCTCTCCCCAACCAAGTCCAGCTGAGTTCTGGACTTTCCAGTAGTGTACTCCGTCATCGGTGGTTCCGTAGCCCCAACACACTAGCATGTGATAGTCAATATCAGTTTTTCCATCATCCTTGGGACCTTCGTAAACACCGGACTGTTCCACAAACCACAAAACAAAATTTATATTTCATTCCAAAACATATTGATAGATATCCTCAATTTAGCTCAAGATAGTAATTATATTGTTAACTAACCCCTGTAAACTTTGCAAATTGTATGTGGTGCACGATAGAAATCGCAACGGGGCCTTCGTCGAGCATGCCGATAAGATCCTTCTCAACCACATTCTCTATCACAATCAGTTCTTTAACCCTAAACACACATTTAGGCTACAAAACAAAACAAAATTATTAAAATGTTAAATTAGTCAAATTAAGTAACACTACAGATACCATTAATTAAAAGCTTAAAATCCAAGGGAAAGAAGAAGAAAAAAAGAAATGGCAAAGATTTTTGATACCTGGCGGTGTTTGTCGGTGCACAGAACTGGTGTAGGAATCTTTGATCTCTTAGAAGTCTTTTGCATTTTCATTTCAGATAACGGATCAACACATCTGCAATCGTTCTCCAAAATCGCACCATTTTCTTCAAGGAACGTCTTCAAATGAGCCAAATTTGTAAGTCCCCCTTTATCATCTGTCTTGTCAAAAAGACCCACCAAGAGATGAAGAGCTGATAGGTACTTGAGAGAGCCTACTTTCTTTTCAGCAAGAAGCCGAGCTGATAAGCCTCTTGTTGATGCCACGGTCCAACAGATCCCTTCACAATAAAAAAAAATGATTGTTAGTAACATGTATATAGAGAGAGAGAGAGAGTATTATTAATCAATCGATCCACATACATAAAGCATGAAACAAAACTTATATATGAGTCTCTCTATATAGTGTGTAAAAGCCTACCCATATCCTTTTCTGTAACCCGATAAACAAACAAACATTAAAAGGTAGTGCAAAAATCAAATCCCAATACCCAGATGCTCGGTTTCAAAAAATAATACCCAAATGATTTTCCAACCCTAATTCAAAAATCTATTGGTTCGGATAAAGCAAAACTCAAAATCTATCATGTAGTCAAATCAATCACTTACGCCTAATTCCTTGGTTCATGACCTCTCTGAGTAGCTTAGGCCAAAACTTCTCGTATTCCTTAGATCCGCTTGGGATATCCTTCAAAAAGAAACAAGAACTGATGAGTATGCAAATTTAAACACCGGAGCGTCCTTATTAGAGCCTTCCATGAAATTACTCAAGAAAGCAGATCTAACAAAATATGTATATATGTTATCTAACAAGCTTCATTACATCCATTTTTCAGCTTAGACCAAAGACAAATCTAAAAACTGATGAGCTACTCTTAGTAAGATAAATTTAAACATCTTACTTTCTTATTTTCTGTCCAAAAAAAAAAGAAAAAAAGATAAAAAGAACCGAAGAAAAATTTATAAGAATTTAACCTTGGGATAGTCAGGGTCACCTTCCGTCAGTCGTCTCTGTCTCTGCAATCAAATCAGACTTTTTAAATTGGTTTGTTCATTCGTTTACAGATTATTTCATTAACTTATTAAACAAAAATCAAAAACTCACCACATGAGATGTCGCTTCAATGGCTTTATCAGAAGTTGATTTCTTCTTTTTCTTCTTCTTGGTCCCACTTCCACCTCCATGAACGCCTTCCATGAACTTGCAAAAAGAAAGTGAGCTTGATATATCAATGACAGAGAAATGAAAATCTGGGGAAAAAAACGAAATGGCTGTGGACTCTTGTTAAAAAAAAAATGCAACTTAAAAACCTTTTCTGGGATTTTGGCGAGTAAGCTTTAAAACTGGAGAAGATGAAAACCAAACCCAGAAAAAGAAAGATAGAAGTAATAAGAAAGATGAACAGTATAGTACGCACACTATTTCATCTGTCATTTATGGGAGGCAGGGCAGGGTTTTTTTATTACGTAATTGCACTTTTAGTCCTTGAACTTTTCAGTTATTTTGAGAAAAAATCTAATGTTAGAAATGTTGAAAAAAGATAACGTCCATTATTCCACCTACGGAAAAAAATTACTGATTCGTTATGACTTGATGTAGTAATACTTTCTCTTTACATATACAAAGAAAAAGATACAGTAATTATTTACTCTTTGAGGCCCTCATTACTTTAACTATGATTTTCTTGTTTCTCGTTTCTTTTAAAACTAATTAGCTTATATTATTTTGTCTTTTAAAGATGTTAACACTTTTCTACTTATACCAATGTCAAATTTGTTTCAAGCTGCTTTGTTGATATAAAGCCAGGTGTAACATGGAAACACATTGACACGCCTATACTATTGATCAAAGATACTATAAACATGAATTATTAAAGTAAATAGAAATATTTTTACAGAGAGAAACTCATAGATTATTATTACAAAAAAAAAAAGGTCGTTTTCGGTGAAAGGAAAACAAAAGATTTGCGTAACAATCAAGTTTATTTACATTTTTGGTGGGCTCCAACCAGAATACAGACGAGGACGTTGACAGGGGAAAATACTCATTAAAAAGATTCTGGTGATATTGTTTGACCAAGAGAAAAGACTCACCTTAACAAAGTCACATGCTCTCTATGCATATTACAAACCTTTTTTTTTACTAATCAGTTTTTTTTCGTTATTGATTATTACAGACTTACAGTAGTAAAACCATGGTTTTCATTATTCTTTAGGTTTATTTATTTTAAATAAGGAGTTTTAGTCTCTTTTAGGACTCAGAATTCCAACCAAATATTAGAATATGAAGTTACTTTTTCTTTTCATTTCTACCATCAGATTTCGAATTTAGAAATATATATTTAACATATCCACAAAAATACAAGAGTTATTATATTTTCTTGGGACCAATACGAGGTTGGTAATGGTAATAATATAACGTCCAAACATAGAGAGCGGATTCATCCGAGAAGAATGTTTGGCAGAAAAAGACCCCACAAGATCATCACTTGATATGATATTTACTATTGATCCAATAGTATGCTAACTATAGTGTATGTTTCCTATTATTCTTACTATGTGTCTTTTCTATTTGTTTTTTTTTTTTTTTTGCACTGATTTCACTAGTTCAACATTATTTTTGTCAACTATACTTATAATACTTTAACAAAAATCGTATAAGAAATAAAGCTGTTTTGTCATGTTTTGACAATTCAATTACTAAGCAAGAGGTAATATTGTTCAAGATAACTAATCTGGAAAAATAATATTGTTTCTGCAAGAGATAAGTTAAAAAAAAAAGGAACTTTATAATAATAAAAAATTACTGTAAAATTATCATTGTGGACTTCATACCACATCACATCATTTGTATTTCACATGGCTTCTGTACGATGAAATGGCAACAAAAATGGGTTTGTTTTACGTAAAACAACACCCTCAAATCCTAGTCTGACCTACTACTTTTGGAGGTGGCCTACATTTAATTAAACTATTTCTATTTTTCCTTAAATTAATTAGTTAAACCTGTTTATTATATGCGAGACTTTTTTGATATATAAGAGGCAAATATAAAATGTCATTTGCATTGAACTATCATTTGCCTTGAACTATATTTTTTTGTTAAAGGGTTTATTTGCCTTGACCTTGAACTATCATTTGCCAATCAAATCAATATTCTTTCTAGTACCTAATATGTGATTTTAAACCAGTCTTATTTACGTTTGGAAGAATGGCCATGTGAAGGGAGATTGTAGTAGTAGTAGATAAATGATATCATGGTACGAGACATATGAGATTGTATTGTAGTAGGTAAATGTTACGAGGCAGATAAATCATAAATACATCCTGAAAATAACAAACTAAGAAGACGACATTTTCTTTTGTTAAAGAAAAGAAAAAAGAAAATATCAACTATGTTTTTTTTTTGAAAAGAAAAATATCAACTATGTTAGACGACATGTCTGGTAGTGGTAGTCTCCAATGAACAAGGCCTCACTGTAGTCCTGCAAAAGTTTAGAATATAAGTGTTTAGAATTTTAACATTAATATTAACCGGTCTTTTCTATCACTACACTAGAATTTAGAAATAAATGATACAGATTTCAGATCGGATATTCCATATAGTTTGGTTACGATATAATATAGTTTTTATTATTATTATTTAAATAAAATAATATTTTGGAGTAACAATCAACTTAACTAAAATATTTGCTTGTGACCAATACGAGTTTGTTAAGGGTTATAGGAAAACGTCCAAAAGGAGAGATCTGGATTCATCCAAAAAGAATGTTTTGGCAAAAAGACCCCACAAGATCATACCTACATTTTTAACTTGATGAAGAATATTAAATGGCTTTTACTTACTTCCTCCATTTCAAATTGTTATATATTATAGAAAACAAAATGTTTTTACAAAGCTATATTTTATATCTTCTAGGTGTAATTACTGGTTTTCTTTACTTAATCTATCATACATTTGTTATTAATTAACAAAAAAAAAATCTAAGTAGTAACTAATAGTAATTTATGTAATCTCCAGATATAATATAATTAAATTATTTCAGTAAGACAATCAGTTTATAAAATTGAAAATTTAAGCTTGTAAACTTTATTTTCCAAATTACGATTGCCATACTTCAATTTTGTATTTTGTGAGGATTAAATAGCTTGATGACAAAACATCTGGTCCAAATGTATAAAATAGCGAGACACAAAATAAAAGGGATTGTTAAGGATAATAATGCAATTAAAAAATAATAATAATAAGAAGACAGAAAAAAAAAATAAGGGGAGGGAACGATCACACACAAATAAAGGTTTGTGTTTTACGTATAGTACTGATAGTAATTGGGACAACGTAAATTAAAGCATTATTATTTATTTTTTTTAATAAAATAGTACGTAGGTTGTGTTTGTCAGATATAAAATAAAGCTTTTTTTGTCGTGTTTTGACATTTCAATTAATAAGCAAGAGGTGATGATATTCCACAAGATAACCAATCTGGAAAATAATATTGTTTCTGCAAGATAACTGATATAGTCATTTGCAATTTGGCATGATTGTATGAGTGTGTGTGTCTATTATGCACTTCATACCAGATCACATTTTTAAATTATAAAGTGCCAAAAATGCGATAGTGAACTTTTAACTGGAACAGTAATAAAAAAAATGATGTGCTGGCAGTTTAATGCATGTAATTTAAAAAACTAAAAAACAAACACGTATGGTAGTTAATGATCTTTTCCATGCACTAATGTATTTTCTATGATTTCACTTAAGAAACCCTAAGAATCCTACCTAATAATTAGTTTTCTCCATTACATAAAAGATGGACGTGATTTTATTTTTGCTTTTGTTGTTAATGTAACTAAAGATGTGATCATGATGTTTTCTTAAGAAAATAATTAAAAGGTGCTGAACACTTGTCGTAGTACAATATTAATACTCTTTACATATTGTGTATAGAGAAAAAGTTAGTAATTAGTTACGTCAAAAAAACTGCATTACTGTATATTTATTCGTTGTACTTTCTTCTTTTCTTAAAAGTTAAAAAGCCATTAAATTATATTGTTTTGCCTTGTAATTAAAGATGTTGCACTTTCTACTTTTTTTTATGTCGATTAAGAAAACCTCCAAAAAGGATTTTTCAGATCTCTCCAGAAAGTTTGTTTCGCAAAGAGTAAAAAAAAAAGGAGATTCAGACCTTTTAATTATCTTTTTGTGTAGTCTCACACACCAAATTGCCATCATCTGGATTTCACATGACCTCCGTACGCACAAAATGACAATAAAGATGGGATAGTTTTATGGAAAAGAACACCCTCAAACCCTAGACCTACTACTTTTCTAGGGGCCTACATTTAATTATAACTATTTCTAATTTACTATATGCGAGACCTTTTTTGAAAAGAGACAAATTCATAATGTCATTTGCCAACCACATCAATATTCTTCCAAATACCTAATAGGGAATTTTAAACCAAAATTGGGTGTTGCTAATTTCGAATTAAATTTATCTTACGCAAAGCGAGATCATGTCTTATTCTTGATGTGTATTTGATCGAGTAATGGCAAAAGTTGATCGTGGTTACTTTTTTATTTTTGACTAACTAGTCTAGCGTTAAAAACAAATCATGCTTGCAGATGGTGTAGTGATGTGTATATTTGATTACCGCCAGAAGTTTATCTTGGTTACTTTTTCGTTAGTCTAACTAGTCTATGGTTAAAAAAAATTCATGATATGTATACTTGATCATTGCCAAAAGAAAATTTTAATTGGATGTTGGTAAATTTGAATTAAATTTATCTTGAGCTAAACGAGATCGTGTCTTCTTATTGCTGATGTGTATACACTATTGCCAAAAGTTGACCGTGGTTACTTTTTTCTTTTATCTAACTAGTCTAGGGTTTAAAAGAAAAATCATGTTAGTAAGTGATTGTTTCGAATTTTCTGGCAATCGAACGCACTTAAATTGTGAGTTTTTTTATTTTACTTCAAAAATTGTGATTTTTGGACATGTGATCTACAATGCTATAATAAGCATGAAATTATCTCTGGTAAAAGCAACGAACAAAACCAAATTTATTTGTTTGTTTGCTAAAACAGTAATCTATTTGATTAGATCACTGTTAAACTATATACATAATTGCCGGAGAAAACTATAATTAATATTGAATCTATTAAAGGACGATTAAGCATGAAGCAGTTAACATGTAAGTAAATAGGTAATAGTCATAATATTTGTAGTATTTAATAAAAGACAAAAAGAGTTCGCACAAAAAAATAGAAAAAAAATAAAAGAGTAATTGTCAGTGTATTGTTAAAGTATTTAGAAAGTTTTTTACAGAAAAGATCCCAAAAATTATAGTATAAAATATATCCTTTTTGGTGAAATGATAGGAAACATTTAATTTGGCGTAACAATCAAGTGTTTTTGTTCCTGTGGGCTCCAGCAGAAAAAGAGATTTTTCGAGAATAATATTTGACCAACCAAAAAAAATTCACCAAATCATATTCACATGCTGAATTTTTTTATTGATTAGTATTTTCAAATAGTTTTCACAATAGTAGCACAGTGGTTCCTTAATTTTGTTTTTTTCTATCTCAAAAAATCGTTTAAGTATAAGAATTCGATGACTCCAGCTTTCCGCAAGTTATAAAAAAATGGTTTAGTGGATCTAGTTGACAAAAAAATAATAATATTAGGTTTCGTTCGAAAATATACATTCAAATCGAATACTAGATATGGAATTAAGTTTTTTTTTTTTTTTTTTTCATTCAGTTCTTCAGTTTTATTTCATATAAATCCAAAAAGAAAAAACCAAAAAAAATTGTTTTTTCCGTTCATCTGCTTTGTTCGAATTTTGTAAAAATCACAAAAATCCAAAAAAATATTATGCTTTCTGTTTCTGTTTATTTAAACTCTTAAAAACTACAAAAAAATATTTTCCTTGAATTTTCGGATCATTTGTTAATTTTTAATACCCTTTTCTTTCAACTGGTCAAAACTGCTTAAATACTTGTTCTTGTATTTTGCCTTCATCTAAAACATCTCCTGATTGTTTTGCTTGAATTTTGCAAGGTACCATGGGAGATTTACCAGCAGCAGACCCCCTACAAGCAATGATGGCCTTAATGCAAACCCAATTCGCAGCCATCAACGAAAATCTTGCCAACCTCAACGCTAATACCCAAGCCACTGCTGGAAGATTAAATCGCTTGGAGAATCCAGCACGTCCTCCTCCTCCCTTCCTAAGAAGAAACATCCCTGGAGGTCAACAAGAGGCAAATCTTGTAGAGGACCCCCCTGATGTTCCACCACGAGTACCAGACCCTGTACAAGCTGCTCAAGAAAATTTGAATAGAAGAAATGGAGATCGCAACAGGCCATATCAAGAGGAGAGAAACTTGCCACCTGAAGTCAAGCTTGCTGCTCCAACTTTTGCAGGAAAAAGTGATCCAGCCGCCTACCTAGAGTGGGAAAGAAGGATGGAACATTTCTTTGAGTATTACTCTTACAATGGAACAAAGAAGATGGCCCTAGCAGTTGCAAGTCTCACTGACCATGCCTTAGCTTGGTGGGACAGAGAAACAGCTGAAAAAAGGAGATTAAGATATCCTCAAATCAACACATGGGCATACATGAAATTTGAGCTACAAAAGAGGTATGTTCCCCCTCATTATCACAGAAATTTACTAAAAAGATTTAGGTCTTTGTATCAGGGAACCAAGAGTGTAGAAGAATACTTTGAAGAATTTGATGTTCTAAGAAGTAGGCTGGAGTTAGAAGAAACAGAGGAGTCACTCATGTCTCAATTCATGGATGGCTTACAAGACAGGACACAAAGAAAGGTGGAAATGCAGCCTTACCACTCTTTACAAGAACTTCTCCACTTGGCCATTCAGAGAGAGC
>JAHZTW010000001.1:188279946-188301772 GCA_020283515.1 Alliaria petiolata | reverse complement strand
CGTCTATCTAAAATGTACATTGATCTGTTTCATTTCTGCGAATCTATATGTTTACACGAGTTTGGTTCTTCTATTTTTAGATAAATAATATAGAATTATTATACCTTGATTTCAACTTTTTCGGTGGTTTTGTAAGATCATCTCGAATTATATGCCATTCGGTAAAATATTAGGCGTTCTATGTATTTTATTGTAGTTTATAAAAATCTATTACTAATAAAAGTTGATGTTTTATGCCTCTCTAAGTGTGTTCATGATTTAAAAAACTCAATTAAATTGGTTAATTATGATTTATACATTTTATTTTGAAAATAATTAACCAATTTAAATAGGAAATTGCATTTTATTTTTTAATCTATTCAAAACAATTGGGATCTATCTCCACCATCAGAATTAAAGAACAAGCTAAAGGAACTTTGGGGTTGGGAATTTTTGATTTCAAAATTAGAATTAAGATTCGTTGCGAATTGGAGATTTTTTAAATATGAATTTTTGATTTTAGGGGTTTAAAGAGATTATCGGGTGGGTGGGGATTATTTAGGTTCTTTGTTTCGAATCGCGCTGTAATTGGGTTCAGTTTTGGTTTTCTTTCGGCTTTATTTGGTTAAGTATGGATTGGTAAACAATAAACCAAAACTAATCATGGTTTGTGTGCAATTTTGTTTTGAATTTTTGTCCCATGGGGAAACTGATTTGGAATTTTAAAAAGTGGAGAAATTGGTTTTGAACTTTTATTTTCGGAAGATCTAGATCGTGACCGTAATTTTGTGTATAAATGGTGTTATATGATAGTTACGAGGGAGAAATAGGTTCGCAGGCCAAATATATTTTGAAAAAATAGTTAAAATAAAATGTGTTTAACTATATATTTAAAATAAATACATGGTATAGATTGTTATTTCATAATGCATTCATAATATAATACACATATTAGTCAAAAAGATGTGTTTAAATTAGATATATAACTATAAAATTTTATACAAAATGTAATTGTAGGGAAAACATTGAATAAAAACAATTCATTATAAAGCTAAAAATAATTTAAGATATTAAAATAGAAAGACTAAATACAATAATCAAATGTTATATAACAGTTTTATCATATTTGCGCGTAGCACGCATAAAAGACCAAGTTAAAAGAGAAAAAAACATGAATCATACTAAATTACCTTTTCTCTAAAAACACTTTACCTCTTCAAAAGATTGTTACTTAATTATGAAAATATCAATATTCGAACTTTCAATAAATATAACATAATAATCAAAACCGGATCAATTTGCTAAATAACCATAACAAAAACAAAATGGGGGATTTTTGGTTAGTTTGTAGGTTTTTGTTTTTTTATGGTTATTTATTTAATTTTCTCTAATCAAAAATTCTGTACAAATAGCACTATGACTAAAAAGGAACAAAAAAATTAAAATTATGACGCACTAAATAGCTGCTTTGTAAGCAGGTGGACAAGTAAAAGGACAAACCCAATCCATATATAATTTGGGTCTAAACTATCCTTTTTTGTGTGTAAAAGGTCTAAACTATCCAAATCCTTAACTATCTAAAAAATTAGGAAACAAAAATTAGAGTACACGTAAGATTGAAAAACAAACAAACAAACTTTTCCCTTCTAATCCTCGTGGATTTGGTCTTCACTCGTTATCCATAATCCAAAAATAGATTAAGAAAAAGGCAAATGAATATTATTATTTTTTGTTCAAACAAAATCTTTTTTTGGTCAAAAAGTTGTAAAGTGTTTCATTTTCCCCATCAATTATTTAAACCTCCACGAGCTTAATTCCAAGATCAAAGAAAGACACGGATTAATAATCTTCGTCGTCTTCACTTTTCTTTATAAGAAACCAACAAAAAGAGAGATATCTCTATCTCAACCTTTTCCTTAGTTTCGCTTTTGCGGCGTCGTTCTTATCTCTACTCACAAGAAAGCAACAGATCATTAAAATCCCAAAACAGAGACTCTTACATTCTCTCTCTCTCTCCTTGATTTGCTCAACCGTCGATTTATCTTTCTTTCTTTATCCTAAATAGTGAAGAAAGTTTCGATTTTGCGAAGTGGGTTTTCCGAAATTCGTTTAGAGAAAAATGGGTTCTTCTGTGGAGCAGAGCATTTTGGTGACCGGTGGTGCTGGATTCATTGGGACACACACTGTTGTTCAACTCTTGAATCAGGGTTTTAAGGTTTCGATCATCGATAATCTTGATAACTCTGTCGTCGAAGCTGTTCATAGGGTTCGTGAGCTTGTTGGTCCTGATCTCTCTACCAAGCTTGAATTCAATCTGGTCAGTGCCAATAAAAAGCTTTGATTTTTATGTTTACTTGTTGGCTATTTTTAGGAATTGAGATTGTACAAATGTTCATCTTTTAAATTACGTAAAAGAAAACAAAGAAATCAGTTTTCTTTCTGAATCCATAACGTAATTGATGTTTCCTTTTGGGTTGATTCCCAAGAATAGTTGAAGAATTTGCTCTGTTATCCATAGATTCTTAGGATTTCATTTGTTTGGAAGTTATATATAAGATTTTGGGTGTCTTGATTAAATGCAGGGTGATTTAAGAAACAAAGGGGATATTGAGAAACTCTTTTCCAATCAGAGGTAATGTTGAGACTCAAAATTATGCAATTTTTTTATTCAGGTGAATCGATATTTCTCCTTTTTGCTGATATTCTGATTCTTTGCGAGGGGAAACAGATTTGATGCTGTGATTCACTTTGCTGGTCTTAAAGCTGTGGGTGAAAGCGTTGGAAACCCTCGTCGTTACTTTGATAATAACTTGGTTGGAACAATCAACCTATATGAGACAATGGCAAAGTACAACTGCAAAAGGGTTAGACACAATCCTTTTTTTTACTATGTAAATGGTTAGTATGATTCACATTGATGGGCTTACAAATTGTTTTGATGCTGAAACGTATACAGATGGTGTTTTCATCGTCTGCAACAGTTTATGGCCAACCCGAAACAGTCCCATGTGTGGAAGACTTTGAGTTACAGGCAATGAATCCTTATGGTCGTACTAAGGTATTAAACTCTTGAGCACATCAAAGTTCTCAGCTTGAGTTTTGTTTTGAGTCCAATCATCTTGAAAGTGATCTGATTTGTGACTGATACCTTGGAAAGCTAGAGATTAAGCTCTTGAGCACATCAAAGTTCTCAGCTTGAGTTTTGTTTTGAGTCCAATCATCTTGAAAGTGATCTCATTTTCTCTTTATGTAGCTGTTTCTTGAAGAGATAGCTAGAGACATCCACGCGGCTGAACCAGAATGGAGGATCATTCTTCTGAGGTACTTCAATCCGGTGGGAGCTCACGAGAGTGGAAGAATTGGAGAAGATCCAAAAGGCATACCGAACAATCTCATGCCTTACATACAACAAGTTGCGGTTGGACGATTACCTGAACTCAATGTATTTGGACATGATTATCCTACTAAGGATGGTAGCGCGGTACAACATTCGATACTTACCCGTTTCTTATTGCAAAACTCGTTTGGATTTCTGATGATAGATTGATAAACTAACATACACTACTTGCAGGTAAGAGACTACATTCATGTAATGGATTTAGCAGATGGCCATGTCGTTGCACTAAACAAGCTTTTTACTGACTCAAAGATTGGTAAAAACCCTATAACATTTAAACTGTTTGAAGTGTTTGGTTGGACTCGATCGAAGATTAGGATTTTGAAAAATGTTTGATGTGTTGGTGTGTGTCATCTTAATCATAGGCTGTACTGCTTATAATCTTGGGACTGGTCAAGGAACTTCTGTCTTAGAAATGGTTTCTGCTTTTGAAAAAGCTTCTGGCAAGGTAAAATATATATCTTCTTTCTTTCTCTGTTATTAACCCAATTACAAAGAATGCTATATAATACGCAAAACGTTTTTGCAGAAAATTCCTATCAAGCTATGTCCAAGAAGAGCTGGAGATGCAACAGCTGTTTATGCTTCAACTGAGAGAGCTGAGAAAGAACTCGGATGGAAGTAAGTCGAATGTGTTCATTTTGTATGCAATCTCCATGCTCGTGGCTATAAAATCGATTAGATTTTTATGGTATGCAACGGAGAAGTATAATGAATTTTGACAAGAACTTTCAAGAACCATACTTTGAATACTTTATATAAAAGTTTTATCTTTTTGTGTTTGAGTTATTATGAACAAGGGACTGATTCTCTGACTTTTGTTCATTAGGGCAAAATATGGAGTTGATGAGATGTGCAGAGATCAATGGAGCTGGGCAAATAACAATCCGTGGGGTTTCCAGAATAAGCCTTGATCTTCTTCTTTTTTCTCTCAAAGCCTCTTCCCTTTTCATTTTCACCGCTCAATATAAAAGTAAAAAACAAAAATATAGATGTCTTTTATTTTCCTGCATCTATTTTGTTTCTCTCTTAAAAAAAAAAGGTTGTATTGAACGAGTTTTCTTCCGGTTAATAAAAAATTACGTTAAACTGTAGGATATTAAGTCTGTGAACTAATCATACTACAAAACAGCGAACCATTTGTTTTTCTCTTGAATATTAGATGTAAACTCGAGGATAAATCTTAGACTCTTCTAAATTTGTAAGCCAAATATTTTCGCAGAGCTCCATTATTAATAATCTGAGTTTTTGCAAGTAAAGCTTATAAATTACTCTTACAAACTCAAATCATAGTTCACTGCAGGAAGATTCTCAATTCGAGATTACAAAAAAAAAAAAAGCAGAGAAAAAAAGATGATGTTGTTTTGTTGAGCAAGTAAGAAAGATAGAGTTTAAAAAAATCAACTAAAATGTGTATTACATATCACAACAAGCAACATAAAACTACAAATTGATCAATTGTCGAACCCTTTTTCTCCGGGGTTCCCATGATTTCTGCTTATTCGCGTATTTGCAAGTTTCCTCTTCTTCTTCTTCTTCTTAATGATGTTCTAGACTTCCTCGCCGTCTTCATAGTTGCTACTCTTGAGGATGTTGTATTTGCAGAGCGGACAAGTAGCGTTTATGTAGAGCCATTTGTCCACACAACCGCAATGGAAATGATGGCCACAAGGAAGCTCTCGTAGCTCAGTCTCGTCTTCATAAGCCGAAAGACAAATGCAGCATTCCTGTAGATTCACAAAAGCAAAATCCGGTTTTGTTCGTCAATAATCCAAACAGAGTCTAGCCACAACATAACATCATATGCAGAGTTTACAGAATTACTAGTAGAAAGGAAAGAAGAATTGAAATTTGTGTCACTTACTGCATCCTCATGAGGAAGAGTATGTTCAACGGGTGAATCTGTACCACATTCAGTCATCACTCCTCCTGAGTCTCCTTGTGCTTGTTGTTCTTCATCAACACTGTGTTTCTCAGAGTCGCTAACCTTTCGGAATTTGAATTTAGTAAGTTGGTCAATGTCTTCTTTAGAAGCTCCTTCCTGCATTTTCAACAGATTTTCGTTGGAACAAATTCGACTTTCTTGGAGGTACAAATGCCAAAATAAGGTTAAGAGAAGTTACCTGTTCTGCTACGGCGTATAGAACTGCAATGATGCAAGGCAAGCAGCAGCAAACAGCAATGCCGATAACACAAGCCAATGCAACGCAGAAAACCACAAAGAACACATCGAAACCAAGAAAAACTATACACAGCCTATAAAAACAAAGACATTCAAACATTTTTAAGAAGATTCTGACACTTCAAACACACAGAGATTCTAAGAGATATAAGGGAAAGAAACAACAAACCAATAAAGCTGAGGGGATCCTTGTGCTAACTCTTGTCCACCTGAAGATACCCAGTAGAATCCAATGATCCACCATATAAATGAAAACATCGTATTTGCAGATTCTAGATGCTTCGCAAAACTGCTTCAGAAAATGGTTACAGAAACACTACTTTAGCCAAATTTCACATCACAATCACTAGTGCTAAAACAAGTTATCTGCATAAAGAACATACCTGTTGCTTTCACTATCTAATTGCCCTAGTTCCAAGTAGCGATCTTCTGAATTTCTACTCAAACCCAATCCCACTTCTTCCTCCATAGAAGAAGAAGAAGAGGAAGAAGAAGAAGAAGAAGAAGAACGAGATCTTGGACTCCTATCTCTCCTCCTTCTATTCCTCCTACGATACTCCACACAAACACAGACCATGTGCATCATACATTGCAGCCCATACCCAATAATCCAAACCCTAAGAGGCATATTCGGCTTCTCATCGCTGCTGAGCACAAGAACAGCTGTAGCAACGGCGACGAAAGCAAGGTTCCAAACGAAATCCAGAACCACCACAGGCTTCGAGTAAGCCCAATCGCTTTTCCTCTCCTCGAGCTGCTCCGCCGCTGATTCACGGACCAGCATCGACGGCTCTCTCATCATCATCCTCCCGCTACTTGCATGTCTTAGTAACCTCGCCGCTTCTCTCAGCCCTTGTCTCCTCACCGACCTCCTTCCACCGTCGTCGTTTTCACCTCCGGTTAGAAGCAGAGGCGTCGCATCAATTGCGTCGGTAGAATGACTGCGAGATGACGCCGGCGAGGAATTGTACGCCGTAGTCTCTGTTGACATTTTTTTTCTTCTTCAAATTTTCAGAAATCGATCTCAATTCGTTGAAATTGGTGTAGAATTACGCCATTAAAAAAGGAGAAATTTCAATCTCAGAGAGAAAATCGGATTTGCTAGGGTTTCGATTCGAACTGAGAGAGAAAGAAGATGACACGGACAAACGCGAAAAACGTGATTGATGTTTGTTCGAATTGAATACACAAAAAAATCTAATTAATATTTAATGTCTCCTCTAACGACAGCCAAAGAAAAGAGCGGGGCATGGATGTAATATCGAGTATTTATTGAATTGCTATATAATGCAATTACAATACCTTGGTCTAGATTTCGTATTCTTCTCATTTTACAGGCCCTTTAATGAAAAATTAATTATATGCGGGGTATATATGTAATATTTGAATAATTTTAAGGGGCTTTGTGATAGCATTTATACTTTGTACATAATTCGTATTCTTCTCTTTTTACAGGCCCTTTAATGCAAATTTATTGTATCCCGAAAACTAAAACCCTTGGATGGTTTCTCCAGCAATTTTCCCTCCAAACCAGAAAATCCCCAAATCTCATCGGAGATTCTCTCTCTTCTGACTGAAAATGGCGTCTTCGTCTTCAACATCTAGCGGCGGCGGTTACGAAATCCCTTGGGTCGAGAAATACAGGCCGAGCAAGGTGGTCGACATTGTCGGAAACGAAGATGCCGTCTTAAGACTTCAAGTCATCGCTCGCGATGGGAACATGCCGAATCTTATCCTTGCGGTGAGTATTACTGTTCTTAGCTCTTCAATCTTTCAATTGGAAACTCTACGATCTCAATCCTCCTCGACATTTCCAAAAATAAATTGTTTATCAAAGACCACTAGGGTTGATGAGAAACTCCTTTTGGGAACTTGTGTAGATTTCAGGATAAAGCTTGTGAATTTTAGGGTTTTGATCATTTTCTACTATCTGTTGAAGTGAACCAAGTGTATTGAAGGCTTGATTTCTAGGTGGATGTTTCAACTGTTCATTGATAAATAAGCTGCAATTTTTAGTGTTCACCAATTTCAAGGATCCTGTGTTTAGTAAGGACTTGATTAGTGTAACTTGTAGAACTCTGATATGTGCTTTTGTGCTGTTTGTTTAATATCCGCAGGGTCCTCCTGGAACGGGTAAAACCACTAGCATTTTGGCTCTCGCTCACGAGCTACTTGGCCCGAACTATAGAGAGGCTGTTCTGGAGTTGAATGCATCTGATGATAGGTATGCTTATATGTGATGCCAATCTTTAACCAGTGGGATTTTGATATCCGTTGTTTGGTTCCTAATCTTCTCTGTGTGGCATTACTTTTCCTGTGATGGTGGTAGGGGTATTGATGTTGTTAGGAACAAAATTAAGATGTTTGCGCAGAAGAAAGTAACACTTCCTCCAGGGCGTCATAAGGTTGTCATTCTTGATGAAGCTGACAGGTTCGTGCTGCTAAGTTTGTGACTTTTACTTGAGCCTTTTTCTTTCTCTTCTCTGCATTTTACACTGTTGGCTTTGCTACGGTCTTTTTGAATTGTGCCAGTCAAGTATTTCTAATTCATTGTGCTGCTTTTTCTCTGTTTTGGTTTGTAAAATCAGCATGACATCTGGAGCACAACAAGCCTTGAGGAGAACGATTGAGATCTATTCAAACTCTACGAGGTTTGCACTTGCTTGTAACACATCAGCCAAGATTATTGAGCCCATTCAGAGTAGGTGCGCCCTAGTTCGATTCTCTAGATTATCTGATCAGGAGATACTAGGCCGTCTCATGGTGGTGGTTCAAGCAGAGAATGTATGGATTCTGCCACTTTTCTCTCGTTCTACATGCTTACATACTATGATTTAGATCCCTTGTTTTGCTGAGATTTCCAACGTTTTTAATTGCTTGTGCTCTCAATCTCTCAAGGTTCCGTATGTACCCGAAGGCCTTGAGGCGATAATCTTCACAGCTGATGGTGACATGAGGCAAGCTCTGAACAACTTGCAAGCCACATTCAGCGGGTTTCGGTTTGTCAACCAAGAAAACGTCTTCAAGGTTTCAATACAAAACCTTAATTCACTTAGCTGATGATACACTTTGGTTTCACATAGATAATACAAAACCTTAATTCACATACTTATTTCCTCCTTTTTGTAAGTCAGGTCTGTGACCAGCCTCACCCGCTTCATGTCAAGAACATGGTTCGCAACGTGTTGGAAAGCAAGTTTGACAATGCTTGTCAAGGCATGAAGCAGCTATACGATCTGGGTTACTCTCCGATGGACATTATCACAACGCTTTTCCGTATAATAAAGAACTATGATATGGCTGAGTATCTGAAACTTGAGTTCATGAAGGTAATAATACATATGATTCTTCTTCACATCTCAAAACATCACACTCTGCATTTGATGTTCTTCACCAATATGTGTTATTTCAGGAAACTGGATTTGCGCATATGAGAATCTGTGATGGAGTTGGATCATATCTTCAGCTGTGTGGTCTTCTGGCTAAGTTAGCCGTTGTTCGTGAAACAGCGAAAGCAGCTTAAGCCAGATAACTTCCACTCATCTCTAGGGATGAACCGGTGGCCGGTTTATGCTTAAGCCGAATTGGTTAATTCTCGTTGTTGGATGGATAGTTCGGATAGATCTTGGAACTTCCTTTTCTGTATTACTCTGTTTTCTAGGTTTGAATTGCTTGTGAATGTTTCTGAATATTATTATCTTTGAAGCTTAAACCCTTACTTGTTTGGTAAAAAAAACTTATGAGAAATGATTATCAGCATTATATTTTTGGTGAACCTGTAATAATTGGAAATTAAAAAAAAATTCTTGAAATTTTTGAGGTATAGTTTTATCAGCATTACATTGCTCTTGTATTGAAAAATTATGTGGCATTTATCCCATTTCACATAATTTTATAAATCACACAACTAAAAGGAAAAGGTGTTTTTTTTTTGCTATAGATTCGACGATATGTCGTGTAGAAATCCACTCAACACGATTTATGGGATTTGAGTCTATTATCTTTGAAGGTGATTGTCTGCTTCTGATTAACCAGATCAATGGCAAATTGAGGGATTATTCAATCCATAATTTATGCAAGGACATCAAGCTTTACTCGACATCTTTTCAAGAGGTCGAATTCAGATATACTAAAAGGTGTTTTAATGAGGTGGCTCACACTTTGGCGAAGAAGGGACCTCCGGTCAATGGAAATTTTTATTCCAGTAGATTGTATCCTCCTGTATGGTTAACCCCTTGGCTTCATAAAGATTATGTAAACTCACATTGATCTTAATAATATTAGTTACTAGAGGAAGGCTCGCGCGTTGCGCGAGTTTATGTGATATTTTGAATGTTTTAATTTTACAATCTATTTCATTATATTTGTTAGTAAATGTTTGTAGGTGAATGTTAGTTTTAAAGTTGTGAATACCATGCATTGTTATTAAAAAATTGTATTAAAAGGTTAGCGGAATAATAATATCTACAGATAATAAGGTTTGATTCTATTAGGGCGGTAAAGCTGCCACCATTCCAAGAAAGCACGTGGGCATGATCAGAAAGAAGGTCTCAGAGAATAAAATCCAGATTGCGCAGTGGTGGTGGTTTGAGTTACGATGGATTAGGGAAGGAAAGAGTGAACCATTAATCTCAAAAAATATCACGTTTTAGTTACGTTTTAAGGTTTTAACTTTTTCATGATGAATGTTGTTGAATCCTTCTTCGGGTTGGTTATTATATGTTAAAGAAGCTATCACGTTATCCTCTATCTTCTTGCTCGACGATTTTGAGCTTGAAACCATGTTTTCGCTTGCTAGTTAGGTCTTGGTTTTGTTCTTTGCTGCTCTCTCTCTCTCTCTCTCAGATTTTGCTCTATATATCTTCGTTTTGAAATGTCTTCTGGTTTTGATGGATCTCTTGACCTAATTAGGAAACAACAGTCTACATACTCTCTTGCTTTTTCATTTATTTCGGAAACAATGCCTCTGAAAAATGCTTCACTTTGATTCGCTTTACATTGAGAATGTGTGATGGAACATCATTTTTGTCCGCTAGTTTCAAAATTGTGCAGGGATAAGTAACTGAAGATGTCTCGAGACTGTCATCGAGATTGCATTCGAGCAATGAATGCCCAAGAAGAGCATGGTAACTTTTTCGATCTAGAATTCAAGAAACTAATTTCTTTCCATCATTTAAATACTGTGAGAGAATATGAATATTTATTTTTATATCATTTTTTGGGATGACTTTTCTTACGGATAAATGATAAAGCAGTCCTATAAAAAAATTTTACTATATTAGAATATATTTGGTTTTACTCATAAACTATGTTATCATTATTGTTTGTAATGTCATTTTTTTTTCTTAGTGGAAGCCAATGAAATTAGAACACATAATCATTTTAACTTAAACTAAATGACACATGTCAGATTGTAGCATGCCACGTGTCAGCGTTTCAAAGCAGTCATGTAAAAAAACCTTATAATATTAGAATAGATTTGGTCGAAAAAAAAAAAAATGTCGTGTAGAAATATGATATGAACGGTTTTCAAATGGTCATAAAATCATTCCTTATCTGCATCTCCATCAGTTAAGTCTCTTAAAAAGGTATCTTAAAAATAAAATGAGCCAATAAGAAAAAAGTATAAGTTAAGAAACGTTTCTATAAGTTCTTAGACAAGGAAAATGAGCCAATGAGAAAGAAGTATAAGTTAAGAAACGTTTCTATAAGAGCATGTGCAATGGTTAAAATTTAAGAATTGGTTCTTAGTTAATATTTAATTATAAAAGGAAAGAGAGAGAGAATGGCAAGAGAGAGAGCAAGGAAGAAAGCAACTAAGAATTTGTTCTTAATTAAGAATCAAGTTTTCACTATTCATTCAATTTTAATCTAAGAACCCACTTAAGAACCACCATTGCACATGCTCTAAGTTCTTAGACAAGGAACGTCTCTCCCTCTCTCTCATCTCTTTTTATTACTTTTTATTTTTTTAATCGTAAGAGACACTACCTAAAAACTCCGATGGAGATGGTCTTAAGTGGAGTATTTCTGATCAGAATATCTCTCAATTTATTTTAGTAGGCTACTAATTATTTCTTAATCATTTTCTCTTTGCTTCTTTGTTTCTATTAGCTTTTGTTTTCATTGGATTTGAGGCCGTAGATGGTGTGTTAGAGAATGTGAATTTTCCGAAATTAAATGCCTTTATAAGTTGATGATGTACATTATTTATTCAATTTAAATGTTTTTGTTATATGTTTTAGTAATTTAACTTGAAAATAAGCTAGTTTTCAAATCTTGTTAAACTAGGTTCTAATAATTTCTGCATATTTTAAAAAAATAAAGTAGAATTGGTTAAATACTTAAATTACAACCCTAATCTCCACAATCATGAAAAAGAAATTAAACCAATACACACAATAAAAATCCATTAACCAAAAAGAAAAAGCTCCTCAATCTTTCTTTATTTTATACATGTAAAATACCAGGTTTTAAGTCCATGTATATAATCTCCACATGATTCATAGTTTTTCTTGGTAAAAAATTCGGATCTATTTGTGGAGTTCGATAACATAATATGAAGAAGATACACGACAAATAATTTCACAGCGACGAAAACCCGAGTCAAATGCCAAAGCCTCTAGCTGGGAAAGAGACTTCTCCTCACCACCCGAGCATTGCGTTAACATCACCATGTCTTTGGCCAACACAATGTTAGAAGAAACGTCGTTGCTCTTTGGTTGTATAGGCGTAATCATATCGACTATTATCACTTTTCCTTTTTCGGAAAGACTTCTCCAACAGTTTTTAAAAATCTTTACACAGTCTTCGTCATTCCAATCATGTAGTATCCACTATACCATTAATTTTATAAGTATAGTTAATATATGGTTGACCATGAAAATTATATATTTCGTAATAATATTACTTTTCCATTGAAATGAGTATGTATAGGAACTTACTTTCATGAAGATAGCATCTCCTTTTGGAATTTCTGTGAACATATCTCCTGAAACATGCTCCACTCCTATATACAACCGACTTTTAGTAAAGTTTTAATTACATTTTAAAGAGCTTTTAGAACTAACACTTCAATATAAAATTTGTTAATTTAATTACTTAAATATGTTATACCTGGATAAAGAGGAGCGTTGGCTAAAACCGAGGCTAGATCGAAATTGATCCCCTTAATATGAGGATACTTGGAAACCACTAGACTTATAACGGTTCCAATTCCTCCTCCCACATCCACCAAAGTGTTTACATCTTCGAATCCTTTGTAAACTTCTAAAACTTTCTTCATGGTCAATGTGGAAGCTTCCGACATTCCCCGGTTAAACATCTCACCGAATTGTACGTTCAAACTAGTGTATTCGAATAGTCTCATGCCATGAGCAGAGATGAATGCATCCTTTCCTTCTAATACCATATCTTTTAGATGTGTCCTATGAAAAAAAAACATTAATTGTTAGTTGACTATATATCTGTTTTTTTCTTTTCCTGCTTCGGCCTTGAGATTTAGGGGGCCATAAACATTTTTGGTTTAAATATGTACATAATTTTTTTTTAATGTTTCGGGAGCCAAAAAATCTATACATATTAACAGTAAAAATTTTGGGGGTCAAGACAAATGGCTCATTTGACTCCCCTCAGGGCGCTGCTAACATATATATCCGTATGTTTGTAGAACATTTTGTTGTAAACCAGTTTCGTTACAAGGTTATAATATGACATGTTGTTGTAAACCGGACTACTTGAGTATGGGTTAATGTACGTACCAAGTCTTGAAATAGACTTCGCTTAGGTTTACCAAGAACAGAGACGCAAGAGAACCGGAGCCGTCTCCACTGTTCAAGAAAAACTTGCAAACCGGTTCAGCTGCATATACCCTCTCGGTCTTTTCGGTTTGACTGTTTTCTCCGGTTTCAACCATACGGTACTTCAAGATCGAGTGGCTGGCTAGTAAAATCAGCATCCGGTCCAACAAAACCGGTGCCTCCGGGTTGGTGGGTTTGGTTGGGAGACGAAGCGAAATCTCATAAGACGAGAGCCACACGCCTTCATCTACGGCTGCGATCGTATCGATGACGCCAAGCTCCAAGGCCGCTTTGAAAACCATGGGCAAGACCATTGTGTTCACGAGACTCTGCGCTTGCAAGCTCACCGTTTCTTCGTCAAACCGTTCTTCTTCTTTGATTAGACTTGATTTAGTGGAAGTGGTTAAGGGATCTGGAAGATGGTTTGCCATTGTTGTTGTTGGTTGAAAAATTGAGGAAGATAGATAACAATGGTATAGATTGTAAGAGAAAGTGGATTTCAACGTTCATACTTATTTGTCATTTTATAGGGGGAAACCTCATACTCTAAGTGTACCAAAGATTAAGCCAATATTATTGGCATGCGATTGCGAAACCATAATTTAGATTTGTCTAAGAAAATCACATTAATGTCTAGATTTTATTTAAATCAAACTATATTTTTTGTTAGCGTTTAAATCGAATCAATTTCCATTAATGGTTGACCCTTTTCATCATTTTTTAAATTGATATGCAAGCATTTTGTAAATTAAAATAATTAATAATTAATAAAAAATAATAATCAAATATTCTTCAACATATCTCCCCTTCTTCTGTTAAGCATTCTTCATCTCCCTTTAGATTACAATTCTTGAAAATGTTCACTATTTGATAACACAAAATCTATTTATAAAACAATATAGAAAAATCGAACAATATTTTTAAAACAAAAATCATTCATTCAACTCATTTTGAATCATAGTTAGGGACTCTCCATTGAAATTAATCGTCGTTCAGTTATACCGATAAACCAAAACTATATATGCTAAAACATAATAATTCTCCATAACTAAAAAAAAATGTGAAGAAAACATAAACCTATTATTCAATCACATATCAAAATGATGATTAAATTCTATACATGTTCTTGATTTCACTTTTTTTGTTTGAAGAAAATAATTTAAATACTAATGTTGCATCTTTGACAATATCAAAAATTATATTAAAAACGTTCATTTTAACATTAAATACACACTTTGCATATTTTGGGGTAGGTACATTATTGAATGTTTTTGTTTTTATGAAGACCCAACGTCCAAACTATAACTTTGGAGCAATTCCTAACCAAAAGGATTCATATCCGTTGGACCAACTGTATTAATATTGGTCCACGAACTCTCAAAATTTCACTGATGCCACCACATGGTATCAAATGCATATATAGCAGACGGCAAAACAAAATGCATATATGGTATAGAAACTTCAAAACTATATTTTTTATTTTTAGTATTATCCACAAAATTCTTGATCCCAAAACTCTTAAAGATTACAGGATATGATTACATATCTAGTAGTATTAGATTATGCAAAATCATTACTCATANAACTATATTTTTTATTTTTAGTATTATCCACAAAATTCTTGATCCCAAAACTCTTAAAGATTACAGGATATGATTACATATCTAGTAGTATTAGATTATGCAAAATCATTACTCATATTCCTGTTTTTTTTTTTAACATTATTACACATAAAAGATGGTGTATTCTTAATAGTAAACCGTTAAGCAAAAAGAAAAAAGATGGTGTATTCTCTTTCTTTCTCGCTTTCTCTGTGCTTTACATTTCCTATTATGTTACTTCCGAAATAGAATCACGGCTAAGTTGACTCCAAAATTCCTTGTTTCATTTGATTTTTTCGCCTTGATTTGCTACACCTCGTCGACGCTAAACAATCAAGAAAAGCAAACAATCTGATACATAAATTATATTACACACGTTAAAGAAAGAAAACCATTAATAAAAAAAAAAAGAAATTAAAAGTTCCTCAAGGTGAATTTATTTATAAGAAAAAAATTGTTATAAGAAGTGTAATTTGCTATATAAACAATATACTATTAATATTACAATTGTTATAAGAAGTGTAAAATGAAAATGGCTAGTAGGCATATCGTTATGAATAGTTTGGATCGGAATGGACACGAACTGTGTAGGACGAACTTTTAAATATAAAGGTGGACACGATACATGAATAAAGAGCGCATGGAAAAAGTTGCAAATCCACTGTAATATTAATATATCCACAGTATTAATTATATTTGCTTTTACTTGTCCGTTCATGTGTTTCTTCATCCACGATGATATATAATCCATAGACTTGTGTCTTTGTTGACGTGTTCAGTTGGTGTCCATACCAAACTACCTATAACAATATGTCCGCACACGTTTTCATATATATATCATTGCAACAATCCTCTTCTTTCTCTATTAGATGAGAGTGTCTATTGGAAAAACAGTGGAAAACGACACATTTAAAGCCATGAATGATTGAGTGGTTTTTAGTTTCTGGTTTTTGGTTTTTGGTTTTTGGCTTCTAGTTTTTGATTTTGGATTTTAGATTTTGATTTTTTTTTGTTTTTAAGGCCATGAATGTTTGAGTTGTTTTTAGTTTTTGGTTTTTGGTTTTTGGCTTTTTGTTTCTGATTTTGGATTTTGGTTTTTGAATTTTAGGTTTTTGATTTTGTGGTAGATTTTAGTTTTACAAAAAACCTTGAATGCATGGTGATTTATTGAGTTTTTGGTTCTTACAAGTATATTTTTAATATATAATATTAACTTAATTATAAGATATGGTTTTATGTGTTTTTAGTTTTTGTTGTATTAAGTGTTTAAAACTTGTAAAATAAATATATATAATCTATTAATAAACACAAATACTATTTCTTATGAAAATAATAAGTAAAAATATACATAGATTTATTTCATAAATATATATATATATATATGTATATACAATATACATGTGTATTGGGGATATGCTCATATAGTTTTTTAGAAAAGAACAGATATGCAAACAATTTGATGGTCCTCACAAATCTACAACAACATACAACCTCCATTAGTTTCTTTACGACATGTTTTGGATTTGAAATTATAAACAATTTTTTTACGAAAAAATTAGATTTTATTTTAAAATGTTTAGTGTAGTTGGTGTTTAGGATTTTTGGAATTCAGTTTTTACTAAAGTAGTGTTAGATTGATAAGATCATAGAAGAATGGTGGAAGTTAAAAAAAAAAAAAGAATGGTGGAAGTTCTTGACCGAGTAGATAATGGTTTTTTTTTTTTCAACTAACCCTATACATTAAATTAAGTTTGACCGGTAGATCGTAAATCCAATAGATCCGAATTCATTGTTCAAGTGTAATTTACATGGAAAAAAATAATATCACGACTTCGCGCTTCTTTTACAAAGATATCAGTTTCAACATTTAGAGTGCGAAGAATCCAACATAGTTCAAAGCTCACAAAAGGAGTAAATAATGGTTTAAAGGTCTCAATGCCAATCGTAGAATATGTGGTTCCTATATATTAGTGGATGTAAAGTTTATCAAGTAGAACCATCGGTCATGATTTGGAATTTTAGGAAAAAAAATGTCTATCATAGATGTGTGCATGTGAAACATATTAAAATTTGAAAACACAATTAAATAAATAAAAAATCCACCTTAAAAGTTAGAAAGAATGAATTGTTTCTTCAAATATGAAAGAACATTATTCATTATTTCATTTTAAATATAGAAATGAAACACTATTAAAGAAGATTTCTTCATTTTTTTCCTTTAAATTGAAAAAAGTGAAATTTAAAAGGCTATTAAAAATGGTCTAACATATATCTCTGCCTTATCTTTTCTAACTGAGCGGAAACCGCGTGGACCTTACCTATTTATTTCTCATAATGATATATATATATATGGCCCTCGTTTTATATGCATTGATACAAGTTGGATTATTATTAAAACCAACCAAAAAAGGTTGGGTTTCTAATCAAATGTACAAAAACCAAAGTGTACACTAACTTGTACAATATNATGGCCCTCGTTTTATATGCACTGATACAAGTTGGATTATTATTAAAACCAACCAAAAAAGGTTGGGTTTCTAATCAAATGTACAAAAACCAAAGTGTACACTAACTTGTACAATATATTGATTTCAAAGGGATCATAATATGAGCCTAATACACACTACAAGAAATCAAGTGTGTTATATCATTTATTTTATTTGTTAATATCATTTATTGATTGATGCAAATTCAGTTGCATCATTTAATTAATTGACCCTGGAAGTGGTGACTCTAATCATTTACATCAATATTATTTAATTGATGTTAATATGTATCATTTGCAATAAATAATATTAATATTTTGCATCATTTAAAATAAATGATATTATTATTTTGCATCAATTAGAATAAATGATATTAAAATTTGCATCAGTTAAAAGAATGATATTAAAGTTTACATCAGTTAATATAATTGAGGTAAACATTTGCATCAATTAATATAAATGATGTTAATATTTGTCTCGGTTATAAAAATTGATGGTATATATTTATATCATATATTTTAGTTGATACTATATAAATTATAAATAATTAATATTAAAATTCATGTAAATTTTAAATTTTGTGTTAGTTTTCATAATATTATCAATTGGAGATAACTAATCATTTTGTATTTATTATTCTAAGGAATATATGTAAATACATATGTATGATTTAACATATAAAAAAATATGGTGTTGATCTTTTATAGAGTAGAAGACTAGTATTCTTCATCCTTCTTTAGCAATGTGGGACAAATAGTTGTTTAGTTAAAAAAAATTGTGCATCACTTTTTTAGTGTCAATTTTTAATAAGTGATTCAAAATAGAGTCATTTATTTTTTTGACAATTTATAAGTGATGCTATCTATTTTATTTTTATTAATTGATGCTAATTAAGTTAGTATTGGTATCAATTATTTTAATTGATGCTAATCAAGTTAGTAATAGTATCAATTATTTTTATTTGATGCTAATCAGGTTAGTATTAATATCAATTTTTTAATTGATGCTAACCAAGTTAGTATTAGTATCAATTTTATTTAATTGATGTTAACTAAGTTAGTATTAGTACCAATTGTTTTAACTGATGCTAATTAAGTTAGTATTAATATCAATTAAAAGAATTGATGCAAAATTATATATTTAATGTCAATTTTTAATAAGTGATTTTAAATAGTATCAATTATTTTAATGATACTTATAAGTGATGCTATCTACCCTTTTTCTTGTAGTGACACTAACTGAATTTATTTTTGAATTTATTATCTTTGTGCTTCCGCAACACCAAATCATATATTCTCCACAGAATTGTCTTTCTGTCGTTGCATCTCAATTCAAAACGATATTTGTGAGGAAAGAAAAAAAGAATCTTTGCAAGACCTGCTAGAAGCAACTTTGGCTAAAAACGATATTTTTGTGGGCTTTCAATCTCAATGATCCGATAACAAATTTCGTGGAGTATAAACGTAGAGATAGTTTATTGTTTCGGCTGATAACTCTTAAAGAGTTTATTGTTTAGTTATGGGTCTCGTGAGAATAAATTCGATCGGTTAAAGAAGGTTTAGTACTTCAACGAAATTGCTCGTTTCATATGGCACACACACTCTCGGCACAATGNTTGTGGGCTTTCAATCTCAATGATCCGATAACAAATTTCTTGGAGTATAAACGTAGAGATAGTTTATTGTTTCGGCTGATAACTCTTAAAGAGTTTATTGTTTAGTTATGGGTCTCGTGAGAATAAATTCGATCGGTTAAAGAAGGTTTAGTACTTCAACGAAATTGCTCATCTCATGTGGCAGTGGCACACACTCTCGGCACAATGATCGTGAAGAAAAGGTTGGTTTTTATACATTGTCCTAGATGTTTTTCCTTCTCGTAGTTTATTAGAAAACGTTGATTACATTTACATGCATGTTTTAGAAAATCCTTAATAGAGATAAATTAAGGGAGTTTATATGTAGGTGTTTTCATGGATACTTTGGTATATTTGGTATGGGTGTTATGATGGATAATATGGTAATTAGTACTAAGTTACTAACTGTCAATGCATATCTTGATCAGGTTTTGCGGCACGCGGGCATTGCTGGTCAACACAGAAATTCTTGTGTGACAACAAAATAGATTCAAAACGGTAAAACAAAAAAATTATAGATTCTAAACTTCGATTGCATGAATTAATTTAATATCCGGTAATGAGATGCACCAAAAGTACAAATATATTTTATTTCAGTAAGTTGTTAAATTTTAATAGATGCGTGTCGGCGTCTATCGACATCTAAAATGACATTAAATATTCGATAATCTGACACCATCAAAGTGGTTTAAACTATTTTCTCAAGAAAAAAAAAAACTATTTGCCCATTACTCATTAGAGACCAAAAACATAGCAAAATTTCACATACTATATACAAAGAGATTTGGGCGATTTTCTCAGGAGAATGTACAAAATTATATACTATAAAAAGGAAAATGCATTTATGTTTTTACTTTTTAGTATTAGCAACTATTTAAAAAAAAAAAAAACTTTTAGCAAACAAAATAAAAATAGAACCCTTGCTATATATTACTCTTTCTCATCAGAAAATATTTAAAATACAAATAATACTATATTGAAAACAAATTATTACTATTATTCAACTTTTTATCTTCTCTTTTCTTTCACAAATTATTATCTTCTTTTTTTTTTTTTTTGTGTGCAATACACAAATTATTATCTTCTTTTATTTGTTTTTTAAATGTTTGTGTCTCAGGTCTGAGTTGTTTTTACTCAGAAAAGAAACGGCAAAACCTTGGATAGGAGCTGGCACCACCGCCTAACTCGCCATTGACACACCACCAAAGCTCTAATCTTTACTTTATTCTACAAAGATAGACTGAGAGAGACAGAGACTAAATAATAATACTAAATTTTTACACTTCAAAACTTTTTAGACAAACGTGAAAAACAAATTCTTCCGTCGTAAACATCAATTCAACGGTTGAATTCGTAGAGACCAAAGAAAAAGAAAGAAAGAAAAAAAAGCGTTTTCTTTTTACTTTAAATTATTAAAAAAGTTACAACTTTTGCGTTAATTCTCTCTTGATTACTGATGCTCTGTCTCAATCTATTGTTCCTCTAATTCATCCTCCTTTCTTTCTTCGAAGCTACTTCTCCTGATTTCGTATATGATCCGTTAATCCAAGTTTCGGGACATTTCGATTTATATTATAACCAAATCGAAGATAGATTCTGAGATTTTTAGGAGAGAGAGAGAGAGAGAGAGAGAAGCAGAGTAATGGCAAATAGAGATGTGGAGAGAGGAGGGAAGAAGAACAGAGAAGCGAATAACAACAACAACTATTTCTACGATGAGACTTCCGGCGAAACTCATTGGACTTCGTGGCTGATTCCGGCGATCGTAGTGGCGAATCTCGCCGTGTTCATCGCCGTCATGTTCGTCAATGATTGTCCTAAGAAAATCACCGGAGCCAACAAAGCTTGCGTCGCTAGGTTTCTCGGGAGATTCTCGTTTCAGCCACTTAGAGAGAATCCTCTCTTTGGCCCATCTTCTTCAACGTGAGTTTTTTACTTAAAAGCTCGAGATTTCAAGAATTTCGTGAATCTAAATTTAACCCTAATTCAGCTTTAATCTTCTGGGTACCTCAAAAGTATCAATTTTTCTCCCAATTCGCAACTGAATTTGAGCTCAAGCGTGTGAGGGCTTCTCAAAGTTTCCATTTTTTCTTCAGTAATTAGCACATACTGCTACTTCAGTCAATTTGCAAATTTGTAATTTAAGCTCAAGACCAGAATTGATCCAATTTACTCGAATTCAGTTGATCTTCCGGGTACCTCAAAAGTCTCAATTTTTTTTGTCCGAATTCGCAAAAGTATAGTAATTTGATCTCTAATGTATGTCTGTTAATGCCTTGGAAAATGAGCTCAAACCAGTGGGTTTCGCAAAATTTCCAATTTTCTTCCTTTATTATGCAATTAGCTTAGCTAGGATTTGTCAATTGAAGACTTCTCTGTTCTATTTAGAGCAAGCAACTTGTGGATCCAATCAAAATGGTTGGACTTTAGGATTGTGAATTTAACTCATTGGCAATTGTTCTGTTAATGATTCTAGTGGTGGATCTGTGTGCTTCCTTGTTTTAGTTTTGCTTGTTTGATCGGTGTTTGATTCGGGATTTGCTCGGACTCTTGCTTCAGGTTGGAGAAAATGGGAGCTTTGGAATGGAGGAAAGTAGTACATGAGCATCAAGGATGGAGACTTATCACTTGTATGTGGCTACACGCCGGTATCATCCATCTTCTTACCAATATGTTGAGTCTGATCTTCATCGGTATCCGCCTTGAGCAGCAGTTTGGTTTCAGTAAGTCTTTTGCCTCTCTAAGTACA
>JAHZTW010000001.1:188172492-188230289 GCA_020283515.1 Alliaria petiolata | reverse complement strand
CTTCACCTATAGTTGTGTTCATTGCTTAGACTGAATTGATCACTTAGTCTATGATTTAGGGTTTAATCTATTCATCAAAAGTGTTATAGATTGCTTGAAAGAACATAGGTGGGCGGTTTGTCCTTAGCCAACGAAAGCTGATGCTAAGGCAATCCGTGAACAAATTGAACCTGCTCGTTAATGCTTGTTTAGAATTCTAAGTTCAAACGACAGTTTAGATACTTAGGTTGCTAGATAAAGTGATTAATACCACGACGGTGGATTGGTTAAACATTCATGTTTGAGTTCTAGACTGATCTTATTTATTCCCTGAATAATTGTCTGATTCATGATCTCCGAATTCCTGCGAATTGCCCTTGACCTAACGCTTCGTTTAATTGATTTTTACTTCGTTTATTTGCTATTTTCGTTTTTACTTGCAAACATAAAACCATATCTCTGTCTTAGCTTAATTTTGGTCCAAAGAATCGTAGTGTAGCCTTTGGAACTTGTGGATTCGATACCTAAATACTACGACATTGCTGTGCACTTGCAGTAGCTATTTTAGGATTAAAACTCTGCATATCAGCATTCATAAAACTATACACTAACACATATTTATAGAATTTCAGAACTTAGGAACGCGTACTTGTCACCATAAAAAAAAAATAGAATTCGAATGATTAGGAAATATAGATAATAGTTTGTGTTAAGAATTGTAATGGTGTATTCGAAGTCAAATAAGTATTTTGATTTTTATTGAAAAATATAGAGTTTTAAGTGGTAATAGTAAAAATTGTGAAACACTCTTTTATTTTTATTTTATTATCAACAAGTATTTATCAAGAATACATTTTTACCAAGATTTGGTTTATGTTTAGAAATATGTCGAGAAACAATTTTAAAAAATAAAACCAACTTCCGAAAAAGTACAATTGAATTGATTAAATTACAACTCTAAGGGAATACACGATCTTGAACAAGAAAAATAGCCCAATACATAAACCATATCACACACATTAAACAAGAAAACAACAGAAAAGGAAAAAAAAACTCCTCAAGTTCTTATTTTTATATATGTGAAAAACCAGGTTTTTAGTCCACATATATAGTCTCCACATGAACGGGATGATTTTTTGGGTAAAATTTTGAATCTATTTGTGGAGTTCAATAACACAATATGAATAAGCATAACATATGATTTCACAACGAAGAAAACCCGAATCAAGCGCCAGAGTCTCGAACTGGGAAAGAGACCTCTCCTTACCACCCGAACATTGTGTTAGCATTAACGTGTCCATAGCGAACACAATGTTAGAAGAAAAGTCGTTGGCCTTTGGTTCTATCGGCGTAAGCATCTCGACTATTATCACTCTTCCTTTTTCAGGAAGACTTCTCCAACAATTTTTAAGAATCCTTACACAATCTTCGTCACTCCAATCATGTAATATACACTGTCATTAGTTTATCCATTTTATTTTATACTTAAGTATATATGGTTGACTATGTCTATGTTAATGATATAACTCGCTCTTCATAATACATGAGTGTATATATATAGGTACTTACTTTCATAAAGATGGCATCTCCTTTTGGAATTTCTGTAAACATATCTCCTGAAACATGCTCCACTCCTATATATAACAGATTTTCTAGTAAAATCAAACAAAACAAATATAACATTTTTAAACTGTTAATATTATTACTTAGTGTTATACCTGGGCATAGAGGAGCATGGGCTAAAACCGAGGCTAGATCGAAGTTGATGCCCTTAATATGAGGATACTTAGAAACCACTAGACTTATAACGGTTCCAATTCCTCCTCCCACATATATCCACCAAAGTATTTACATCTTCGAAACCTTTGTAAACTTCTACAACCTTCTTCATGGTCAACGTGGAAGCTTCCGACATTCCCCGGTTAAACAACTCAGCAAATCGTTCGTTCAAACCAATGTATTCGAAAAGTCTCATGCCATGAGCAGAGAAGAATGCATCTTTTCCTTCTAATATCATATCTTTGAGATGTGTCCTGTGGAAAATAAATAATCAAGTTTTCATTAACGAATACCTCTATTGTCTATTCTATATAGAACGTATGTACTTGATGATCAACTACTGGCTTGTTTTTGAATATTGAAGTAGTACATACCATGTCTTAAAGTAGACTTCGCTTTGGACTAACATAAACAAAGACGCAAGAGAACCCGAGCCGTCTCCACGGTTCAAGAAAAACATGCAAACCGGTTCAGCCGCATATACCCTCTCGTTCTTTCCAGTTCCACCATCCTCTTCGGTTTCTACCATACGGTACTTCAAGATCGAGTGACTGACTAGTAGAACCAGCATCCGGTCCAACATAACCGGTGCCTCTGGGTTGGTTGGTTTGGTTGGGAGACGAAGCGCAATCTCAGAAGACGAGAGCCACACGCCTTCATCTACCGCTGCGATCGTCTCAATGATGCCAAGCTCCAAGGCAGCTTTGAGAACCATGGGAAAGGCCAAGGAGTTCAAGATCATCTCCGCTTGCAAACTCACCGTTTCTTCGTCTTGTTTTGTTAGACTTGGTTCAGGGGAAGTGGTTAAGGGAGATGGAAGATGGTTTGCCATTGTTGTTGTTGGTTGAAAAATTAAGGAAGATAGATAACAAAGGTATAGATTGTAAGCGAAAGTGGATTTCAACGTTCATACTTATTGTCATTTTATAGGGAGAAACCTCATACACTCTTAGAGCAAGCCCAATAGAAAACTCATGTTGAGTGTCTTAAACATATTTTAATATTAAATATAATATTAATTTAAGTTAAAAACTAATACACCCAAAAAAATGTCTTATTTTATATATTGTTCTTAAAAATAAGACACCCAAATCATTTGTTTATTTAATTTTATTATTAAGAACCTTATTTAAGACACCTAAAAATGACCATTGGGGTACCAAAGATTAAGCTAATATATATTGGCATGAGATTTCGAAAGCATCATTTACATTTGGCTATAAGAAAATCAAATTAATGTTAGATTTTATTTAAATCAAATTATATTTTTTGTTAACCCTTAAATCAAATTAATTTCCATGGTTGCCCTATATCATCATTTTTTAAAATTTATATGCAAGCATTTTGTAAATTAAAATAAAAAAAAATTAAAAAAATGATAATCAAACATTCTTCATCTCCCCTTTTTCTGTTAAGCATTCTTCATCTCCCTTTAGATTACAAATATTCAAATATTCAATATTTGATAACACAAAATATTTTATACAACAATATAGAAAAATCGAACAATATTTTCAAAACAAAAATTATTCATTCAACTCATTTTGAATCATAGTTAGGGATTCTCCATTGAAGTTAATCATTGTTCAGTTATACAGAATAAACCAATACTATATATAAATGCTAAAACATAATAATTCTCCATAACTAAAAAAATGAGAAGAAAACATAAACATAATATTCAATCACATATCAAAATGATGATTAAATCTGTACATGCATGTTCTTGATATCACTCTTATTGTTTTTGAAGAAAATAATTTAAATACTAATGTTGCATCTTTGAAAATATCAAAAATTATATTAAAAAAAAATCGTTCATTTTTTCACATTAAATACACACTTTTCATATTTTGGGGGTTGGTAGATTATTAAATAATTTTGTATTTGTGAAGACCCAACGCTCAAACTCAACGTTGGAGCAATTTCTAACCAAAAGGATTCATATATGTTGGACCTATTGTATTAATTTTGTTCCAACGAAGTCTCAAAATTTCAATGATGCCATCACATGCTATTAAATCCATATATGGTATAGAAACCTTAAAACTCTCAAGAGATTACAGGAAATGATTACAGATCTATTAGATTATGTAAAATCATTACACATTCTCCTTTTTTGTTGAACATTATTAAAAAATAGTGTATTCTCTTTCTTTCTCGCTTTCCGTTTCTTATTAATATACTTTGGTAAATTTTACTCAAAAATTCCAATTAAGGACGTTCATTTTTCAGATAATTTTTAAAATTTGAATTATGCACTGTCTGAAAAAAAATGTTTGTGTAACTGCATGATTTTTCATTCATCGAACAATTTTATTCTACGAAAATGTTCAAAAAAAAAAAACAATTTCATTCTCTTTACCAAAATTGAAAAGTAGATGAAATTTTATTCTTGTTTTCAAGATTAACGTTAATCTAGGAGACTAGGACTATTGAAGAATTACTCCGATTCTTATTCCAACTATTTGTTTTGTTATCGCCTAATTATATCCGGAAGAGTGTACGTTGACTTGTTTTGTGAGCCTTCGCATCATTTCCAAATTTCACATATTTTCATTTTATGATAATCCAAATTTAAAAATTTCCATCAATTTTCTCTTTTATGGAGTGTTTCTAAGAGCTCAGAAATTTATGGAGAGTATTTTACATTATACATTAAAGACATAGAGAGCTCAGAAATTTGTTCTCTCACTGTCAATGGCAAAATAGTTAGTGTTGAAGATCGACTTCAAATCGATCATTTTCGAAAGAACTTTCTGGTATTCTCAACAATACCAAACATCTATCATATCTTTACGTGTTAATTAGAACTTTTAAGGAGCAGTTTCTGTGGCAAAGAATTTCCAGCTTTCTTGTGACTGTAATCCCAAGTTAAGAGTTTAATACAAGTTTGTTGTGCAAAAAAATTATAGATGATTAATAATAGTTTTGCTTTGGTAAAATTTCGAATCTATTTGTGGAATTTTTTTTTTTTTTTTTTTGAATGACTTATAACTTTTTATTCAAATTGGCCCAATGGGCCTTTAAATCAGAACAAGATGGAGGGAGAGAAGCTTTGCCTTTGCCATGAAGACGGCTGAGTTATTGAGATCTCAAGAGATAAAATGAAAAGGGACAAATGAGAAACAAGCAGAAAGACGATCGATATCAGAGAAAATTCCGAAGAGCTTCTTCGATTGGATGCCTGTCTATTTGTGGAATTCAATAACATAATACAGAGAGATACACGACAAATAACTTCACAACGACGAAAACCCGAGTCAAATGCCAAAGTCTCGAACTGGGAAAGAGACTTCTCCTTACCACCCGAGCATTGCGTTAACATCACCATGTTTCTGGCCAACAAAATGTTAGAAGAAACGTCGTTGCTCTTTGGTTCTATAGGCGTAATCCTCTCGACTATTATCACTTTTCCTTTTTCAGAAAGACTTCTCCAACAGTTTTTCAAAATCTTTACACAGTCTTCCTCATTCCAGTCATGTAGTATCGACTACCATTAATTTTAAAGTATAGTTAATATATGGTTGATCATAAAATTATATATTTGGTAATAATAAAACTATTCCACTGAATTGAGTATGTATAGGAACTTACTTTCATGAAGATAGCATCTCCTTTTGGAATTTCTGTGAACATATCTCCTGAAACATGCTCCACTCCTATATATAACCGACTTTTAGTAAAATTAAGGAAAAAAAAATATAACATTTATAAGGGCCTTTAGAACAGAACTAGCACTTCGATATACAATTTGTTAATTTAATTACTTAAATATGTTATACCTGGATAAAGAGGAGCATTGGCTAAAACGGAGGGTAGATCGAAATTGATGCCCTTAATATGAGGATACTTGGAAATCACTAGACTTATAACGGTTCCAATTCCTCCTCCCACATCCACCAAAGTGTTTACATCTTCGAAACCTTTGTAAACTTCTAAAACCTTCTTCATGGTCAATGTGGAAGCTTCCGACATTCCCCGGTTAAACATCTCACCGAATTGTACGTTCAAACTAATGTATTCGAATAGTCTCATGCCATGAGCAGAGATGAATGCATCCTTTCCTTCTAATACCATATCGTTTAGATGTGTCCTATGAAAAAGACGTATTAATTGTTAGTTGACTATACGAATTGTACGTTCAAACTAATTGTTTTCTCCGGTTTCAACCACACGGTACTTCAAGATCGAGTGGCTGGCTAGTAAAATAAGCATCCGGTCCAGCAAAACAGGTGCCTCCGGGTTGGTGGGTTTGGTTGGGAGACGAAGCGAAATCTCATAAGACGAGAGCCACACGCCTTCATCTACGGCTGCGATCGTATCGATGACGCCAAGCTCCAAGGCCGCTTTGAAAACCATGGGCAAGGCCATTGTGTTCACGAGACTCTGCGCTTGCAAGCTCACCGTTTCTTCGTCAAACCGTTCTTCTTCTTTGATTAGACTTGATTTAGTGGAAGTGGTTAAGGGATCTGGAAGATGGTTTGCCATTGTTGTTGTTAGTTGAAAAATTGAGAAAGGTAGATAACAATGGTATAGATGGTAAGAGAAAGTGGATCTCAACGTTCATACTTATTTGTCATTTTATAGGGAAACCTCATACACTAAGTGTACCAAAGATTAAGCCAATATTATTGGCATGCGATTGCGAAAGCATAATTTAAATTTGTCTAAGAAAATCACATTAATGTCTAGATTTTATTTAAATCAAACTATATTTTTTAAAAACGTTTAAATCGAATTAATTTCCATTAATGGTTGACCCTTTTCATCATTTTTTAAATTGATATGCAAGCATTTTGTAAATTAAAATAATAAATAATTAATTAAAATAATAATCAAATATTCTTCAACATATCTCCCTTTTTTCTGTTAAGCATTCTTCATCTCCCTTTAGATTACAGTTCTTCAAAATGTTCACTATTTGATAACACAAAATCTTTTTATAAAACAATATAGAAAAATCAAACAATATTTTTAAAACAAAAATCATTCACTCAACTCATTTTAAATCATAGTTAGGGACTCTCCATTGAAATTAATCGTCGTTCAGTTATACCGATAAACCAAAACTATATATGCTAAAACATAATAATTCTCCATAACTAAAAAAAAATGTGAAGAAAACATAAACCTATTATTCAATCACATATCAAAATGATGATTAAATTCTATACATGTTCTTGATTTCACTTTTTTTGTTTGAAGAAAATAATTTAAATACTAATGTTGCATCTTTGACAATATCAAAAATTATATTAAAAACGTTCATTTTAACATTAAATACACACTTTGCATATTTTGGGGTAGGTACATTATTGAATGTTTTTGTTTTTATGAAGACCCAACGTCCAAACTATAACTTTGGAGCAATTCCTAACCAAAAGGATTCATATCCGTTGGACCAACTGTATTAATATTGGTCCACGAACTCTCAAAATTTCACTGATGCCACCACATGGTATCAAATGCATATATAGCAGACGGCAAAACAAAATGCATATATGGTATAGAAACTTCAAAACTATATTTTTTATTTTTAGTATTATCCACAAAATTCTTGATCCCAAAACTCTTAAAGATTACAGGATATGATTACATATCTAGTAGTATTAGATTATGCAAAATCATTACTCATACTCCGGTTTTTTTTAAAATATTATTACACATAAAAGATGGTGTATTCTCTTTCTTTCTCGCTTTCTCTGTGCTTTACATTTCCTATTATGTTACTTCCGAAATAGAATCACGGCAAAGTTGACTCCAAAATTCCTTGTTTCATTTGATTTTTTTGCCTTGATTTGCTACACCTCGTCGACACTAAACAATCAAGAAAAACAAACAATCTGATACATAAATTATATTACACACGTTAAAGAAAAAAAACCATTAATAAAAAAAAAAAATTAAAAGTTCCTCAAGGTGAATTTATTTATATGAAAAAAATTGTTATAAGAAGTGTAATTTGCTATATAAACAATATACTATTTGCAACCACTGTAATGTTAATATATCCACAGTATTAATTATATTTGATTTTACTTGTCCGTTCATGTGTTCTTCATCCACGATGATATATAATCCATAGACTTGTGTCTTTGTTGACGTGTTCAGTTGGTGTCCATACCAAACTACCCATAACAATATGTCCGCACATATCACCTAAAAGGGCATCACTATATATATCATTGCAACAATCCTCTTCTTTCTCTATTAGAAAAACTAGCCCTGGGCATTCGGGTATTCGCATCGGTTCCGGGTTTTTCGGGTACAGAGAATTTTTACCCATATAGGTACCGAAAGGATTTCGATTCGGTTCCGGTTCGGTTCCTGTCGGTTCCGGGTCGGTTCGGATCTAAATTTTGAGAACCGTAAAATACCCGAAAAAAACCGGTTCTCCTATAATTTCGGTTCGGTTCGGGTATTTTTACTCGATTGGACCCGAAATAGTAAAACAAGTATCCGTATACCCGAAATGTAACCAAATACCCGAACAAAAATCAAGTTTAAAAACTGAAATTTTCAGAAAAGTGAATTTTCGTCAACTTGCAAACTGATTTCCGGATGGAATATATATCGGAATCGGTAACGGAAAGAAGATCTGAGTAGCTGAATGCGAGACATTCGAAACCATATGTAGATCGACTTCTGGATCCTTCTGGTTCGTCGGGAAATTGTCCCGCAAAACTCTAACTCGATCACAAGATAACTAGAAAAAAAAAAAAAAAAAAAAATTCGGGTACCCGATCGGTTCCGGGTAAGAACCGGAACCGAACCGATACCCACGGTTCTGAAACTCAGAACCCGTCGGGTAAAAAACCAATAACCAAACCCGATCCGAACCGGTTATTTCGGGTCGGTTCCAGTTCGGATTTTCGGGTCCGGGTTTTTTGCCCACGACTAAGAAAAACAGTGGAAAACGACACATTTAAAGCCATGAATAAATAGGTAAGGTCCACGCGGTTTCTGCCATGTTTTTTATAACTGAGCTGAAACCGCGTGGACCTTACCTATTTATTTCTCATAATGATATATATATGGCCCTCGTTTTATATGCACTGATACAAGTTGGATTATTATTAAAACCAACCAAAAAAGGTTGGGTTTCTAATCAAATGTACAAAAACCAAAGTGTACACTAACTTGTACAATATATTGATTTCAAAGGGATCATAATATGTTGATGTCGCTAAAATTTACGATTATCATCATTGATAATCATAATTCGACTAATGGAATTGCACTATAACATCAAAAACTGATTTGGTTGGATATATGGTTTCCGAATATCTTTTTTTTTAAAATAAATATAAAATTAATTCAACCAAAAAACGTTTTTACAATAAATGAAACTTGTGATCAAAATTAGCTGAGAAAAAAAAAAGTAGGAGAGCCTAATACATTTATCTAAAGGCGAACCAAGTCTTGGTCGTATTTTGCGTCTCCGTTGTTCCGCATGGTGGACACTCTATTTCGAACTTGTTTGTCGATAAAATGTATTTGCTGGGAAGGAAGGATAGGAGTTTCGCCATGTCTCCTAGCATTTGTTTCTCGCCAAATAGTGTAGATTGTAATTTGAAACACAAACCTCAAATAAAGACACAGAAGCGCCCACATTTCAATTCAACATTCGATCTCTCGTAGAGAGCCTGTTGTGAGTTGCCAGCCATGACATGAATGAATATTTGGGGGTGGGTGTTGTACGAAAACCATACTCCCTTATACCATTCTTGTGTTGTCTGCGTTTCACGAATTAAACTCCAAGTTGCCATGGAACTGAATTTATTTCTTTTTGTTTTGGATCGGCATATTTTTGATCCGCTAATTTCTAAAGCTTTTAAAAAAATGATAATGAAAAAAGTAAAAAAATCAACCAAGAATAGTCTCAACATTAATTTCAGTTTTCACTTTAAGCTTTTGTTAAATGAATAATTGAATAGGCGGCATTGTATATACTCTGGGATTAAAGCGGATTAAAAACGGATAACCGACCAAACCAGATATGAGATGTCGTCCCTTAAGTACTCGCGAATTAGGTTTCGGCTGTAATTCCAGCAATCAATATTAGATTGGGACCCACATGCATGTTTTAGAAAATCTTTAATAGAGATAAATTAAGGGAGTTTATATGGATACTTTAGTATATTTGGTATGGGTTTTATGATGGATAATATGGTATATCCGGAAAAGTTAGAAACAAAAAAAAAAAAAAAAAAAAAAACAAACTAATTTTTTTCGTTTGTAAGCATTTACTGTGTTTTGTTGGTTAGATTTGAGATACTTTTGTGTGGATTTCTATTTAATACTTCCTCCGTTCACAAAGAATGTCATTTGAGAGTTTTTCACACATATTAAAAAATCTATTAAAAACTTTATTTTATCCCTTATTAATACACCAAATATATTTCTCTCTCTAATTAATATACTAAAATTACAGGGTTAAAATTGGATTTTTTTTCAAAATTCTGCATTAAAAATATAAAACGATATTATTTGTAAACAACAATTAAACGTCAAAATGACACTTTTTGTGAAACGGAGGGAGTAGAATATATATATAAGTGAAAGCATTACTTTTCAGATAGAATGAGACTGTTTGTCCTTAATTGTCGTTTCTATGCCTATCATGCAGCAATCTTGCTTTCTCTCGAGTCCAAGAACTCTTGTGAATGTTATCGTACATATTTTTACTATTTCTCCCACAAAGATAACATTGCCATAATTAAGACAACTTCCGTACTTCTTAATTGTACCTCCATTAGCAATGCTAACTTCAGCTCCTAATGGGGTGGAAGTTGGATCGATCGATGACCTACCGTGAAGATTCAACTTGATGACCATTCTTCTTATACTGAAATTAAGATGTTAGAGATATCTGATTAGAGATATCTATGAAGCATCGACAGTGCACAGTAATTAGTACTAACTGTCTATGCATCTTGATCAGGCTTTGCGGCACGCGGGCATTGCTGGTCAACACAAAAATTCTTGTTTACGACTGTGACAACAAAATAGATTCAAAACGGTAAAACAAAAAAAAATTATAGATTCTAAACTTCGATTGCATGAATTTATTTAATATCCGGTTAGGAGATGCACCAAAAGTACAAATATATTAATTTCAGTAAGATGTTAAATTTTAATAGATGCGCGCGTGTCGGCGTCTATCGACATCTAAAATGACATTAAATATTCGATAATCTGACACCATCAAAGTGGTTTAAACTATTTTCTCAAGAAAACAAACTATTTGCACATTACTCAACATTTTACTCATTAGAGACCAAAAACATAGCAAAATTTCACATACTATATACAAGACTTGGGCGATTTTCTCAGGAGAATTTACAAAATTTTATACTGTAAAAAGGAAAATGCATTTCTGTTTTTACTTTTTAGTACCAGCAACTATTTAAAAATAAAACAATTTCTTTTAGCAAACAAAATAAAAATAGAACCCTTGCTATATATTAGTCTTTCTCATCTGAAAATATTTAAAATACAAATAATACTATATTGAAAACAAATTATTACAATTATTCAACTTTTTTATCTTCTCTTTTCTTTCACAAATTATTATCTTCTTTTATTTGTTTTTTTAACGTTTGTGTCTCAGGTCTGAGTTGTTTTTACTCAGAAAAGAAACGGCAAAACCTTGGATAGGAGCTGGCACCACCGCCTAACTCGCCATTGACACACCACCAAAGCTCTAATCTTTACTTTATTCTACAAAGATAGATTGAGAGAGACAGAGACTAATATATAATACTAAATTTTTACACTTAAAATTGTTTTTAGATAAACGTGAAAAATAAAATTATTCCGTAGTAAACATCAATTCAACGGTTGAATTCGTAGAAACCCAAGAAAAAGAAAGAAAAAAAAAAGCGTTTTCTTTTTTACTTTGAATTATTAAAAAAAAGTTACAACTTTTGCGTTAATTCTCTTCTTGATTACTGATGCTCTGTCTCAATCTATTGTTCCTCTAATTCATCCTCCTTTCTTTCTTCGAAGCTACTTCTCCTGATTTCGTATTTGATCCGTTAATCCAAGTTTCGGGACATTTTGATTTATATAACCAAATCGAAAGATAGATTCTGAGATTTTGAGGAGAGAGAGAGAGAGAGAGAGAAGCAGAGTAATGGCAAATAGAGATGTGGAGAGAGGAGGGAAGAAGAACAGAGAAGCGAATAACAACAACAACTATTTCTACGATGAGACTTCCGGCGAAACTCATTGGACTTCGTGGCTGATTCCGGCGATCGTAGTGGCGAATCTCGCCGTGTTCATCGCCGTCATGTTCGTCAATGATTGTCCTAAGAAAATCACCGGAGCCAACAAAGCTTGCGTCGCTAGGTTTCTCGGGAGATTCTCGTTTCAGCCACTTAGAGAGAATCCTCTCTTTGGCCCATCTTCTTCAACGTGAGTTTTTTACTTAAAAGCTCGAGATTTCAAGAATTTCGTGAATCTAAATTTAACCCTAATTCAGCTTTAATCTTCTGGGTACCTCAAAAGTATCAATTTTTCTCCCAATTCGCAACTGAATTTGAGCTCAAGCGTGTGAGGGCTTCTCAAAGTTTCCATTTTTTCTTCAGTAATTAGCACATACTGCTACTTCAGTCAATTTGCAAATTTGTAATTTAAGCTCAAGACCAGAATTGATCCAATTTACTCGAATTCAGTTGATCTTCCGGGTACCTCAAAAGTCTCAATTTTTTTTGTCCGAATTCGCAAAAGTATAGTAATTTGATCTCTAATGTATGTCTGTTAATGCCTTGGAAAATGAGCTCAAACCAGTGGGTTTCGCAAAATTTCCAATTTTCTTCCTTTATTATGCAATTAGCTTAGCTAGGATTTGTCAATTGAAGACTTCTCTGTTCTATTTAGAGCAAGCAACTTGTGGATCCAATCAAAATGGTTGGACTTTAGGATTGTGAATTTAACTCATTGGCAGTTGTTCTGTTGATGATTCTAGTGGTGTATTTGTGTGATTCCTTGTTTTAGTTTTGCTTGTTTGATCGGTGTTTGATTCGGGATTTGCTCGGACTCTTGCTTCAGGTTGGAGAAAATGGGAGCTTTGGAATGGAGGAAAGTAGTACATGAGCATCAAGGATGGAGACTTATCACTTGTATGTGGCTACACGCCGGTATCATCCATCTTCTTACCAATATGTTGAGTCTGATCTTCATCGGTATCCGCCTTGAGCAGCAATTTGGCTTCAGTAAGTCTTTTGCCTCTCTAAGTACACACAACGTTTTCTCCCATCAAGTTTTAGACTTTTGTTTAATCCCCAAGTGATCGTTGTGCAGTAAGAGTTGGGCTTATCTACTTAATATCGGGTCTCGGTGGAAGCACACTCTCGTCTCTTTTCCTTCAAGAAAGTATCTCTGTTGGTGCCTCGGGTGCTCTCTTCGGACTTCTTGGCGCAATGTTATCTGAACTTCTCACCAATTGGACTATCTATGCCAACAAGGTACTCTTGTCCTTTCAGCTAAACCAGCCTTAACCGGAAATGTAGCATTGTACTTTCTCTTCTAACGGTTCTTTGTTTTGCAGGCGGCCGCTCTTGTCACACTCCTATTCATCATAGCAATCAACTTAGGACTAGGCATGCTTCCTCGGGTTGACAATTTCGCGCACATTGGAGGGTTTTTAACCGGATTCTGCCTCGGGTTTGTCCTCCTTGTCCGGCCTCAGTACGGTTGGGAAGTTTCTCGCACCAACGCTTCTCGTACCAAACGCAAGTATAGCATGTACCAGTACGTGCTGTTCGTAGCCGCGGCGGTTGTGCTTGTGGTTGGGTTAACTGTTGGATTAGTGATGCTTTTCAAAGGAGAGAATGGGAACAAACATTGCAAATGGTGTCATTACCTCAGCTGTTTCCCTACTTCTAAATGGACCTGCTAATCATCATCATCATCATCATCATACTATAAAAGTTCTTATATGTGTTCTTGTAACTATATAATCTCTTTTGTTCCTTTTGCCTTTGATCTCTATAGCGTTTTACAGCTTACATGTACATTACTAAATTCGTCTTGTGTAAAAAAAAGGGGAAAGAAAGAAAAGAGTGTATTATTACATTTGAAAATCATACTTCTCAATTCTCAACTAAATAAATTGTATTCTTGGATTGAAGTTACTTGATGTTTTATACAATCGTACTAGCAATTTTATAAAAGAAAGGTACTTTCCGATTTGATATAAAATTATTATTACATATTACATTCGCTGGTTTTCTTTTACATTGCCATTAAACAAAACAAAAAAAAAAATGTGTTCATCAGTATTCTCCTAACTTTCTCTAAGTCTCTTTCTTCTTGAGTCTAACATGATAACCATTTGGAAATTGCAATCCAGGAGTTCGAATTATGTTTCCTCCACTGATTTCCTCCCATCTGATCATATCCAAGAAACAAAATTACAAAGTCAATAACAAATTATTCTCTCTTTAAATGAAAAAAAATTGTAGCTTATATAAAGTTTCTTGAACCTGTATTTCGTGACTAAGCTATGAAGGAAAACTGCCATTTGGACTTTGGTGAAGTCAGTTCCAACACAGAATCTCATTCCGCCTCCAAACGCCAAGAAATTCTTGGATGCATTAGTAGATTCTGATCCCTGTGTTTCATCAATTTGATTACTTTTGATTCAAAAACTTTTACAGGTTACTTGGAGTAAAAGCTATCTAGAGTATTTTGATGAACTCACTTCCCATCTAGATGGATTGAAGACAAGAGGATCTTCATACTTGTCTGGATTCAAATGTACAGCTGGAGGACAAACCATCACCGCCCAACCGGCTGGAATGGTATAATCTGCAGTACCATTTTAAAAATATATATATGATTAGTTGATTAGATATATAAAAAGTGGAATCAATTCAATGGTGAATTGGTTTAATGATCATACCTTTATACTGGATATCTCTCAAGGCTTTTCTGAAGATTGCAGGAACTATATTCGCTAGTCTCGCTGTTTCGTCTATGAACTGCATCAAGTATTTTAACACTTGGTTAGATGATAAATACACGTTATTGACATACTTGATGAAATTTTTGTAATCTACCTGAAATGTGTAAGTCATTGATTTGTATTCTTTCCATGTAAGTCCAGAGTCAGCATCTTCACGGTTTTTCAGAATTTCCTCATGCTCTTCCTGATAAAGATGAAAGCTTTTGGTAATGATCATAAATAAGCTGGTTAGTTTATTTAGAGTTTTTCTTCTTTTTTTTCCTGTTACACTGACCGTTAAACGTTTTAGGACTGAAGGGTCGTCTGATAGGAACTTGATGGCTAAAGTTAAAGCTAGAGAAGTTGTTTCGAAGCTGGCGAAAAGCAAGACAAACATCAAGTCTAGTGCAATTTCTTCTGTCAGGATTGTTCCTTCTTTCTTAAGCTCTTCAATCACATAATCGAAGAAATCACTCGGATTCTCTCTTGGCTTCTCACGCCTCTCATGAAGCATATTCCTCAACATTTTCATCGCTCTTTTCCTCCCCTGCAAAAAACCAATTTAGGCATATGAGTACTACTATATATCAAAGAGAGTCACTACTTTACAAGAGACCTGAAGTAAGCAATAACCTTTAAGCACTTGTGATAAGCAGTCCCTGGGATGTCAAAAGGGAAAGAGATCAAACCGCGGATGAACGCAACAAAGTTTTCCCTTAGATTCTCTGTGGACTTCTCTGGATCATGGTTGATCAACTTCTTCGCGGTGAGATCAAAGATCAACTGATAAAAAAAAAAAAAGTGATAGCTTAGGAATGTTTTAAATAGAAGTGGAAAGTCTGTTCTTGAAACTTACGCTCGCCGTTGAATCCTTTAGTTCAACTGAATCTTGATTTGACCAGAGCTCTAACTTCTTACATGCACTTTGTTCAATTTCAGGTAGCATCTTCTTGAGACTTTCATGGCCAAAGAGATTCAAGACCATGTGCTTTAGGTACTTGTACATGAACCCATGTAATGATCCCACATTCTGTTTACCAAATATCTCAGTGAAAGTGTCAGGATACCAACTCTGGAAACAACGACCTTCTTGTTGAAACACAAAATAACTCAAATCAGAGTCTGTTGAGACAATAACTGGTCTCCCCACAAGGTTGGTCTTGAAGATTGGCCCATACCTGCAACACAAGTAATTAATGTAAAATTAAAGGATTTTAACTTTTGGTATACAACAATACAACTCTGCAAGAAAGAAGATAACACTCACTTCTTAACCCTAACTTTGATAAATTGTTGAATGTCTGAAGTTGTGTTAGGTTTGAAGAACTGAATCGTCTCGCCGAGAAGCGGCAAACCCATAGAACCTGGTGGAAGCTTCCCTCTGCATTTTGGGTTCCTCCATTTGCAAACCCAAGTTGTGATGGTTATCATCAGAACCAGAGAAGCCCAAATGCACAATGCCCACAACATCACTGTAAGAAGATTGTACTATGTTTTGTTTCGATGTTCTTGAATTTGCTTATCTCTGACTTGTTCTGTGTTTGTATAACTTGACCCAAAAAAAACTGAAAACGTGCAGAGGAAAAAGACAAAGAAGAGAAGAGAAGAGAAAGCTAAACTGCTGGCATGTTTTGTCAACTAAACCATATGTTAACTCCTTAAATAGAGAGGCAAGTCCTTACACATCTCTCTGTTATCAGATAATAATAGATAATGCACTTTTTAAGTAGTTGCAGATTTGAATAATTTTTTAAAAAAAAATCACATCTGTTTATAGAAAATATTTAAATGAGAAGTTAAAACTCAGTAACCATGACATGAAGGTTCATCTATATATTGTTTATGAGTCTAATTGACCGTTAATTGTGGCATTAAAAACCAGACTGAACATAAGGCAAGTTTCCAGCATCACTTTCTGATAAAAAAAAAAAAATTGAATATTAGTTGAAGTTGATTACTTAAAAAGTTGAAACCCTGGCTGTTAAACACACACAACAACAAATGTTCCAGCTTTTACATATTATTGACTTCATAATTGTTTATTTTGTTCCTCTTTCCATATCTATGCTAAATATTCCAGTATCTAATGCAATCTTTGACATCATAGTAGCAAAAATAAACTCACGAATAAAGTTGCTTTAGATTGTTCACATTCATGCTTAGAATCTCTTGTTTAGATCTTGTTGTCAAGTGTTTTATCATATATAATCATTATCTTCATAATAGTTTTATGACTCACTTGTCAAACTCAAGATTTAAATGCAATAATGCATACGTCAGCATTTAAATCCTTATAAGTTATAACCACTGTATATTTTTTTATTTTTTTATTTTATAACCACTGTATCTTGCATATGCAGATTATAAAAATCTGGTCATAACCTGACCAGAGATCTTAATAAACTGTCTTTTATTTTTGGCTTTAGGTTAACAAAATCTGACTGCTCCTGGGACCCATTTGAGCCACTGTATAGCCATTGAGCCACGGGCTCGGGAATTGTCCAACAAACAAGGCAATAACTAGGTAGGTCACTGTAAAAACTCTCCATTATTAATCTTCATTACATTGGAATGATTAGATTTTGCATTTGAGTGTCACATAAGTTGGTGACAAAAGGTGTTTTCTTTTTCATTAATCTTGGGGTCAAAAAGAGGTTTAGACTGACACGGGTGATTAAGACAAAACCTAAGAGCTTAGGATCAGTTTAGAGAAGGCTGATGAACATTAGGGAACATTGTTTCAATTGAAATTATTGAAGTGTTAAGGATTTTGTTAAACACCTTCTGAATTAAAAAAGAACAAACAGAAGAAAATAAATTACTGTACTAATTATTGGTTCCAATATAAACTATACTATATGATTGATAGGTATGTTTGTTGCTTGGGTCCTACGTGTTTAATTTTCTACGTGGCAGAGACTAATTGGCGGCGTTTTAACACGGAAAGTGGGCCCATGTGATACACACCTCTCACTCGTTTTTTTTGTTCAAACACATCTCTCTCTCGTTTTCTTTTGTTTCTTACAGGAATCTGATTCGGTCGTCGTTATTTTCTAGTTAATTAATTTTTATCTGTAGATACTAAAATGAAGTTAATGTTTTCTTTCGTGATTATGCCAAACATGCAAAAAGTATAACATGTTTACATATGAATAAAGAGGGCGAAGTTATTATACTAATTATTATCATTGGCTGAAAAAACTTTTTTTTTTTTTTTTGCTAATCAATATAACTATAAATAATGTAGTGAGATTGAGAAATTTTACATAAAAATTAACTTTTTAAAAATTAAAAAAAAATCATCTAATAAAATGAAAATGATGTAGAGAAAATTATGGTTTTGCGTAAGTATGAGAAGAAATCCACACGCCGTGTAACGACCCGGATCCGGCCTATTTGAATAAGTTTAAATGGATTGATTTGGTTATCTATGTCATCAAAGTGCACTTACTTTTTCCGGTCACTTATCACGAGAGAACTCCAGAGTTAAACGTGCTTATGCTGGAGTAGGACTAGGATGGGTAACCTTCCGAGAAGTCTTCTGCGGAACCGTGTGAGTGAGGCCAAAACACGAGAAAATGTCATATGGTGATTGCATGGACAAGTAAATCGGTCGGTCGGACCACCGAAAAAAATAACGCACCGACCGTCGGACAGAGACGGATCCACGAGCCCGACGGAGGGATGGGTGACTCGCCGGTAGGAGCGGTCGGGATGTTACAATTTTAGCAGAGATCACCCTCACCATTTTAGAATGATTTTGAACAAAAATTATCACCCATGTTTAGTAGAGACCACTCTTAAGTTTTGGATAATATAAGAGAATGAAGGATAAAAAGGTTCAGTTAAGACGCAATAGAGTGGTCAACAAGCTCCTATATAACTCTTTCTTTGTAAGGGATAAAGGGAAATATATTACTAAAAATAAAAGAAATTTTTTTATAGATATATACTTATTAGATAAGGTTTTGGAGAGAATTGAGAGAGCATGTATAAAGCTCCAAGATTGGAGAGAATTATGGAAAAAGCCTCTTCATTTTCTCTCTCTCGTATGCATCCGGCAAGGTTTTTTTTTTTTTTTAATCATTTGATTTTCTTAATTTTTCCCCTAATTTTTTTAACACACAGAAAAAATGAAGGAGAAAGAAACCAGTGTAACCTAATTAATCACTGGAAATTTTTGGCATAAGAAGGCAAAACCATTACAATTTTTTTTTTTTTTTTTACCTTTCCATTACAAATATTAATAGACAGATTTGATCGCATGTCCCCGTGTCCCCCATACACTTTTATATTTTTCGTTTGCAACACAAGTGGAGATTTGTCGGGTTTATGTACTTTTATTCTAAAAGTATGATCAAAACTAGAATTAGTTTTTACTTTATATAAATGAATGATTCAGATTAACTCAGTTAGACCGACACTTCTCAACTCGTTGTCTCGGTACAAAGTGCAAATTAAATGTTACTTTAAACGCAAGGCACCGGAACTTTGTCATTTGTATGATGTTTCCAAAACAAAAAAAAAAGCGACTCACATAAACACATGTGGCCACCGTTAAGCGTTTGCGGTTGACCTAATCGCACCACTAAAAGCTAAAGACCAAACTCTTTTTCTTCACCTGTGGTGTGATGCATTGACCTGCAAGTGGCTTAGTTCTTGACTTCTCGATTGTTCTTGGAGTTACATTTCTTCAGCGCCCGGTCATGGTTCAGCATTGCGCTTACGCTCTCCACCACAAAAACGATCTGTAAAAACCGCAAAAACCCGTAAGCCGGTTTTAGTCAAGAAAACCCAAACTACAATATTCTTTGATAATCTCGTTATCCACTGGTTGATATCAAACCGTGCACTCCATGAATCCAAACTCCAAGAATAATGAATTTGAAAATGGATTGAGGCCTATGTTTTACCTGGAAGCACGCATAGCCAATAGCGTTTCCGAAGTAGAAATTGGCGTTTCCAGTACCCTGAAATGAAGAATCAAAATATTTGTTCTGAGTTTATGATCACCAAGCAAATTTTGTGAAAAAAAAAATGATTTATGAATTGAGTTGAAAACAGTTACCCGCCATATCCAGAGGTTGTGCATCACAGGGCTGAGGAGAGAAATCCCGAGATATCCACAGAAGAGGAAGAACGAGAACTTCATATCTATACATGCGAAACACAAAAGCATAGTTTAGTTATATGCGCAGGCTAAAAATTGCAAAAGAGAATGTGAAGAGTTTGCTTTTACCTACTAACTCATTGACAAACAAGGCCCATAAACTCAAGTATAAAGCCGAATCTCCAACCTGAACGAGGCCAAGTCGAAACAAAAGAATGCATTTTTAACATTTATGAATACGATTCTTCAGGAAAATATAATATATATGGTTCACATTGAGTTCAAGTACTTACTGAAGGGTAAGATTTCAGAATCGAGGAGATCGTTAAGTATATGAAAGCCAGGAAGCTGGGCCGATGTTTCAACCGTATGGCTAAGGGCAGTAACATAAACAGAATATTTACGTGGAAAACTATCAGGAAGAAATTTCTGAAGAAGTCGAAGACTTCTGCAAAGAAGTACCTGATAGTGAGAGGAAGAACAATAGAGTTTAATAAAGGCATGTCTTATTCGTCACCGAATCATATGACATTATGCTTACCAAAAGACTCCGATGTTCGGTGACAGATCTTCGATACTGAGAATGAAACCATATGTCCTGTGATAGGAGGCCAAAAACACAAATACATCAGAACGCCTAAAGGCTTATATGATATGAGTTGGAATCTAACTTATAGAGAAACTTAGTTTTTCTCCTATATATGACTACCAGAAACTTAGCATATATATTGAAATATATTTCGGTTTTTTCAGAGGTAAGGATTACCTTTTGAACATCTCCTCAATCCCACCATATTTAATCAGTGATAAGCCACATAAAACCAACACACATAGCGACCACAGAAGTACCCAGAACACGAAGTGCACGACTGTTTTCCATAAGAAGGGAATGCGTGTAGCCTGTTTAAGCTTGGCCTTTTTAGAAATAGCAGAGGTTGATCTGTCCTCGTTTTCTACACTTTTGGTCTGAAGGAACAATTTTATAGGAGGAGCATCCAAACCATATCCCAATAGGAAGATTATCTGTGGGAAATACACAAGAGCAATTAGAATCTGTTTACTTTGAGAAAGGAGATATATATAAAACAGGAAAAGATACATACCGGAATCGTCAGGGTTGCAGGATAAAGAGATAAATGTGTGGCCATGACTAATCCAAATGCAGCCAGAGGAACTCGTCCTGCATGGATAGAAACGAAAATTGGTCGCATTTCAAGAAACTATTGAAAATTTCTATAAGAAAGTATCTTTATCTTCTTACGCGTAACTGCTCCATAAAGCGCCACTATGACAGCCAGATTTTCGATTGGAGAAGTTGATAAGCCCACGCAAGAAACGATTGTGAAAGGATTCCACAGGTACACAAGAGCAGCAATATCACCGCAAGGTAAGATCCCTGTGGAGAAAACGAAAAAGGAGAGATCAGCCTTTACCTTCAAGTAAAATAGTTGCAAGAAAAAAGACAATTACTCTCTGCTCCAATATCAATGAGCCAAAAACAATATCTGTATTTCATCAAAAGAGTATAAACAAAGATAGATGATATACTTTAGATTCAAACAAGTGACTCAGTTTTACCTTTATCCCTTGATGACTTAAGAAGGCCAAGTAGCCTCGCATTCAACCCATAACCCATCTGCAGTTTCTTACCAATACCTCGAAGAAGCATTGCACTTAATATATCTGCAATAACAAAAACCAAGCTGCATCCAAGAGAGTGTTGGTATCAAAGACATGACTATAAAGTTCTCTATGGAGAGTTCACATTGAAAGATTCTCTCTTTTACATATTCAAAATCTCTTGATCACAGAGATGAAGGGACATCGAAAGTACCTGCACAAGAGGTGACTTGGTTGCCCTTTAATCCTGCAACACCCAAAATTACATAGTTCAAGCTCCACAAAACACAAAACCCTAATATGGAATCGATTAAAGCCACACTGACCTCTGAACAGTGAGAGGTCCGAGAAGCGAGAGCAGCAACGGCGAGCCATGATACATAGATCCTGCCCAAACACAAGTACAATTTCGGATTCCAACAGCCTAACATCCAAATTCACAGAGAGTCAAATCTGAAATGAGTGATGAGATAAACCTGCATATGGTGACATCGATGCCTGCTTCAACCAGTAACCTTCAGCAACTGAAAAATTCACACAAAAACGGATAAATGTAAGTATAATTCAGCGATCGTAGAGTGACAGTGAGAAATAGAGATAGTGAGAGAGAGGAGATACGGCGACGAATGCTGGTGAGAGGTGTGGAGACCTCCGGACGGGAGGAGAGATTGAGATTTCCCGGGAAGGAGATCAGGATCAATCGGAAAATTACGGAAGATAAAGCCCAAATCCAGAACCGGCATGGCTTTTTCTTCTGCTCCTCCGCCATTTCTCCGTCGTCTTCTTTCTTCATCTCTCTCTTTACTTTTCCAATTCTCCGGCGAGAGAAGAGAGACGACTCAGACGAGAAGCCGTCATGTACCAAACGACGACGAATTGATATTAAAAGGCTTTAACAAAAAAGCCCATTAGTTTTGGTAGTAATGCTTGGAAGTTTTCTTGAACTCCTCCTTTTAATAAAAATTACAAAAGTGCCCCATATCTTATTATTGTTTTCGATAAGTACACCTTATTATATATAAGTAAGAAATTACGCTATTTCCCAAGTTTGAGGAAGGAGAGAATTCTCATTGGTTTTTTATCTCTTTTTTGCTTTATTTTATTGATTTTACGATTCCTCTTGAATCATCGATTGTTTAATATTTAATTATCGATCAAAATTCCTTATTCGGTTGACTTTTCTGAAGTGGACTGTTATTTGACTTGGATCTCCGTAGCAATTGAGTTTTTTTTTTGTTTACCAATTCATCATTCTAGCTTTCTCGAGACAATTTGATCAGTATATAGATGTTAAAGATGATTCTTCTCATTTCACTTTTATGTTGTCTGTAAAATGGGTTTCAAGGGAACGAAGAATGTCTGTTATAATAGCAATCTCATTTCACTTTTATGTCGTCACAGTGTATAAAATCCGAACTCTTTAGTAGATGATAAAAAGGAAAAAAGATCTCAAGTTAATAATAATCGATTATCGATAGCCATTGTTCAAACTTCAAAGGGACATGAAAGTAAATGAAAACAGAAGCAGCGTCAAAGGGAAGAGGACAGAGTAAAAAAAAAAAAAAATCAGAACAGAGCAAACAGATCAATCGAAATAGTTTTTGCGTCAAACAAGGTGGATTAAACTCAGAAACTATTGATGAGAATAGTTTCTGGGTTGGATCCATCTTGTTTGAAATACGAAATACGAGAAACTTCTCAAGCCGTCACAGTCAAAGGTGGAACGCTCTAACCAAAAAAACTGGTAGAAGGATTCTAATTTTGTATAAAGCGTTCAACTTTTCCAAAATAACTATGGCAATGTCCGATCTTCCAGTGGATTTGGTAGTTCCTCTAACTCAGCTACCAAATCCATCTGGAAGATCGGACATTGCCGTCGTTATTCTTCTAATCCAAGAATCAACAAACGGCTGCAAGAGAAGATAGGCTTCACGTTTCAGACTCTTATATATATATATATATATATATATAAATATATACAGTATAGACAAATATGTAGAAATTAGGTTTCACGTTTTCAAAGCCCATTAGTTTTGGACCTGGTAGTAATAGTAAAGCCATTTTAGCTTTGAAAGCTTCTTTTCTTACTCCTTTACTCAAAATGACTAAAAGTGCCCCAAATCTCATTACTATGGAGCAGCTTTTGATTCGCATTACCTTTTGTCATCTTAATTCTTGCTAGTTTTCTTGCTAATAACAGTATTGTACCGGATCATTCTTTGTGTTTGAAACTCTTGCCAGTGCGAGCAGATATGAAGACAATTTGATTGATGCTACTACTACAGAACTACTTCACTTGCTGATGAAGACTTCAAACGGTATTAGCACCAGTTTAGTTGATCACACAAAAACGCCATTTTGATTTGGTGGATGTTCCTTAGACCAAGTGCTCTATTGAATTTAACTTGGATTTTATTATGTTAATTACAACTCAAGGCTATATTCAATTTGGCCGTTAGAAGAACGGAACTCAAGTGTTTGTGTATCTCTTTTTGTGTGGTACATTAAAGGAACTGGATAAGCAATTAATTGGCAGAAAAAGAAAGCATCATTTACCTCTAGAGTCAGACATAGATGAGGAAAAATGCTGTCACCATTCTCATAAGTATGCCAAGTGGAAACCGCCTTGCCCGCTGTTTCATGAAATCTCACAATCTTCAGGTGCGGTTCTGATGCGTTTCTACAATGCTTTCCTATTACACGGTCTAAGTTGAATCCTTGCTTAATGGCGTTTTCAATTGCAGACACTATTCAACTTCATTGGCATTAGCCAAAGCTTCAGTGCACCATAAAACTGTGTTCCTTTTGAAAAAAATGTATTGAAACTCCATTGTTAATTAATGTCATACTCTAAATAGGTGAAGCCATTCCCAAGACAAACTTTTGGTGGAGAATAAAGTTGCTTGACATTGCAAGAACTCGGCCTCATAAACAAACAAGAGGCTTTGTTCTTGGAGATGATCTAATTACAGGGCTTTAACATAGAAAGAGCAATTTCGTTTCATGTCAAAAAAAAAAAATTGCAATCTCGTTTCGCTTTCACTAAAAAAAAATAAAAATAGACTTGCTAAAATATTGGATATTTGAATACAAATTTGATTAGTACTGGTTTATAATTATGGGAAAAGGGATTAGTGTGGTGAAGAACTTTGTTAGGTACTTTTAAGCTTTTTATGTATTTTAAAGTAAAATGTTATAGCAATTTAACACCAAGTTAAGAATATCTTATGATTCTTAACTCCATCTCATGAAGAATGATTTTTTTAATTTTAACTTTGTTTCATGAAAATAGATTTTTTTTTGTGTACTTTTATATTAATTAAGAATTTAAGATTAAGAAAATGTAGACTTCAAAAAGATAATGAATAAATTGTTACTACGGGTTTATAATTATGAACAGTTTTTAGTTTGATGCATGATTTTTTTATGTACTTTTTTTTAGCTTTTTCTGTATTCTAAAAAATAATGTTACTAGTAGTATAAAAGAACGAAAAGTAAATATATTTCACAGAAGTAACACATCATATTTATTCATGACAGGTAGATTTAATACCCAAAATAGTTTATTTGGTCTGTATAATGATTTTTAAACCTGGAATGTGTCATACTATAAAATTAAAATAATGTCTTGTTGACAAAAGATGGAGAAAAATATAATAATAATGTCTTTTTTTGGTGTGTGTATATAAAAGTCGTTTTTTTTTTGCTTTCCCAATCAGACTTCATTGATGTCCGTACGCACCCAACACTCTTCTTCCTCTCAACGGTCATATTTCTCCGACAACTTACAAACGGTCACTAAACCTCCAACTCTTTTTCACCGTTCGATTCTTGAGATCCAACGGCTCAGAAACATCCAGATTGCCTCGTGTACCACTCACTCTGCCCAACCCTAAAAAAAACAATTACTGTAAAAAGAAAAGTTCCAACTTCAATTCTCGAAGTCCGGAGAAGAAAACAAACTAAAAAAGTAGGTGAAGTATGGTATTAGTAGAAGAGGCTGTATAGTACCATAACCTGTAGACAGGTAGAGAGAGAAACAAAAGTGTGTGTGTGAGAGAGAGAGAGAGAGAGAGAAACAGAGAGAGGGAGAGACAGAGAGAGAGAGAGAAGAAGAAGAAGAAGAAGAAAAGGAACAATCTTTGAGAGTTTTGAGTGATTTTCTGATCTTGGGTTTTGTGTGTTTTGGGGGTTTCTGGATGTTTTGAGAAAATTTCTTGATTCTGGGGATTTTGGTAAACCGGAATGGAAAATCGAAATGGCGAACCGGGATTACAACAAATTTCGAGTCTGTTCATCAATGGAACCCAGCAACTTCGAGATCTTCTTCTTCTTCAGCAGCATCCTCTGTTCATGATGATGTGAATTCGTTGGTCGTCATTGTCATCTAAAATCAGATTTTGTTTGTGATAAAAAAAAGCATTGCGGAATCCGATGATTGTTTTATGGTAGATTGATTTGAGAAAGTTTTAGATTAGTTCGATTCTTTCATTCTTTATTTGAATATAGATTTCTTCGTTTCATTTTTGGGGAAGGGGATTCATTTCATTCTATCTTTTTTTTTTCTATAAAATTTGCATATCAACAACTCACAAAAAGATCATTCTTTTTTTCACTTTGATTTCACAAAAAAACATTCTTTTTTTATCTTCACATATAGGACTCACTTTGATTTCGTAACAACAAAAAACAACAGAGAACAAAAAAAACACCCTTTTGATTTTGATTCTTTTTATTCATCGGATTCCATTTTTTTTCATCAACTGTTGTTTGTGCAAAACACACACACACTTAGACTATCATCTCTTACATTCTATCAAGAAACTTTGGAATTTAGATATTTGGGAGGGTAGATATTGTAGAGGATGTTGGCAGGTTGTTCAAGTTCTTCATTGTTGTCACCGACCCGAAGATTAAGGAGTGAAGCAGTAGCAGCAACATCAGCGTCAGTAGCAGTACATTTTCCCATGAACACACAGAGACTGGACTTACCCTGCAGTAGTAGCTTCTCCCGCAAGGAAACACCTTCGAGCCGACCACTTGGAAGAAGCATCTCACTCGACAACAACAGCAGCAGCAGCAACAACAACAACAAACCGATTGAGCGCAAGACCGGTGGCTGTTCACTTAAGCAGAGCATAAAGCTTCCACCTTTGGCAACAACAAGAGCAACTGGAGAAGGGTTTTCTTGGAGCAACAACAACAACAACAACATCAGAGGGAAGAAGAGTCTGAAGAGATTGGCGGAGGAAGACAAGGAGGACGAGTCTTGTCTGAGCAGAGTGAAGAGGCAAAGAGGGGAAACCGAAGATGATCACAGTAGGGGTTTCTGGTTTGAGCATTTCACTGCGCAGAGTTCATCTCCAGCATTACCCTTCTCTTTGACTTGTTCAGGTGATGATGAGGAAAAGGTTTGTTTTGCGCCAAGCGAAGTGATTTCTCATCCTTTACCGAGTAATCCAAACTGGGTTAACTCGGTGATAACCGAGCTAGCTGGTTTAGGCGATAAGGACACTGAGAGTAGCCGTCCTGCAGCAGTCAAGGAAGCTTCTGGATCATCGACAAGCGCATCATCAGAGAGTCATAGCTTAAGCCACAGAGTACCTGAATCTACCAATGGTTCAAGGAATCCTTACTCACACCGAGGCAGCGCAGAGGAAAGGACCAGCGAGAACATCATCATCAACAACAACAACAATCACAGGAACGATTTGCAGAGGGACTTCGAGCTTGTCAATTTGCTTACCGGATGTTTAGAAGCAATCAGTACAAGGAACATAGCTGCGATTAACCATTTCATTGCGAGAACCGGTGATCTTGCTTCTCCTAGAGGAAGAACCCCAATGACTCGGCTCATAGCTTACTACATCGAAGCTTTGGCTCTACGAGTCGCGCGTATGTGGCCTCACATCTTCCACATCGCACCGCCTCGTGAATTCGAGAGTACGGTCGAGGACGAATCAGGAAACGCGTTGAGGTTCTTGAATCAAGTGACCCCGATTCCAAAGTTCATCCATTTCACAGCAAACGAGATGTTACTCAGAGCTTTTGAAGGGAAAGAGAGAGTTCACATAATCGATTTCGACATCAAGCAAGGGTTGCATTGGCCTAGCTTCTTCCAGAGCTTAGCTTCTAGGTCAAATCCACCACATCACGTACGGATCACTGGAATCGGAGAATCCAAACTGGAGCTGAACGAGACAGGAGATCGTCTCCACGGATTTGCGGAGGCGATGAATCTTCAATTCGAGTTTCATCCAGTTGTTGATAGACTCGAAGACGTTAGGCTATGGATGCTTCACGTCAAGGAAGGCGAATCGGTTGCTGTAAACTGCGTTTTGCAGATGCACAAGACGCTGTACGATGGAACCGGAGCTACGATTAGGGATTTCGTGGGTTTAATCAGTAGCACGAATCCAATCGCTCTCGTTATCGCGGAGCAGGAAGCAGAACACAACTCGATGCAGCTCGAGACGCGAGTCTGTAGCTCGCTCAAGTACTATTCCGCGATTTTCGACGCGATCCACACGAATCTGCCCACGGATAGCTTGATCAGAGTCAAAATCGAGGAGATGTTGTTCGGGAGAGAGATCAGGAACATTGTGGCGTGCGAAGGGAGTCATCGGCAAGAGAGGCATATGGGTTTTCGCCATTGGAGGAGGATGCTGGAGCAATTTGGGTTTCGGAGCTTAGGATTCTCGGAGAGAGAGGTTTTGCAGAGCAAGATGCTGCTTAGGATGTACGGATCTGGCAATGAGGGATTCTTCAACGTCGAAAGGAGCGATGAAGACGGCGACGGCAGAGGCGGCGGAGGAGTCACGTTACGGTGGTCGGATCAGCCGCTTTACACGATCTCGGCTTGGACTATCGGCGGAATCGGAGGGAGTTCTTCGTTTTAAGAAATAGAAAAATTAAAAGAAATTTTATACATTTAGAGATTTTAGAGAAAGGGGAAAATGGTTTTTTTTTTTTTTAAAGAAAATAGTGGAAAATTGATTTTATTCGTTCATTCTTTTTCTCGAGGGTAGGATTTTATTATTAAAAACAAAAATAAGGAATATAAGATTAGTTTGTAATCTTTTACATGTAACTGGGTTAGAAGAAATATTTGTATTAGTTCGAATTTTTCTATTCTTTTTTTTATCTATAAGAAAAGTGAAGTAATTTTATCTGTTGAATCTACAAAGCTTAGTGATATTTTACTTTATTAATTTTGTAAGGAGGATTTCCTTTTTTTGTTTTATAACATCTACAAAGCTTTGTATTAGTTGGAATTGTTCTATTCTTTTTTTTTTTTTTATCGATAAGAAAAGTGAAGAAATCTTATCTGTTGAATCTACAAAGCTTAGTGATATTTTACTTTATTAATTTTGTAAGAAAGATTTTTTTTTTTTTATAACATCTACAAAGCTTTGTATTAGTTGGAATTTTTCTATTCTTTTTTTTTATCTATAAGAAAAGTGAAGTAATTTTATTTGTTGACTCTACAAAGCTTAGTGATATTTTACTTTATAAATTTTGTAAGGAGGATTTCCTTTTTTTTTTATAACATCTTTGCATTACTAAGAACTTAAGTTTACAAAGTCACTGTGTACACAGTTAGAAAATTTGATAGGAATAAGACCATTGTCACGGGAAAATAGTCTTTTTCCACCCGAATAAACTATGCTGTATCTTTTCATACCCAAACAAAGATTCGGTGTCTTTTCCTACCTAAACATCTTAAAAATTCAAAAATCCAACTCATACTCCGATTTTTGTGCGTAAAACAAATTTGACCGTCACAAATGTTAGCACACGTGGCATTAAAACGATGACGTGACATTAAAAATCATAAAAAAAAATCATAAAAATCGAAAACAAATTTTAAAAAAAAATTAAAATATAAAAAAATTAAAATAATATAATTTATAAAAAGGAAATTGGCAAAATACTCTAATAAGATTTGAAATTCGAAAAAGACCTTGGTTTTTTGATTTTTTGGTAATTACACTTATTGATATGTAATAAGATTATTTTGATCAGATTTTAATTAGAAGATTCATAAATAAAAAGTCACCTTCAAAAATCGAAAATTATAAATATTAATCAGATTTTCATAAACGAAGAGACGGTTGTAGAAGAAAGCGAGGTTCATATTCGTCAATCTAATGTCGTTGATCGGTAGAAGTCAAGTCAAAAAGCCTTCAACAAGACCATATGTTATGAATTGACTAAATGACTATATTCTCCCAATTCTACAACCGTCTCTTCGTTTATGAAAATCTGATTTTTCGTATATCGTTCGCGTTAAAATTATTTAATAAAAATAAAAAATAAATCTTTTAGAATCGAATGATATCTATTGAGATTTTATTTTATTTGTAAATAATAAATCTTAGTTTTATTTGCAATGTTTCGAAGTAAATTCTGATTCATTCTTTTTAATCCCTACAATTTTTCTTTTTCAATACAACCTTCTAAAGTCAATTATATTTCATCTATCACACAATCATATACATATATTACTATTAAGTTTTATATATTTTTGACTTATGAACATCTTCATGTATTACTCAAAATCAGAATTTGAATAGTAATTCATTGAATGAAAAAAAAACTGAATTGAAAAAAAAAAATTAAAGACTAGGGAGAGAATACATGAGTTCGAAGTAAGCTTTGTTTTTTTTTTAAATTAATGTCGATGATGTTCTAACTTTTGTACGTGTTCTCTTTATATAATATTAATAAAATTTAGAATACTAATATTTTGTTTGTATAAATAAATTCTCAAATACTAAAATTTGTCTAATTATATAAAATTTTAAATATTAAATAATTATATATCTTTATCTTCAATTAAAATCTTAATATTTATAATTTTCAATTTTTATCTTTATTTACGAATCTTCTAATTAAAATATGATCAAAATAGTTTTATTACATATGAGTAAGTGTAATTACCAAAAACTAAAAAAACCAAGGTCTTTTTCAAATTTTAAATCTTAATTAGAGTATTTTGCCAATTTTTCTTTTATAAAATATTTTATTTATTTTATTTATTTTATTTTTTTTTATTTTTAAATTTTATTTTCGATTTTTTCGATTTTTATGATTTTTTTGATTTTTATTTTTATTTTTAATGCCACGTCATCGTTTTAATGGCACGTGTGCGAGCTGAGTCAGCAAACTTAACGGTTGACTAATCTTTGTGACGGTCAACTTTGATTTACGCACAAAAATTGGAGTATGGGTTGGATTTTTGAATTTTTAAGGCGTTTAGGTAGGAAAAGGCATCAAATCTTTGTTTGGGCAGGAAAATGCAAGGTGGAAAAAGACCTTGGGTCACAGTGTGATTGCTGATATGGGCCTTATATGAGGTCGGCCCATTACTTATTAGTAAGTCTCATTTTCAATTCTGGGTTTGAATCATGGAATTATCTTCTAGAAACTTTGTGTATCAATCACCTTGCGGTAGCTTCTGGCTCGGTTGTAAAAGAAAAATAGTCAATGGCTAGATTGCATTTATGAAATTTCTTTTGTTAAAATTTATTGCATTAATGGTTTTAATTTTTTTTTTAAATTTCATACTTTAAATTGTGTAAGACAATGATTAATTTAAAACAATCACAGAGAAATAAAAGTTAATAAAATAAATCTTTGATTAAAAAATAGTCTCTAATGTAATATCACTATTGAACATAATCGTTGTGAAAACAACTTAACTATTATTTTCAAACTGATGTGATCAATTTGATCGCCCAAAATCATTTGATAATGACGTATGTTACATAGTATATATACAACAAAAACAAAATTATTTAGTCTTCTTGTCAGTTTTTTTTTAAATAGTCATGTTAGTAAAAAGGGGTACTTACAATAAAAATGTATTTCCTTCTTAAAATTTTGAAACTCTTTTACATATTTTTAAAAACGTAGTTGTCTATCTTTTTTTTTTCTTTTTAGTTTAGACGCACGTAAGTACTTGTAGACTAGTAGTGATTTCAAATCAATTAATCATCATTAACAGATTTGATTTAGAATTTGTTTTTGGGTGAAAATTAACTCGAAGTTTTTGCTAAAACTCTAACCTCAAGAAGGTACCAACTTGAACATAGTTCTATGCTATATGAGAATAATAACAAAGGACTAGTTGCACCGTGCAACTTGCACGGAGTTTGTCTCCTACGTACTTCTTCTATGTTCCGCCGATAATGTCCTTATCATTTTTTTATTTCTTTCTTTGTTTATATTATGATTTACAGTTGTTCTGATGATTTTTTTTTTCTTCTGTTCCGATGTTAAATTATAATAGTTTGTCGTTCTATATAATCTTTTGTTGGTCTAATATTTTGTCGTCTTAGCTTGAGTCTTGTCACTCATGTGTCGCTCTCGAAATAGAAAAAGAAACTTACGAGAATTGGATTTGTGATTTTTTTTTTTTTTTGGATAAAAAAGATAACGGAAATTATTTGTCGATTAATGTTTCTGTTTATAAATTACCAATTGGTGCATTGAGAAGGCTTATGCAGAGCCATACAATGAGGTTGGTCGGAAAGTAGGTCACTGTGAGTGGTGATCAAATTTGAAATCATAATGTTTGTGGCCACTAGAATGTTCAATTAACCAATACGAAGTATGTTGCAAAAATATTGAAACTCAAATCACTTGTTAGATTTGTTAAAATTGTCCATTATTTCGTTATAATAGGAAAAATGTTAAATGTTAAAGAAATATATTGAATTAATGTTGACAAAACAAATGAATATATCAAATCAATTCTGAAAGATATAGAATGGAATCAATTGTTAAATACATGACATACATACATACAGTCATTATCAAATAATAGAAACATTTGACTTACATTGATACATACAGTAATTAAAAAAATCACTTGGAGATAGAGATTTTTTACGTGTTCGAACACTCACGAGAGTACTCGAGGAGGCACTTGTACCAAACTCATCCATGTGCTGATCAAAAAAAGCATATACAGTTTATACCAGAAGAAAAACATACGATTTCCTCAAAATGTATCATTTCTAAAAGTCTAAAACCAAGACAATCTTCCTTTTTGAGATTCCAATGTATCTAATTGCACCTACGAAAACTTGTATATACACAGTTTTGTTCATGAAATGTAGGTATGTGATTATGTGACCTAAAATATTAATTTTTTCCTTTTTTTTTGGTCGGCTATGAAAAAAATTGTCCAATAACCTTGAAATAAACTAAAATCTATAAACTAACTAATTTATTTTTGTACCTTATTTCTCTCTAACTTTTTTGTTACTTTGTTAATTTTTTCTCTGTTTTGATTATTAATCAAATTGACCCTTAACTATGAAAAAATGTTTAATAACAGCAGAATAAACCAAAACCTACAAACTAACCAACTTATTTTCTATTTCTCTTTATCTCTCTCTAATTTTTTTGGTTACTTTGTTAATTTTTTTCTGTTTTGGTTATTAACTAAATTGATCCATTAACTATTAATAGTGGATTTTAATAGAATACCTAGTACCTACGTGTAGCAGCCCTATCCAAATACTGTAAAACCTGTAATATAATGAGTTACGAGTGCATAACATCACTATAATTGATCCATTTAAGTATTAATAATGGATTTTAATAGAATACCTAGTACCTACGTGTAGCCCTATCCAAATACTTTAAAACCTGTATTATAATGAGTTACGAGAGCATAACATAGTGGATTCCAACGTTCCATTCCATGAGTCGCATACATAAATCATCTTATTATTTATTTTTTGTTCTTTTTCGGTTTTAAATATTTTTCCATGGTCATCTTTGGTTGCTTATTCTTCCCGTAACCTTTCGGCCAAATATATCAGCATCAGAAGAAAGTTTTAGAGATTAGTATTATTTAGTAATTTTATGGTCATTTTGTGGTCAACGGAAGATTCAAACCAATATTTCTAAAAAAGATCTGGAACGTTTATAACAGCTGACCTAGAATCATTTTTGTGGTTTGTAATATTAATTTACCCATGAAATGACTGCTTTGTTTTTTTTCTTCTTTTCTAAATACCATTTTTCAAAATTAGTTTTCGTATTTAACCTCACTTTTATCTCATAACTTAAAACTACATTTTATCTCGATGATTTAATTTGGGCTATCAGCTATTTGAAAGAAGGAATTTGATCATGTAGACATTTTGTAATATACTCAACGGATTTAACTCAAATAGTTTCAAAATTTAAAGAACATCCAACTTTTGTTTTATTTAGAATTAAGTGAATGTGTTTGTACCAAGTATTGTTAGTTTAACCGAAAAAAGTATCTTAGGTAAAATCTACATATTACAGGATCGGATAACGTTTACGACAAAACTAATATTATATTATGTGATCCCGGACATAAAGGATTACAGGGTGCGACTCAAAACCTCAAACTTATTATTATGTACACATTTTATATTAAAAAATCGAGTTAAACATAAAATTATATTCAAAAAAAAAAGTTACAATGAATGCATCATTTTGTTCTTAGAATTGAAATTGCATTGAAAAACTTTGTTTGAATATGATGGCCAAAATTCTTATTTTGCTTTAGTTTTCCTTAGGGGATTCCGGATGGCGAACTAGAAGACTAAACTGTCATCGTAGGTGTGGTCTTCCGAGATCTGAATTGAACTTCTGATTCCGAACATTCTTGTTTATAAGTTTTATGAGTCGGAAACAAAGTGAAAGAGATCTCCATGTCTATGACCATTATTTTTGGGGAGAAATATAGTACAAGTTTGTTTGAAACACATACCTTAGTAGAAACAAATTAAATCGAGGAAGTTTGAGTTACATAGCATCAGAATAAATTGATTTCAGTCTGTAGAGAACTCATTTGCGAGGAGACGTGATATCCAATTTTTGATAAATATCCACAAGAAAAAATAAAATGAATTCATGATTTTTGAATGATCACAGAGAACATAGTCTAAATCATTTGTCTCAAATTCAATTGTTTAATTCGATCTCCAATTGATAAACGATCCTTGAGTAGGAAAACCAAATATCCTTCTACCATTCTATTTTAAGGTGAGTTGATCGTAGCACATTTTAAAACTTGGTTATGTACACATTTTATGATTTGGTTTTCTTTTCTTCTGCTTCATTAGCACTTATTACATCCCATCATAGTTAGATATTGATCATCGTAACATATATCGTTCTAATAAAAATAAATGAATGCGTTTGTGACAAAAAAAAAAAACTAGATTACTAGTTAGCAAACAAACTCTGTATATTGAGAAAAATACTTAACGGGTTCATCAACTGATTATTTTCTTTCCCCGCCAAATCTAACAACTTATTAAAATAATGTTTGGGTGCATTTGACCTAACAAACCTCAAATAAAACCTCAAAAAAATAAGATTTATTTTGCGGGAGATACGTATGGACCAGATCGGCGTCGTATATTTTGGAACGTCAGAGACAAAATGTTTCACGTCGTATTGTTTTCCACTTCTGGTCTTTCACGCGTGGCTCATCTAAAAGTACGCGTAATTAGGATGTATTATTTATTTATTGTTTATATACGCTTTAATCTTCATATTAGTAGTATTTTATGTGAAATGACATAACGCTAAATGCTTGATTTGTAATTATTATGGAATACACACTTTTTAGTTCAAATAATTGCAAATTAAAAATAATAATTATAACTAATAAAAGGAGCTGTTTGAGGCTCCACATCAGCAGAAAAAACTGCTCCAAAATGATGCCACGTCAGCTTGCATTAGAATGTTATCTACGCTACCACGTCATCCACCCATCAGCTCTCATTTACACTTTAAAAGAAGAGATCATATTCATTTGGGCCATATCAATCCCAATCATATCTTCCACGGTTTTGGGCCACATGATACGTGAAAGCACACATATGGCCGGGCTGTTTGGCTTCTATCAAATAGTAAAACGTCTCTTTGATTTCTCATCAATACAACAATTCAATTCAGCCCCTATTTATCTCCTATTGAAGGACCGAAGGAGACGAAGAGATGTACCCGAATCAGAGATTGCTAAACTCGTGCACAGTGGATCTCCATCGTTGATATGCTACAGAATCCGGCGGCATCATATCTTCACGGCGAAAACAGTAAAGGGTAAATGAAAATGGCGACTGGAAGCCAGCCTCCACCGCGGAGGACAGAAACCGTAGCGAAGCACGCTTTAAATCTTCAGGTATGGAATAGTCATGAAGACGTGCCTGATTAGAGAATCAAAAGCACGGACGTGTTGATTAAGACACACTCTCTGGCCAAGGTGGTGTAGGATTCGCGAGAAGATATATCCATGTAGTGCACGCCCTTCTCTCCGGTATGAAATGAAAACCCAACTTTTCATTGTTTTGTTTATTCGAAAATACATTAACAATATATTACAGGGCCCATTCTCTCCACCTAACTCAAATCACCGTGAATCTTAAACCATGTTTGTTAGCTTCTACACTATGTTACATATATTTCGTGTTATGGTCTGTTTAATTTGCAAATTTAGGATATTTCGATGTATAAATTTTAGGTGAGGCTTGTGCGACTGATGAGGGACAGAACCGGAATGAGTTGGTATGTTTATTCATTAACGCATGATCTGTTTTACACTTCAAAATTGACTGCCACTGTGATTCTAATGCTTTATGTTTTCTTAAGCTTCCCATGGGCCACAGCAAGGACTTCTAGGTTCCATGGCCTTATTTTGGCGCAATATGCATAGATTTAACATGTATTCAGGTTCCGATTTTGAAAACGATAGTTACATGTAGTCTAAAAAAAAATCCTATCTGATTGAGAATAAGAAGAAGTAACTGCAGAAATAGAAAGAAATTACTGATACCTCAACTGTCCAAGCTATACGCATGGCCCAACAATGAAGGTTCTTGAACTGTTAAGTTGATAGTGATGTTAAGTGCTAGCTTTTTGTGTTACGTGAACGTCTTCATGCTTCTCTTTATCTATCCTTTTTTGTATCTTTAATCTGTGCGGACAAAAAGTAGGTGCATTCCAAAATTTCAAGATTGGTATTAATGGTTTTACTTCTTTTTCCCCCTCAACAGCTGACATACCAAAACGTGTATTAGTTTTTATTACTTTGTTCTAAAATTCTAAAAGATTCACATGCTCATATATTTTAATTAACCTTTGCATCATTTACAAGAATTGAGAGCTTCCAGAATCCAGAGTATACACTTTCTCGGATTGAGCGTAAAGGAGAAGCAACCAAATTGGTTTAACACAAAAGATCTACATCTGCAACTGCAAACTTCTCTCTTTCAACCAGTGACTTTAGAAGCACTCGGTTTATCTCCTTAACCAGCTCATTCTCTCCCCTTGATTCAATTTCATTTAAACCACATAAAGAGCCTGCAATTGCATTTGATTATGATTATGCAGGAAGCAACAGAGAGATTATTGGTGAAGCAGCTGGAACAGTTGAAAGCAGAGGAGAAACTAATGAAGAAACAAAGGCAACAGCGAAAGCCATGGAGATGATTACTAACATTGACTTTAAATTCTCTGAATCATCTTCACCGTCTAAATCAAGTGACATTTTGTGGCAGAGGGGAAGTTGTTGACATTGACTTCTTTCAGAAACAAGGCTAAGCCGACTCTTGAGCCGTAACGACCACAACATACAATAGCAACCCCTCCCAGAATCCAATACTCTATGCTTGGACGAAGCATTGCAGCTTGCTCTGCTGCAAACACGTGCTGCATCCACCGTGGAGATTAAATAGCCACAGACCCAGAAGAATGGTCGGAAAGTTCCATAAAATTTAATCTCCAGCCTGGACGAGAGTATGTCTGTTGCCGCCGTGAAAGGATGCAATGAGAAAAAAAAAACAGAGTACGGACCACTTAAGATGAAGCAAGGGCTTTAGGCACCAAAGAGTTTATAAGAATTTAAGGGCATCAAATTTTATAAATGCTGTTGTGGTGTGGTGGAGGAGTGTTTCTTTTTTACTTACATGTTACATGGTTCAATTTTTTGTCTTGCAAAATGAAGATAAATTATTAGGCTGACAAACTGTACGGGCGGGAAGTCAATACCAATTTTCAGGCATCTCAACCCTAGATAGATGTCACATTTGAGTTATATGTACTCTGCTCATGTAGTTTCATACCAAGTGGTCTATTGGTAGTTTGGAAACGCCAAGTCGCCGAGGATTCGTCGCCCCCATACTGGTAGTTTCATAAACTGGAAGTCAATTCACAGACAATTATTGAATATTTAGATTATTAGAAACACATAAGACAAGATTGCAAGGTATATTCATCTAAACACTAATTTTCAAATCTCGGCAGAATCTATTCTTAAGTCAAACATATCATATACATTTTTCATATATTGTAGACATATTACTGTATTTTTAGATTTATAAAATCACGTGTAAGTAGATATAATCAGCCAAGTTATATGATTTGTAAACAAAAATTCTCTTATCACAATAATAGAAATACATATATATATAAATAATCCGCGCGTATTGTGTTTTCAAATCCTATTTAATATTTGGTTCAATATTGTTTTATCAAATTCAAAAATACACTTGCTATGAAAAACATTATAAATTTACTATTTTATATTTTTTTTGGTGTGCACAATAGTTTTCAGTTTTAAAATGGCTCAAACTTTTTAACACACTATGTAGTTCTTAATTTGTATATTCATTGAAAAAAATCATCTTTCTAAAAATAAAATCATATTAACACTCTAAAATCAGTCTTTAAACCTTCATCTTAATAAAAAAGTTGTCATTTTTCATTTCAAAATAGAGAAAATGATATACATATAAACAGAAAATATGCACGCAAGCATCTCTTTAGCAATATTATTTTCTACGATCTACATTTCTTCTAAATTTATATAAGAAAAACTATATTTATGGGGTGAAATTATAAAAGCGTTCATTAAAATTTTTAAAATAATATTAATATTGTTTTCATAAACTTAGAAACTCCAAAAACACCAAATATAAATAGATATAAATTTTTTCTCACATATTTTAAATTAAGATAACCAACGTAACATAATGTACCATTTTCTAAGATTTAGCATATGTTAATCAAGTCACAAATAGAATGTTGTACGATGAAATTTAATAAAATCGATACAAAATTAGTAACTTATAGAAATGCACAACTAACAGAAACAAACATTTTTTAGCAAATTGGATAATTACATTTAAAAATTATCTCAATACAAACATTTTGATCATACCAAATAGTGAAAACAAACCGCGCGTAGCGCGGACAATCCTCTAGTAATAATAATAATTGCAACTTTCGGCGATAACCAGGGGCTAGCGTTGTTTGTTTATTTGACCTTCTCTTAGTCAAATTCTCGTTATTTTTATTACATTCCGCATTGTATCTCTGATATTTTATTAATTTGATAGCCATGTATATAAGGTTTTAACAAAAAAAAACTTACGGGTTTAATAGACTGGTCAAAGATTATATACATGAATATCGTACTGTTTTAACTGTTTTAAATGACAGAATTATACGGTAATTTTTACAAGTCAGAGGCATTACTATAAACTTCTGCGTGGGATTATAACCAAGAAAAGAAAGAGTAAAAATTGCAAATCAAACCAACAAAATTGCCAGCTAATTGCACATCGTGAGCTTGTCTTTTTGTACTGACAGTTAGTGCTTTTGCTTGGATTCTTTGCCCAATCAAAATAGAAAAACAATGACATATAATTTATTTTTACGTTCCAACCATAAATATTTACATTTTTTAGTCCGTTCTTATTTTTATAAGTATCATTGTACGAAGACAAACAAATTCTTATTTTAGGAAGCTCGGAAAAACTAACAACGCAACCTGCAAAAACCAAATCACACAGTGCCTAATCAATTACATGTTTTATTTTTATTAGCTTCTTTGAGAATTGGATGTGAACTATGTTAATAGCGAAACTCAATTCCCTTTTAGATATTGGACATAATGTTGGTCGTTTCGTTCTTTTTTTTTAAAAAAAAGGGATATCTCGCTGTTTATATATTAGATTTTCCTTTGAGTTCAGACTAACTGTTATTGACCTAAATCCGTAGCCGTGTTCAATGAGCTGACTTTGACGATTTAGCCTCAGGTCCCTAGCATATATAGGGCCTTAATTTCATAAAAGTTCGGTTTATACTATCGGTTAAAATATTTTATTTTAGTGGTAGTAAGTGACATGTAGCACGGGTCCCGTCTCATTAGATCCGCTGCGGGGCAGATGCGGGTCGACCAATTTTAAGAAATATGGGCGGGTGCGGTTCGAAATTGTAATAGCGGGGCGGATAAGGGTCATAGTTTTTAGAGGAGCGGTTTTGCGGGTACCCGCAAATAATGAAACTGTGTGTTGTTTTTATTTTTAAGTTGGTAAGTGTGTGTAGTTTTACACTTAAATTATGTGTTGTTTTGATTAAAACTACTTGTTGTTTTAAAACATAAGAAAAAACCCTAATAATCATTCTCTTTCACTTCTTATTTTTCTTTGTTACGACGAAACCTAATTTTTTTTTTGACATCACCTAATTTTTTTTTCTTATTCTCTGTCTCATCTCTCAACTCTCAAGTCCTAGATCGACTAAATCGACTACTAAGGAGTAGGACGCTCAAGAATTAGGATCTCTTCCATTCTCTTTGTTCTTCTGATGTCTCTACACCAACGAATCTGAAGGTCCACCATTCTCATTCTGCTATGTCTTTTTGCGGTCTTCACAGCTCTGATCCATGTACTCTTAGCTTCCGTTCCTTATCAGATTTACGAGGATTTGGTAGAAATTCATCACAGCTTTGATCTAGGTTTTTTTTTTAATATGTTGCGGGTTACCCGCCAAACCCGCGTGGCTAATGCAAGGCGGGTGCAGGTAACATGTTAATCAATCCACGGGTCAAGCGGATCCATTTTTGGCGAATAAAAATTTCTTCAACCTGCGGCGGGGCGGATCTGATCCGCTTGACATGGATAGTGACATGTGTTCGAGTGTTTATAGTTTTTTTCAGTTCAGTGATATGAATATCTATAATATAAAAGTTGAGTGTGTCTCACAAGAAAATGACACATCAGCACACATCCTTATGACATATCAGTTTCATAAAATAAAAACCATTTATATAGGATTCTTAATTATTGATTAGGTCACATTTATAGTAGTTTCTCTATTCCCTCTTTCTTTTTGTATTCAATCCTTTCAAGATCCATTCATATCATAAATTTTGTCGAAACATCAACATTTAAAAAAAAAAAATCAATTAAATTGATGCCTCTTTGTCTCTTCTTTTAAAAATGAGATAAGATCAAAATAAAATCAAAACTTTAACTATTTCAAATCGTTTTTCATAGTTAATTTATTATTCATTATATAATGTTCAATCATAACATCGTTTTTCAGCCTCTCATCAATCCGGATATCTCATTAAATACTTATTTTTTTCATTTGTCATTGTTTCCAGTGTTTTTTTGTATTTGATTGACAAATAAAATATGTGATCTTTCGTTTGACGGATGGAATGATGTGAAAAACAACGATAACTTGAATTTTATTTTTCTGAAGAGAAATTCAGAAAAAAACCATAAAAAATTGCTAGATTGAATGTGTGTTAAATTCTTTTGCTTTTGATTTTGTTCGAAATGGATTCAAATTCATTTGCCATAATCATTCTTTTTCACTAGACGTCGACGAAGCATGTAAAACACAAAGCCGTATAAGGCAAAATAGTGAAATGACATCAGAATTTTACCAGAAAAATTCATTTTGACGAGAGATGTAATTTTAGCGGAAAAATCTTTTGAGGTTTTTTTTAAAATGTATTTTTAGGTTTGACGCAAAAATGTGAATTTATGTTTTTGGAAGAAAAACGCGATTGCAATTTTGATGGAAAAACTATATTTTGCGGTTTTAACGATAAAACACGATTTTCTAATTTTTAATTATGTATAACGGGATTATCAATAAAATATTTATCAAATTACAAATTCAAAAAATTATAAAAATTATATAAAAAAATACCGCGTGTACACGCGGATATTCATATAGTTATAATTAAAATCCCAAAAAAATTATAGAAAAAATCTTGGACTCGTTTAAAGTATAAATGGCCTTCATTTTTAAATGACTCTTTTATCTAAATTCCATTGATTTTTTTTGTTAGACTATACTATTAAATTCCATAGAAACGTTACAAGTAATAAAAAATTAAAAAATTAAAAAAGAAAAACGACCGTTTCATTTATATGTTTGGACCGTTTTAAGCGTGACCGATTAATAAAATTAATCACGAGATAGTAGAAACTTCCAAAAATTTATAAGGAAAAAACGACCGTTTTATTTATATTTTTTCCTCTTTAAAAAAAACGTAAATCCCTTTAAAATAAAACAAGAAAATATATTAAAACTATTGATGGTTAAAAGACTACAGAATACGCGTTTGTTACCATGCAGTTTTTTTTTATTTGTTTGATTCAGCAGATATTTTTAAAAAATCATTAACAAATCTCAAAAGTTTAAAATGTATGTAATACGTGTTCAAAATACAGCCCTGCATAAATACATAAAAAAGTATTTATTCATATGATCATATCCAACTTTTTTTAAAATAATTTTTTGTGTGGATTATAAGGTATTAAATACTAAAAAAGTTTATACATTTTAGAATCAGAGGTAATATATTTTTTGTGAACTAATTCCCTAGAGTTATTTTATAATAGTAAGCATATAGTATTTAAAAAGTAGCTAGTAATTATTTATAGCAAAGTTTCAAAAAACGTATAAATATTTTCCACAACTCAAATCATTTAAAAAAAAAATTAGGAATCTCTTCAAATTAATTATGGTATAAAACTCAATTTTATTTATACTTTTAAAACTATTGTAAGGAGAAAATGTGTCCAGATAAATTCTTATTCATGTTGACATAAAATATTTTTTTTATTTTATTAAGATTGAATTTTCAGTCTTTTTATATATCTTATATTATTTTAAATTAAAAAAGAACACTCAAGCATTATAGAAAACTTTTATTTAGGAAAATTTTGAAAAATTAAAAAAGATTCCACAAATTCTAAAATTTTATCAAAAAATAAAATTTAAAACTCAACTATGATATAAATTCAATTCTATTTATTCGTTTAAAACTATAGCACGTAGAACACTTGTTGAGATAAGTTCTTATCAATGTTGATATAAAATTGAGAAATTCTCAAAAATACCACTCAAATAAGTTTTTGTTCCAAAACTACCATCACTAAGTTTTTTATTTCCAAAAATACTACAAAATAATATTTTTCTAAAAATACCAAAAAATTAAAACCAAAACATAAATCCTTAAAACTAAACCCTAAACTCTCAAAGATAAACCCTAGTATGTTGACAAAAAAAAAACCCTAGTAATTATGGTATAAAACACAATTCTATTTATGCGTTTAAGACTATAGCATGGAAAACATGTGTCGAGATAAATTCTTATTCATATTGATATAAAATATATTTTCTATTTTATTAAGATTATTTTTCATTTTTTATATATTTTATATTATTAAAAAATAAAAAATACTCAAGTATTATAGAAATTTTTTTATTTAGGAAAGGTGTTGAAAATTTTAAAAATATTACACAAATTTTAAAATTTTTATCAAGAATTGAGAAACTTCTTCAAAATTTTATATGTTATCTTATATTTTTCGAGAACTATGATATTTAAAAGGCAATAATATTTTCAGAATGTCATATATATACATAGAAATATATATATATTTATATATGAATATCAAATATATAAAATCTCAAGATATACTAATACTATATACAGTTTAGTGTTTTGTATTAGTGTCATTGTTGTGTTGTGTCAGCATTCGAAATCAAATTCACATAATACATAATATTGGAAACAAAACTTAAATATATATTATATATAAATAATAATATCCAATCATAAGTTTTTAAAATTTAAACTATAACATGGTAAACCCGTGTGGAGTAATTATGGTATAAATCTCAATTCTATTTATGCGTTTAAAACTATAGCATGGAGAACACATATAAAGATAAATTCGTATTCATGTTGATATAAAATATATTGTTCTATCTTATTAAAATTGATTGTTTTTATATATCATATTATTTAAAATATAAAAAAACAGTTAAGTATTATAAAAACAACTTTTTATTTAGGAAAGTTTTGAAAGATATAAAAATATTCTACAAATTTTAAATTTTTATCAAAAAATAAAATTTAAACTATAACATGAAAAATCCGTGTGGAGTAATTATGCTATAAATGTCAATTCTATTTATGCATTTAAAACTATAGCATGGAACACACATGTCGAGATAAATTTTTATTCGTGTTGATATAAAATATATTTTCTATTTTCTAAATATTAATTTTTCATTTTTATATATCTTATATTACTTAAAATAAAAAGAACCCTCAAGTATTATAGATTTTTTTTACTTAGGAATGTTTTGAAAATTTAAAAATATTCCACAAATTGAATTTTTTTTTTATATACTATCTTATATTTTTCAAGAACAATGATATTTAAAAAACAATAATATTATCAGAATGTCATATATATATATATATATATGACATATAAAACCTCATGATATATATTATATATTGTTTAGTGTTTTGTATTAGTGTCATTGTGTGTTGTGTCAGCATTTAAAATCAAATTCACATAATTGGAAACAAAACTTCAAGATATATTACATATAAATAATACTCAATCATAAATTTCTAAAATTTTAAACTATAACAAGCTAAACCCTTGTGGTGTAATTATTGTATAAAACTCAATTTGATTTATGCATTTAAAACTATAGCATGGAGAACACGTATAGAAATAAATTCTTATTCATGTTGATATAAAATATATTGTTCTATCTTATTAAGATTGATTTTTTATTTTCCTATATATCATATTATTTAAAATAAAAAGAACACTTAAGTATTATAAACAAAAATTTTAGGAAATTTTTGAAAGATATAAAAATACTCTACACATTTTAAATTTTTATCAAAAACGAAAATTTAAAACTATAACATGAAAACCCCGTGTGCAGTAATTATGGTATAAATGTCAATTATGTTTATGCGTTTAAAACTATAGCATGGAAAACAAGTGTCGAGATAACATTTATTCATGTTGATATAAACTATATTTTCTATTTTATTAAGATTGATTTTTTATTTTTTATATATCTTATATTACTTCAAATAAAAAGAACACTCAAGTATTACAGATTTATTTATTTATTTAGGAATGTTTTTAAAAAATAAATAAAAATATTTCACAAATTTTATAATTTTCTCAAAAATTGAGAAAATTTTTCAAAATTTTATATGCTATCTTATATTTTTCAAGAAATTGATATTTAAAAGATAATAATATTGTCAGAAGGGCATATCAAACATATAAAACCTCAAGATATACTGTATACAATTTAGTGTTTTGTATTAGTGTCATTGTTGTGTTGTGTCAGCATTCGAAATCAAATTCACATAATACATAATATTGGAAACAAAACTTCAAGATACATTACATATAAATAATAATACCCAATCATAAATTTTTAAAATTTAAAACTATAACAAGGTAAACATGTGTGTAGTTATTATGGTATAAAATCCAATTATATTTACGCGTTTAAAACTACAGCATAAAAAAGCGTGTGGAGATAAAAAAAAATTATTCATGTTAACACAAAATAGATTTTTTTCTATTTTATAAAGATTTATTTTTATATTTTCTAAATATCTTATATTAATTAATATAAAAAAATTATATATATAAAGTATTATTGAATGATATGTGAGCAAATTGAAATGTTACTGATTCATAATATTGGATATGACTAGAAAAACAGAAAAATACTTTATTAATATGTATGGTAATTCTGAAAATTAGAATTTATGAAGGAATTAAAAAAAAAAAATACAACTTAGATTTTCTCTAAGAATTAATTTCACAAAAGGAGTTATTATAATTAGGAGTTAAAAAAAAAATCAAATGTTTAGTTGTTTCGTTATTTGGATAAGTAATAATGGTTGTGGTCTTGTAGACTATCTAATTCTTACAGCTCATAAATTACAAACATTTGGATGTCGAAAGAAAATGTACGGCCAATAGTTTTAAATTTACTATCAAAAATAGATAAAACAAAATCCAAAATCCAACAGATTATTTCCCTAGTACAAGAAACAAAGAAAAAAAATACATTTGATTACCAATAAAATTCACAAATAACCGGCCTCAGAAATGTCAATTATAGTTTATTTATTTATTTAATTTAATAGATCCTCAAGTCGAGTTGAAGCATATATATATACATACATATCCTCCTCCCATTTGCGTCAGCGTCCAAAATCCGAATCCTTACACCATTTGTGTCTGTCACCACCAAACCCTTCTTTTCTCAATTTGCTTTGTTTCCGAGACACGATTTGATTTCTTCGTCAAAAGAAGAAACCCACAACGAAAGTCTCGAAATTTCATATGATTATTCCGTTTTCTCATTGAAGATCCACGGCTAAAACAGTTTTTCGACTCTTCGATTTCACGTCAAAAAACGATTTTTATTCTTCTTCGGAGGGTTTAATAACCCTGTGATTGAATGGGTTCGGGTTTCTCTCTCTTTTACAATGGTTTATCGTCTTCGTCTTGTTCTGGGAATCGAGATCTGTTGAAGCCTGGTTTTGGGGATTTGCCGGAAAGTTGTGTGGCTTTGATCCTCAAGAATTTGGATCCGGTCGAGATCTGTCGATTCTCAAAGCTAAACAGGGCTTCTCGTTCTGCTTCCTGGGCTGATTTCGTCTGGGAATCGAAGCTTCCTCCAGATTACAGGCTGATTCTCGAGAAAATCCTTGGTGGTTTCCCGGAAAAACTCTGCAAAAGAGATATCTATAATTTTCTCTCTCGGGTTAACTCCTTCGACGAAGGAACCAAGGTTTGTCCTTTTTTCATTGCTTCTCTCTGTATTTTTCTCGCCTTTTCGGAATTTGTTTGGAAAATTGAGGGGTTTCAGAAGATTTTTGGGGATTCTTCTTTTTTTGTAAAATGATTCGCATGAAACAAAATTTTTCATTCTGCGATTTAAAGTAGAGAAGAAAGCTTTTAAGTTTTTGATTAGATTTTTGATATTTTGCTGCAGAAAGCTTGGGTGGATAAACGAACCAGTGATCTCTGTTTATGCATATCGGCCAAGGGATTATCAATCACTGGGATTGATGATCGGAGATACTGGAGCCACATTCCGACTGATGAATCTCGGTGAGGATTCTTACTCACCATTGTTTTTTTTTCTTTCTTTCTTTCTCATCAGTGCTCAAACTCAAATCAGCAAATTGTCTCTTCTGACTGTATTTTTTAATATTGTCTTCATTGGATCATGTGATAAATCTCATAACTTTCATTGCGTTTTGCATAGTTGATTGATTCCTTGCATCAAATTCTTCAATATTATGTTGATTTTTACCCTTTATTGATTGGCTGTTCAGAGTTTGGTTTTTGTAGTTTCTGGTCAAAGTTTGTATTCTCCAGTGTTACCAAATTAGTGAAGAAGATTCATATTTGCGATGATTCATATAGTAAAGGTTATAACTTTTAATATATGTTTTGTGTCACTGTATGATTCTTCATTTGACAAAACCCTTTTGTTGATTCCTGCAGATTTTCTTCAGTAGCTTATGTTCAGCAAATCTGGTGGTTTGAAGTCGATGGAGAAATCGATTTCCCGTTTCCAGCTGGAACCTACAGCGTCTTCTTCAGGCTGCACCTAGGCAAACCGGGAAAGCGGTTTGGTTGGAGGGTTTGCAACACTGAACAGATTCATGGCTGGCACATTAAACCGGTTCGATTTCAGCTCTGGACCGAAGATGGTCAGCACTCCTCATCTCAGTGCATGTTGACCGAATCAGGAAGCTGGAATCATCACCATGCTGGTGACTTTGTGGTCGGGAAATCGAAGAGTTCGTCGACGAAGCTAAAGTTCTCGATGACTCAGATCGATTGTACGCATACCAAAGGCGGGTTATGTGTTGATTCTGTACTTGTGTATCCGAGCTCGTGCAAGGACCGGTTGAGGCGGATTTAAAAGTCTCAAACCGGAGAGTTTGGTTTAGTTAAGAGGTTATTAAAGCTGTTTTTTTTTTAATATAAAAAAATAGTTTTCTTATAACCTTTTTGTAGAATATTTGGGAGAGAGGGGGGTAAATTATAAACTTAATGTAAAATAGTGAAGAGGGTAATTAGGATCTTTGTTTCATAATTTAGGTTCAATGTAAACTTGAGACTGAAGTTGAAGAGTTATGTAACTTTATTTCTCACTGGAACTGCTTTTTTTTTGTGGGAAGTAAAACGCAGCGTGTCATTTAGACCGGAGTGAATGAAATTGAACCGGTTTATAGAGAAACGACTATTAACGAGTAGCCTATAAATCTGGTCATCTTGAATTTTTTAAGAGTTAACAAATACTATATTAGAAAATCAGAGGAAAACTTGATAAATTGAACAAAGGTAAACAAAGATATTAAAAAGTCAGAAAAGCTTGATAAACCTCTTTAATACGAGCTAATAATTAACCATGGTTTACGCAGAAGTTTTAAGATGACCAGATTTCTGAGAACCGACATTGAACCGGTTCAAAGTTACTCGGATGATTTGATTCTATTTCTAGGGCACTAATCTTTTTTTCGGCAACATTTGATATTTATTGGAATCAACTTTCTGAAGCAAAAAATTTGAGAGAAGATGAGGAGATGGGTTGCGATTACGGGCAAGAGGTTTCTTCATCGGCATGCTATGGTGAAAGGTAATCCTCGAATTTCTCCTGCTCTTTGCGGTTTCCGCTGCTGGGGACGAGATTTCTCAGGTCTCAGTGATGATTACAGAGAGATTTTGAGAAATGGGCTTCATGATATAAAGCTAGACGATGCCGTTGATTTGTTCGGTGAGATGGTAAAGTCTCGTCCACGCCCTTCGATTGTTGATTTCAGTAAATTGTTGAGCGCCATCGCCAAGATGAAGAAGTATGATGTTGTCATCTCTCTCGGCGAGCAGATGCAAATGTTGGGGATTTCACATAATCTGTATACTTACAGTATTTTCATCAACTGCTTCTGCCGCTCCTCTCAGCTCTCTCTCGCGTTAGCTATTCTTGGGAAGATGATGAAACTCGGCTATGATCCCAGTGTTGTCACGCTTAACTCGCTTCTTAATGGTTTCTGTCACGCTAATAGGATTTCTGACGCTGTAGCTTTGCTTGATCAGATGGTGGAAATGGGATACAAACCTAATACCGTCACATTCAACACTCTGATCCATGGGCTTTTTCTCCATAACAAAGACTCAGAAGCAGTGGATTTAGTTGAACGGATGGTACTGAAAGGGTGTCAACCAGATCTGATTACTTACGGTGTGGTAGTGAATGGAGTATGTAAGAGAGGTCATACTGATTTGGCTTTGAATCTGCTCAAGAAAATGGATTCGGACAAATTAGAGCCGGATGTTGTGATCTACAACACAGTCATTGATGGTCTCTGCAAACACAAACATGTGGATGATGCACTCGGCCTATTCAGTGAAATGGAGAACACAGGGATTAGACCTGATGTTTTCACCTACAGCTCCCTCATAAGTTGCCTTTGTAACTATGGAAGATGGAGCGATGCCTCTCGACTACTAAGCGATATGATCGAGAGGAAAATCAACCCCGATGTGGTTACGTTCAGTGCATTGATAGATGCGTTTGTGAAAGAGGGGAAACTTTTGGAGGCCGAGAAATTGTATGAGGAGATGATTAATAGGTCTATAGATCCTGACATTTTTACATACAATTCACTGATCAACGGGTTTTGCATGCACGATCGTCTAGAGGAGGCCAAGCAGATGTTTGCTTTGATGGTTAGCAAGGATTGTCTCCCAAATGTAGTAACATATACTACTCTCATACATGGATTTTGCAAGTCTAAGAGGGCAGAGGATGGCATGGAACTCTTTCGTGAGATGTCTCAAAGAGGATTGGTTGGCAACACAATCACTTACAACACTCTTATCAAAGGGTTTTTCCAATCTGGCGACTGTGAGAATGCTCAGGAAGTTTTCAAGCAGATGGTTTCTGGTGGTGTACCTCCTGATATTTGGACATACAGCATTTTGTTAGATGGACTTTGTAATAACGGAAAGCTCGAGAACGCTCTGGTCATCTTCAAAAAAATGCAAAAGAGTGAAATGGAACTCGATATTTTCACATATACTATCATCATTGAAGGGATGTGCAAGGCTGGTAAAGTGGAAGATGCTTGGGATCTGTTTAGTAATCTCAGCCACAAAGGAGTGAAGCCTAATGTTGTAACCTACACAACAATGATCTCTGGATTGTGTAAGAAAGGCTTAATGCAGGAAGCGAATGCCTTGTTTAAAGAAATGAAAGAAGATGGGCCTCTCCCAAATGACTGTACATATAATACACTGATTAGGACATACCTCAGAGATGGTGACAAAGCAGCATCAGCTGAACTTATCAAGGAAATGAGGAGTTATGGATTCTCAGGAGATGCTTCGACAATAAGTTTGGTCTCTAATATGATAGGATCAGACAAAAGCTTTCTGAACATGCTCTCTTAAAACAGTTTATCCACGAGAGAAGAGGAGTGGTAGAGCAAGTTTCTTGCAGGCAAGTTTCAAAGTGTTAACAGTAGTGAGAAGAATAACATGTTGGATTGGTGAATGTTACTCTAGAACCAATGCTGTTGTTATTCATCTACGTTTTCCATATCAATGACCCAGTTTGCATCATAAAGAGGCTCTACACACTCATAACAATGGAATAGTCACCTTAGAGGAATTGAGAATCGGTCTTCTTAAACTTGGTTCTAAGATCTCTCTATCTCTCTCTGCCAACAATTTGTGTTGAGTCTACTGGTTTTTGTTACTTAAATTTCTTTAATTGGTTAATGATGTGGTGTACTGAATTTCTAGATGTCCTTACTCGTGTGATAGTTTTTGTTCTTTTAGATCACGAAGGAAGTAAGCTTAGATCTTTTAGTAAGTGCTCGTTCTTTGATAAAATCGGATTTAATCTTATAGTGTTTTGCATCATGAGAAGAATCTGTTGAAGCCTAATGAGATCTGTTGAAGCCTAATGAGCTTCCTCCAGATTACAGGCTGATTCTCGAGAAAATCCTTGGTGGTTTCCCGGAAAAACTCTGCAAAAGAGATATCTATAATTTCCTCTCTCGGGTTAACTCCTTCGACGAAGGAACCAAGGTTTGTCCTTTTTTCATTGCTCCTCTCTGTATTTTTCTCGTCTTTTCAGAATTTGTTTGGAAAGTTGAGGGTTTTCAGAAGAATTTTGGGGATTCTTCTTTTTTTGTAAAATGATTCGCATGAAACAAAAATTTTCATTCTTCGATTTAAATTAGAGAAGAAAGTTTTTAAGTTTTTGATTAGATTTTTGATATTTTGCTGCAGAAAGCTTGGGTGTATAAACGAACCAGTGATCTCTGTTTATGCATATCGGCCAAGGGATTATCAATCACTGGGAATTGATGATCGGAGACACTGGAGCCACATTCCGACTGATGAATCTCGGTGAGGATTCTTACTCTTATAAAGGGATTATGCAAGTGTAAGAAGGTAGAAGATGCTATGGAACTCTTCCGCGAGATGTCTTAAAGAGGATTGGTTGGCGACACATTCACTTACAACACTCTCATCAAAGGGTTTTTCCAGTCTGGCGACTGTGAGAATGCCCAACAAGTTTTCAAACAGATGGTTTCTGGTGGTGTGCCTCGTGATATTATGACATACAACATTCTGTTGGATGGGCTTTGTAATAACGGGAAGCTCGAGGAAGCATTGGTCGTATTCCAAGATATGCAAAAGAGTGAAATGGAACTCGATATTTTCACATATAATATTGTGATTAAAGGGATGTGCAAGGCTGGTAAAGTGGAAGATGCTTGGGGGTTGTTTTGCATCCTCAAAGGAGTGAAGCCTGATGTTGTAACCTACAATACAATGATAACAGGATTTTGTGGGAAAGGTTTTAAGGAGGAAGCGGATGCGTTGTATAGACAAATGAAAGAAGACTAGATTCTCCCAGATGAGTGTACGTATAATACGCTGTTTTGGGCACGCCTTTGAGTTGGTGACAAAGCCGCATCAGCAGAACTCATCAAGGAAATGAGGAGTTTTGGATTCTCAGGAGACGCTTCGACAATAAGCTTGGTTTTTCATATGTTGCATGATGGGAGATTGTACAAAAGCTTTCTTGACTTACTTTCTTAAAGCATCCTGGAGGTGAATCAGATCTTTCTTTTTTTTTATGTTGATTTTCTACTGATAACATCTCAACGAAGTCGTTCTCATGTTATATGAGTCTCTTAACTTATGACTCGCACTGTTTTTTGTGTATTTCCTTGCGAACACACTTTTTTTAACACTAGATCAGTGCATGATTGTGGTTTTCCTTTTAGATTTTGTTTCAAACCAAACGTATATTATAATCTCTGATTGTTTAGTCAAATTGTATTTCTCGATTCTGTTTTCTCCGTATACAAGTTTTTTTGATTTTGTGTTTCTTGTAGAAATTTAAATTCAGACAGACCAAGTTTTGCTACTAATAACTCTGAGACTGAGACATTGTTAAGCCATGATTTTTTAAATGAAAATTTGAAACAGGTGTTTACATTCATTAATTATAGTCATCCTGAAATAAGGATTTGATTAGAACTCTGGGTTGGTTTGAGAAGAAGAAGAAAGACCTTAAATGTTTCAGACAGAAGCGCCTTCTTGAACCAATTAGCTACTAATCTTTCTTCACATAGTGGATTCAAATAACCGGGAATTAAATTGGTTCGATGATTAAATTGATCAACCCGATTTGATCAGTCGTAAATAACGCTTAAGAAACCCAAAATGAAATCTTGTCAGTGTCCAACAACCATAAAATGTTATTTTTTAAAGAAATGGTTACCATAATGATCTCAGGCATATGTAAGAAAGGTTTAAAGCAGGAAGCAGATGTTCTTTGTGTATTTCATTATTAGGTTACACTCCCAATCCAACGGAAGAGAAGAAGAGACCTATTTCGTAAATAACTGGATTTCTCAGACCTTGATTTTAATCCAAGACTTGACATTGAACCGGTTCTAGATATATCACTCATGCTTGTTGAAGCCTGGTTGTTCATGGGATTGATTCGCCGGAAAGATGAATAAACTCCGGTCTTGCTGATTGAGTTTTCAGATAATCTGATTCGGTTTTTGTAGTTTCTGAACTAAGTTTGTATTTTTTTCCGGTGACCGGTGTTTATTCATCTTTGACGGTTTAAAGCTATAGTGTGACAGGAAATACAGTCCGGTTTATAATATTTCCCTTGGTTTATCTTATTTTTCTTGGTTTAGCAATTTTAAATCTCGGTTTAGTTGGTTTGTTGTTTGTGAACACTTTATGTAAGGCAAAATTTTGCTAATCGGGAAACCTAATCAAAAACAAAACAAGTTATAAAGTTACATATATCCTTTGAAATATTTGCTGAAAAAATAGTTAATTAAATTAACTAAATTACTAAACAAGGCTTAAAATCTAAAAGTAAATCTTTTTTTATTAACATCTACTTCATTCAATTTAAAAAACGGATCCAAAAGTAAATCTTTAGAAATAAAAAAGGGTTATGAAAGAAGTCAGTCACTTTTCCGTCCACTGAGTAACTAATCAAATCACTCTCTCTCTCTTCTCCGGAGAAAAAGTCTTCAGACTGTAAAATGATGGGCGGTGGTGGCGGAGGAGGTAACGGAGGAGACGCTGAGCGTTGGCTAGCTACGGCGGAGAAGCTACTGTTATCCGGCGACCTAAACGGTTCGAAAACCTACGCGATCCGCGCATGCGAGGCCGATCACTCCCTCGTAGACCACGCCGAGCTAATCCTCGCCGTCGCCGATACTCTAATCGCCGGTGAATCTCGAATCCGAGGGAGCACCGCGGATCATCCAGACTGGTACGCCGTTCTCCGCCTCGTTCGTCTCACTCACAACCCCGAACTCGTCGCGACTCAGTACAGCAGGCTCGCCGTGTTGCTCAACCCGAGTCGGAATCGGTTTCCGTATTCCGACCAAGCTTTCAGGCTGATCTCCGATGCGTGGTACGTTCTCTCCGATCCTTCTAGAAAGGCAGTGTACGATAGGGAGCTGCAGCTGAGTCAGTTTGGGCAACTCGGTCAATTAGGGTTTCAGCTCTTCAATCAGCCGCCACAATCTCCCCAGCATCAGCAACAGCAACATCAAGAATCGCCTCAGCACCAAACGATGTCGTTTCAGAGCCAGCAATTACCGTTTCAGCTTCATCAACAGCCTCAGCAACATCCACATTTTGCTCAGCCTCAGCAACAAAGATCACAATTTGATCAACAGCTAATGCAATCACAGTCGTTGCAGGAGCAGCAACAAGCATCTTGGCGTCGTCAACAGTTTGGTCAAGAGCAAAGTGAGCCAATCAGGAGTGGTTCGAGTAGTAGTGGTAGAGATTGGAAACTCCCTGTGGAGGAAGAGAGATTGATAAATTTGAACAATGCAACAGAAAGGGTACAATCTAGTCGTCGTTTCCATGAGCCTGATCGGTCCTCTAGTGGTAGATCCTATGAGGCATCATCTTATAGGTCTCCTTCAACTGATTTGACGTGGCCGTCGAAGCCTGCTCCGACGTCTGAGCATGTATCATGGCAATCTTCTGAGCCGGCTAGGCAATTTCAGCCGTCTAGGTCCAATGTAGCTGCTCAACTCTCGCTGCTAACTTCCGACCAACCTTCTGAGATACAAGCTCGCTCACATTCAGTCTCTAAACCGCAGCCGGTCGCTAAGCCGCCTCCGGTCTCTAAGCCATTCCCGATGTCTCAGTCACCATTGACCTCTAACCCTTTCCCAGTTTCTCAGCCACCACCTACCTCTAAGCCACTCCCGATGTCTCACTCTCAGTCATCACAAAACGCTAAGCCGTTCCCTGTGTCTCAGCCATCACAAAAGTCTAAGCCGTTCCCTGTGTCTCAGCCATCACAAAAGCCTAAGTCTTTCCCTGTGTCGCAGCCATCACAAAACTCTAACCCATTCCCGGTGTCTCAGCCATCACCGACCTCTATACCATTCCCGGTGTCCCAGCCACCACCGACCTCTAACCCATTCCCGGTGTCCCAGCCACCACCAGCCTCTAAGCCATTCGCCGTACCTCAGCCACCACCAGCCTCTAAGCCATTGCCGGTATCACAGCCACCACCCACATCTAGGCAATTCCCGGTATCTCAGCCACCACCAACATCTAACCCATTTCCAGTATCTCAGCCACCCACAACTTCTAAGCCATTGCCGGTATCTCAGCCACCTGCAATCTCTAAGCCATTGCCGGTGTCTCAGCCACAACAGGCATTTCAATCAACCCGTCCCTTTCAGCCACCTGAAGCCTCTAGTTCTCCTTCTCCATTGCCTCCTGTCTTCAATACAACTCAATCATTCCAGCCACCTCCGGTCTCTACTACTCCCTCTCCGGTTCCAGCGGTCTCTACTGATCCATCTCCGCCTCCGGCTGTCTCTCAGCCAACTTGGGTCCCTAACCAAACACCATCTACTGAACAGACTCCAAATAGCGGGGCTGCAAGATCCGATTCTGACCCAAAGGTCCCAAGTTTCTGGACGACTTGTCCTTACTGCTTCGTGCTCTACGAGTATCCCATCCTTTACGAGGAGAGCGTGCTTCAGTGCCAAACTAAGAGCTGCAGGAGAGCTTATCAGGCGGTGAAGGTTCCTTCTCCACCGCCAATTGCTGGAGAAGATAGTTACTATTGCTGTTGGGGTTTCTATCCAATAGGATTCGCAGAGATGACTAAATTCCCAGTCAATGATTTACCCAAATCAGCACCAAGAGGTTTCCCAACGGCGGCTAAGTTCCCAGGCAATGTTTTACCCAAATCAGCACCTAAAAAGCCCTCTCCAAAGGTATATTATTACGAGGACGAAGATGATGGTGATGATGATTCATACATAGATTCTGATCCTAGTGAAGAGGAGGATGATGATGACGACGACGACGACTGGCAGATGAATGGAACAAAAAGGAGAAAGAATGTGAAGCAGAAAGCGTCGACAAAACCGAAACTTGGAAGAACTCGAAAAGTAATCGAAGTTGATTGAGTAAAATCGGGTAGGAAAGGAAACAGAAGAGAAACAAATTCAGAATCAAAACGTTTCTGGTTGGAAGTAAGGCTTCTCTAACAAATGGTTGTTGTACTTGTTGTTGTAGTAGTAGTGTTAGCGTAAAATATCTTGCTTCTGCGGTTTCCATGAAAGTTGCGTTTTGTTCTTTTAATGCTCTCTAGATCGGTGGTTAGGTCGGTCTGAGCGGTTTGGGTGTTTTAAGGTTAGAAGCAATGGTTGTAGTATTTTGTAATGTTTTGGTGCCTCTTTTTATATTAATGTAGTTATGGAAAGACGTGGAGAATCTTTTTTGATAAGTTAGGGTTTTGATTCAAATGAAAAGAGGCTTTTCGTTTTTAGTTATTTCCCTCTTTGTTACTACCGTCACAGTGGTCATCACTATTTTGTCAAAAAAGGATCCAGAGAAGTTAGGGAAAACATGAGAATCTGATTCGAATTGATTTGTTTGGCCGGTCAAAGCAAATGCAGTGTTGCAGAAGAGTCTCTCTCAAGATTCTCCAATCTCCGGATTCTCGGTGAATCTCTGGATTGGGTTTATCTATCTTATTTTCCTGCTTCATACAGACAAAGTTACCACTTTTAAATATGGTAGAAAGGAAAACCAAGCCTGATGTTGTGACTTACAGTGCATTGATCAATGCTTTTTTCAAAGAAGGGAGGTTGTTTGAGGCTGAAGAATTATACGATGAGATGCTTCGAAGTGGTATATTTCCTGATACAATCACATATAGTTCAATGATTGATGGATTTTGCAAGCATAATCGTCTAGACGAAGCGAAACAGATGTTTGATTCGATGGCTAGCAAGGGCTGCTCTCCGGACGTAGTCACTTTAAATACTCTCATAGACGGATGCTGTAAGGCTAAAAAGATTGATGATGGAGTGGAGCTTCTCCATGAGATGTCGAGAAGAGGATTAGTTCCTGATACGTTTACTTACAATACTCTTATTCATGGGTTCTGTAACGTGGGCGATCTTAATGCTGCTCAAGACCTTTTCCAGGAGATGATTTCCCATGGTGTGCGCTGTGATATCGCAACTCTTTAACACTTTGGTGGACGGTCTCTGCAATAACGGGAAACTGGAAAAGGCGCTGGAAATGTTCAAGGTTGTGCAGAAGAGAAAGATGGATCTTGATGCTAGTCACCCCTTCACTGGTGTGGAACCTAATGTTAAAACTTACAATATACTGATCAGCGCATTTTTCAAAGAAGAAAAGTTCTTTGAGGCTGAGGAATTATACGCAGAGAAGCATCGAATAGGTATAGTCTCTGATACTGTAACCTATAACTCAATGATCGATGGATTCCGCAAGCAGAAACGCTTAGATGAGGCCAAACAGATGTTTGATTCCATGGCTAGCAAGGGCTGCTCTCCGGACGTAGTCACTTTAAATACTCTCATAGACGGATGCTGTAAGGCTAAAAAGATTGATGATGGAGTGGAGCTTCTCCATGAGATGTCGAGAAGAGGATTAGTTCCTGATACGTTTACTTACAATACTCTTATTCATGGGTTCTGTAACGTGGGCGATCTTAATGCTGCTCAAGACCTTTTCCAGGAGATGATTTCCCATGGTGTGCGCTGTGATATCGCAACTCTTTAACACTTTGGTGGACGGTCTCTGCAATAACGGGAAACTGGAAAAGGCGCTGGAAATGTTCAAGGTTGTGCAGAAGAGAAAGATGGATCTTGATGCTAGTCACCCCTTCACTGGTGTGGAACCTAATGTTAAAACTTACAATATACTGATCAGCGCATTTTTCAAAGAAGAAAAGTTCTTTGAGGCTGAGGAATTATACGCAGAGAAGCATCGAATAGGTATAGTCTCTGATACTGTAACCTATAACTCAATGATCGATGGATTCCGCAAGCAGAAACGCTTAGATGAGGCCAAACAGATGTTTGATTCCATGGCTAGCAAGGGCTGCTCTCCGGACGTAGTCACTTTAAATACTCTCATAGACGGATGCTGTAAGGCTAAAAAGATTGATGATGGAGTGGAGCTTCTCCATGAGATGTCGAGAAGAGGATTAGTTCCTGATACGTTTACTTACAATACTCTTATTCATGGGTTCTGTAACGTGGGCGATCTTAATGCTGCTCAAGACCTTTTCCAGGAGATGATTTCCCATGGTGTGCGCTGT
>JAHZTW010000001.1:188100608-188170950 GCA_020283515.1 Alliaria petiolata | reverse complement strand
GGGCACACCTCAGAGATGGTGACAAAGCAGCATCAGCTGAACTCATCAAGGAAATGAGGAGTTGTGGGTTCTCAGGAGATGTTTCGACAATAAGTTTGGTCAAAGATATGTTGTATGATGGGAGACTGGACAAAAGATTCCTTGATATGCTTTCTTAAAACAGTTTCGTCATCCTCGAGCGAAAAGTTGTGAGGTGAATCAACTGTTCTGCTGCTCTTCTAATGACAGACATTTTTGCATCTACTTTCCGTTGCTGTTTTGTCCAAGTTTCAGGAATTTGACGATTTAATTATTGTCGAGGTAGGTTTCAGGCAAGAGTTGATCCAAACACTTGCTCACGCAATATCAATGTTGAGAACTTAAAAGAAGCCCCCTTCAAGAAGATTTCAGATTTTATTTATATTGAGAATAGGCTATAACACAAGTAACTGAGGTTCATGAATGTCTTATAAGTCTCTTTTGATAACTAAGCATCATCAATTGCAGTTTTGAAGATGCAAGATCTGTTCTTGTTCTTGAGATTTTAAGATTCCAGGTTCTTTACAGCATTAATGATCTCTACCATAGCATTTGATCAAAGGCTGACCAAAATCTATCATAAAGCTCTGTTTTGAATTCGTGGATTGAATCTTTTGTAATTTTAGTTCTATTCTGTTCAAATAATTAACCCCGTTTGTTTTTTCATTCTCGGTTCTGTGATGCATATAAAAGATTTCTGAATTTGTTTCTCATAGGTTTCAGTAGAGTTTTGGGAATATTTCTGTTAAGTGATTCGCATGAACATTTTGGAAATTAAACAGAATAAATATCTGAAGAATATAGAAATTCTTCTTCTGCGATTCAAACTAGTATAGTCTAGAAAATTCTCTCTAATGCTTGATTTGATTTTTTTGGTAATTTCTGCAGAAAGCTTGGGTAGATGATCGGAGATACCCAGTAAACTAGTCTTGAAGAATCTAGTTTAGATGTTGGTGTCATTCATATATCCTTGTCCAAACCTGTTACTACCTGAATCCTTTCAATTCATCAGAAAGAACAGCTGAGGTAAAAGAAGACTTATCATCTCGAGCTGACTGTAGTAGAAATTATGTAACAATTCGGTGTATTTCTGTTGTCTCAAGCCAATATTTTCTGCTGTCTTCAATAGAGAGATAGCTCTTTGAGACTCTGCGGTTAAAACAGAGGATACCAAGTGATCTCCTTCGTGGTAGAAAAGGTCAAAGGGTGTCTAAAACATGAAAGAAGCCTCTACAAGGAAACTGAAACCGTTGTTTGGAAACGTAATCCTGGAACTACTACTCCGTTGTTTAGTCTTTGTGGTTTATGTTGCTGGGGAAGCGCTTTGTCTAGTGCCAGTGATTACAGAGAGATCTTGAGAAATTGTCAAGTCTCGTCTCTCGTCCATGTCCCTTCCATTGTTGATTACCAAGTCCAACAAGTGTGATGCAAAAAGGTTTGTATGCGTCTTTCAAATGCAGATACAGGAGCTTCCTTATAAGACGAGATTGGTTGTTCTATATATTCTTTTCCAGATGCCAAAGATCCTTTCTTCTCAGAACAAGACCTGAGCATTTCAGATTGGTTTAGATCTTTCTTTCTTATATACGCTGATGTTTTTTATTTTTATTTTGATCTTTCTGGTCCTGTCCATAGTAATATATGCGTTGATTTCTTTTTGACTAATTTCTTTGTAATTTTGACAATGATTAATATGACTTTGAAATGCTTCTTCGTTTTGAATTGCTGCTGCCTGCTGGTAAAGAAAATTGTAGACCAGTGTTTCAATTAAACCGGTTCGGAAAACTTAGAGACTGTTAATTTGATTAAAAATATATTTTGATAGATTTGTATTCGTCGGATCTAAACCAATCAGAATCAAAAATAATCAGAGGAAATGATCAAAAAAATGCAAACCGGGTAAAACCCCAAAAGAGGCTTACTAAACCGGACACGCACACGCACACGCGCACACTCTCACTCTTCTCTCGAGTCTTCTTCTCTCGTTTCGGGTTTGTTTACAGAGCCAAATCACACCACCTGAGATCCAAATCGAAGAAGATGAGGTTTGCGATTGCGTCTACGGACAGACGATTTTTTCATCGGAATCTCCAGGGGAAAGGTAATCCTGAAACTGCTCCTCCCTCGATTTCCATTTGCTGGAGACGATCTTTCGTTTCAGGTGCTAGGTATGATTACAGAGAGAAGATTAGAGGTGGGTTTCTACTTGATATAAAGCTAGATGATGCAATCGGTTTGTTCGGTGAGATGGTCAAGTCTCGTCCTTTTCCTTCCACCATTGATTTCAATAAGTTGTTGAGTGCCATCGCGAAGACGAAGAAGTACGATGTTGTCATCTCTCTCGGCGAGCAGATGCAAATGTTGGGGATTTCACATAATCTCTATACATACAATATCTTCATCAACTGTTTCTGCCGCTCCTCTCAGCTCTCTCTCGCGTTAGCTATTCTTGGGAAGATGATGAAACTCGGCTATGATCCCAGCGTTGTCACGCTTTTCTCGCTTCTCAATGGATACTGCCACGGGAATAGGATTTCGGATGCCGTAGCTTTGTTTGATCATATGGTGGAAATGGGATTTAAACCTTATACTTTCACATTCATTACTCTTATCCATGGGCTTTTTCTCTATAACAAAGTCTCAGAAGCTGTGGTTTTAGTTGAACGTATGGTTCTGAAAGGGTGTCAACCAGATCTGATTACTTACGGTGTGGTAGTGAATGGAGTATGTAAGAGAGGTCATACTGATTTGGCTTTGAATCTGCTCAAGAAAATGGATTCGGACAAATTAGAGCCGGATGTTGTGATCTACAACACAGTCATTGATGGTCTCTGCAAACACAAACATGTGGATGATGCACTCGGCCTATTCAGTGAAATGGAGAACACAGGGATTAGACCTGATGTTTTCACCTACAGCTCCCTCATAAGTTGCCTTTGTAACTATGGAAGATGGAGCGATGCCTCTCGACTACTAAGCGATATGATCGAGAGGAAAATCAACCCCGATGTGGTTACGTTCAGTGCATTGATAGATGCGTTTGTGAAAGAGGGGAAACTTTTGGAGGCCGAGAAATTGTATGAGGAGATGATTAATAGGTCTATAGATCCTGACATTTTTACATACAATTCACTGATCAACGGGTTTTGCATGCACGATCGTCTAGAGGAGGCCAAGCAGATGTTTGCTTTGATGGTTAGCAAGGGTTGTCTCCCAACCGTGGTGACTTATAATACTCTTATCAATGCATTTTGCAAGTCCAAGAAGGTAGAAGATGCTATGGAATTCTTTCGCTGAGATGTCTCGAAGAGGATTAGTTGGCGACACAGTCACCTACACCACTCTTATCAAAGGGTTTTTCCAATCTGGCGACTGTGAGAATGCCCAACAAGTTTTCAAGCAAATGGTTTCTGCTGGTGTGCCTCGTGATATTATGACATACAGCATTTTGTTGGATGGGCTTTGTAATAACGGGAAGCTAGAGAAGGCACTGGTCATATTCCACGATATGCAAAAGATTGAAATGGAACTTGATACTGTCACATATAATATTGTGATTAAAGGGATGTGCAAGGCTGGAAAAGTGGAAGATGCGTGGGATTTGTTTAGTAGCCTCGGCCTTAAAGGAGTGATGAAGCCTAATGTTGTAACCTACAATACAATGATCTCAGGATTTTGTGGGAAAGGCTTAAAGCAAGAAGCGGATGCCTTGTTCAGAGAAATGAAAGAAGATGGGCCTCTCCCAGATAGCGGTACCTATAATACGCTGATCCGGGCACGCCTTGGAGCTGGTGACAAAGCCGCATCAGCAGAACTCATCAAGGAAATGAGGAGTTGCGGCTTCCGTGGAGATGTTTCGACAATAAGCTTGGTTTTTCATATGTTGCATGATGGGAGATTGGACAAAAGCTTTGTGGACATGCTTTCTTAAGCAGTTTAGTCTATCCTCGAGAGAATAGTCTGAGCAAGCTCCCTTGAAAGCAGCATCTGTGAGGAAAATCAACTCTTTATGTTGCTTTTGTATTGACTGCTTGTCAATTTTCTGGATTTGGAAGAAGACTTTAAACTCAGTTTTCTCAAAACTATACGAAAGACCCTTTTTTGGTTGAAAATTGAGATAAATGCATGACTTTTTCTGATAGAAAGCAGCTTTTTATTTGACACAAGCGCAAAGAGATATGTACAAATAATAGTGAACAAAAATTAGAAAGCTAAAATGCATTTTGATTTGAAAGCCAAAAAAAGAAAAAAAAAGAAAAACTTATTCGATTCATATAAAGTTTTCAGATTCCCTTTGGAGCCACACCAACGGAGTTCAATGTCTCTGCATTTCGAGGCCTTTCGAGTTCACATGCACACACACACACACACACACAAAAAACAAATGACGATTTCAATTTTGGTGTTGCAAAATCAAGATCAAACCAAATCCATAAGAACTTAAAAATTTGAATTTTAACCCGGTCATTGAACATACGTGGTGAATGGGTTAGGTCTGGTGGGATCAGTTAAGATAGCACCGGACTTATCTTGAATCTGACCAACTTTCCGTAGCCAAGACTTGTTGATAAATTTGTCGGCGGAGGCGACACAATTGATCGGATCATCGACCTCCGCGACAGCCGCTCTTCTGTTCTTCCTTGTACTGACCGCCGGAGAATGTACAAGCTGCTGCTTGAGGCTGTGTCCGGCCATAGCAACCGCTAGTGCAACAAAACCTCCTATTATAGCCACTGGTGCAAACTCTCCCGTTACTGAGAACCTATTTGAAAAATAAAAATCCCATTTGATCAAATATATATGTTTCTTTAATGGTTTCATCCTTTATTTTTGTGTGTTATACAAAATATTTAAATTCTTAGCTATAGTTTTGAGAAGAGGATACTAATTACTAATCAAATCTTTATGTTGGGAAAGAATAATGAAATTCAAAAAAGCAAACTCACATGTATATAATCAGTAAATCTCTTACTTGTTATATGTTTGTTTGGCGTCATTGGCGACTGTGGTCGCGAAGCGACGAGAGCCACCTATTTGGTTGCTGACCGATCGCAATTGGCTCTACAAAACATAAAATAAAACAGTTTTACAAAAATAAATAAATACAAATCTTACTGTTCGTCGACATTTTAAATTTAAATAGGTTTGAAAGAAATTAAACTTACGGTGATTCTGAAAGCCATCTCGGTGAAATTTAATTATTTGACTTGGAGTTGGGAAGCTTGAAGATGAAAGATCGATTATATACACGGTGGGGAATGGGGATGAGACTATTTAGGATCTTTGTAACTAAAAATGGAGAAATTTTCAAAATGGCATCTTATTTTTAGTACAAAAATTAAATCTCATCCATTAAAATTTGACTCTTTTTAGTACCAATGGTTAATGCTAATAAAAACACACACAAAAAAAAAGATCAGAAATTTTCTCTTCTCCTATAGAATTTAGTCGGAGTAAAAAAAGAAAGAGTAAATTTATCCTTTTTTGGGGCTTATCATGATGTCATGTAAGTTAAGAAAGAAATGTTGTCAAGTAAAAAAAAGAGTGAAGGGGCCAAGAGTAAATTAACCTAAATCACCAAGAGAAAATGGTGATTTAGGTTAATGATTGATGTCACTTTTGCTTGAAGGATGTTGTTGCATGAAGAAGATTTCTGATTCTTTTTTCTTTTTCTTGGGTTCATCAAATCGTGAGAATAGGATACAAACCTAATGTTTTGTTCGACATTTCAATCATTGATAGTCTTTGCAAAATCCTAAGCGTAGATGATGTTCTCATCAAGCTATTCGATGAAATAGAAAACATAGAAATTCGACCATATGTTGTGTTACATATACACATCTTTATTGATAATGATTTAGGTAGTTGTATAATGGATTGATGCCACTCAATTACTGGGCGATATGACCAAACGAAAAATTAGCCCTGACATCATTTCCTTCAACATTTTAGTAAATGCATACGTTAAAGCGGAAAATTTTTAGAGATTAAAGAGTCTATTGATCTTGTTAGGTGGTCTTTGTGACCACACATGTGGCTACGAACCGACATAACTCATAACTCAAACACAGAATCTGAGGGAGAGAAAAATAAAATATTGTGTTTGTCGGGTAAGAATAAGATCACACTTTTCACAATTTTGAGAAGAACAACTTGGTTTCTCAAGCTTATCAAGGCAAAGTTCTTTCTCTAAAGTTGAAGTTTCATTCTAATATGGTACTACGTTGAGGAAATTTTCAATTTATAATCATGTGATAAACAACTACAAAATCAAACTTTAGGATATCGTTGTGTAATAGTTTATAAGGAAATATTATTCTCAGGATGGGTTATTCAACCATGTATTTTTTGATAAACTATATGAAAATTTTCTCAAACTAGCATAGATTTGAGATGTAGCTCCAAAACTAGAATAAAAATCATAAACTTATAGTTTTACCCTTTTTTATGTTGGTACATGTATATATAAGAAAACAATATCAAAATTAATGACAAAATAACATATATAGCTTTCGAGACAAACAAAAAAACAAAAATCCAGAGTTTTATAGATTTATATTTTAAAACAAGGGCAATTCTAACTTTACTACATTTTATGGTTTCTTTTCTAAAGTTACCACCAAAATCCAAATCTAGGTTTAACAAGGATTACTAAAAGTTTAGAAAGATTTAGTAAATGACTTGAGAACTCATAACTTTTATATAAAAAAATCTCAAACCTAAAGTTTGTAGAATTTTTTTTTCCAAAGTTCTGGTCTTTTTAAAACTAAAATTTCTTTTGTGGTATTTTAGGATATTTATTTTTTAACAAATAACATCATTAATTTTAAAAGATATGCAATTAATTTTTAAGCTTTATCACACAAAAAAATATTTGACTAAAATCCTATTTTGAAATAAATATATGGATTTTACCATATTGATGATGTTTGTATACATCTTTGTTATAACTTTGTTATTCTTTTCTACAACTGCATTCAAGCAAGATCTTTTCTAAAAACATTTTAATTAGTAAAACAATTCAAATTTGGAAAATTATTAGGTGATACACATTGGATTTTTTAGAGCTTTGTGATGCTATTTTTTAGAAACAAAAATGGAATGGCCAAAATATGATTTTATTAAATATATTTTTGATAGATTTTGCTCGGTATATTTTCTTTCTTTGATTTACCACCGCCTATTTTTTCTGTTTTCACATATTTTCAATTTGCTCTTGGTATTTGTTCTAACCCAGCTTTGATTATGTGAGACCGATAGTTTAGGAAATAGATAACCTTAAGCCTTGTAATTTTGTAAAACATCTTTCTTTTTCACACGTGAAGATGATGATCCATTCATAGTTAACATCGATTTGTTATTCTGGCAAATTGATCCGTTAGAATTTGCACCCCAAAAAACAAAAAAACACATGAAACTGCTAATCCCTGAAATATACCATGATTAAATTCATAAATTTAATAATTATTATATGTATTACGTCTTAAACATAACATCGTGATCAGATGATACATGTGAATATAATATGTGATTAAGCATACTATGAGCAAGAAAAAAAACATACAACTTTAACAAAAAAAAAGAAAAAAAACATACAAGGAGCGAAATAATTATTTGATTTATCTTAATTCAGACATATGTCTTATCGCTTTAGTTCTTATAACATGTCTCCGCACATTTTGCGACGCATGAGTCAAACTGGTCCTTATTATCTGTTGTCGTCACAAATTTCCAAAAAGAAAAGACAGAAAGATAAAATATAACTTAAGTTAGATCCAAAAAATTATAGCTTTGATTCTTTGAATATATTAAATATAATAATTAAGTATAAATACAAATATATTTATATATATATATGGTTTGAATAATCAAGTGAGGACATAAAATTCAGTTTTTCTTATTTGAAAAGAAAATTTAAATTTATGATCCACAGCCACTTGTATAATGTATTATCAATAGTTTAATACTAAATCTTCCACTGGTAAAAAGTCATTTCCAAATGATTAAGCTAACTTATGTACGTAGCTAGGTCCTTAATTAAATTCTGGGTATAAAAAGAAAAATTAATAATACAAAAAAGTAACAACTTACTTGGGTCTTTGCTATAGCTAGAGCAATGATGATCAACACCACAACTATACATGCAAGCATAAATGTCTTTGAGTGGCTTTGGTGAAGGAGAACTAGAATCTTGTTTAAAAGTAGGAGCCTCGGAAGAAGAAATAATAGTCTTAAAAGAGATATGATCTTGAGAAGGAGAAGGAGAAGGAGAGTGACGACCACATCTACTAGGAAATTCACATAAGGGACGATTTGCTTGAACCAAAATGTTCTGTATTCCCATGGTTACCATCATCACCATCATTAACATGGCTACACTTTTTGTGTTCATCATTTTGTTCTTTTCTCACAGAATACTTTAGATAATAGTTGAAATAGCTTTTTGTTACTTGTGAGTTGTGAACGTAGATGTTTGATTGCTTTGTTATGGGGATATATAAAGTAGGATGTGTGTAAGTTTGTTATATAGACGCTATGAAATTATTAAACAAATAATTCATAAATTATGAAGGTTCACTGTTCGATGTATTGTATCTATTTTTTATTTTTATAAATTTATACTGAGTATAAATCATCTAACAGTATAAGTCTTTTACAATGAATTTAAAGTTTTAAAATGTTATTCTAAGTTTGGATTACTAATATAATACGATTTATAGCAAAAAAAAAATTTTATTAGCTGTAGTGTGATAAATGGGAAGTATTGTGATTTTATTTGCATTTTAAGCTATTGAAACATCTATTATGATATTTTGAGTTTTTTTGTAGAATCAAATCATTAGAGATTGGCACATATCTCCCTCAAATCTGACATTTATATTATATTATATATATAGTTTTCTTAGAAACAAGTCATATTCAAAAACTCTGTTACTGTGGTTGATTAAGCGACGGCTATTTTGAAAATTTGCCAACTATGACAATTTTGACCTACTCGGCCAACAAATTAGTAATATCAAAAGAATTTATTTTTGGATTTTGAAAATTTAGAAACGGACGTTATGTTATAGATATATTGAGTAAAAATCACATAAAAACAAGTAAAATTGACATTTTGTTCAAAAAAAAAAAAAACAAAAAAAATTGACAATTATCGTTCAAAAAAATAAAGGCGGCGGCTGAGATTAGGTTTTTCGTGTTGCAACAAAAGGTAGAAGACGAAGGTATTTTAATAATTTTGCAATTCATTAAACAAATAATCGAATAAGACAAAGATATTTTAGTAATTTTGCAATTCATTAAACAAAAAAATAAAACAAAAATAACTCGAACTGGCGACTTGCAAGTTCTTTCAAACACTGAGAGCACACAAAAGATAGAAGACAAAGGTATTTTAATAATTTTGCAATTCATTAAACAAATAATCGAATAAGACAAAAGTATTTTAGTACTTTGCAATTCATTTATCAAAAAACGAAAAAAAATAACTAGAATTGGCGATTTGTACGCTCTTTCGAACACCGAGAGCTACTAAACCAAAGTATATCCGCATACTTTCTACAGTTGTTTAATATATATATATATATATATATATTTATTGATAAAATTAAAAAATTGATTAATCCATGTTTAATTTCTGATTAATTGATTGTGTATTAAGTTAGGATTGACCGTAGAGATATTTTATCAAAATAGCATGAGCTTGAGTTGGTTTTTGAATTTAGCATGAGGTGTGATGGCATGTATTGAAACATATGAAATATACCATCATTAATTTATTAATTTAATAATTATTATATTTATTATGTCTCATACCAAACATCATCATCAGATGATACATATGATTCTTCATGCCATGAGGAAGAAACAAAAAAACATACTAGGAGCTAAGTAATCATTTGCTCTTTGTTTTTTTTTTTTTTTTTTTTTAATCTGGACGTTCTTCTATGTACATGTGTTTGAACATTTTGTGACGCATGAGTCAAACTCCTCGACGTCTTCTGTTTCCATGGCAAGTTTCCAAAAAGAAAAAAATAATAGAATGACAAAAAAAATAACTTTAGTTAGATCCAAAAAATATAGTCTTGATTCTAGGAATATTAAATTGAATAAGTACAAACATATATATGTACATGATTTGAACTACCAAATGAGAAAATTAGATTCAGTTTTTCTTATTTGAAAAGATAATTAGTAATTTTAGATCCACAACTACAACTTGTATTATCAGTGGTTATATACAAACTCTATTCAAAACTATAAACCTAACATTTGAAACTTTTCAACTAACAAAAAAATAGTAATTAAATGATTAAGCTAGCTTATATACAAATATTAATCCTTAATTCAACGTTAGGTGTAATAAGAAGAAAAATTAACAATACGAAGAAGTGACAACTTACTTGGGTCTTTACCAAGGTGATAGCAATGATGAATAGAACAACCAAACTTGCAAAAGAAAACGTCCCCGTCTGAATTTGGTGAAGGAGAAACGGAATTTGGAGAAAGTTCAAAGCTGAAATCAGAGTCTGGTGAAGGAGAAGGAGATTCATCTTGTGAAGGAGAAGGAGATTCTGAAGAAGGATCAGATTCAAAAGAGCTATGATCTTGTGAAGGTGAAGGAGATTCCGAAGAAGGATCAGAGTCAAAAGAGCTATAATCTTGAGAAGGAGAAGGAGAAGAAGGTTCATGACGACCACATCTGCCAGGAAATTCACACATGGGACGATTTGCTTGAACCAAAATGTTATCCACTCCCATTATTACCATCATCACCATCATCAACATGGCTACACTTGTTTTGTTCATGATCATTTTGTTATTTTCTCAAAGAGTGTTAATTTTGATAATAGTTGAAGAAGTTTTTGTTACTTGTGAGTTGTGAATGTTGATGTTTGATTGCTTTGTTATGTGTCTATATATAAGAGGATGTGTGAAAGTTTTTGGTATAGGTGATAAGAAATTATTAAAGTGAAATGTCAAAGAATAGTGTTTAAATTTAGGTGATATTCCAACTAGAGAATAAGATTTCATACTTATTGTTATTATTTATTATTTTATAAAATAGTAAAAGACATGTATATCAAAAAAAAATTCTATTCATAAAAGTTAAGGAAATATTAAACTAAAACTAATTCATAAATCATGAAGGTATACAATTTTAATTATATATATATATATATATATATATATTTCTTTCTATAGATTTACTTATAGTATATATCATTTAAGAGTACAAGTTTGTAATAACACAAAAATAATTAACTTTAAGTTTTAAATTAAATTTGTATTCAGTTTAAAACTAATTTTATTCAAGGTACAAAAAACAAATAAACATTCTCAAATGGATAATTATTTGAACTAAAATGGATATAGAACATACGATTTGAAATAGATACAAGCCGAGAGACGGGATTCTTATCCTAAAATGAACAGGTTTAATTAAATACGGATCGGGATAGGATTCAGAATGAAATCGATTACAAAAAATATTAAATTTAATCATATATTAACGAGTAAAGCTTTATTAGAAAAAATATTGTTTAATGTCATTTTTTATTATTGTTTTCAATATATTGTATATATTGTGTTTATGCAATAATTTATATTCCGAAAATTACGTATATAATTGATTTATATTTTTGATTTGAAATCAATGAATTAAGTTTGGCAATAAGTGGATTGGTCCATACTTTTTATATATTACGTAAGATTTCTTGCAACTTCTAGTCAATGGACGGTCGTTCTCGAGTGTCTCATCGTGTTTCGAAACAAAGGTTAAAAGTTGGGAATGGGATTTGGAAAGCATGAAGAGCTTACATAAGCAGAATGTTACATTTTCTGCCTCATCTATGGAGATTATGGCTTTGAATGGTGACGCATATCAAAAAATGCAGATCAAACAAATAATGCAGATCATGCAGAACAAATACAGATATGTAAATAATCATATTATATTAAATAGTGTAACAATATAAAATAATAAAAATTAAATATTTAAAAAGTCAAAAATATAAATAAAATAAAAATTAATACTGAGTAATTTCATTTGCCTATATGTATTTTTAATATAAATGAAATAAATAGAACAAATAATATGCATGAATTCATTATACTACTTTATATAAATATATTATAAAATAAAAATAACACTGTAAAAAATATTAATTATTTTATTTATATGTTAATTATTATCAACAATAAAATATAACAAACTATGACATATATATTTTTCTATTAATTTAAATATAATATATTTTTAATGAAACCATATATATATAAATGATGTAAAAAAAATTAACATGTATAACTTAGTTATTGCAAACAAATTATATAAAAGTTATGCATATGTAAAATAATTATATATATATAATTTTTTTAGACAGAAACATTATTATGTTTATCAATATTTATAAAAAAAAAATATTTGACTATATTAAAAAAAATTTCGAAAAAAAACTATTACACAAAAAACGAAAAATGAAATTCAATCATATTTTTAAACTTAAAAGAATTTGTATATTTGTTTATTGTATGGAAAAATAAATAAAATCAGTTATGGAATTAAAAGCTATTTTATAAGTAACTAAAAAAAACAAAAAACAAAAACAAAAAATCAAGCCACATGGTTGGGCTTCTGCATGTGTTCAGCCCATTTTCTTTCCTTTCTATGCAAATCAACAATTTATCAAAGAATTTAATCTGTATGCAGATTATTAAATAGTTTATTATTATTTTTAGTTCTGCATTAAAATTGATGAATGACAATTAAAATGCAGACAGATCTGCTTCTGCATTTAATCTGTAATTTTATTCAAAGCCTATAAAAGCTGCTTTGATAGAGCTTACATATAATCATATTGGATGGGGGCATATGCTTTGAGGATGCGCAAAGGAACAAATCAGCTTTTGAGATTGCAAAGAGTGTTTTTATTATAAATGGAATTTCAAATTAAGTTTATGAGAGAATTCATACATTTATGGGGAAAACAAAAAAAAGAGAACAAATGAGATCTGAGCTCAAACGGCGGTGTTTTATTTTTCGATAATTCCGAGACATTATTAATTAATGACCGATAAACATAACATTGAGGGGTATTATCGTCATTTCAACAAACCCCGTCAACGAGATCGAACAAAACCCACACGAACTTACAAAAGACCTATCTGAGAGTTGATATTCTTCTGATGTCCGCAAAAACAGCCTAGTCGAATTCAATCACTGAGCGAGTCGTTGTAACTCAGTAACGATTTGACGCTACCATACTCCACAACCATGGAATCGTTCGACATGAGTTCCATGGCCGCTTCGATCGGCGTTTCCGTCGCCGTTCTCCGTTTCCTCCTCTGCTTCGTCGCAACGATCCCAATCTCCTTCGCTTGGCGACTCGTCCCGAGTCGACTCGGTAAACACATCTACTCGGCTGCTTCTGGAGCTTTCCTCTCTTATCTCTCCTTTGGCTTCTCCTCAAATCTTCACTTCCTCGTCCCGATGACCATCGGTTACGCTTCAATGGCGATTTGTAGACCAATGTCTGGATTCATCACTTTCTTCCTCGGTTTTGCTTACCTCATTGGCTGGTAAATTTTACAAATATATAAGCTTTACTCTCCGAATCTTGCTACTTTTGCTTGACCATAAATCGAGATTTTGAAACGATTTCGTCATTAAATTTTTTTTAATGTAGTCATGTGTTTTATATGAGTGGAGATGCTTGGAAAGAAGGAGGAATCGACTCTACAGGTATATTCTTTGATTTTTTTAAAGTCTTAGAATCTTTTAGATTTACGAATCATGGTGGAGCCATGTTCTGATTGTGATTGTGATTGTTCTTTAGCTGATTGTGAAATTATTGGTAAAAGTGTTGGAAAAATCTCAATGATTAGACTCTTGGAATCATTGATTTTGAATAATGGTGGGAACCAGAAGCTGAGTTTTGATTGTAATAAATGTGCGTATATAGGAGCTCTGATGGTTTTAACGCTGAAAGTGATTTCGTGTTCGATAAACTACAACGATGGGATGTTGAAAGAAGAAAATCTCCGTGAGGCTCAGAAGAAGAACCGTTTGATTCAAATGCCGTCTCTCATTGAGTACTGTGGCTATTGCCTCTGTTGCGGGAGCCATTTCGCCGGCCCGGTTTTCGAAATGAAAGATTATCTCGAATGGACCGAAGAGAAAGGAGTAAGCTACGATTCTTGATTCATCGAATCTTGTTTCTTTGTTTGTTTGTTTGCTTGGTTTAATCTATTGTGTGTTTGATTTTCAGATTTGGGCTGTTTCTGGAAAAGGGAAGCGACCATCGCCTTATGGAGCAACGATTCGAGCCATATCTCAAGCTGCTGTTTGTATGGCTCTGTATCTCTATCTACTACCTCAGTTTCCGCTGACCCGGTTCACCGAACCGGTGTACCAAGAATGGGGGTTCTGGAGGAGATTCGGTTACCAATACATGGCGGGATTAACGGCTCGCTGGAAGTATTACTTCATATGGTCCATTTCAGAGGCTTCCATCATCATCTCCGGTTTGGGTTTCAGCGGCTGGACCGACGAAAAAACTCAAACGAAGGCGAAATGGGACCGTGCGAAGAACGTCGACATCCTAGGCGTCGAGCTCGCTAAGAGCGCGGTTCAGATCCCGCTCGTGTGGAACATACAAGTCAGCACTTGGCTCCGTCACTGTGAGTATTTCTACATTTTTAAAAGATCCAAAAACATCACCATCTCTATACAAGTTCGCATTTTTTTGTAACGGTGTCTCCGGTTTAAACACAGATGTATATGAGAGAATTGTGAAGCCGGGGAAGAAAGCCGGTTTCTTTCAGTTGCTCGCTACGCAAACCGTTAGTGCCGTCTGGCATGTGAGTGCTCCTTCTTCCCTTTTACTTCATTTTCTTGAATTCTCAATGTTGTGATTCGAAAGTCGGAAACTTTGAAAATCAAGGAATCATCTTCATGTGCATAAAGATTCAATCTTTTTTGTTTGCAGGGACTGTATCCTGGATACATTATATTCTTTGTTCAATCAGCATTGATGATCGATGGTTCAAAGAGTAATGATACTCTCTGTCTTCATCGTTAACCTTCTGTTTTAATCCAATCTCGTCATCTTTATCTAAAAACCCGTTGCTTTTTTCATCGAGCAGCTATTTACCGATGGCAACAAGCAATGCCTCCGAAAATGGCAATGCTGAGAAATCTTATGGTTTTCGTCAATTTCCTCTACACAGTTTTGGTTCTCAATTACTCATCCGTCGGTTTCATGGTATTTTAAACTCTTCCCTCCATTTTCTTGATTTCTCGAGGATCTTGTTAATATGTTTCCTCAAAATCTCTCCTTTTTTGTTGTTGTTGTTGTGTGGTATTCAGGTTTTGAGCTTGCACGAAACACTCGTGGCCTTCAAGAGTGTATATTACATTGGAACAATTTTGCCTATCGTTGTGATTCTACTCAGCTACTTAGTTCCTGTGAAGCCTGTGAGACCAAAGACTCGGAAAGAAGAATAAAGCTGTCTTTTAAAACCAGTTCAGTTTTTTTTTCTTTCTTTCTTCTATTGGATTGTTTATGTACAACAGGAGAAATCAGATTTTTAAGTTTATTCTTCTCCTTTCCAATTTTCGCCCAAATTAATTGCTGATATTTTTTCCAGTATTTTTTGAAGAAAGATGGATGCTTTAGATTTGTTTCTTGATTCAACCAAAATTGTATCAATAATCGACTTGTAATCGTTCTAAAAAAGTAAAAATGATTCCTATATATATCTAAAGTAAAATAGCCTAGTTAACCAAAAATACAAAAAAAAAGCCAAAAGTCAACTCGAAAAATAACAAAAAAGGGTTAAAAGTTGACTATTTTTTGGCCAAGTTTCTTTTGTGTCAATGAGGTAAAAAGAAGCGGAAAACAAAATGAATCAGAATTAGCAACAAGATTTTAATTTCAATGTGGTATTTTGTGTGTGTTTTCACTATTGCCAAATACTCCCTCTGTTTTTAATTAAGTGTCATTTGGAAAAAATGTATCTGGATGTATTAAACTCAAAACACATCCAGATACATCCAATTACATTGCAGATATATTTTTCCAAACGACACTTAGTACTATTTAGACAAAAAAAAATTGGAGTAGTGTTTTAGAATGCTCATGACAAAATATTCTAATATTTTAATATTTTATATGATATTTTGTTTAATTTTATTTTGTGATTTAATATCTAAGTTTTTTTTTTTAAAAAATAGATACTTCAATGGATTTGGATTGGATATAATTAAATACATACGGATCCGTTTGAATATCAACTGTTTTAGAGAAATTATTTATGTAAAAAAAAATGCCTCTCTCTTTTCTCTTCGTCTTCTCCGTCCAAATCTAGTTTCCGGCCAACGTCACTAGGCTCCCACAGCCACAGCGTCGGTCTGGGTTTTGTTTTTATGTTTTTTTTTTGCTATTTTCTGGTGTATTTAGGTGTTAAGCTTTCATCTGCTGCGTTTTCTTTTTCGTCTTCCCTCAGGCATTTTTCTTGGCTTATCCGATCAACCTTCAGCCTCTTACTTTAGGTAAGTGTCTGTTGATGTATCGGTAAACGGCTTCTTAGGAGCCTCTTCCACTCGTTCTACACTTTTAGATTTGGACGAAATTTGTTTGTCTTTGAGCTGTTCCTCACCGGATCTATGTCTTATCAGTATCGACTTCGCCGGCCCCAACTACTAAATTCATCAAGCCTTGTATGTGCTTCCGTCCAACCACCTTAGTAAGCCCAAATTTTTATTTTTCAAAAACTACCTATTACAAGAGAGACAATAAGTTTTGAAGATTTTGGTAAGTGTTATGGTTTATCTATTCTATTCATCTTTCAATCTCAGGAAAGAGTTGGTGGTTGAAGGTTGAAATTTTTTTTAGTTTTTTGTTTAGGATTTTCATCGCTATATTTGTCTTTCTAGTTTGGAGTTGTTTTTGGAGGGGGTTTTTTTTTTTTTTGGGTCAAAGATTATATTATATTGAAGAAACCGGTGATTACAATAATTGAAGCTCAATCGACAAGTCTAAAAGAGCAGCTTTTGCTAAAGTATCAGAAACCACATTTTCCGATCTCGGTATCTTTCTAAAAGAGATTTCAGAGAACTCATTCGAAATTGAGAAGATGTCTTGAACAATTCTGTAGATCTCTTTGAGTTGGATTCGCCGATTTATGGAGTCAATCAGCTGCGATGAATCTGAGGCGATCACAAGTTGATCAATCCCTCTGACTCGTGCATGCAATAAGGCTTTATAAACGCTTAACCCTTCAGCAACTAAGGCCGAGGGAACAAATCTTTGAGCAGCAGAGCCCTCCGCGACGGGGGAATCATTGGAGACCCGAAAAGACCAACCAAATCCCGCGGATCTGAGATCGGCTCGCCAAGCTGCATCTGTTTTGCATTCAATGCTGGATGTCGATATAGGAGGTCTGGGCACCGTGATGGGGGTCGACGCCGCTGGTGGATAGTCTTGAGCTCCTTGCCATTCCCTAGCGTTTCTGATTGCTCTTATTAGAGTTTTGACCACCGAGAAATGTCGATCATTGAAGATGACGTTGTTTTGACTGATCCAGATCGACCAACATATCCAAGGGAATAAGGGCCACACCCCAATTCCTGTAGGAGGGAAAGTAATCATGAATTTCGATGCCCTCGGACTTGCTGCGAAGTCTTGATGTTGATTTGGGGGAAATGGATCTCTGAAAGGAGCATTGCTCCAAATTTGTCTGGCAAAATGGCAGTGAAGGAAGAGATGATCAATCGATTCGGGCTCACCACATCTTGGGCAGTTAGATTGAGGCATAATTCCTCTCGATCTAAGCTGTTCACCCACCGGTAAGGCTCCTCTTAAAACATTCCAAAGGAATAACTTTATCTTTTCAGAACATTTTATTATCCAAATGTCTGCTTTCCAATCGAAATTCTGATGTAGAGCCGGTTGTGTGCTAGGGGCTAGTGCTTGTGTTTGCTCCTTTGCCGTAAAGTATCCTGACCTTGCTGAGTAGAGTCCAGAAGCAGTGGGAAGCCAAATGAATTTATCCGGTGCTCCCCTAAGGCTTGGTTTCAGACAGAGGATATTTGTCTCCCATTCAGGTACCACTAGTCTGATTGTATCAACATTTCAATCTCGTGAATTCGGATGCATCAAGTCTGAAACCCTCCATTCACAGGTGTTTTTCTGAGGTGGACCAAACGGTGTAGCTTGGGAGGATAGTGAGAGCCAAGGGTCTCTCCACAAAGAGGTATTCTTGCCATCACCAATAGCTATACCTAGGTTTTTCTTTAGTAGATTTTTTCCTATAATAATGCCTTTCCATCCGTGAGATGCAACTTTTGGAACTGAGCTCTCAAGGAAGGACGATGAGTGGCAATATTTGCCGAGAAGGACCCTAGCAAGAAGGCAGGAAGGGTTTTGGAGGATTCTCCAACTCAGTTTCGCAAGGAGTGCGTCATTGAAGCATTCAATATCTCTGAAGCCGAGTCCCCCATTGCATTTTCCTTCGGTAAGATTTTTCCAAGAAACCCAGCACATCTTTTTCTTATCCATATTCTCGTCCCACCAAAAACAAGTAAGTAATGACTGGATTTTCTTGCAGAGGCTTCCCGGCAGTTTAAAACAGGACATCAAATGTGATGGCATGGATGAGAGAACACATTTCAATAACACCATTTTCCCAGCCGTAGAGAGCATTTTGGAGGACCAGTTAATAGATCGTTGTCTTATCCTGTCGACAATATGGTTGAAGAGGTCCTTCTTTTTCAAACCTCCGGGAGGCCTAGGTATTTCCCTTCTCCTCCATCTTTAACTATACCTAGGATTCTTTTAGCCCTTCTCCGTATAGCTTGACTGGATTTTGCCGAGAAATTTATTGAGGATTTCTGGCAGTTTATCATTTGTCCTGAAGCTTCTTCGTATTGATGCAGGATCTGCTTTAGTTTGGTGCAGCTTCGGGCATTGGATGGGCAGAAAAACATTGTATCATCTGCGAATAAGAGATGGTTAACACTAGGGCTTCCTCTCGCCACTCGAATGCCAGGTACACTTCCATCATCCTGTGCTTTTCTGCAAAGTCCCGAAAGAACTTCTCCGCACAGTATAAATAGATAGGGTGAAAGGGGATCACCCTGTCTAATACCTCTGGTAGGGATGATAGATCCTTGAGTCGTCCCATTTAGAAGGATAGAGTAGCTAACAGTTGACACACATTGCATGATCCAGATTATCCATTTGTTTGCGAATCCTAGCCTTTTCAGAACGAGTTTAATGAAGTCCCATTCGAGTCTGTCATAGGCTTTTGACATATCCGTTTTGACTGCCATATGACATCTTTGTGTTGCAGAAGAAGTCTTCAAGAATTGGAGTACCTCGTGAGTTATGAGCACATTGTCAGATATTGCACGTCCCGGGACAAAGGCTGATTGGTTTTCCGCAACAAGTTCGTGGAGGGGTTATGTTTTGATTTTGACCCTTAGAGTTTGTGTATTTCCAAATTTATCATCAATAAAATCTTGGAAAAATTGGAAATAAAGGATGTTTTTAGTACTCTCTTGGCCATCTACACCTTTATTTTAGTTGGTACAATTGTGCCTAAACTACCCCCATAATCATATATTTTAATATTTTATTTATTTGTAAAATTTGTTTTCAATATTAATTTAAATACTTAAAAGGAAAAAATAAATATTTAAGGAAACAGAAATTTATTATTTTTCCAAAAACGTAATAAAAAAATATTTACAAATCTTTTTCGATCTGTTCTCCGAAATTCAGAAGCTGTCTTCTGCGCATTCTCTATGATCTGCGAATTGTAGAACGTGTCTTCTGCAGTTTCTATATGTTCTGCGAATCCGTAGAATATACATTCTGCATAATGTACGTATTCTGCGATTTCGTAGAATTTACATTCTGCATAATGTACGTATTCTGCGATTTCGTAGAATTTACATTCTGCATAATGTACGTGTTCTGCGATTTCGTAGAATTTATATTCTGCATAATGTACGTGTTCTGCGACTTCGTAGAATATACATTCTGCATAATGTACGTGTTCTACAAAATTCAGAAGGTGTCTTCTGCGAGTTTTAGAATTAAGAGTTTTAGAACATCTCTTCTCTTCATCTTCCACGCCGTTTCTTAACTCTATTTATGTGTTTATGATTCATTCAGATTTCTGCAAAAATCAATTGTCTAAACCAAAAAAGATTGGATAGATTTCACTTAAATCTGGTGAGTTTATTGAATTTGTTGTTTGTTTTACCACAAATTGATTTGTGCCAATTCTATTTGGGAGAATTGATTAAAAAAATGTTGTTTATCATAGATAAATATGCAGGAAATTTATGTGACTTGCGGTATATGAAGCCCAATTTTTTCATTTGATTTTCAAAAATAATAAAAAGAAGGTATTATGTATTTATAATTATATTTAAAAAATAAGTAACAAATTAAGAGGGTATAATTGGATTTCAATTAATATAAAAATTAAGTCACCAACAATTGAGGTGTAGATGGCCAAGAAAATACTAAAAACATCATTTATTTCCAATTTTCCCTAAAATTTCTACACGGAAAAAACAAAAAAAAAAACAGATCCGAATATAGGTAGGTTGTTCCTCAGAGGCGGATCTTCTTCCAACAATTGTTATTTATTTAATACTTTATATATATAAAGTCTAAATAAGAGAGGATCGATGTAGACATTTCATGGAAAATTAAAAATATTATCATCCTTAAGACTACATTTAGACACATAATATAGGAGAATCCGAAGCCCAGAAAGAGTGATTAGGGTAATAAAACAGGCATTAAGGAATTAAATAAGGTTAATCTTTGTTTTAAGTAAATAAAACATGCCAGAAAGAGAAATGTTATGATTAAGAAACTTTGGCGAGACGATGAGTGGACATACATTAATATATAATCAAGTCACATCAAATCTATGGTCGGGAGCCTACTTTATACATATTGTATTATATGTAGTAAAAAGTGAATCACATAACTAAATTATTGTAACAAAAGTTATAGTCAATTTATCAAGTAATTTTGATTTGTGTGGTCAGTCAACGCAACGTTAGAATTCAATTCATCAAGGTGAATCGGGACCATCAAGCTAATTCGAGCATACATTGAATCGGACTTGATCCTCTCTCCCGATTCTTGCTCAAACTCTTCGAAAGCTCCTCCTTGCCTCATTTTAAGCTTTCCTTTGAAATCATGCTCTGTAAAAAATATGTTTCCTCTTTGTACAGTTTATTTTTGGAGTTATATTAACCAGAAAACCCCAAAAAAAGAAGTTATAATGAGATATATTAACAAAGAGGGAAAAAGCAAGTAAAATAAATAAGGACCGTGTCGGCCATATCCACCACTTTTTACTTTTAGTAAAAATACTTTTTTGTTGTTGTTGACAAAAGAATAAATTCAATGATTTTCTCAACCAAAAAAAACAAAAATAAATCAATGTTTTCTGCTCGTTCAAAGTCCATGCTAAATAGAATTTCGGCTATTTGATATATATTAATCAAATATATATCGAAAAATATCTTTTTAAAATTTTCTATTCAAATTTATTAATCAACAAAGAGAATTTATATATATAAAAAAAAAAGGACAAAACATCGAGAAAGCTCAGAAATCTGAGCAGTTTTGCGTGTAAATATCAAAGAATAAATTATAAAAAGACTTTAGACTTGTACTGTTGGTGACTACAGAGACCTGCTTGTAATGAACTTCATATTTATGAGAATGTGTACATATGAAAGATGGGAATCCAACATTACCTATCTTAGGGCTGACCAAAGATGATTCATGTCTTAAAGACTGTTTCAAACAATCTATGGAGGCAGCCAAAATCTTCATACGCAGTCAAATAAAATCAAGGAAAATATAATTGAAAGTATTATATTCAAATCATTACTTTAGAATGTTTTATATAATATCTTTACAGATTTGTATATCGCGAAGATCTATTGAGTACTTTATGAACTGGTAGACGCAATTATTTCACTATTCTAATCATTCCATTAACTGTTAAGAAAGGTAATTAATTATGAGTTATTTGCCATTACTCCGTTTATAAATGGCTATTCTTCTTCAGTCTTTTGGGAGTTTAAACATATCACTCAAATGGTCGGTTCAAATGTGGACTAGCCAAACATAAAAAAATAATATTGTGGTACGTTGGATTTCTGACTTTCATACTACTAATATAGACATGTCTAATCTATATAATCTTTCTTTCTTTTTTGGTGATTTTTTTATTTAAACTAAATAAATGGATACATAATGTTTGCAATCAAAACTGGAAAATTTTACCACCTTTTTCAGTTTTATGTTGGTGAATGAAAAATAGAAGAGAGTAAATCAATTTAAGGGTCGTCGTACAAGTAATTTGTCTTCACTAATTAGTAGTACTAATTACACGGTTCTTAATCGATCCATCTTCACCAACATTAGAGGCTTTAGAGCGAATTAATTAAGGGAAACAATATGTACGTCCTATGACATATCAACGCGTGTCAATCATGGCCACACAATGTAAACACACAGTACAAATGTTAAATCGAAAGAGACAAGCCGGCTTGTTTTTCGTAATTTTTATATAAATATGCAAATGAAAAGTAGACACATCACTATATTACAAAATATATATCTTTGCACATTTTAACAGACCAAGTGAAACCTGGCCCCTTACTTTTACCATTACTTAAAACCCTAAAAACATTGAAGTTATAATGATACTCATTTTGTACTAAATAAAGTTAATTACAACAACAAAAATTACAACTTAGAGATAGACATGATCAAAGGAAAGTGCTGCCACGTCCTCTATTTTCTTAAGTTATCCTATTTGTCTCCCTCTTTGGTGAAATTAAGAAAACATGTCATGTTTGCTTTGACAAGGATTAGGGATTTTATACGAACACTAATTAATAGAGTCAAATGTTGAGGCATGTCAAATTTAGCCATTGATTTTTTTCTTTGACATCATGGCACTGATTTAGCGTCGCCTTTTTTGTTTTTTTGTTTTTTTTATCAATTTATATATTATGCTACTATAAGTATGATTCAACTCATAAATACACACATATGCATTGCTGCTTAAGACTTAAAATAATTTTATTTTGTGGACTACGGATTTTTGTTGTCCGTAATTTATACATAACACTCTACTAGATTTGAATTTAGTCGGCAACACAACAGAGAAAACATCAACTCAAACCAATATATATACTACAAATTTATATCTTCGATCAGATCATAGAGTTTACCAGAAACCATACATATTTATGACTTTATATGTTTAAACGTATACATGACATAACCTAACCTTTATCAGTACACAAACACATACTGAAGGAAAAGAAAAACAAATTAACTACTTCAAGCGTAACTAAATACTACTAAACAAATCCCACTAAAAGTGTCCCCCATCTGTGGTTATTGTCCTGCTTTCTGAAACAAAAACAAAAAAAAACTGTTTTGCTTGACGCAGTTTCTTTTTTTACTATTGTATAATCTATAGACAAAGAGTTGCAAATTTCATAATTGATTTAGTATGAGTTTAGATCTGGATTCATTTAGTTATGTAAAAAAGAAAGGTCAGTTAAAATACCTTGATCCATCTATATATATATATGGATATCTCTGGATTTCTAGGAACAAGCAAATCCGTTGGGAACTTTTTATCTCATATTTTGATCTTTATTAACAAAATTACAAATCCTATCATGAAGGTGTTCGATATAATCAAAGATAAGAGAGACTCAGAAGATAGAAATTTGCTAAAAACCCTAATCCCAAAATTCAAGAACGCCCCAGAGCCCTAATTCAAGAACACTCCAAAAAAACAAAATGTGACCAAATTTGTTATGAAAGATTTGTCTTCTTGAATTTTGAAAAGCGGAAAACATACGATTTATTCAGCAAATCATCTCAAACAAGTGATCATCATCAACATCAGGATAAAGAAACAAAGATGATTTCGCATAAAAGTGTGAACAAAGCAACAACAGAAAATATTTAAACAGATTTCAATCAGTCAATAGCTCCACAAGCTCTCTCCGTCGGAATTCTCCGGCGAATCATCCGACGGAGGAGATCCCATCCACGGCGGAGCCACCATCATTCCCTTCGCCATATCCGCTAGCAAACCAGGCATGTTCAAAAGCTCTTCCTCATCCACAAACTCCATAGTTGACGATCCCGCCACATCGCAAACTGCTTCCTCTTCCTTCTTCTTCGCAGCCGCATTGGCAGCCGCAGCCGCAGCCCCAACCGTAGCAGCCGCCGTAGCCGCAGCGATTCGGATGTGAGCTGCGGAGGAGGAAACCGGAAGAGGGTAAGACCCGACGGAATCCGGGAAGTTCAAGACGGCTTCTCCGCCTTTAAGAGCTAGAGCCGCCACGTCGTAGGCGGCAGCAGCCATCTCCGGCGTCGTATAAGTCCCGAGCCAGACACGTGTCGTCTTCTTAGGCTCTCGGATCTCGGAGACCCATTTTCCACTCCGGCAACGGATTCCCCGGTAAACAGGATGCTTTTTCCGACGAGAGATGGTTCCGGCGTCAGTGGCCATTAATGTATCATTGTCAGTACCACTTGTGGAAGATGAAACAGCCGCAAAAGAAACAGTAGTAGTAGTAGTGATAGTAGCAAGTGGAAAAGAGATTTCACACGTGGCAGAGCCAGATAGACCGCACGTGCGAGCTGGCACAGTAGTAACTGACGATGATGAAGCTTGGCTTATAGCTTTAGGTTCAGTGATAGGATTCATAGGGTCAGCCATATATATTATAAATATATATTTATGTGAATTTTTATATATATAAATATATATATATAGAGAGAGAGAGAGAGATATGGATAGAAATGATTTAGGGTTTTAGTGAAAGAAATTAAGGTTTTTAAATATGAGATGAAAGTGCGTGGCTATTGCGTGGGGTTTCCTTAAAAGTGTGTTTTGTTTGTGTTTGTGTTTGGTGGGGTTATTTTTAGCTGTAAATAATAATAAAAATATTTTCTTTTTACTTTATTATTTTTATTGACTCAGATTTGTTTTGTATAGTCGATCAAGATGGATAAACTTTTAGACCATCTCCAATGTAAAACTCTATTTTCTACTCCAAAATAGAGTAATTCCAAAATGGAGTTGAGTTTTGCTCCAATGTATAATTCCATTTTTTATTCCAAAAAGAAATATTCTAAATAGATTATATTTCTATTTTATTATTAATACCTTTTAATTCTAAAATTTACAAATTAACCCTATTTATTTTTTTTCTTACAAAACTTTTATAAATTATAAATTAAATATTTATTAAATAAAAGAAAGTTACATTTTTTTGACATAAAAAAAAGAGGGTTACATAATATCATAAAAACATAAAAAAATTTATTTAAACATATTATCTTTAATTTCAGCATTTGTAATGCATTTTTAAGTTTTTTTTTTTGCAATCTTTTTAAATAAAAATTGTAGTTTTCAATTATTTATGATTATTTATTTTATATTGTTTAAAAATTATAGTCTTAAAATATATATATATATATAATAATTATTGTTGTGTTGATAAAATAGTATAAAATAAAAATATCTAATATTTAAAGGAGCAGTTTGTAAATAAAAAAGTTCAAACTCCAAAATGGAGTAAAATATAGGGTTGCTCCAAATATGGAACAATCTTAAATTTTACTTCATTTTGGAGTGAGAAATGAAGTAGGGTTGAAGAAAAATTTACTCTAAAATAGAGTTTGAAACCAAAAATGGAGTAGGGTTGGAGATGCTCTTAGACATGTATACAATACACGCTGGGATGATTTTTGTATCCTTAAACACGAATGTATTTAAAAGCTTTATCAAATTGGAGTGACAATAATCAGATTTTCGTTGAAATATGAGAGAACAATGCAGCATATTCATATTCAAATTAGTTTAAGGATATATATATAAGCTTCAGATTTTTTTTATTTTTTTTTGTCAACGCTTCAGATTTAAAATTTAAGCATGTTTTCATATTTTATACTTGAAAATTGCGATTGATTGAAACGAGATGATTATATACATGCAGATTTTGTCTGTTTGAAGTCTAAAAAAAAAAGTCTACAAAATTTGCAATTTGCAGATAATATGGAAATGAGTTAGAAAATAAAAATACACAGGCTTAAGAAAATTTGATTGAGGCCCAATAGCCTATTATTTCATTGTACTCAGTATATATTTATAAAAATCCATTTTTTGTCGTTGAGAAAACAAAATCTCCATATAAAATAGCACAATGATATTTTGAGAGAATAAAATGCTGCAGCGATTTTGCTATCCGTTTCTGAAATGGAAATAGGCCCGAATCTGGGAAGTTCAAAATGGGAAGAGGGTAATGGCTAACACTCGCATTATATACAAAAAAAAATATATATATAAATATTGACTAACAATTTTGTTTCTTAACTGACTAAACACATTTAGATTCAGAGGATTATGCATTTTGGAAATAGTATACACATAGCACTAGATATGACATTGAGTTGAACGCAAAATACAAAATAACGTGGGCCTGGATAAATCTGAATCTAAAACTAAGGTTTAAGAGCAATAGCCAATATGTATTTGGGCCTATCTTTCTTTTGATGTTGGTGTAATTGTTGTACTTGGTGATTCGGTGTAATCTGTAATGTAAACTCTCTTTTTTTGGTGCAATGTATTTTTAACCAAATATTTTAACCGTTAATATACGTATATATAATTGATTGATAGTCTCCTTGAATTCAGGACGAACCATTTAAACCTAAAATCGGCAAGATTATAAGTTTATAACACTCCTCCACTTTAACCAGTAGAGCAAGTGAGCAACCTATGTTTGGATATAAAACTATTCTTTCAAAAAAAAAGCATACAGGAATTATAATCTAGTATCTTTATATAGTTTCATGACTTATACGTGAGCCAGGAGCCTAGGACATGTAAGAATCGCAAAATCGAATTAAGAAATACGATTAATAAAACCGATAAGATGGAAGAACAATAGTACGGAAAGCGATAAAAAAAACCGAGACCTTTTGAAAACGATTTGGAAAACCAAATATTGGAGGCGAGATGATCTCTTTCCGTAACTCAATAAATCGTCCGTAATGTGACGGTAATATGCGATTTTTGAATCCCAAGATACAACCGATACGAGACCGTTTCTCGACATTAGAAACGGAATCCGCGAACTCTAAAGACTACGATAAACTTTCGAGACTTACTTTTTTTTAGAGAAGATTTGATGGAACTTTTGAGAGAGATTTTTTGCCGTGAGAAGTGAGTGAAAAAATATGAGGGTCGAGGCTTTCTTTTATAGCCGGAGAGGAGAGGGTTTTGGGCGATCCGCATATCTCCAAAAAATCTTGGAACGTTATAAACGTTATGCGGAGAGAGAGAGATCGTGGCCATAAAGAGAGGGAGATATTTTTTGATCGGTTTGACCAAAAATTATTTCTCACATTTATTTCACAATATTTTTTGTGCACAAATGTTTAATTTTCGTTTAAGGATTGTGCCCAAAAACAGAAATCAAAATTTGGCCCAAAAAGAATAAGCCCAACAACCTTCGGTCCGAAGGCCCATTCGACCAACACGACCCGCGCCCGACCCAGCTTGGCTTGGCAGCGGCGGCGCGCGCGCGAGGCTGGGTCTAACCTCTCCTATGCACAGTATGAGTGCTAACTGATTTGAACATGTTTGTTTTTCCTCTATATTTATAGTAGAGTGTTTTTCCTCTCACAACCGATGTGGGACCGAACTCTTTTTTCTTCTCTCAACTTCACTTGGGCCTTGGCCCATTTCTCTTCATTCTCTCCCATTTTTGCAAAGCCCATTTGCTTTCAAAAATTGGATCCAACAGGACATGAGTCGTAACTAAGGGCGGGTGAGCTTGGGCTTATGTTTTGTTATCCGCAGCTCGCGGTGGGCCAACCTGCACGAACAAAGAAAAAACGGAACCCGCCACGAATAAACCGTTTGGACGCGGACTGGTCCGTCTGACATCTTTATAAATGAGTCTTTAAATCTAGGTTTTCATTAAAAAAATGTTCAAAAAAAATAATCTAGATTTTCATAACAAATCTTTATCAGCATTATTATTGTGTCACGTGTCAACTCTATTTTGTAAATTTGTACAAGTAATAATTTATAGCTACGATGGTTTAGAGATTAAAGGTTTAAAAGGTGCGTGAAGCAAACGCGCAAGTGACACTCACTACAGTATTAAGCATTTAATCTATCAAATTATTGGGCTACTGTCCCGACCCAGGCGTGTCTGCTTTCTAGTTTCTAAAATGCATACACTCTTAATTATGCTATTATTTGTTTGGTTTTTTCTCTTTTTAAGAAATGCATGATATCACTTTTCAATAAAATTAAGAAACTGCCATCTAAATTATATTTTGTATATAAAAGGTGATATTGTACTTAATGAGGATCGAACTCAGCACTAATTTTACAGGATAAATGGATAATAAATAGCTTTGGTTGAAGTTGGTTTTTTTACCTCCTATATTCTATTTTCTTTGGAAGGAATGATTTACGCCATGTATTGATATTATCACGAGTCCAATTACGGCCTATGAAGATGTACGGGTTTTAGTCAATAATTTCACGGTATTAAAAAAAACCTTAATTTATGGTAATATTTGATTACTACAAAAAACTGTCATCGAAAATATTTAGAAAGTAATAATATTTATAACTTATAAGAGATGATAATTTGTTTTTTTTTTATAAATAAAACGATATGTGTTGTGATTCTACTTTGAAAATTCATTTGCTTAAAATCACGAACTTTTTTTTTTGAACTGAATGTAAAATATATTCAAAAAAAAAAAAATATGTGTTACATCAAGTGCAGCTCAATTTGAAAGTTTTGAAAAGTAAGTTTTCTGAACTAATTTCTCATTCTACTTTGAAAATTTATTTGCCACTGCATATTAGTTCACACATTTGACTAATTAGACGCATTGATGCCTTAAGTACATAGATTTTTTTTTTTTTTTGTTACTCACAGCTTTAAGTACATGTTCTTCGGGATGTGTATATTATGCTCCTCATCACGAGTTGTCAGTGGCGAATCCACGTTTGGAGATGTGGGTTCAATTGAACCCAGTAAAATTTTTAAAATCACATGTAAAACACAATTTTTATAAAAAATAATGACTTAAATGGTTGAATTTTCTTGTATTGACCCCTTATTTTTAGTTCAAATTTTCATATTGACCCTAATTGTTTTTTTAATCTGTGTAAACTAAATTTGATATACATTTTGCACCCAGTAATAATAATTTCTAGATTCGCCACTGCGAATTGTCATATACTGTATACGTAAAAATGGGTTAGCTCATTCCGCATTTGGTCGAATTTGTAATCTATTTGATACATTAGGTTCGGTTTAACATATATTCCTACAATGCAATACGGAAACCCCGCGTGTTACTCACAGCTAGTTTCTATAATTGATTAAATTGTCACGTGCTTAAAATTCATCCAATAAGGTCACGTGCTTAAAATAACACTAAAATCATTTTTCTTTATAAAAAGTTTTAAATTGAAATGGAAAATTAATAAAAAAGATATCACATACAGTAAGTAGAATCTCATTAAAGAGAAAATAGAGCTAGCTAGATGAGATATATCGCTCTTCAATCAGCAGTTCACGTAATAACAATATTAAATTAACTATGGACATGAATAAACTCGGAAATGCATATAGCATATCAATAAATATGTTAAAGAACTAAACATAAAACATAAATAAATAAAGATATGATTTTGTAGTAACAATTAACAGCTAATATAATAAAGACGTTTTTTTTTATAGACAGCATGGCATTGGCACTTACAAAGAGGAAATTTTTTTAACCTGTCGTACGCGCGTCCGCTTCGTACTCAGTAGAATCCAAAACCGTAGCCTATATAGCCTCTTCTCACTTCACTCTTCTTCTTCAACGGCAACCACCAAAAACAGAGCACACTCGAGAAACACAAATCTTCATTTCAGTTCGATTTTCAGGATACGTCAGTGTAATTCGAGGTAATTTCAGCTTTTCTTGAAGTAGATTCAACTATCTTGAACTCGTTGAAATTTCGAATTTTTTGTTTTTTGTTATTGTTATGTTGCATCATACTCTGTTTATGACTTATGTTTCAAACTCAAATAACAGCTTTTATTCGGTTTGATTTTAAAGAACCTCGAATTTCATTTTTTAAACAAAATCCAATCTCGGAATCCGTTGGAACTTTTTGGATTTCTCTCTTGTTGGTTTACTTTATATTGCATTTTACTCTGTTTTATAGCTATGATTCATACTCAAGTAAAGCTTAAATTCAGTTCTAATTTCAAGAACCCAGTACGAAAATTCACGGGAAATTGAGGTTGTAACAGATTTCTAATTTGGAATCTATCTAAAATTTGATTTGTTTTTTTCATATATTTTACATTTTACTCTGTTTATACCTATACTTCAAACTCAAGTAAAGCTAAATTTAAGTTCGATTTCAAGAACCAAATATGACGCTTCGTGTGAATATTCAGTTTTTTTTAACATACGTCAAAATTCTGGACTTATATTTTTTTATTTTATTTACTAAAACATGTTACTCTGTTTCGTCGGAACCAGATCGGAGATGGAAAACGACGACATTGTCCCGGCGGAGATGCGGCCGAAGAGGCGTGCAGGACGGCGGATTTTCAAGGAGACACGACATCCGATCTACAGAGGCGTGAGGCAGAGGAACGGCGACAAATGGGTCTGCGAGGTCCGAGAGCCGATTCACCAGCGCCGAATCTGGCTCGGCACTTATCCTACGGCGGAGATGGCTGCGCGTGCCCACGATGTGGCGGCGCTTGCTTTGCGCGGGAGATCCGCGTGCTTGAATTTCTCCGACTCCGCTTGGCGCTTACCGGCGCCTGAATCCACCGATCCGGATACAATCAGGCGTACGGCGGCGGAAGCGGCGGAGATTTTCAGGCCGTCGGAGTTTAGCAGCGGAATTACGGTTTTGCCCACGTCCGGTGGTGGCGAGCTTGCCACGTCGGAGCAAGGAGAGGGAGTCGCCGAAATGATGATGAGGCTCGCGGAGGAGCCGTTGATGTCTCCGCCGAGATCGTACATTGATATGACTACGAGTGTATACGTGGAAGAAGAAATGTGTGACGAAGAGTTGTCACTCTGGAGTTACTAAAAATACGTATTTATCGATACGTATACTAATGTGTGTATGTATATTTCGGGAGGGTTTTTAAGGGGTTTAAGAAGGTTCCATGATGAAATAATTTTGTGCAAAAGATTCTTGGAATCTTTGGTGTTTGTGTTTTTTTTGTTTTTGGGTATAGCAAGCCTTATAAAGGATATTGCTTTGCTTTCGTATAATTAGAAAAATAAATGGGCTTAGCTATGAAAGAAAGTCCAGCCCTCTTAATGGTCATGTTGACTATATTTTTTTGGTTTACCAATAGTTTCCTTATAGGTTAAACCAAAATGTATCAATAGTATATAATGTTTAATATTTCTATTACAAAAATAATGTAAAATAATTTTAATATTTTCATTTAATAATTCTAAATTTTTTTGCTGTAAATGCTTCGAAAATATTGAATTAATAGAAAATACTAATAAATGAAATAACATTTGCATTAAGAATAGTAAATCCGATAGTATGAAAAATAAAAATAAAAAAACAAAAACATCATTTTTATACTGTAATTCAGAGGAATAAGATATTAGACAGATTTTGCAATTTCTTTTATTGTTTATAACATTTTTTGACATTTTTTTTTCTTACAGCATATTAAATGCCTAGCACATTTTGCTATATATTTACCCGAAAAAAAAACATTCGAAAACAAATTTCCGTTACAGTATTAGGTTTTGGGACCATCCATCTTATTTATATAATGTGTTAAGTTAGGAAATCAATTTCCGTTTCGATATATAGTTAGTGTCAACATTCAACAACTAATAATACATTTTACTTTCATTTTGCTGGTTTTGTACTTTTGTTAGCATCAGCGAATAAGTTTTAATTGTGCTCGTCAACAACTTACAACATCCAGAAAATCATACGTGTTTCGTAATTGCAAGTTTAGCAACACAATTTAATACTTAACATTTCAAACTAAAAATTCTTAACTGAAATTTCCAACATTTTAAATTTGGGATTATCGCTTAAAAAGGTATCGTCAAACTTAAGCAAAAGAACATATAATCTTATCAGTTATCACCAACATACGTTTGCTATCATTCAATGATCTGTAATGGGCTTTAAAAGTTCATTTGGGTTATCTTTTTCCTGTTTTTGTTTCTTATTATTTATTTTTATTTTTTTGAACCTATTTTTGTTTCTTATATACCGAGAAAAAAATGTGTATTTCTCCATCTCTGCCTCTTGCATCAGTTTCTTTCTGATTGTTTCTTTGCCATTTTCAGCTTTCATTAGCTGTTTGGAGAATTCAATGGTTTTTTAGGGAAATAAAATGGCAAAGAAACAAGGGAAAATTAGAAATAAATGATATTTTTTGTAACCTCTTGTACATCTACATTTTTATTTTTATATGTCAAATTGTATCTAAACTACCCTCAAAATCATATATTTTAATATTTAATTTATTTTAAAAATTCGTTTTTAAAGAAAAACATTTATTTAAGGAAACAGAAAATATCTACTATTCCAAAAACGTAACAAAAAAATATTTACAAAATCTTTTTTGATATGTTCTGCGAAATTCAGAAGGTGTCTTCTGCGGTTTCTATACGTTCTGCGATTTCGTAGAATATACATTCTGCATAATGAACGTGTTCTGCAAAGTTTAGAACATGTCTTCTGCAGTTTCTATATGTTATGCGATTCTGTAGAATATACATTCTGCATAATGTACGTGTTCTGCGAAGTTTAGAACATGTCTTCTGCGGTTTCTATATGTTCTACAATTCCGTAGAATATACATTATGCATAATGTACGTGTTCTGCAAAGTTTAGAACATGTCTTCTGCGGATTATGGAATTAGGAATATGATTTTCTTCATCTTTTTCATGTCGTCTTCATAACTTTATTCTATGTTTATGATTCTTTCATATCTCTGCGAAAATCAATGATGTAAACCAAAAAGTATTAGATAGATTTTATATAAATCTGGTGAGTTTATTGCATTTGTTGTTTGTTTTACAACAAATGAACTGTGCAAATTCTATTTGGGAGAATTTATCAAAAAAAATTTGTTTATCATATATAAATATGCTGAAAATTTATGTGATGTACGTGTATAGAGATCATTTAGCAATAACGAGTAGAAATTTATTGTTGATCAAGAAAAACGTGTTAGATTACTTACTTTGGAATTGACTACTAGCATTGATTTTAGGGTTTTTTTGGTAAAATAATGTGTTATAATTTTTAGTAATTATATTAGAAATAAAATTAGTAATTTAGAGGGTATAATCAGATTTAGATTAATATAAAGTATAGAGAGACGAGAGTTAGTTAAAAAGGTGTAGATGAACGAGAGGATACAAAAAACATCATTTATTTCTAATTTTTCCAAGAAACAATAAGGCTGTTTTAACAGGCAAAAAATGATGTATTATGTTGACAAAAAAGGATGTATTATTATTATAGAATAAAATAAAATCATAGTCTTTAAACAACACCAAAATAAAACCATCATAACGGGATAAATTTGAGGAAGAAAATTAAACTAATCCTAAAATCCTTTTATAAAAAAAAAACCCAAATTTTATACCATCCAATGGTCACACCAAAGACAAAGGTGATTATCATATAGCTTTGTAAAAATTCAAGTATTGAACTCACGGATAACTTTCATGAAGGAAAAAAACCTTTTGCAGAAAGCTTATCCCTATAAAGCGACTTTTAAAATAATAGCTTTCCATGCATAAAAACTTTATTTTTTTACCTTTTAAGTTTTCTCTAATGTAAAGACTTGTGACAATTAGAAACCAACAACCGCATCCCACCCAGAAAAACAACTTCGATCTCGTCTTTTAACGGTTCCAGTGGCTTCTTCAGCACCGGAGTCGTGTTTTGTTCTCCTTTCTATGTTTTTTCTTTGTCTTTTCCTCTGTGTATTTTCGGCTTTTGCAAGTTTTTTTCTGTCCAGATCTGATCGGATCTTGGCTGAAGCGGGGATGGAGGCGCCGGTTCCTTTCGATCTACGGTGCGGATTAGCTGCTAACGCTTTGGTTCTCGGGTTTCGTCCTAGATTTTTTGTAGATCTGGTTTCAAGTGGTCAAAAAAGTTAGGTGCTTTGGCGTGTTCTCTAAGAGCTTCGTGTGGACGTGTTTTGCTTCATAGTCTTAGGGATTTTGAAGGTGTTAACAGTCGGGATTTTTGCTATTTTTTAGGCTTGGTATGGGTTTAAGAAAGCATGCAAAATCATAAAGTTTAAGAGTTTTATTTGGGTGAGTCGAAGCTCTTTGTGGATGGTGTGTTTCGGAGCGAAGTTTCGTCAGTTTCGGAGAGTTCTCCGTCTTAGAGGTGGTTTGGCAGCGCCGGTGAAGCTTGACGGCGGTGTCTTTCCTCTTTCTTCCTAGGGTTTTCTTGGGTGTACCTCGTGGGCTTAACTTTTTAGGTTTGGGCCTTTTTAATTTTGGTTGTAATTCTATTTTCTTTGGCCTTTTGGGCTTTAATGAAACAGATGACAAAAAAAAAAAAAAGACTTGTGACAATTAATGTAATTTTGTTTTCCGTCACGCAACCATGTTGTAACTAACTAGATTGGACAGGACCGGTTCTAGTTATGCTAGTTCTATATAAAATCGTTCAAAAGAGATTCAATCATGCATACTCAATTACTAATCCTCGTTCTTATTAATTGAGAATCCATTTTAATGAAAAAAGCTTACTTGTCAACTTTAAAATCAAAGTTAGTGTATTTTTTTGATAACATGTAAATGTGACAAGTCAAATTTCTTAAAATAAACGAAATGTTTTGATTGGTTGAGTTAAAATTAAATAAATTATAAAATTAAAACATGAATACACTAGATTACAACACTAAAGTTAATAAATTTAAATTAACAGAAAATAATAATTACTAAGATTTCAATTTGTTTTTACTTATATTCATAATAAATTGCATAAAATATGATTACGAAAATTTTACAACCAATATATATTATATTTTTATATAAAAATATTAATATATTATCCAATACGTTAGTAAATACGTTATACCATTTTTATCTCTTATTTTTTTTTAAATAAATAAAAAGTTTATATCATACTCATATATAGTCTCATTGTAGATCGAGAATTTGAGATCACTAACTCGATGAAAAATTAAATTATAATAAGATAAAACAAATATGAATAAGAAGTAGAAGTAAAAATAAAAATAAATCTCTACAGTTTTGTTTTTCCGTAACATTCTCGTGCTTTGTTTTACGGAGTCATTTAAAAATCTTAAGAAATTTTTTTTATAATAAATTTATGTGCGGCTCAAATTTTTAATGAACACATGCATGCATGCAAACCATAATAAATTTATTTTCTTCATCAAACCAATTCCTCAATATTGTTCAAAGAGATGAGGTGAGAGCTACCGGAAAATTTTTAAAAATATTATTTCACAAATTTATAACAAATATTTATTATAATTTTTATTGAAAATAAAAATTACTAATAGATTATCCAATGTACTATATTTATTTTCATGATAAAGTCAAATATTATATTTTAAATTTTTAAATAATTCTTTGTAATTTTTGTTAATATTTAATATAAATTTTAATTTGAAACCATATATCATAAAATGCTGAAAAATATGAAATTTTGATTAAATAAAAAAACGATAGAAACAGTTTTCGTGATTGTTCTTAAATACCAAAAACTGCATCGTGTAAAAACATAACGTTTGCGGAAAATATCAGAAAAACTAACCAACACCTAAATATTACAATTCACTTATTTTTAACTCATACTTACATGCATAAATATACATATATTTTTTTTTTTAAAATTCAACCATACATTATAAAAATATATATTACAAAACATATACTTTGTTAATTTTTTTTAACATATAAAAGCCATACTTCGATTTTTCACAAATATGCGTGTGAATATAAATATTAATTATGCAAAAGTTAAAATCGCATGCGAACTTGTCGTGCGTGTATTTTTATTAACCTCGATTACAGTCCAATTTTAATTTTAGTTATTAAACAATTCATTTAAAAAAAAAAATCTCTATATGTCCTGAGAGCGGTGAAGTGGTTGGTACACACGAACGTGCGGGCCAACCATTTACCCGATCTTATGATAAGTAAAAATTGTAAAACCCATTTTGATTTAATTAGCAATAGGTCAAGGAAAAATATATATATTGTCAAGATTATATAGTGTAAAAAAGAAAGAAAGCATAGTATAGATAATATTCAAGACATATTATAAGAATTTAATTATTATTAATATAACTTTTACATTTGCAATTATATGTTACTGTAAACAGTAGAAAAAATAAAAAGTTTTAAAATAAATCTGTTTTAAAAAACACAAAACGATATGAAACGTTTATGTGATTGTTGTTAAACACTAAAACTTCATATGTATAAAAATATAACGTTTACATAATATATAAGAAAATTAATCAATACTTTAATATTACAACTATTTATGTCTCTACAAAAATTATACATGCACATGTCTACATGCCAACCATAAAAATTAAATAAATTATTATATGTTTTAATATTTTTCAGTTTATTTAGTTATCATATTTACACTTTTTATCTGATGAAGTATTTTAAAATCTTGGTTAATGACTTTTTATCTTTAATTTCTATTGAAATCTAGAACATTTTTTATTTGATTTATCATTATTTTATTATTATTAAATATTCATATATATTATTATTAATACATAATTAATTATGTACAAATAGTTCCAACTTCAATATACAATATAATTATATATTGAACACATAAAATATTTTATAGCTCGTACACGGTACGGACCGATCACCTAATACGCAATTAACTGCTAAAAAGAAAAATGATACTATTTTTATTAAGAGATAATCCCTTAAGTGTACTACATAGATATGGACTAACTCGGATATGACTTGACTATTCGAGGAATTCGTGTGTTTTCCAATTTTTTTTTTATATCATCAAGTTTTCTCATTGCGTAAAAAGCAAAAGAATGATCATGAACTATAAGCTCCTAATAAATTTTAATTTAAAATAATATATAGATAAAACATTGTTCACTGAAACTTTTGTTCCAATGTAGAGAATTTTAATAATTCCGTGTGCTATTTTTGGCATGGGTTATGTTATTCTAGTCATGGACGTCAGGTAGATGCTTAACTTGGATTACCTCAGGTTATAAAAAATAAGAATATGAAATAATATCTATAACAAGACTTATTATGTCTAGCAATTTATTTTAAACGTAGTATACTATAGTTTATACTGTTATGTTTTTTGGTTTTACAAAATTCACCGTTTAACATTTTCTATCATTAAAACAAGATAATACACTCTTAATAATTTGTATATACTTTTATTAAGTAACGTTCTTAATATTCCATTTCATTTTTAAGATAATACATTTAATGTGAATAAAATTAGGAAACAAATTTGTATTGATCTAAAATTTGTGTTTTTTTTTGTTAAAAAGTTTTCAATAAAAACAAAATCAAAATTGAAGTTGGAAAATATGTGGGGCCAAATAAATTTAAACATAAACTGAAGGGTGTTAATAAAATTTGTGTGTTAACAAAATGATAATCTTAAAACGGGATTTTTATTTGAAACAGAAAGAATATTTTATAAGTATTAATTTTTTTTATTTACTGTCGTCTTCTTGTTTGACTTGGGTAATTCCAAACCAACATTCATAGTAATTCATAAGTTTTACAGTAAACCAAATTTTGTTACGGTATAAATCGTTTAAATGAGACTAACAAAATTTCGTAGTTGAAAAAATTTGATTTTTGATCTAAATGCAAAAAAAAAAAAAAAAAAAAAAAAAACTTCAAAATTAAAATTTGTCCCCAAGACCACCAATTCTTGGTTGACTTGTTAACAATTCTTGTGCACGTTTTGCTATAACTGCTATCCTCAAATTTGAAAACAATACTTCTCATGTCTATAAGCCAACTTTCTTTCGTAGCAAATTGAATAATCAACTTTCTTTCGTGTGCTTTTTAATCAGTGAAAAACAAATACAGTATTCTTGAATAATTAATTCCACATCGGCGGACCAATTATTAAAGCGAAGTTCTGGGTATTTTTCTTGTGCGGCGATTGGGAAAAGCAATCCTTTTCTATGTATTGTGGGACCATGAAATCAACTTTGCTGTCAGACGGTTGGCTATAAAAGCCACTAAGTTGGTAATAAATTACACGTTTCATTTTTTTTTTTTACGATCACATGTATCGAAAAAGGGGGATTGAATTTTTAAACAATAGTAATAATTTTGGTGTTCAACATGATTATATTAGAAGAACCAAACTATTACTATGACACCATCAAGGGAGAAATCACCATTCAATTTTTAGCTTTTCGAGCCAATAAATCAAGCTCTATTTATAGATAGAGAATAAAAAATAAAAAAATTGAAGTTTACTCTTTAGGTCATTTGCAAAAGATTACTGTCCGTCTAAAAAATGCATGGCCGATTCAATGTGCCTTTCCGATAGATTTTCCATATCCCACGTTAATACTACGTACGTATTCGCTTTCTAGAATGATAATAATACGTATAACGTTTTTCAGTTACATTAATGCAAAAGTAATTGAAAGCCCTAGTGATATTTTTTTTTTTTTGAAAAAGGAGTACTACATACGCAATGGGCTTAGGCCATCAGCAATGCAGAGACGTTGGTCTCTTATCTCAAAAAAAGAAAAAGAAAAAAAAAAGAAAAAAATGAAGTGGCAGAGAGAGAGAGGAGAATCGTCTCTTCTCAGAGAGATTCAAGAAACGTTTCTTCCCAGTTTTTTGACACGTGTCGAATAGTGATTGGTCAACTTACTTTTTTTTTTTTTTTTTTTTTTGGAAATTCGGTTTATTGAAAAAAAGAAATTTTTTTTTTTTTTTTAATAATATATAAATGTGAAGAGTCGACTCACCGTTAAGGATGCCCTTACTGCAGCTGATAAACAATAATGATTGCAGTCTTGAGAATTTTATATAAATATTTATTCGTTACTCCTTCTGTTGTCTTTTGTAAGATATTTTAGAAATTTTTATTTGTTTCATGTAAAATTTAATATTTATTACAATCTTATTTATTTTTTGTAGTATATTATATTATCGGTCAGATTGCTTTTAATTATATGTTAAATAATTTATATTGCAGAAAAATACAAAATATTTATTGTTAGTGTGTTTTCTTAAATTTTGCACTTTTAGCCAAAAAAAATAGAGAAAGTATTATTTAATTTAAATCAACAAATAGAAACTATACATGCATATGCACGAGGGACGGAGAAATCATTCTGCGTAAAATTATATTATTCTTCCACTCGCATACAGATTAAACAAATCATGGGAAATATTACGCCTGGGCATTCGGATATTTGGTTTGGTTTCGGGTAGAAACCGTTCGGTTCCGGATCTTTCGGGTATAGAAAATTTATACCCATATAGGTACCGAAAGGATTTCGATTCGGTTTCGGTTCGGTTCCTACCGGTTCCGGATCGATTCGGTTCTCAAATTTCAGAACCGTTTAAAACCCGAAAAAAATCGGTTCTCCTATAATTTCGGTTCGGTTCGGGTATTTTTACCCGATTAGACCCGAAATAGTAAAAAAAGTATCCGTATACCCGAAATATAACCAAATACCCAAAAAAATGGAATTTTCGAAAACTTGCAAACTGATTTCCGGATCGAATATACCTCGGAATCGGTAACGGAAAAAAGATCTGAATAGCTGACTGCGAGATCTTCGAAACCATATGTAGATCGACTTCTGGATCCTTCTGGTTCGTCGGAAAATCTCCCCACAAAACCCTCACTCGATCACAAGATATCTAGGAAAAAAAAATAAAAAATTCGGGTAACTGATCGGTTCCAGGTAAGAACCGGAACCGAACCGATACCCACGGTTCTGAAATTCAGGACCCGTCGAGTAAAAAGGCTCATAACCGAACCCGATCCAAACCGGTTATTTCGGGTCGGTTCCGGTTCGGGTTTTCGGGTCCAGGTTTTTTATCCAGACCTAGAAAATATTGTCGATATATCTTACACACTACTATGATGATGATTATAATTATTATCTATAACAATCATGATTTTGTGATTACGGCTTAGCTAAAAGAATAGTCAACCACGTAAAGAAAATGTATTTTTCTTCAAAAATTAGATGGCCTATCTAAAACTATCACCCGCTATAAATTGTTAAAACGGGTGTATAAAACTATGGTTATATAAAAAATGCGAAAACAAATGGTCTAACATATTTGGAATATGAATATGAATCTCTTAATCGTGTTGGGTTATTTTGTTGCTACTTATATTCGGTTTAGTAGCATCGTGTATACGTTTTAAAGATCCTTTTCAGGATGGTGTCTCTTTCGTAGGCTTCGTGTTTGGCAAGAAGATCGTGTTCTCTTCCAACTTCGGGTTGTTCTTTCATTCTTTGAAGATTCGGCTTCTTTGTCTTCTTTTAGAGTGATTTGGTGTTGTTTGTCATGTTGTGGGGAAATTCTAGGAAATATTTGTCTATCAGTTAATTTTTCTTCTATGGGTTTGATCTTGTGTGGCTTTGGTTTTAGGGGTTGCTTGTAATCCGTAGGCTTTGTGTTCTACACATGTTTTCCAATTTTCCAATATAATATAATCAGATGGAAAAAAAAAAAAAACTATACATGCACATGCACGAGGGACGGAGAAATCATTCTGCGTAAAATTATAGGAGTATTATTCTTCCACTCGCATACAAATTAAACAAATCATGGGAAATATTGTCGATATATCTTACACACTACTATGATGATGATTATAATTATTATCTATAACAATCATGCTTTTGTGATTACGGCTTAGCTAAGAGAATAGTCAACCACGTATTTTTCTTAAAAAATTAGATGGCCTATCTAAAACTATCACCCGATATAAATTGTTAAAACGGGTGTATAAAACTATGGTTATATAAAAAATGCGAAAACAAATGGTCTAACATATTTGGTAGATTGGATTGGACTGGCCTTTGAGTTTACGAATGGATAAACTATACGAACCGAAATTCTAAATAAAATGAAAACAATTAAATTAACCTATGATTCATTGATTAAGAGCTCTGCAATCTCACTTCATGGAATCATGGGATTTAATACATAGCCAAGATCTCTTGATTGGCTTCGACAATTAGATATTCCAAATTTAAAAAGCTGATTCCGATTGATAGTGGCACAAACTGTTGTTTATGCTCTTTGGCAATATATTTCAGCGGAAGGTATTTTCAAGAATATTGATCAAAGCATTTGAAACACTTGCTAGGGAGATGGCCTCACTCTCGATGTATGTGTACATTTTTTCGTGGTTTTGATTAATCCTATTTTTTGTAATTTTAAATTCGGAAATTTTTAATCCACATATGATCCATCTAATTTTACAGATCTTTTCTAACAAGATTTTTTTTTTTTAAAATGTTTTCGGAAAACTTAATTTTTGTTTTTTTAGTACTCCAAAAATGATCGACATGAAGAACCATTTTTATATCTGTTAATTGCATAATTTACTATTCTGGAAACTCGCTATTGTAGATTTTGTTGTTGTTTGGTATGAATGGATCTACGTAGATTTGCAGCAATTTAGTTGAAACATTCGATTCATATCTGCAGTTTTAAGTGTTTCCAATGTTTTACGTATCCTGTTGGAAATGACAAAAATGGATGTCTCTATGATCTATCGTTGTCAATATAATAAATTATAAATCCATGGATAGAGAGAGAGACATTTGACAGGGAACAATAAAGATACGTAAATCATTTATATACAGTGAAACCAGAATCTTAATACCATTATTACAAATTGGAAAAAAAAGAAAAAAAAAATGAAACTGAAAAGAAGAAAGTACCACCTGCACATCAGAGAACATGAGATTTTAGTGGGAAATTATAGGTTGCTTTACAAAAAGCAGGCCCCTTCATGTTTTTATTTGCTGACAAAAACTTATAATTACGTATTTCTTATCTCGGATTAAAATTTACTTATTTCTTAAATTAATTGATCTGTATAAGTGTATACTTTTTTTTATCTCCCAAAATCAGTTAGCTAATAAAACCAAATTGTAAACGAATCCGTCTCATCAAATGTTATGGTACGTTAACTAATTTTTTTTTGTTTTTTTTGTTATGGTACATGCAATTTCGAATTGATAAATGGACCTTAAAAGTTGACAAATTAGGAAAAAAAAAATAAAGATTTGAAGGAATAAACAATAACGAATATATGTATACCAATTGTCGATTTCATCATGTTGATGGGTTGATCAGGTTCCAATGCAAAAAGAAAGAAAGGAGCGTAGAAACTACGCATCTTAAATTTCTTTTGACTTTTCTTAACTAACATTACGAATGAAATTAAGACCTGAATAGTTTTTTAGTACTATTTGTTTTGCCACTTAAATATTGATTTTAGGTGAGACAGCGATTTAGTTTTCCAAGTTATGTATTTTAGATTTTTATTAACTATTTTAACGTATACTCAAGCTTTTAACGCATGTAACTTTAAATTACAGAAAAATGAAGTTTTATTATATGGCACAGAAAAATTAAAGTGTTGATGAGCCTAAGATAAAAAAAAGGAAGAAGAAAAAATTGTTAGAGTTTTACAGTTGTACCCCTTTGACTGCTGTCGTCACACTTCGCTTCTGTCTTTTGTACGATTCTTAAAGACTTCAGGAGAAAGCTGTAATGAAAAAGAATAAACCTTCGTTTTATATTTGTTAACTTATCATATTTATTGACAAAAAAAAAAAAAAAACTTATCATATTTAATGCAACTATTCGACGAGTTTATTTTAAACATTATTAATGTTTTGAAAACCAATTGCTAATCGCAGAGACTGGCGTTAAAGACTAAAGAGTACTCTCATAGGTGAAGATTTACTATAATCAGTAGTCTAGTCAAGTTAGGTGGGTCCCCCATCATGGGTCATGAAGCTGTCAAACTTTAATACTCTGGTTTAGTTAAAACTTTTTTTTTTGAACTTTTTGGTTTAGTTAATATTTCCACGGCATTATATACAAAGTATGTATTCTTACTTTCTGAGTTTCTGCAAAAAAAGCTTGAATTAAATATATATAACAATATTATTTTTATTTTGTTGTTGAACAAAAAATTGTGTGAACTTTTAGTCTTTCTCTAACTGATTTCATCTAACTTTTACTTATTTCTCATCTCAATAGCAAAATCAATTATAAATAACCAATCATAATTCACCATCAAATTTCATCAAATCAAAATTTTTTTTTTTTAATCCCCGAAAAACTATTCTTTTGATTTTAACTTCTGTTGAATTTTTTTAGTTTCTCTTTATACAATAAATAACATAGGCTATAACTTCTGTTATTGTAAATGTACAAAAAAAAAAAACTTCTGTTGATGTTGTCTCGTTTCAATTTGAAGTTTCATAAAACTTTGTATTTGGGTTTCAGCTTACTAATGAACATTTTACTTCATTTAAGAATTTTATGTTGTTTCTCAGTAGTTCTATAGACTTCAAGCCAAATTGGAAATGAATTTTATGTATATTTGACACATTATATTTAAAAGTAATTATTTACTTTTCTCAACTTAAAAACCGGTCCCAAACTAAAAAAAAAAAAAACAAATACAGCTAATAAAAATACTCTAAAGAAATAGTAGGACTTGGAGAGGCAGGATTTTTCAAACTTTTTCTTTTCTACCCATTCTCAGAGTTTATACAAAAATGGTAGTATCTCGACGAAATAGGAAAACAAATAAAATTAAAAAATAATAAACCGAGAAGTTAAAGTATATCCAAAAGGTAAAAAAGTACAGGTCAAGGGGTATTTTCGGTATTTTACCTCCATCTTCTTCTTTTTTCACATTCCAAAGTCTCCTTGGATTTGGAAGAGATTTTTTTTTTCTTTTTCTCTGCTTCCTCTTTTTATTTTTCCCGTTTCCTTCGGGGAAAGAAACGGCGGCTTCACCAAAAGTCTCCGATTTCAAAACCAGTAAGCACCTTACTACTGTACATTGCTCTCAAATCTCAATTTTCTTCTGCGGGTTTTGCTTTCTTTCTCATCTTTTCCTTTTTCGGTAATTACGATTCTCGCTTCTGATCACTCTCTCTGATTTCTTGTCACGAATTTTTTTTCTTCTTTTGCTTCTTTTGATCGATTGTCGTCTGTGAAATCCGATTTTCTTTTACAAAACCTTGTAAGATTTTCGATGATTGTGGAAATTCAACTTCTTTCGTTTATGCATGTTATTATCAGAAAATCGAATACTTTGCTTCTGTTTCGTTTTGGGATCGTCTTAAGGCGGCTAATGTTTCGCAGGAAGGGTCTTTGTGGGGCTTCTGGAACAGGGTTTTTGTCTCTTTTTGGTTCCCTTGCGTTTTGTAAAACTCCATTAGTGGGGGTTTAGCTCTGTTTTATTGAGTTTAAGGTCCAAAAGCTAGAAATTTTCAATAATGTGTGTTCAAAGTTGGAACCTTTTTCTTTTGTTTTGTTTCTGCAATAGTTTTTTGCTAAGCTTTGGAATAGAATCTCCATTATCTGGATATGATTTTCTCTTTTCTGGGTTTGTGGCACATTTCTCTTTGTTATTCAATCAGTGACTCATTGAGTTTTAAAGTTCCTAAAGTAAGTTAACTTTCAATAATGTGTGTTCAAAGTTTAAACCTTTTTTCTGTATTCTGCCAAAAAAAAAGTTTGGCTCAGGTTAGAGATGGAATCTCCTTTGTCTAAACATGTTTTCTCTTTTTTTTGGGGTTCATGCTAGATTCTATCTGGAATTCAATTTAGAATCTCCTCTTTTTTTTTTTAATTCCATCTTGATTTTGATAGGCCAGTCACAGAGACGGATTGTGCTTACAGTTTTGTCCATACCAAAAGTTGTCTGTTTCTCAGTGGTCTATCTTGATCAGAGAGAGAGAGAGAGAGAGAGAGTTGTTTGGTTTTGTCTGATTGGTCAAATGTGAAAGATTTGTTTTTGTTTCATATTCTGCACATTGGATTGATCACTAGAGGTTCCTGATATAAAACTAAACTGATGTTTTCACTTTTAGTGGTTTAATTGGCCTTACTGATGATATTTCTCTTGTTGCAGGTCATTCTGCAACATGGAGGAAGATTGCGAGGAGCTTCAGGTGCCTACGGGAACTCTAAAATCGATAGGTTTTAGCATTTCGAATAACAAAGATCGAGTAAGTGATGCCCTAAACCTAATGAAATCTTCCATATCTGTGTGGCTAGATTAAACATAAAATTTAATGTAATGGTGCTTTTGTTTGTAGGAGAAAATGTCTGTCATGGTCGTTGAAGCAGCGAATCAGGTGACCGATCCTCGGTTAGGGCTCCCGAATCCGGAATCTATTTGCAGAACATGTGGCAGCAAAGATAGAAAAACTTGCGAAGGTATGTTAATGAATCCGGTTTTTCGACGAAAAATCATCAGAGATCAGTTAATTTTATGATTCAACTCGGCTGGTTTTCTTGTTTCTGTTTTAGGACATTTCGGACTCATTAAGTTCCAGAACCCGATAATCAACCCGTATTTTGTAAAGGATATAGCTGCATTGTTGAACAAGATCTGCCCCGGCTGTAAATACATGCGGAAAAAGCAGACTCAGGTTCGTTCAAGAAACGTCTTACAAGCCTTTTAATGCATGTAAATATCGGTTTGTGTTTAACCATATTTAGACTAACACTTGCCTTTTGTTTTGTACAGAGTGATGAAGACCGGCCTGAGAGATGTAGATATTGCACTGTAAGAGCTTGATATATTGCAACTATGAAAACTATTGTTCTTACAGTGACTTGATTCCCTTTTTTTTTGTTTTTTGAATCTTTTTCAGTCAAATACAGGTTATCCTTTAATGAAGTTTAGGTTGACTACTAAAGAAGTCTTCAGGCGATCTGGAGTTGTTTGTGAAGTCAGCGAAGAGAATCTGGTTAAACTCAAGAAACATGGACTGTTAGAATTGCCTTCTGATTACTGGAGTTTCTTGCCTGAAGACCCGAACATCGACCAAAGCTGTTTGAAACCAGCCAGGCGGATTCTAACGCATGCACAGGTCTAAAAGAGTGAAACAAGACTGAATCTTTTCCTTGGCTTTTTGGGTGTTATCTATAGTTTTCTGAAACTTTTCACTTTTTCTTGCAGGTTTATGCTTTGTTGTGTGGGATTGATGAGAGGCTCATCAAGAAAGATATCCCAATGTTCGGCTCTCTTCCTCTGGTTTCTTTTCCGGTTACACCAAACGGTTACCGTGTAACCGAAATGGTCAATCAGTTCACTGGGGCTAGACTAATCTTTGTAAGTAAAAAAACTTTGATCTTGAATTGTTATCTTTTGAGTTTGCAGTATGCAAGTAAAACAAGCTTTGATCTTGAATGTTTTTTTGTTAACTTTTTTTCCTAGGATGAACGGACACGGATCTACAGGAAGCTTGTTGGCTTCGAAGGAAATGGTCTTGAATTGAGTTCTCGTGTGATCGAATGCATGCAATATTCAAGAGTAAGCACTAGTTTCTTGATAGATTAAAACGGTTTCTTGTTTTATCCTCTGTAAAAGGTAACTGATTCTTGCTCTTTTTTTTTTGGCACAGCTGTTTTCGGAAACTGTGTCTTCGAGTCAAGAATCCGCAAATCCGTACCAGAAGAAGTCGGATACTCCGAAACTGTGCGGTCTAAGGTTCATGAAAGACGTCCTGCTCGGTAAAAGAAGCGATCATACTTTCCGAACAGTTGTCGTCGGTGACCCGTCTTTGAAGCTTCACGAGATCGGTATACCGCGGAGGATCGCGGAGAGGCTTCAAGTATCGGAGAGTCTCAACAGTTGGAACAGAGAGCGGCTTGTCACTTCCTGTTTCCACAAGCTGCTCGAGAAAGGAGAGGTTCATGTCAGGAGAGGAGATAGCTTATTGGTTATCCGAGTCATCGACGACCTCCGAAACGGAGACAACATTTTCAGGACATTAAAAGACGGAGACACGGTGTTGATGAACAGACCGCCTTCGATTCATCAGCATTCTCTTATCGCTATGTCGGTTAGAGTCCTCCCGACTACCTCCGTTGTCTCCTTGAACCCGATCTGTTGTTTGCCGTTTCGCGGTGATTTCGATGGAGACTGTCTCCACGGTTACGTTCCTCAGTCGATTCAAGCGAAGGCTGAGCTCGACGAGCTTGTGGCTTTGGATAAGCAGCTTATTAACAGGCAGAACGGTCGTAACTTGCTTTCTTTAGGACAGGATAGCTTGACGGCAGCTTATCTGGTTAATGTGGAGAAAAACTGTTTCCTGAACCGAGCTCAGATGCAGCAGATGCAAATGTATTGTCCTCCGTTTCAGCTTCCTCCGCCTGCGATTATCCGAGCTTCTCCTTCGAGCAGGGAGCCTCAATGGACGGGTATGCAGCTCTTCGGGATGCTATTCCCTCCCGGGTTCGAGTACAGTTACCCTCTGAACGGCGTGGTTGTAAGCAACGGAGAGCTTTTGTCTTCCTCTGAAGGCTCTGCTTGGCTACGGGACGTCGAAGGGAACTTCATTCAGGGTTTGCTCAAACACGACAAAGGGAAAGTGCTCGATATCATTCACTCCGCTCAAGAAATGCTCTCCGAGTGGTTGCTTATGCGAGGATTGAGTGTTTCCTTGGAGGATTTGTACTTCTCCTCTGATCCTCAGTCTCGGAAGAACTTGACGGAGGAGGTAACTTACGGACTGCAAGAAGCTGAGCAAGTCTGCAACAAGCAGCAGCTTATGGTCGAATCCCGTAGAGACTTCCTCGCGGTTAACGGAGAAGCAGAGGAGGAGAAGGAGGATTTGGTAGCGGATTTGTCCCGGTTCTGCTTCGAGAGACAGAGTTCAGCGGGGCTAAGCAAGCTTGCAGTTAGTGCTTTCAAGGATGCCTACAGAGATGTTCAGGCGTTGGCTTATAGGTACGGAGATCAGACGAATTCCTTCTTGATCATGTCCAAATCCGGAAGCAAAGGGAATATAGGGAAGCTTGTTCAGCACAGCATGTGCATTGGTCTGCAGAATTCGTCGGTCGCACTGTCCTTCGGGTTCCCGCGAAAGCTGACGTGCGCTGCTTGGAACGACCCGAGAAGCCCGCTCCGCGGCGAAATGGGAGATGACAAAGCCGCCGTTACAGAGTCGTTTGTTCCCTATGGAGTCATCGAGAGCTCGTTTCTAACGGGTTTGAATCCGTTGGAAGCCTTTGTTCATTCCGTGACAAGCCGTGATAGCTCCTTTAGCGGTAATGCTGATCTTCCGGGGACGCTTAGCAGAAGATTGATGTTCTTTATGAGGGACATATACGCTGCTTACGACGGGACAGTGAGGAACTCCTTCGGGAACCATTTAGTACAGTTTTCTTATGAGACTGGTGATGATCCCGCAGAGGAAATAACCGGGGAAGCAGTCGGGTCGCTCTCTGCTTGTGCTCTCTCTGAAGCCGCTTACAGCGCGCTAGACCAACCCATTAGCCTTCTTGAAACTTCGCCGCTTCTGAATCTTAAGGTTCTTCTTCTTCCTCTTCTCCAAGTTTATAAATCATAGTCTCACTTGATCTTTAACTAGAATTTTTCTCTTTCTGCAGAATGTGTTGGAGTGTGGATCGAAGAAAGGTCAACGAGAACAGACAGTGTCTCTGTATTTGTCTGAAAACCTTTCTAAGAAAAAGTACGGGTTCGAATATGGGTCACTGGAGATCAAGAACCACTTGGAGAAACTGAGTTTCTCGGAGATTGTTTCGACATCCATGATAATGTCGGTAACTTTTAACTACCTTTCTTATTAATCTTGCTTTTGTCAATGGCTTCTTCTCTTAACAAATGTTTATCGTCTTCTTGTGTAATAGGTTTTCTCCGAGTACCAACACAAAGATACCTTTAAGCCCGTGGGTTTGCCATTTTCATATCTCCAAGGTACAAAACTCAATACACATACAAAAATTACCTCTTTTGTAATATGAAAACGTTCTAATGTACCTCTCTCTGTTTGTAATTTCACAGAAACTAGTGAAGCAGAAACAACTTGACGCCGAATCTGTCGTCGATTCATTAAACAAGCAGTATATGAGCAGGAAGAAAGAACTGAAGCTTGATCTTGTTGATCTACTAATAGAAAGCTCGTAAGAACACTCCTCAAAACTTGCAGCGGATAAGGTTTTATTTTCGCTTCTTACTAATTTGTTGTTACGTTTAATGTGTTGTCGATTAGAAACCACTGCTCTTCGGATGATAAGGCAATGGAAGATGATAGATTCTGCATCACAGTCACCGTTGTCGAAGCGTCTTCTTTGGAACTTAATGCTATTCGACTTGTCTTGATCCCTTTCCTTCTTGATTCAACTGTCAAAGGTAAAACCGGAACGAATAAGAATGTGGACAGAGTTCTTGTTTTTTGTTATTACTGTTCTCACGAGCTCTGTCGTCTGTTCTTGCAGGCTACCAAGAGATTAAAAAGGTGGATATTTCATGGGTTGACCGACCAAAAGCGCCAAAAAGGAACGGCAATCATTCGGCGGGTGAGCTTTTCTTGAAGGTTACTATGTATGGAGATCGGGGCAAAAAGAACAGTTGGAGCGCTCTTCTTGAAACCTGTCTTCCCGTTATGGATATAATCGATTGGACCCGAAGCCATCCTGATAATATCCGTCAATGCTGCTCGGTTTATGGAATAGACGCTGGACGGAGCATTTTCCTAGCGGTTAGTACCCTGGTTTCTCTTAACAGTTTGTTCGTTTCACTCGTCTTGTTGCAGCTTTCTAAAGCTTTAAGACTTTCTTTGGGTGATTGGCAGAATTTGGAGTCTGCGGTGTCGGATACCGGTAAGATGATACTACGGGAACATCTGCTTCTTGTAGCTGATTGTCTCTCTGTTACCGGAGAGTTTGTGGCATTAAACGCCAAAGGCTGGAGTAAACAAAGACAGGTCGAGTCCACGCCTGCGCCTTTTACTCAAGCGTGCTTCTCGGTATGTAACTAAATCCCCAAGTTAACTTGGCTTTACTCACAAGCATGATGCTTCTTGGATTTGATTTTGACACATAGTTCGTGCTTAATTCTCTCTACAGAGCCCAAGTCAATGCTTTATCAAAGCTGCCAAGGAAGGTGTCAGAGACGAGCTTCAAGGATCTATCGACGCATTAGCTTGGGGAAAAGTTCCTTCTTTTGGGACTGGAGATCAGTTCGAAATCATCATTCCGACAAAGGTAAACAAAACAACTTTTACATTTTTCGAATCCGTTTAGATCACAACTTAAGTACACAACTTTGGTGGTCTGATGATTAGTGTTCTTCCTCCGTTACATCAGGTTCATGGGTTTAGAACACCCGTAGGTGTGCATGACCTTCTGAGAAGTACAGCGAAGCTTCCAAAGACAGAGACAGGGACGATGCGTGCAACAGACTCCTCCTTGCCCAAATTAGACAAATTCACGGTCCAGCCATTCCACTTGCTCGATACCGCTCTCGCGAAATCAATCAAGACACTCGACGGGAAAGGACTCACCAGGTCGCAGCTCAGAAGGAACTTTACATGGGACGACATCGAAAAGCTTTCTCGGTCACTGAAACGCATACTCTACAAGTAAGGGAAACGCAAACAATCTTTCTTGTTTTCAAAGTTTTGCTCCAAGAACAGTAAAGATTCTCATGGCCTTCTTTTTTTGTCAGCTACGAGATCGATGCTCCGTTGAATGAGAGGGATGAGAATTTGTTGATGATGGCTCTACTCTTCCACCCCAACAGAGCTGAGAAAATAGGACCGGGCTTCCGAGGAATCAAGGTAAAAAAATCATTAAAAAGAGAAAAACTCTTATATAAATGTTTTTAAGAATCTTTGAAAACATCAGAAGATAGATCCTGAGCAGGTTTCTTCTCTTGCAGGTGGTTAATTCTCAGCACGGGAATGCACGTTGCTTCGAGGTTGTAAGAACAGATGGAACAACAGAAGATTTCTCTTACCACAAGTGTGTATTGGGAGCAACAGAGATCATTGCGCCTACGAAGGTGAACTTCTACAGGTCCAAGTACCTTGAACGCCATGCGGTACAACCTTAAATAAAAGAAGCAAAAAAAACTGTCTTTTGTCGATATCACGAACAATGTAGTAGGAAGTTGTGTTAAAAAAAGAAAGTTAATAGATAGATATAGGGGAAAAGCTTTTTAGCTTTGCTCTAAGCTTCTTTTTGCTCCTTTCACTATGTGATACCTTTGCCTTAAAACGTAAACGGCTTAAAGGTTAATTACTTAGTGGAAGCAGCAACGAGAAGCTGGCAAAGGGGGCTTCTGTTCTGTTTCTTGTTTCTGTTTATGTCTATGTCTCGTCTGTAAAACTATGAAATTTCCGGTTTAACTATGAAATATCCGGTTATGCTTTTAGTCTTCCTTTACCCGGTTTAAAAATCGGTTTGCGTGCAATTGTTATGATCCTTAATTAGAGATGACATATTTTCCTCAAGTATTTAAGTCTGGTTTAGAGATGACAAACGAATCATTTTAATTAGAGATGACAATTTTTCCTCAAGTATTTAAGTCTGGTTTAGCTAATTCGCCCTTAACTTTATAAGAAAACTTGGTTAGTAAAAAGTAAGGTACATACGTGTCACAGACCTCCCAACGTCGTCTACAATTAAAGAAGATGACCATTGCTTTCACCTATCCCTTCTCTCATCGTCTCTCTCTTTCGACTCTATATCTCTCGTCTTCTTCTACTTCTTCTTCTCTCTTCATCTTCCCTACTGTCTCTTTCGTTTCCCTCTCTGTGTTTCTTCTCCCTACTCACACCATCATCATACCTCCTGTCCCTGTCCCTGTCCCTTTCTCTTACCTCCTCCCGGTGATGTCTTCTGCCTTCACCATAGCCATGAGGACTTCTCCTACTAATCTTCTCCTTTTCATGACTATGCTCTCTCTTCTCCCTCTTTGGTTCAGCTACATCACCCTCAAACACCATATCATAGCCTTCACCTCCCCCGTGCTGTCTGTTTTGATCTTTCACAATGAACTTCGAAGCCTGATTACCACCCACACAGTCCTTGGCAACATGATCCGTCGACCCACATTTGAAACATCCATTCCCTGTTACCATTTTACCCCCATTAGTTTATCTTCATCTTTTGTCTATGGGATCCATCACTACACACTAAGGAGGGAACGTGAAAAAAAAAGAGGATTTACCTTTACCCTTTTGTGAGTCTTTCTGCCGGAACTGTGACCAAAGTTTGGATACACTCTGACTGAAATCCACATGTATTCTTCTATCATCAATCAGAGCATTGTCCATCTGTAAAACAACAAGGTTGTTAAGACCTCCAAATCATTCATTTCACATCATCTATCTATGCTATACTGTTGACGTTTTACCTTAAAGTAGGCTTGTTCGCATGCCTCCTTGTTCTCAAACTCTTCAACAACAAAAAGACAAAACTCTCAGTAAACACACATTTCTTCTATACAGGAAAAAAATCAAGATTTTACCAACAGTAACCATCTCGCACTACTCACCTATAAAAGCGTAGCACAAACTGTCACCCGTTTTGAAGTCCCGGATTACATCAGCCCTGCCATATTCAGACATTAATATAAAATACAACTGCAGAACAATTGAGTTTCTCCAAACGAATAAAGGATCAAAGAATATCACTCACGATACGACAGTTCCAAAGCGTGAAAAAATGGTATGCAGATCCTCATCCTGCATGAGACAAGAGAAAAAAAAAACAACAAATTGTCACAAACAGAGGAAGCCTTTGCTTTTAATTCTGAATATCAAGGACCTACCTCAGTCACAGGATTCAGTTTGCAGACGAAAAGCACATTGTCAGGAGGCTTTACCTCGGCCTCTGGGATATCTCCTATCTGCAACAGCAAATACAAGCTCATGTATTGAACGTGATTGCTAATAACATCAATACATCTACTAGACAACTGTGTCCAGAACCACTTACACTTTCAAGTACAACAGCACTAGAATGAGCAGCTTTCTCACGGATAACCTCCTCCAGTTCTTGAACACCAAGTTCTTCATCCATTGGAACCCAATCATCTTCAAGCCGCACGTCATCTTTGACCTCTTCCTTCGGTTTTCCTTCGGGGGAAGCATCCGGTATCATCTCAGCCAGTTGTGGGGGATCGTCAAACGGATCTTCAAGTATATAAGTGTGTTTGATCCTAATGTTCTTATATGGTCTGTTTTTTGCATCAACATAAGCTTCATTTATCCTCGTCAAAGTGTCAAATCCCTCTGCAATCTCCCCAAAGACCTGAAAAAAAAAATAGGCATATCTTAAGTAACCGGTATATTCAAAAGAAAGCATAAGCAGATTAGGAATAATGTTGAACTTACCGTGTGTTTCCCATCAAGATAGTCCAGCTCATCACGAAGTGTGAAATAGAACTGAAATGAAAACAGACATGTCATATGAGGACATAGGACATCACAAAAATTTGATCCACAACACACTGATAGTTATTCTGACAACTTGGTAACTCAAGTAAAAAGATTTGGCTTACTTGGGAAGCGTTGAGATTTTCTCCACCACTGGCCATTGCAACAGTGCCAGTCTTTGAATGTTTTAAGTCGAGATGAATCTCATCTCCAAAAAACCGAGCCTGCTCACCATACAGAAATCTGGAAAACTCAACATAGCATGCACATATATGGGTTAGGATAAAGTTCACAAACGTAATTGGAAAAGAAGTGAGAGTAGAACACACTAGGAACACACAGTAAAAGCAAAGGATGATCTTAACTTGTAGATTGAATCTCCGCCAAGTCCTGTGCCAGTTGGATCACCCGTTTGTGCTGTGAAATCCTTCTGCACAGTGTGGAAGAGGCACTCATTGTAGTACTTGATCCTAACAAACAAAAAAAAAAAAAAATAGAGTTTGAAACATCTTAGCAAAAAAAACAGCGAGTACCATATCTTAGATAAACAGTGAGTACCGAATAAATTTTCTTTTTAGCTAGATAAGCAAAGAGAGACTTACTTGCAGAGCTTAAGGAAGTTCTTGCACGTCAAAGGGCATTTGTTGGAATACAAATCAACCACGATGTCCCCCTGACTAGTGACGATAAGAACCGACATTTTTACTCCCAGAAACAAACTGAAACCAAAAATTGGAAGTGAGAAGCAAGTATTACGCTTTACACTCAACGGTATGGCTCATCTAAACATCAAAAAGAAGAAGAAAAAGCAAAATCTATGCAAATCGAATACAAATCAACAATCGGAGCAAAAGTCATGGAACATCGTAATTCGAAGAAACGGACTAACCTTGGAGGGAAGTGAGGGGGAAGAGAGTTGCAAGGAGGCGTGTTAAGAGCAGTCGGAAGCTGATGAATTTGATATTTACTTTTCTGTGATTTGTTGTAAATCTCTATCGTCAGCGAGAGAGATGCCAAGAGATGTATATGCTTTTCCTCATTTAGGGTTCTCGTGGGCCTGAGGCGGCGGCTTAGCCTCGGCCCATTATTTAAATTTTTGTTTAATCGTCCGTTGACTCTTTTTATGAATGCTGCTGCATCGCTTCAATTCTTTAATAAACGTTTTATGAAAGTTTTGTAACTCTTTTCACTCAAATTTTTAGAATTTTTTAATAAAAAAAACAAGATCCGTGCAAGTCAAGAAATATTCACCCCCATAGTCATTGCTTTTGTGTGTTGTTTTTAAGCTGCTCAAATTTCGTTTCTGAAAATCTATATAATAAAGGATACAAAGAACATATATTATTTGGGAAAATCGCATAAAAAACATTCAAAGTGACAACCACTAGCACTTTAAACCTCGAGAGTATTTTACTAGCACAATAAACCTTAAAATTAAATATATTAACATATAAAACCTTAAAACTGGTTTTTTATTGCGCGCCGTCAGAATATTTAACGGTTCACTGTTCATTTCCGTTAAAAAGTGATGTTAATGCATTAAATTTATTTATTTTAATTAAGAAATTATATTAAATATTATTTTATTATTTATTATAATTAAAAATAAATAAAAATATCTAAAATATTTTTTTTAAAAGTTGAAAAAAGTTACTAAAATTATTTTAAAAATTTTAAATTTTTTTAGTTGTGATAAATAAAATAAAATAATTAATAGTAATTTTACTAGTTAAACATAATTTAAAGTTATATTATTGTTATTAACAGAAAATAATTTTTTTATCAAATATATTAATTGAGGAAATATAAAAAAAATTAGTTTTTAAAATTTTTTAAAATAATTTTAGTATTTTTTGTCAATTTTAAAAAAAATATTTTAGATATATTTATTTATTTTTAATTATAATAAATAATAAAATAATATTTAATATAATTTTTTAATTAAAATAAATAAATTTAATGCATTAACATCACTTTTTAACGGAAATGAACACTAAACCGTTAAATATTCTGACGGCGCGCAATAAAAAACCAGTTTTAAGGTTTTATATGTTAATATATTTAATTTGAAGGTTTATTGTGCTAGTAAAATACTCTCGATGTTTAAAGTGCTAGTGGTTGTCACTTTGAAGGTTTTTTATGCGATTTTCCCTATATTATTTGATCCTAGAAGGTGATTTATAATATTTCATCTAAACACCTTATGTTGATTTCTTCAACTAAAGCGACGATAATACATTAGTATTTGATTCGTTTTCCCTTAGACGATATGTAAAGATCATCGTCCGGAAGAAGCGATTATCTTAGGATTCTAACAAGCAAAATCAATCTTCACAAGCCCATTCTCGTGTGAGCCTTTAATTTTAACACCTTCCACCATGATTCGAGAGACTCGAGAGTGCAACAACTCTTTTAATGAATGATGCTGTATCGCTTCAATTCTTTGAACGTTTTATTTATGAAAGTTTTGTAACTCTTTTCACTCAACAGATAAATGATTTCATTAGACTAAAGGAGTGTGTGGTTTGAGAGCGTTTAGTTCCTTAATGTTAACCAGAAATGCAGTGTAAGACAAACCAAACCAAACTCAACAATCGGAGAAAAGGTCTTTGGAACGGACGTAAGTGAAATGAAGAGGGAGCGAGAGAAAAGAGTTGGAGGCATTAAGAGTAGCCCGAAGCTGAATACATTTTTTTTTGTTTTGTTTTGTTTTTTTGCTTAATAAAAAACAAAATATAATCTCTTGGCAAAGGAACCAGGGCCCTTTTATAAATGCATGTCTCTATATATTTCCATGCAACGGAGGATTATTGTTTCTTGTTTCTATTTCTGTCTGTAGAAGTAAAACTATGAAATATCCGGTTATGGATTTAGTCTTCCTTCCGGTTTAAATCGGTTGTCAAAACTTATTTCTAAGGTTTAATGCTCTGTTTTTTCCGGGTAAAGATCGGTGCTCAAACAATTGTTAATGATTCCCATTTACTGTCTTGTGTTCCTCGTGTGACAAATCAATCATTTTAATTAGAGATTAAAAGTTTTCCTTAAGTTTATGATTGAGCTAATTCGCCTTTTAACTTTATAGCCTCTCTTTTTCTTATTTTTTTTTTCTGGTTATTATAATTTTTATTATCTTTCCCGGCTCAAACACCTACAACTTTTACGTTACTAAATCATTATAGTAAATATATATTACATTCGTAAATTTATCTGTGCCTAATTTACCCATTTATATACGATATTCAAATCCGGTTTAGTATCATAGTCGATTCTTTGATGTTACCGGTTATGCTCCGATTTTTCCCGGTTGAGAACTTGAGATAGGTTCTCATGCAATTGTTACCTATTACAAATTTACAATATTCTGTTTCCTCGACGGACATGAATCATTTTATTGAGAGATGAAATATCCTTGAGATACCATATATATCCGGTTTATCTTAACCGCTTCTATTATTTGTTAGCTCTGCTCTGATCTCTCTCCTAGTAAAGGTCGGTTTTCAAGTACTAATTATTTGTGATCCCAAATGGTATACCACAGCATTAAATAAAATAGCTGAAAGTTACTAAAAATTGAAAAGAAACTATAATGTTATTGTCATACCGTTTCTTGCTGGTTAGTGGTTGCAGCCATTTGGAAAATTATACTATAAAAAGTTAATGTGGGCTGTGGAAACGCAACCACGCACTCTCTTTCACGTGCTCTTTTACTCGATCATTATTTGGCAAATGTCTCTATTTCCGTGGTTTCTTTTTGATCACTCAATCTGAAAATTATGAAAATAATATCATCATCCAAATTCTGGATTTTCAAAACTGTGATAGTTTAACACATTCTCGAGAACTACCTCTATTCTGATTATTATGACGTATAGAAAATCACGGAATAACTTAATCTTCAAAAAGCAACGAATAATTTCAGAAAGAAATTCTAAAGTTCAGTTCAAAAAAAAAAAAAAAAAAAATTCTAAAGTTTTGAATAACATGATTTTACACGGAAATGCTATCGATATTGATGTGTAAACCATCAACAACGACATCATATTTTGGGGTTCAAAATTTATAAGTTTACAAATTTATATTTATTTAGTCCTTGTTACAATATTCTAACACATATTTTAGCGAAACACGAACGTCTTAATTCTATATTTTTTTCTGGTTGTTTGTATCCTCTTCCTTAGTTAACCCATTCATTGCATTGTGACTATATGTAAGTTTCCAGTTTTGGTGAAAGTTTATCTTGTAAGAAAAAAAAGGTAAGTTTGACTAAATTCAATTCACATTAGAATAACTCCACCACATGCTGGTGTTTTTCTCTCTGTCGCAAACCACACTTAATTATTTTCTTCTTTTTAACAAAAACATGTGGTTCATACACTATTATTATTATTATTATTATTATTATTATTATTATTATTATTATTATTATTATTATTTATTGATGACTGTGATTAATTTAACTATTGTTAGGGCATGTGCATTGAAGACTTTAAAAAATCTAATAACATTATTAAAATAATAAATCTTAAGACTAAAAATCCAAAACTGATAAAAAGTGTCTAATATAGGATTTATTTTTGGGTTTTAGACATCTCTCCATAACTAAAGTGTCTTAAAATATTAAACTTATTTAAATTTAATTAAAAAAATAATTTTTACATCCACTTTTAAAGTCTCCAATGCACATGCCTTTATCATGGTATGTATATAGTTATTTTATGTTGATTAAAATGTATAAGTATAAAGTATTAACTTTTAGCCTTTACTGTATTTTCAATCAAGCAATAATTTTGTTTTTAGATATCAAATTTTATAATTTTTTTTACCGCCAGTCAACTAATAAAACTCGCCATAAATCAATCAACCATCTTTTATACTACATCAGAATCCTTTAATCCTATTATCTTATGAAGGCAGAGATATTGAAATTTTGTTTTGAGGTAATGTTGATCTCAATCAATCACCATGTATCAAACGCATATTATAACTTCTATATTTCCTAATCACTATATAGGCTTATAGCAATATAAATTATATTCGTAAATCTGAAACTGATGAAATCGTGGATACAAATATCACTAAACAATGATGATTTTTAGATTCCAGAGAATTGCATGGCATTTACTCATACGCTCTTACACAGGTCCACAACTGCACTAACTACTTTTCTAATGGATATAATGAATTCTCGTTTATCTTTTATCTTTAAATCTTTTTTTTTTTATGTTATTTTTTTCGGCCGTTTATTGCAAAAGATTGTAATATTGTATTAGAGCCAGCCACATGTCGTGAACCCACAATGTCACTTACACAAGCTAACGCGTTTTCTTCTCTTCTTTATAAAGAGAACATTTTAGCAAATCAAAAGGTTAAGCTATAATCGTGATGTCCAAATGAAAAGTAAACACGTGATGAGCTGACTTTTTGAATGCAACTAACTACCCATGCTTTACCTAAGATAGTATTAATATATGTATGTAACTATAATTAATTCAGGAGAAAATCTGACACCATGCATAAATCATAGACAGGTATTAACCGTATTATTTAACACCGTGAATGGGAAACACATGCAGAGAGGTTTTATTTGCGGCCGTTAGACATTCACTAATTAAACAATTTATATGCGGTTGATTGATAATATAATAGATATAAAAGTAAATAAACAAATCCAAGAAATTAGATGATGTTATACGTGCCATTGATGATTCAACAAAGTTGTTGATCCGCAACAAATTATTGACACTGAAAAGAAAATAAGATATGGTATGTTACTTTCATTTAAAACAAAAAAACAAAAAAGTTGTTCCGGTTAATATCCAACAATACAAATAGACTAAAAAAAAAGAAAACAGTTTCGACCACACAAAGTATTAAAAAATCGTATTGTGCGTATAGTGGACTTAAATTATGTAAGTATGTAAGTTACTCTTTGTATTAGATTAATCGTTTTTGAATAATTTTCTAATATATGTATAAATTAATATAACGGACGAAATTATGATTGGTCCAATAAAATGAATGAGTATCACTATATGGTCATCTTTTGATAAACGAGAATCACGTGAGACATTTGTGATAGATAGATAAACAAATATTGTAGGGTAACTTATACAAAAAGCATTGTAGGTAACAGAGAAAAATAATTAAATCATGTGTCTGCGTTAGAAGTTTCTATTTTTGGTCAGCGTGTAAATCATAATCTCTTTTTATATATATATATATGCATTAAGAAAAACATATGTCATCTAACTGTTATATATTCCAACTAAAATTGTGTCGCTTTCTTTTTCTCCCCTTAATTTTTATAAATAACAATACAAATTGGATACGGACACACATGAGTCCGTGTCATGTTATTTACAATACTCATAAAAGTGAAGACAAATTGAATATGGACACATATNTTATTTTTTTCGGCCGTTTATTGCAAAAGATTGTAATATTGTATTAGAGCCAGCCACATGTCGTGAACCCACAATGTCACTTACACAAGCTAACGCGTTTTCTTCTCTTCTTTATAAAGAGAACATTTTAGCAAATCAAAAGGTTAAGCTATAATCGTGATGTCCAAATGAAAAGTAAACACGTGATGAGCTGACTTTTTGAATGCAACTAACTACCCATGCTTTACCTTAGATAGTATTAATATATGTATATATAACGATAATTAATTCAGGAGAAAATCTGACACCATGCAAAAATCATAGACAGGTATTAACCGTATTATTTACACCGTGAATGGGAAACACATGCAGAGAGGTTTTATTTGCGGCAGTTAGACATTCGCTGATTAAACAATTCATATGCGGTTGAGTATTAATATATAATAGATATAAAAGTAAATAAACAAAACCAAGAAACTAGATGATGTTATACGTGCCATTGATGATTCAGCAAAGTTATTGATCCGCAACAAATTATTGACACTGAAAAGAAAATAAGATATGGTATGTTACTTTCATTTAAAACAAAAAACAAAAAAGTGGTTCGGGATAATATCTAACAATACAAATAGACTAAAAAAAAGAAAACAGTTTCGACCACACAAAGTATTACAAAAATCGTATTGTGCGTATAGTGGTGTGGGGGTAAGTAAAGCCGTAAAGTATGTAATCTACTCTTGGTATTAGATTAATCGTTTTTGAATAATTTTCTAATATATGTATAAATTAATATTACGGACGAAATTATGATTGGTCCAATAAAATGAATGAGTATCACTATGGTCATCTTTTGATAAACGAGTATCACGTGAGACATTTGTGATAAACAAATACTGTAGGGTAACTTATACAAAAAGCATTGTAGGTAACAGAGAAAAAGAATTAAATCATGTGTCTGCGTTAGAAGTTTCTATTTTTGGTCAGCGTGTAAATCATAATCTCTTTATATATATATATATATATATATATATGCATTAAGAAAAACATATCTGTCATCTAACTGTTATATATTCCAACTAAAATTGTGTCGCTTTCTTTTTCTCCCCTTAATTTTTAAAAATAACAATACAAATTGGATACGGACACACATGAGTCCGTGTCATGTTATTTACAATACTCATAAAAGTGAAGACAAATTGAATATGGACACATATATACACCATACGCTCCATGACTTTTCCACATAAAAATAAGTAAGTTGTAAATACTTTAATTTTTTGAGAAAATTTGGTAAATAACAAAAAAAAATTATAATCTACGATCTAACCAATTTCTCTCTTTATTTCTCCCTATTTCTCTCTTAGAAATTGGTTAATTTCTCAATTATAATTTTTTTTGGTTATTCACCAAAACAACTATTTTTTTATTGTTTATTAAACTATTTCGAATTATATGCCTAATAAAAAGTAATTAGATCACGTTAAGTCAAATAAAAAGGATCTTATTATGAGTAAGTTGTAAATACTTTAGTTTTGTTTTTAATATAATACTTCGGATTATATGCCTAATAATTAGTAAGTAATTAGATCACGTTATTCTGAAGTCAAAGAAAAAAAGATTTGATTTGCTGTCAAGAAAAAATCTTATTTTAAGCAAGTTGTAAATACTTTGTTTTTTTAGTTATAATATTTGGTATTATATGCTTACTACTAATTAGTAACTAGTTCACGTTACTCTGAAGTCGAAAATAGAATAAAATCACGTAATTCTATAACAACACGATACAGAGACTAAACAATCAATATTCAATACATTGTATTCTTTCATAAATAATTTATTTCAGTTTAACCCCATAATTTCAGCCATTAATCCCAATAAGCCCCCTTTAAGTTTAAAATAATCACGAAAAAGCCCCGTATATTTAAAATAATCACATTAAAGCCCTTTTTTTTTTTATTATTTTTCTATTTATTTTTTTTTGTTTCCTTTTCTTTTTTTATTTGATAATTCCGTCGTCTCTTACCTCAATGATTGGGTCCGAGTAAATGCAAATGGATGGTAACATGATGATCACATTCACATTGCTCGTTATAAGATTCTACGACCTATAGTTTTACACGAACTCGTGACTCTCTCTTGATTCTCTTCTTCTTCTTATCTTCACCGATATCTCCGCCTTTCTGGGTTCGTGATTGCGAAGATTGAAAAACCCATATTTCGTATTTGATTCTCTCAGATCTTTTCGTTGATTTCAACACATAAAAGAACGAGCTTTTGATCAAAAAGTTGTTGTGTTTTTTCAGGCTTAATTCCGTTGATGGTCATCTAAATCTCAAATCAGGAAACAGAATAGGTATTGAGTCTTTCTTCTTCTTCTTTTTTCGTCTGCTGAGGGAAAAAAAATCGTAGACTAAAGTTGAAAGAAGAGAATCTAGGGATTTGACGGGACGCCATGGTAGAAAAAGTTTAAAACTTTTTTGGCGTTTTTCATATGTCTGCAAGGTGTTGAATTTTCTCAACAGGCAAAAAACAATTTGTGTGCCTACTAAAAGCAAGTTGGTTTGGCTGCCTTATATATAAACTCATTAATAATCATTGAATCCACTAAGATCTATTTAAATTGTTTATTTATCTATTTATGTATGAGTAGACATACCTTCCTTCATGCTAAGCTCGTGTGTTCTGATCCCTTTGCAGTATTTTAATCTATTTCTTTCTTTTTTTTTCAGAGATTTTGATCTGTATAAGATCTAAGTCGAAACATCAGCTTTTGTATTGAAGAAGACACCAAAAGAAGAACCTGAAGAAGAACGAGGTTATATACAGGTAAAAGCATTGTATATATCAAGATCTCTGATTTGGCTTTCTTGTTAGAGCAAAGCATCTTTGATGAAATGAAATGCAAGAGTTTTGAGTATACGTAAGCTGAATTTCTGCGGCTTTTGTGCTGTGGAAGTTATAAAATAAGCTGAATTTTGATTGTTTCTTCAAAACTTTAATTTGATTTGGTATTTTATTGTCCTCTGTTGTTTCTGCGTGATTGTATCATTTGAGCACATGGCTTGTAGAGATAGCCAGCTTCGTTTAGTCGCTGACTTTCGTGTGTGTAGATTAAAAACAAAGAAAAGTGTTAATTGGAATTTTTCTTGTTTTGGTTTCTCTAGTTGTAATTAGTATTGTGCTTGAGCACTAATCAGATGCTCAGGAATCCATAATCCATTCAAGGGTTTATTCCATTTAGATGCTTAATGATCTCTTCGTGCTTGAGTCAAACTGCTCTTTTTCCTTGACTCTTTCTTTCATTTCCTAAAACAGGTTCTGCGTTAATCCCCTGAATCTGCTCTGTGGCTATGTCTCCTGAAATCTATTTTCATAGCTCTCTCTGTGACTGTCTGATTACTAATTGTAAAATGTGAAATCTTTAGTGTTATGAAACTTCGCTAGCTCCATTTAGTTAGGCTTGTTGTGGATTGTGTTGATTGAAATCTCAATGTAACTTTAAGTGTTGCTGACATTTGAATGTGTCAAAAAATGTTCTTGGAAATGTTCTTTCCTCTCCTTTCCATCTTAGGATTGACTTTGGATAATATTATTATGTATTTGTATTAAATTCTTTTTCGGTATGCCACAAACCCATTCTCTGTCCGCTTCATCAAGTTGACAAAAAAGCAAAATCTTTATATATAGGTGATATCAGGGTGTTCTGATAACCACATTCTTCTCAGGCTCTTATCTAAAATTTGCCCTCTGCTTTATGCGATAAAAAGATGGTGGCTTTCGGGAAATATTTGCAGCGGAAACAAATTGAAGAATGGAGCGGGTATGCATTTGCTTATGACATCTCGGTTTTAGCCACATCTTAAAGCTTTTATTTATCTTCTGATTTTGGTTGCTAATGAAGTTTTTCTGATTCCCTTGTAGCTATTATATCAATTACAAATTGATGAAGAAGAAAGTGAAGCAATATGCTGAACAAATCCAAGTCGGATCTCAACATCCTCGCCATGTTCTCAAAGATTTCTCGAGGATGCTCGATACTCAGGTATGTTGTAGACAATTGTCAAGAGGATTTCGTTTGAGTACTACGCTTGCTGAATTGTTATTGTGTGTGCCTGCATCTCTGAGGTTAAGTATGGGTTACATGCGAGTAATCACAGTCTGGTGTTTGTCATTATATCAGTTTATTAGATGAGACTATTAAGAAATTAAACATTCTGATGATCAGATGCAACTCCTTAATAATGTCGAATTTGTTCAAGATAATTGAAAGCGATTCATTGTTTTTGCAGATTGAGAAAACTGTCCTTTTCATGTTGGAACAACAAGGGTTGCTTTCAGGGAGATTAGCCACATTGAGGGAAACGCATGATGCTATACTCGAGCAGCCTGACATATCAAGAATTGTCGAGCTACGAGAATCATACAGAGATGTTGGACGAGATCTTCTACAGCTTCTGGTTTTCGTTGAGTTGAACGCCATTGGTCTGCGTAAGATACTTAAGAAATTCGACAAACGGTTTGGCTACAGATTCGCCGACTATTACGTGAAAACCCGTGCTAACCATCCTTACTCACAGCTTCAGCAAGTGTTTAAGCATGTGGTAAATAATTTTTTTCTTACCGCTATTTTACTGGTTTCCTCTTTAGGGTCTTGTTGTTAGGAATCATAAATTTTCTGTGTATGGGAATTTTTAGGGTGTAGGAGCTGTTGTTGGTGCAATTTCCCGCAATCTTCATGAGCTTCAAGAAAATGAAGGAAGCTTTTATTCAATTTATGACCATCCTGTTCTTCCCCTTCAGGTACTATTTTTCAAATATATTAAAAATCAATTCCTTTATGTAACTCTCGTAATTCCTAAGCTTTTCCTTGTACTCTGCAGGATCCAGTGGTTGAGGCATTAAAAACCGCCGTGGACAAGTTAACCCACTCGACTAATTTCCTCAACTTCTTGGCACAGCATGCTCTTATCATGCAAGATGATTTGCAGACTCCTTCAGAGGATATATTCGATGAACGGACTTACCATTTTAACTCGTTACTCCTGAATTTAGGAAACACATTTTTGTACATGGTCAACACATATATCATTGTCCCTACTGCGGATGACTATTCGATGAGCCTTGGAGCTGCAGCTACGGTTTGTGGTGTTGTCATTGGATCTATGGCCGTGGCTCAAGTTTTCTCATCGGTTTATTTCAGCGCTTGGTCTAACAAGTCTTACTTCAAACCTCTTGTGTTTAGTAGCATCGCTCTCTTTATCGGAAACTTAATGTATGCGTTGGCTTATGATGCCAATTCCATTGCTCTTCTCTTACTCGGCCGTCTCTGTTGTGGGTATGTTATTATTTTTTTTTTTTTTTTTTTTGTTTAATAGTTTATTTTTTTTTTTTATTTTTAATTTTTTATAACCCTTTGAATTTGCAGGTTGGGATCAGCAAGAGCTGTGAACCGGAGATATATCAGTGATTGTGTGCCTTTAAGAATCCGAATGCAGGCATCGGCAGGTTTTGTGAGTGCTAGTGCTCTCGGAATGGCTTGTGGTCCTGCACTGGCCGGTTTACTCCAAATCAAATTCAAGATCTACAAGCTGACATTTAACCAGTCTACTTTGCCTGGATGGGTTATGGCTGTGGCATGGCTGTTCTATTTGGTATGGCTATGCATTTCATTCAGAGAGCCGTTGCGTGACACAGAGGAACAAGAGGAACAAGAACGAACCAATCCAAATGAAACAACATCAAGTAATCTGCTTTCGTAGATTTTTGATAGTAAAGCTGTTCCTTTTCTGATTGAAACGATTACTAACGAGTTTTGATTGGATTCTTGAATGATGCAGTGACAGATAGAGAAGAAAACATCAGAGTTGAGGAAGGTCTTCGTAAGCCCTTGCTGATTACTTCAGGAATAAAGCTGGAAGATGAAGAGGAATGCGATGAAAGTGAAGAATCTCCAGAAGATTCTCGCAGACCTGCAAATTCTTTTGGTGATGCATACAGACTTCTTACGCCATCTGTTAAGGTACCATCGTCAATTTTTCGTAACCATTCGGGAAAATACATGATTATGATGGACTTATAGAAGAATTCTTGGAATATTAGAAGTTTATCTGACTGAAAGCTCTGTTGTACGGTTTTGGTGGCCAGGTTCAACTTTTGATCTACTTCATGCTCAAATACGCGATGGAGATATTACTGTCGGAGTCTAGTGTCATCACTTCATACTATTTTAGTTGGACAACAAGCTCCGTTGCCATCTTCCTGGCGTGCCTTGGCCTCACGGTGCTACCAATCAACATTCTTGTCGGGAGTTACATCAGTAATATGTTTGAAGACAGGTAATCTTCGAATCCGAGCTCTAACCAAACCAAAAGTACTATTCTCTGATCTTAAAAGCTTGATCCTCTTTTGAATATCGGGTGATTGAATCTACATAAATCTAATCCGAAACCTCGATGTTTCTCATGCTTCTGGTGACTTAATGAATCTAAAGCTTGAAAACTTCTCATCTAGTCCGAAACTTTTCGATGTTTTCCGTGATCTTAAAGCTTGATCCTTTTGGTATACATAACATAATGATTGAATCCATATAAAGCTTGATGGTGTTTCTCTGCTTCTGGTGACTGATATGTGATCGTCTCTAATTGCAGGCAAATCCTTTTGACATCTGAGATCATAGTCTTTATCGGGATTCTCTTCAGTTTCAATTTGTTTGTTCCATACACCGTACCACAGTACGTAATCTCTGGTCTAGTTATGTTCGTCGCTGCTGAAGTACTCGAAGGTATCTATATAAGTAAAACAAAACTCTGTTTTTTGTTTTTTCTCTTCTTTAAAAAACCAACTGTTTCTAACGGTTTTTTGTGTTTCTCTAGGTGTGAATCTATCGCTGTTATCGCGGGTAATGTCATCGAGGCTATCGAAAGGAACGTACAACGGAGGATTGCTGTCGACGGAAGCTGGAACGTTGGCTCGGGTTGTGGCGGATGCAACCATAACATTGGGAGGATACTTGGGAAGAGGCCATCTCTTGAATGCAACTCTTCTACCATCACTTGTCATCTGCATTGGCTCCATTGTTGCTACCTGTTGCACTTATAACTCTCTCTACTGATTTTAGGAGTTTTTGCTACCAATTTTTACAAATAGAATAAAAAAGAAACTGTGTGTATGATCCTCCTCTTTAATATTTGATTATTTGTTGTCTGTCACCAAGGTTCCAATTTCCAATGGGTGTATATGTGTTTATATATACGTATATGTATGCATACGAGGAACATCAAAATCCTCCGTTTGTTAGAAACCTTGTTCCCGTTTTTGTTGTGAGCTTTTATTTGAATTACAATTTTGTTTTTGTCTTCTTTGTGTAAGTAAGAAAAAGAGATCACGGTGCAATTTTTTTCACAAGAGATACACTGTTATATAAAATTATTAGTTCTTTATTCGAATTGTCCAAAAAAACCATGAAACTATGGAAAAAAAAAAATGAATATGATAAGTTGGAAAATAAAATTGGAATATGATAGATGATTGTACCATGTCCTGCTAGTAATGGAGAATCCCTCCATCGTTTACATTTGCAACAAAAACATTTAAGTAAACAAACTCTTACTAAATTCCATGATTCTTTATTATATAATAATAAAATTGTTTGGAATGTCTTTAATGGCTGCCTTCATGGTTTTAAGTTTTAACCTTTATTGGTTAATCTATATTAAAAAAAAGAAGCAATGGTTTTATTATGTAAGAGTTTATCTAGAATATGGCTACTGCAAGATTTGCTATTTGTTCGGATTAGTCAGTCTAAAATGTTAAAATATAGAAATGCGGTTAGATAAGGGAAGAAAACAGCGTTCTCATAACGTGGGCAAACAGAGAAATATTCCATTTATTTCCTGTCTATAAACTTAAGACTTTATAAAGTAAGAAGATAATTATTCGAATTAATTTATTTTTCAAATCGAGAAATAAATTATTTTGGACTAAAAAGCTATTCTTGTTCATTTAAAGTAACCATGGCACAACTAGAGAATATCCAACGGCATATGCTATTGCTCTATATCGCATATATACACACATATATATTCATGGTAACTTTAGAAAGACTGAATGAAAAGTTTTAAACTGTGGAATTTAATCTTAATTCTCTTTTTATCGTTCCAATGTGTCTATTCTGGTTTGAAACTATACCAAAACACTGATTAGAAGGTTAAACCGAAAAAAATAATATGATTTAGTTCTTACATAAACGAACAAAACCTAGTCAAACTCGAACCACAAAAATGCATCGACTAAAAACTTCAACCTTTTTATAAAAATACTTCCTATTAAAACAAATATTTTGTCAAAAAACTAGAACCTGACCTAAAACCTAAAGTGTATTTTACAAAAGCACAAAACCGAATAATTAGAATTCGAAACCAAACCAAAACCACATTGAAAACATAGTTAATTTGTTTAAATACTACTAAATTCGAAGTAATTTTCAAATTTCTCACCTTTCATATTCTTTTTGTATTCTCACCTCATTTTGTTCTGACAAAAAGCTGCAAAAAAACAGATTTCCAGCATTATAAATCACATAGTAGAAAAATCTGATATTCCTTGTCGAAAATGCCTTATCTAATATTCATACATGTATATATGTCCTAGTCCTACCCACACACTGACACACATATTACATATATATATATATACACACCACTTCATGGATCTTAGAGAGATGAAGAGAAACATGTAAGCTCACTGGTTCCAGGGCTTCTCACCATTGGCAGGTCCCTTATTTCCACATACACACATATTATATATATATATTCATATTTTTTGTTTATATCAAAATTTGCCCATGATGGAGTTAAAATGACCTGCCAAAGGAGAGTTGCCCTGGAACTGGTTTTGCTTAGTTAAACACATATGAGAAAGGAGAAACCAAAGGTATAACTCTTTTTTTCTTTGAACATATTTGAACATATTTAATATTTGTAACATTTGTGTTGATCTATCTAGATCTGAGTTAGTGTACAATGTTATGGTTGTAAAAGAAAAAACTATGTACGCGCGCTATATAGATTAGCAATTAATTATTGGTCTCAGGCTTAATATATAAGAAACTCTAGAACAAAACTCGAATTTTTCCACAAGAAAAATATCTTTTAATATGATCTAATCATTTCTCGTTCATCGCATTATTTTCTTTTTGCCTCGTATTTTGAAACTGAGACTAAGTGAATACATACAGATTCTTTATAAGCACTTTTCAAATAGATTAATTTGAGTGAAAATGTGATTTTAATAGTCATAAAAATCTGACATGGTATACATTCACATGCATGATCACATCCAAACACAAACAAACACAAAATTTTGGTGCAAGAACTTCAAGATTGGAGGAGAATGTGATGTTGGGTTTTGCTTTCAATTTTTAACGAAACTGTTTATTACCTTGTCTTGTGCAGAGAGGCTTTCCTGCGAGAACTTAAAAAAAAAGTTCCTGAAATTTTTGATACTTTCGTTATATTTTCACCGGAAAAATAGTCGCTAGTTAAAATGATTTATCAAAATGATAAATTATGTAGCTTTATGTTCTTTGTTAAATCAGATACTAGTATGTAATTAGATACTTTCATGATTTTTTCACCGGAACATACAAATTAGCTTTATGTTCTTTTGTTAAATCATCAGATACTTTCATTATTTTTTCACCGGAAAATTAGTCGCTAGTTAAAATGATAAATTCTGTAGCTTTATGTTCTTTGTTAAATCAAATACTATTGTTATTTTACTAGGGACATAACACTTTGATGATTGTGTGGCTTTGATGAGGGGACATAGATAGAATGGCTATAAAATGATTTTCAGAAATTTCGATCACATGCAATAGGCCCTCAGGCCGAGAAGACCTTGATTATCAATCTTTGAACCCTTTTTTTTTTTAACTGTAAGTTAATTTGTAGATATATATACTGTATGTTTTGTTACTGGATGTTATTTTTCGATGAGATCCATAATCACATATTTACAAAACGAAAGATCGTACAGAAGCCGTCTTAGCTCAGTGGTAGAGCGCGTGACTTTTAATCCCGTGGCCGTGGGTTCGATGCCCACAGACGGCGTCTTCTTTATCTTTTTTTTGTTGGGATGTATTATTTATTATTTGTTGTTTACTCGACTCTGTTTATGTTCTGATACGGGAGCGGTTTAGCTGCTACGATGTTCTCGCTTAAGCTACGTGAGAACAGCAACGACAAGACAACTCTCTGTTTAGCATAACGAACATTGCAAAAGTCATGGACATTGTTTCAGCAAAAAAAAAAAAAAAAAAAAAAAAAAAAAAAAAAAAAA
>JAHZTW010000001.1:188015224-188096720 GCA_020283515.1 Alliaria petiolata | reverse complement strand
GAAGTCAAATCGTGTTTGCTATATTGCGCTTTATTTCCAGAAGATTATAAAATCCCTAAAGAAAAATTGATATCCTGCTGGATAGGCGAAGGGATTATAGATGCAAGTGAAGATATCGAAAGAGCTGAGAACAAGGGTTACGAGATAATTGGTAGTCTTGTTCGTGCATCATTGCTGATGGAGGATGAAACAAGTCTAAGAGGGGGTATAATCACAGATTGCTGTATGCATGATGTTGTTCGTGAAATGGCCTTATGGATCGCATCTGATTTGGGAACAGAGAAGGAAGCTTTCATTGTGCATGCATGTGTAGGGTTAAATGATATCCCAACGGTTAAGAATTGGAACGTTGTGAGAAGGATGTCACTGATGAAAAACAAGATTGTCCATCTTGATGGCAGTCCTGAATGTCTCGAGCTCACAACTTTGCTCATGCAAATCAACTATTTGGAAAATATATCGAGTGAATTCTTCAAGTCCATGCCAAAGCTAGCTGTTTTGGATCTATCGAGTAATGAAAATCTCTCTGAATTGCCCGACGGTATATCACAACTAGTTTCTTTGCAATATCTCGACTTGTCATACACCGGTATACGTCATTTGCCTAAGGGTCTACTAGAGTTGAAAAAACTAATTCGCTTGGATTTGATGTGCACAGATGAGCTTTCGAGTATCGCTGGGACATCAAAGCTCCATAATTTGAAAGTCTTGAAGTTATCATTTTCTGGTTTTTCGTGGGATCTCAGCACAGTGGAGGAGTTGGAAACCTTGGAGCACTTACAAGTTTTAATCACAGGATTCCGTTTTCGTCTTCCTCTAGATCTGGAGCAATTTATGAGCTCTCATAGGTTGACGAGTTGTACACGATCTGTAGCGATCTGGGATATGGATCTGGAATCATCTGGAATATCAATTCCGGTAACTATGGAAAAGCTTCGTCAGTTCATCATTTTGGGATGCAGAACCCCTGAGATAAAGATATGCAAAAAAAGCAAGAAGGTTTCTCCTCTACACAATCCGAGAAACATATGCTTCTCCAGCCTCTCCCATGTGTTTATATACGATTGCAAACGCCTGAGGGAATTGACTTGGCTAATCTTCGCCCCGAATCTTAGAAGTCTTGTTGTTTTAGATGCAGATGAACTAGAAGACATAATAAACAAAGAGAAAGCTTGTGAAGGTGAGGAATCAGGGATTGCTCCGTTTCCAAAGCTGGTTTCTCTTGAGTTGAGAGATCTGCGGATGCTGAAGAATATCTATTGGAGATCTCTACCCCTTTCATGTCTAAAGAAAATCGATGTAATTGGATGTCCAAATTTGAAAAAGCTTCCACTCGATTCCCAAAGTGGTGAAGATGGACTCATCATAAGATACAGAGAGGAAGAATGGATTGAAGGTGTGGAATGGGAGGACGAAGCAACCAAAACCCGCTTCTTACCTTCATGCAAAAAATAATGGATTTGAAAGAGGGGTCAATTTCGTTACTTCAGTGCTTTTGAAGGTATTGTCTACTTCCGTGCTTCTTATGTGTACGATGATTTAAATTTGTCTTATTTCAAAAAAAATTTCCTTTTGAGCTTTAAACTTGTGATAAAATTTAAAAATAATGGATTTGAAAGAGAGCTGTGAGATCGGTGATCTCGTCTTGTCTTATTTGTATTGAAAGGATCTTGGTGTGTGACAGTGACTTTATAAACACACAAATGGTATGTGACAGTGACTTTATAAAATATTCTTCGGCATATAGTTAAAATTTCCATATTTTTCATTTTTCAATGCCTTCTTAGGCTTAACTTACGTATCTCTATACTCTGACATGTAGCAGCAAATGGTACGTGACAGTGACTTTATAAAATCTTATTTTCTGTTTATACGTAGAAAGAGAAATCTTGAGAAGCCAAGTGATGATCTTCCCATTCGTCTCTATACGTCTCCCGGATGTTTCATCTTCCTCATGAAAAGAGGCAAGCACATCTCTTTCCTCCATTCCTCTGTTCCTGAGCACCCGATTTGTGAAGCCAACCAATCATAATACTCAACCAACTATATATGAAAAAAGAAAAAGAAAAATAGTTTACTGAGTTTCCGTTCGGTTTCATTTTGGATTTGGAGCAGAACAACAGAAAACAAGAGCTAAAGAGATTCTTACTTGGTTAATGCCCAAATAGGGAGTATATATGGCTTTGGAATCCCTTGGGCTTCAAGTCTTGCATAGAAGGTCTTGATTTCCATTAGCATATCTTCCTTTGAAGGAAGTGTGAACCGACCTGACAAAACACCAGCGATCCACTTGCTTTGCAGCTCAAACATAGGGAACGGAGACGGTACAACCTAAAAATCGGATTCGTTGTTACGAATTGTAAAATAGTTAAAAAGTTGAGTAAAAATGTGAATTGTAAAATAGATAAAAAGTTGAGTAATAACATCATCTTTTTTTTTTTGTTCTAAGAGTAATAACATCATCCAAAATCGTTTTCCCGTTCTGAAAAAGCACATAACCATCCTCATGACCACACTCAATTTGCATGCGTGAGATTCAAGAAAACATAAAAACTTATATAGAACGTGGCAAATCGTTTCCGGATGTTGTTGACACATTTTGCAGGTTTGGTCCACTGTTAAGCCTCGTGTTCGTAACCTATCAGCCACGGCCAATGCCCCTGATACCCCTCTCCACAGAAACATCCGGATCTTGGGGGTGGTTTTGATGCTCCAATACCTAATGCAATTCTCAGACGAATAAAAAAAAAAATTACTAAAGTTTTTTATTTGTTATGAGTTATGACCGATTATACAGTAGAAACTCTATAAATTAATAATATTGGGATTTTGATATTTTATTAATTTATAGAGTTATTAATTTATCGGTTTTGAATAAAATAAATTATCTATTTATAATTAATTAAAAATAATAAATTCTTTAAAGTTTATAATATTTTTAAAATTTTCATTTTCAAATTAGAGATAAGTTGTAAAATATTTCAATTTTAATAAAAACAAACAACAATATACTCATATTTTAGTAGATTATCATAGTTATATCTTTGTATAAGATTATTTTTATGGTAATTATTAATTTATGATATTAATGAGATCGTATATTTACATAGGTTTATTAAAAAAATTATTATCTTATTATCTTATCGATTTGTGTTATATTTTGAACCGGCCCAACTCGGGACCGGAAAAATTTATTAATTTATAGAGTTTATTAATTTATCGAATATTAATTTATAGAGTTTCTACTGTATTAGTATTTCAAATATCATAGTCATATTTATAGAGAAAAATATAAAACGCTCATATGTATTATTCTAAAATATCATCAAACCGGATCGAACCCGGTCGGACCATATTTAACCCACGACCCAAAACTTTTCCGGTTCGATCACCGGTCCGGTTTTCAAAACATTGACTGAAACCGAACTTAAACAAGTTAATGTCTGTTTTGTTGTTGTTGTTGTTTCACAGTTTGAGTACAATAATTGGTTGGCTTCACAATGCGGATGCTCAGGAACAGAGGATTGGAGGAAAGAGATGTATTTGACGACTGGTGTGAGGTCACAACCAGAGACGTATAGAGATGAATGTGAAGATCATCATTTGGTTTCTCAAGCTTATCAAGATTTCTCTTTATATACACATTAACAAAAGATCTGATAAAGTAAATTAATTACTAAGATATTGTGCCAATACTGTCACTCGTTGGAGAAAGTTAAAAGACTTTGGGATCGTATCACTAAGTTTCTCAAGCTTATCAATATTTCTCTCTGTGCATGAACATAAAATTGCTCAGCCAGAGGTTTGTAAAAAATTCAGTAGAACAAACGAATAATCTATGTCTCTTCTCTATCCTGTCTTTTCCTCTTTCTTAATAATTGAAACTCACTTGTAAGTTGCACTCCTTCTGTTCCATTTTAATTGATGTTCAAGAGTTTTATTTTTGTTCCAATTTATTTGATTTTCTCACATATCTATGCAAGTTAGAACATCAATTAAAATATGTGTTTTTAGTTAGAACATCAATTAAAATGTAAATTACTTTTCTTAATATGTGTGTTTTTAGTTAGAACATCAGTTAAAATGGGACAGAGGGAGTAATATTTTTCTTAGGCAAAAACGTTCTAGCTAGACCTCGATTCTTGCTCTAAAATAGAGAAAACTGTTTTGTAAGTTTTAGATAAAAGAATAATATTATAATTGTAGAAACGAAGCAATAACAATGATTCTTTAGATGGCCCCATCCATAAAGCAAAAGCTTCATGCTCTCTGCAATTATTAGGGAAATTTATTCCTCTTCCCTTGTCTTCTCTTCTCTCCTAACAAATTATCTTTTTCTCTGTGAAACATCTTCCTCTTCCTCGGTTGTCTATGCAACGATGGGTGGTTGCTTCTCTGTCTCGTTGTCATGTGATCAAGCTGTGAATCAAGTGACGCAATGGTTATGTGTCAAAGAGAGCTATATTCACAACCTCAAGGAGAATCTCACAGCTTTGGAGACAACTATGGAAGAGCTGAAGGCAAGGCGAGATGATTTGTCAAGAAGGGTGGAGAGAGAGGAGATGAAAGGGCAACGAAGGCTTGCCCAAGTCCAGGTATGGCTTACTAAAGTTGAGACCATTGAAAGTAAAGTCAATGCTTTGTTCAATGCTAGAACAACTGAGCTCCAAAGGCTGTGTCTTTGCAGCTTTTGCTCCAAAAGTTTAAAATTGAGTTATCGTTATGGGAAACGGGTTTTCTTAACGTTGAAGGAAGTTGAGAATCACAAATCTAATGGGGTTTTTGAAGTGGTTGCTGAGAAATCTCAAGCGTCTGAGGTGGTAGAGAGGCCTATTCAAGCGACAATAGTAGGTCGGGAAACAATGCTTGAAACGGCATGGAACCGTCTCATGGAAGAGGGAGTGGGTATTATGGGTTTGCACGGTATGGGAGGAGTAGGAAAAACTACACTTCTCACACAGATCAATAATAAGTTTATCGAAAAAAAGAATACTTTTGATATTGTGATTTGGGTTGTGATATCTAAAGATCTTCAGATTCAAAAGATTCAAGGAGAGATTGCAAAGAAACTAGGCCTAGCACACGAAGATTGGAACCAGAAAGATGAAGACCAAAAGGCATGTGACATACACAGTGTCCTAAAGAAGAAGAAGTTTGTGCTGTTTCTGGATGACATATGGACCAAAGTAAATCTACATGGGATTGGAATCCCCTTCCCAAGTAGAGAAAACGGATGTAAAGTAGTTTTCACCACTCGTTCTCGAGAAGTGTGTGGACGCATGGGAGCTGATGTTGAGGTGGAAGTCCAATGCTTGCCAACTGAAGATGCGTTGGATTTGTTCAAAAAGAAAGTTGGAGAGATCACGTTAAGAAGTGATCCAAACATACCGGAGCTTGCAATTTTAGTTGCTAAAAAGTGTCATGGTCTACCACTAGCACTTAACGTCATTGGCGAAGCCATGGCAAACAAACGGACGGTTCAAGAATGGTGGTACGCGATAGATACTCTGACTTCATATGCTGCTAAGTTTAAGGGCATGCAAGATAAGATTCTTCCGCTTTTGAAGTATAGCTACGATAATCTTGAGGGGGAGGAAGTCAGATCGTGTTTGCTATATTGCGCTTTATTTCCAGAAGATGATAAAATCCCTAAAGAAAAATTGATATACTGCTGGATAGGCGAAGGGATTATAGATGCAAGTGAAGATATCGAAAGAGCTGAGAACAAGGGTTACGAGATAATTGGTAGTCTTGTTCGTGCATCATTGCTGATGGAGGAAGAAACAAGTCTAAGAGCGGGTATAATCACAGATTGCTGTATGCATGATGTTGTTCGTGAAATGGCCTTATGGATCGCATCTGATTCGGGAACAGAGAAGGAAGCTTTCATTGTGCATGCAGGTGTTGGGTTAAGTGATATCCCAACGGTTAAGAATTGGAACGTTGTGAGAAGGATGTCACTGATGAAAAACGAGATTGCCCATCTCGATGGCTGTCCTGAATGTCTCGAGCTCACAACTTTGCTCATGCAAAGCAACTGTTTGGAAAATATATCGAGTGAATTCTTCAAGTCCATGCCAAAGCTAGCTGTTTTGGATCTATCGGGAAATGAAGATCTCTCTGAATTGCCCGAAGGAATATCACAACTAGTTTCTTTGCAATATCTCGACTTGTCAGACACCGGTATACGTCATTTGCCTAAGGGTCTACAAGAGTTGAAAAAACTAATTCGCTTGGATTTGATGTGCACAGATGAGCTTTCGAGTATCGCTGGGATATCAAAGCTCCATAATTTGAAAGTCTTGAAGTTATCTTTTTCTGGTTTTTCGTGGGATATTCTCAGCACAGTGGAGGAGTTGGAGAGCTTGGAACATTTACAAGTTTTAATGATAGGAGTTGGAGAGCTTGGTCTTCCTTTATCTCTGGAGCGATTTTTGAGCTCTCGTAGGTTGACGAGTTGTACACGATCTGTATGGATCTCGGATATGGATCTGGAATCATCTGGAATATCAATTCCGGTAACTATGGAAAAGCTTCGCAAGTTCTTCATTTCCGGATGCAGAATCTCTGAGATAAAGATATGCAAAAAAAGCAAGACGGTTTCTCCGCTACACAATCCGAGAAACATATGCTTCTCCAGCCTCTCCGATGTGTTTATACACGAATGCAAACGCCTGAGGGAATTGACTTGGCTAATCTTCGCTCCGAATCTTAGAAGTCTTGTTGTTATAGGTGCATATGAACTAGAAATTATAATAAACAAAGAGAAAGCTTGTGAAGGTGAGGAATCAGGGATTGCTCCGTTTCCAAAGCTGGTTTCTCTTGGGTTGTTTAAACTGCCGATGCTGAAGAACATCTATTGGAGATCTCTACCCCTTCCTTGTCTCAAGAAAATCGATGTAGAGAGATGTCCGAAACTGAAAAAGCTTCCACTCGATTCCCAAAGTGGTGAGGATGGACTAATCATACACTACGGAGAAGAAGAATGGATTGAAGGTGTGGAATGGGAGGACGAAGCAACCAAAACCCGCTTCTTACCTTCATGCAAAAAAATAATGGATTTTAAAGAGGGGTCAATTTCGTCGTTACTTCAGTGCTTTTGAAGGTATTGTCTACTTCCGTGCTTCTTATTTGTACGATGATTTAAATTTGTCTTATTTCAAAAAAAATTCCTTTTGAGCTTTAAACTTGATAAAATTTAAAAATAATGGATTTGAAAGAGAGTTGTGAGATCGGTGATCTCGTCTTGTCTTATTTGTTTTGAAAGGATCTTTTTTTTCTTTTTCTTTTTATGTGTGTTAGATTGGCTTATCAGGAAGCAATCGAAGTGGATGATGCCATTTTGGTTTATTCCAAAGGGACTCTCTCTTTCTCTCTCCTTGATGCTTTCTGTGAATTCTCTCGTCTCTCTCTCTGTTTGTTTTGTTGTTGTTGGAGTCTCTCTCTGTCTGTTTCTTTATGTAAATTTGTTTCTTGAATTTGCATCGACACTGCTCTCTATTATGGTTACTTTTGGAATTGATTGGATTGTTTTCATATACCATCTACAATTTTTCCTCATGAAAATAGGCAAACACATCTCTTTCCTCCATTCCTCTGTTCCTGAGCACCCAATTTGTGAAGCCAAACCAATCATAATACTCAAACTGTGGAAAAAGTGCCAGAAACAACACAAAACGTACATTTAATGATTTTCGTGTGGCTTTAGTTTGGGTTTGGTCTCACTGGAAAAACATAATTTACAGAGATTCTTACTTGGTCAATACCCAAATAGTGAGTATATCGCTTAATAATCCCTAGCTAGGGCTTCAAATGTGGCGTATATGATTTTGATTTCCATTAGCATATCTATTAGGTTCTAGAAGTTTTGAACTTCAAAGGTTGTGTCTATGTCGGTTGTGTTCCAAGAATCCAAAATCGAGCTATCATTACGCGAAAAGAGTTTTCTTGATGTTAAGAGAGGTTGATGATCTCAAAACTCAAGGGTTGTTTGAAGTGGTGGCTGAGCCACCTATGAAAGCTAGGGTGGAAGAAAGACCTATTCAACCGACAATTGTTGGTCAAAACGAAATCTTCGAACTCGCATGGAACTGTCTTATGGATGATAAAACCGGAGTTATGGGACTATACGGTATGGGAGGAGTAGGAAAAACCACCATTCTCACTCGGATCACCAACTATTTCGAAGACTATTATGACCGTTAGTTTAGCTGGACTAATCTAATTTATGATACTAAAACTATTTTCTCTCCAATTTTTTTTTTTTTTTTTTGTATACAACACAAACTCTCAAATTCTAACTAATTCAGCATACTAGAAAGATTAAAGTGATGAATTTCGTTTAATTAACCGTATTGAGTTGGCTTGATGTGTCAAGTGTCGTGCGTGCCTAGATTTATAAAGGCTTACTAGATTATACTTTGTCCATAATGATTATTAAAACAATTATGTGATAAAATAGTTAATTATAAAACTTATTTGATGTTAATTTATTGTGTATATTTATATAGTTTTATAATTAATTTTTTGACTATTTTTTAATATGACTGAAATTTTAATTAAAGAAATACAAATCTAATGAGGTTATTTATTTTTAATTTAAGTAATATTGATGGTATAAATAATTGTATTGTGAGGTTCTATGGTTTTTTCAATGTTCCACTTGGTTTTGATATGATAATATATCTAAACTATTCTTAATGAACATTTAAAAAAATTAAATATCCAATAACACATTGCATAATATAACACATAAATAGTAGTTAAACAATGAAGTGTTGTTGTTTTAATTGGAAAGATAAGCAAAGTTTAAAATGTGCCCTTATTATAATGAAAACTTAAAAAGCATAATATTATCTCAAAACATACAAAATAATAATAATGAAAAACGATGATTATAGCAATTCTATAGTACAACTTTTCTTTCTTATATAATTGTCGTATTTATATGGGGTAACCGATTTTTCTAACATTTTTTCCTTAATAGATAAGGATAATGAAACAATTCAACCTTTTATGATAACAAAAATTGGATTTTTTTCAAACAAAATTTGTATTTATTTATTTAACAATATACATAGATATAATTTATAAAAATATGTGGCTCAAGATGATAAGAAACAAAAAAAAAAAATGTGGCTCTGTAATTTAAAAAAAAAGATTGGTAGCTTAAGGCTATCTTCCCTTGTTCTTTTGCTCCAAATCAAATAATTTCAAACTTCAGAATTCTCCCTTTCTGTAAAAATGGGGAATTGCTTCTCGACAACAGTTGATTTTTGGACGAATGGAATCAATCTGTGGGTACAAGAGACAATAGGTTATACTCACAATCTCCGGATGAATCTCACGGCTCTGGAGAAAGCCATGGAAGATCTCATGGCTAAGAAAGATACTCTGTTAGGGAGGGTCAAGCCAGAGGAGAATAGAGGTCTACAAAGAACTGCTGAAATCAAGTTATGGCTTACTAGAGTTGAGACTATCGAAAAAAAAGCCAACCTTCTTCTTAGTGCTAGAAATGCTGAGCTTGAAAGGCTGAGCTTGAAAGGCTTTCTCTTTCTGGGTTTTGGTCTGATAATTTAATATCGAGCTATCGTTATGGGGAAACTGTTTTATCGACGTTGAGAGATGTTGAGGAACTCAAAAATCAAAACTTCGAGAAGATTGTTGAGGAACCTCAATCATCTGAGGTGGAGCAAATACAGCCTCCACGGATAATTGTTGGTCAAGAAACAATGCTCGATAAGGCGTGGAATCATCTCAGGGAAGATGGAGTTGGTATGATGGGTTTGTATGGTATGGGAGGTGTAGGGAAAACAACGCTTCTCGCACAGATCAACAATAAGTTCAGTGACGAGAGGTGTGGGTTTGAGTTTGTGATTTGGGTTGTGGTGTCTAAAGAGTTACAAGTAGAGAAGATTCAAGATGAAATCGCTCGAAAAGTTGGTCTTGATGGAGGGGGGTGGAAGGAAAAAGATATAAATAAAAAGGCTGATGTATTATACAATTTCCTAAGGAAAAGGAAATTTGTGTTGTTTTTAGATGACATATGGGAGAAGGTGGAGTTAAAAGAGATCGGAATCCCGGATCCAACAAGAGAAAAAACAGATGCAAAGTGGCCTTCACCACTCGTTCCCAGGATGTATGTGCAAGCATGGGGTTGAGGACCCGTTGGAAGTCCAATGCTTGGCAGACAATGACGCATTTGATTTGTTCCAGAAGAAGGTTGGACAAAGAACACTAGGAAGCGATCCGGACATCCCCAAACTTGCAAGAACAGTTGCTAGAAAATGTTGCGGCCTACCGTTGGCGCTCAATGTCATAGGCGAGACCATGTCTTGCAAGAATACAGTGCAAGAATGGCGTCACGCGATAGATGTTTTGACTTCATATGCTGATAAGTTTAAGGGCATGAAAGATAAGATTCTTCCGCTTTTGAAGTATAGCTACGATAATCTTGAGGGGGATGAAATTAGATCGTGTTTGCTATATTGTGCATTATTTCCAGAAAATCATAGAATGCCTAAAGAAACACTGATAGGCTACTGGATAGGCGAAGGGATTATAGATGCAAGTGAAGGTATCGAGAGGGCTGAGAACAAGGGTTACGAGATAATTGGTAGTCTTGTTCGTGCATCATTGCTGATGGAAGTTGAAACAAGTCTAAGAGCGGGTATAATCACAGATTGCCGTATGCATGATGTTGTTCGTGAAATGGCTTTATGGATCACATCTGATTTGGGAACAGAGAAGGAAGCTTTCATTGTGCATGCAAGTGTTGGGTTAAGTGATATCCCAAAGGTTAAGAATTGGAACGTTGTGAGAAGGATGTCGTTGATGGATAACAAGATTGTCCATCTTGATGGCAGTCCTAATGGTCTCGAACTCACAACTTTGCTCATGCAAGACCACTATTTGGAAAATATATCGAGTGAATTCTTCAAGTTCATGCCAAAGCTAGCTGTTTTGGATCTATCGTATAATAACCAGCTCTCTGAATTGCCCGAGGGAATATCACAACTAGTTTCTTTGCAATATCTCAACTTGTCATACACCGGTATACGTCATCTGCCTAAGGGTCTACTAGAGTTGAAAAAACTAATCCACTTGGAATTGATGGGCATATATCTGCTTTCGAGTATCGCTGGGATAGGCTCCATAATTTGAAAGTCTTGTACTTACGATGTTCTGATTTTGCATGGGATCTCAACACAGTGGAGGAGTTGGAAACCTTGGAACATTTACAAGTTTTAATCATAGAATTCCGTTTTCCTCTCTATCTGGAGCAATTTTTGGGCTCTCATAGGTTGACGAGCTGTACACAATCTGTAATCATCAGTGATAGGCATCTGGAATCATCTGGAATATCAATTCCGGTAACTATGGAAAATCTTCGTCAGTTTTTCATCATTTTTGAAAGCAGAATCCCTGAGATAAAGATATGCAACAAAGGCAAGACGGTTTCTCCTCTACACAATCCGAGAAACATATGCTTCTCCAGCCTCTCCAGGGTGTCTATACATGATTGCAAACGCCTGAGAGAATTGACTTGGCTAATCTTCGCTCCGAATCTTAGAAATCTTGAGGTTACAGATGCAGATGACCTAGAAGATATAATAAACAAAGAGAAAGCTTGTGAAGGTGAAGAATCATGGATTGCTCCGTTTCCAAAGCTGGTTTCTCTTGAGTTGAGAGATCTGCCGATGCTGAAGAATATCTATTGGAGACCTCTACCCCTTCCATGTCTAAAGGAAATCCATGTATCCAAATGTCCAAATCTGAAAAGGCTTTTTTTTTTTTTTTTTTTTTTTTTTTTTTTAAATATAAAATCTCATCTTTTGGTTGTATATACATAGAGAAATCTTGGTAAGCTTGATTCCTTCACAATCTTTAATTTGTGAATTAAAAGTTGTTGTATCGAAACGGTGCGTTTTGCTAAGAGTGGAGATTTTGGGGCGATTTCGGATCTCAGATTCAGCTCACCAAATTAGCTTGCCAACGCAGCTTCGGCCGCTATGGCAGCACCAGAAGCACAAGGGGATCCACCTCTCACGCCGGTGACTGCAAATCCTTCGTCTACATGGGCTTCAATAGTAAAAAACCAGCAAACTTTGAAGAAATACGATCTCGAAATCTCTACATCTGAGGGTCTTCGTTCGGTGGAGGTACCGAAAGAAGTTCTTGAAAACGCTTCTCCTCTATGGGAAGATTTCCTAATTGGTCGATTCTTATCAACGGCTCCACACGTTGCAAAGGTTCACGTCATCGTCAACAAAATTTGGTCGCAAGGTGAGAGGGTGGATGTCTATGAGGTTAATTCCACTACAATGAAATTTCGAGTTCGGAATCCGCAAATCAGAGCAAGAATTCTAAGAAGAGGGATGTGGAACATAGCCGAAATTCCAATGGTAGTTTCAAAGTGGTCACCTCACACAGAGGAAGAGATTGCAGAAGTGAAATCGATACCTCTATGGGTACATCTGAAAAAGGTACCAATGAATATGTTTTCTTGGAAGGGTTTGAGTTTCATTACAAGTGCTGTTGGAGATCCTGTGCGTCTACACCCAGAGACTGCTGCGTGTTCCAGCTTCGAAATTGCAAAGGTTTTTGTAAACGCAGACCTATCGAAGGAGTTACCAAAAAAGATCAACTTCAAGATCGCAGGAAATGAGTCTCTAGTGGAATTCACGTATCCGTGGCTACCACCAAAATGTTCAACCTGTGACAAATGGGGACACTTGGAGTCAGTGTGTGTGATCAGCAAAAAGGATGGAGTTCAAAAGGAGGGAGTTCAAGAGGGAGAAAATACGCTCTTACTAGCAAACACTTCACAGGAAGTAAGGGATTTGACAAACAAATCAGCTAAACCCGATGAAGTAACAGAAGTCCGAGAGGATAAAGAAGAGGAAGGAGAATTGGCAGAAGTTCAGGAAACAAGTATGATTGGAAATAATCTTGCAGTAGAAGATACGGAGGGATGGTCAAATGTTTCACCTAAGAAAATGGGGAGAAGCCCTATCAATCCTGAGGGAGCCAACAGAGCAAATCTCCATATAACTTCAGTCTCAAAATTTGCAGTGTTAAGTATCTCAGAGGAAGAGGGTGAAATACTTGAAGATGAAATTAGAAAAGTAGAAGGGAAAGTAGAGGGGGAGACTCAAATCTCGGAAACAAATCAGGAACCAAATACAAGAAAAGACGAGCCAGAAACGGCTCGGAAATCTCTACCAAGACATTCAAAAGATAATCATAAGGTTCTCTCGGGGACATCTACGCTAGCATCCAAGGTCCTTCCTAATGCTTCGAAGAGGTCCTCCCGCAAAATCACTTAAATGTCGAGCTTCTTTTGGAATGTGCGCGGATTTAACAAATCAATTAAACATTCCGTAGTTCGTAAATGGACAAATGAAGCAGAGATGGGTTTTGGTTGTTTATTAGAGACAAGAGTAAAAGAAAATAAGGCGAAGAAGATCGTGTCTTCGGTATTTCAGGACTGGTCATATATGGCTAATTATGAATTCAATCACCGTGGTCGCATTTGGGTTCTTTGGCGGTCTACTGTCCGTATGACGCCAATATTCAAAAGTGATCAAATGATAACTTGCTCGGTGCTAATAGAGGGAGCGGAGGAGGAATTCTTCTGTTCTTTTGTTTACGCATTGAACATGACAGAAGAGCGGAAAGGACTGTGGGAGGATATTAGAAATCATCAAGACTCTCCTCTGTTTCGAAGCAAACCGTGGATGATCATGGGAGATTTCAATGAAGTTTTGGATGGAGAGGAGCATTCTAATTACGGAAATAATCCGACTATTCCAACGGGAATGAGAGACTTCCAAGACACAGCTAGGCATTGCTCTATGTCGGATCTAGGCTTGCATGGCCCTTTGTTTACTTGGTGTAATAAGAGAGACTCAGATGTGATCTGCAAAAAATTGGATAGAGTCCTTATGAATGATGTGTGGCTGCATAGATACTCTCAAGCTTATTGTGTTTTTGAATCAGGAGGCTGCTCGGATCATCTTCGATGTCGGGTGCAGCTGGACGTTAAAGAGGTGAAGGGACACAGGCCATTCAAGTTTATGAATTCGGTGGGAAAAATGGAGGAATTTTTACCCCAAGTGGAAAGCTACTGGAAAAACACAAGCAGGTTATTCCACTCCACATCGGCGCTGTTTCGTTTCTCAAAGAAACTAAAAGCCTTAAAGCCACTAATGAGAAAGCTAAGTAAGGAAAAATTGGGGAATCTACCACAAAAAGCTAAGCTTGCTTACGAAAATCTGTGTGAAAAACAGAATGCAACTTTACAGAGACCAACTCCAGATTCGGTCCAGGAAGAAGCAGAAGCGTATGACAGATGGAGACTTGTTGCAGATTTAGAAGAGGCTTTCTACTACCAAAAGTCCAAGCTTCATTGGCTTCAAGTGGGAGACCAAAACAACAAAACATACCACAATGCGGTTAAACTCCGAGAGGTACGGAACACGATTCGAGAACTACAATGCTCAAATGGGTCCACAGTTAATACGAATGATGAGATAAAATACGAAGCATAGAGATTCTTCCACTCGTTCTTAACGGAAAAACCAGATGATATAGAAGATGTGGCTGTTGAAAGATTGCAAAGTTTGCTGGATTTTCGGTGTGAAGATATAAACAGTGGGCAACTGGAAAAGATGGTAACAGATGAGGAGGTGAAAACTGTTCTGTTCTCAATGCCAAGTAATAAATCACCAGGACCGGATGGCTACACTAGTGAGTTTTTTCAGTCAGCATGGCCAGTGATTGGACAAGACTTCACAGTCGCAATCCAATCTTTCTTCCTTAAAGGTTTTCTTCCAAAGGGAATCAACTCGATGATTTTGGCTCTCATTCCAAAGGAACTAGAAGCAAAGGAGATGAAGGACTATAGACCCATATCATGCTGTAACGTGCTATACAAAGTGATATCAAAGATAATCGCTAATAGGCTGAAAGGTATTATTCCTTCACTAATTGCGCCTAATCAGTCCGCTTTCGTTAAGGATCGTCTCTTGATGGAGAACCTCTTGTTGGCTACGGAACTGGTAAAGGACTATCACAAAGAGTCGATTTCTCCACGATGTGCAATAAAGATAGACATATCAAAAGCATTTCATTCGGTACAGTGGCCGTTCCTACTAAAGACGCTTTTGGCAATGAACTTTCCCCCACGGTTCATTCATTGGATAAAGCTTTGCATCTCCACGACATCGTTTTCTGTCCAAGTTAATGGGGAGTTGGCTGGTTTCTTTAGAAGTGAAAGAGGATTGAGACAAGGCTGCTCACTCTCTCCTTACCTGTTTGTAATCTGCATGAATGTACTCACAAAAATGCTTGATGAAGCAGCGCTTGCAAGACGTATAGGCTACCATCCAAAATGTAAGAATCTGGCATTAACACATTTGTGCTTCGCGGATGATATAATGGTGTTTACGGATGGGACACAGAGATCGATAGCAGGGATATTAGAAGTCTTCGATCACTTTGCAAAAATCTCTGGCCTGCGAATTAGCCTGGCGAAGTCAACAATTTACATGGCCGGAATCTCGCCAACAAATCGCCAATCTATACTAATAGATTTCCCCTTTGCTTCAGGTCAGCTCCCGGTACGTTATCTAGGCCTCCCACTTATGACAAAAGGCATGATGGCTCACGACTACTCCCCACTCCTGGAAAAAATCAGAAACCAAATAGGAAAATGGACGGTGAGATTTCTGTCCTACGCAGGGAGGCTGCAACTTATACGATCGGTCTTGTACAGCATCATAAACTTCTGGTCAGCTGCATATCGACTGCCGGGTAAATGTATCCGTGACATTGAGAAACTGTGCTGTGCTTTTTTGTGGTCTGGCCCTGAGCTAAAGACAAATAAAGCCAAAGTATCGTGGTCCGTAGTTACAACACCTAAGAAGGAGGGAGGCCTAGGGCTTCGGCCTTTAAAGGAAACAAACATTGTGAACGGTCTGAAGCTTATATGGAGAATCGCATCACGAAAGAACTCACTGTGGGTTAATTGGATACACATGTACTTGCTCAAGAAAGAGTCTTCCTGGTCGGTTAAGGAAAAAGCTAATGTGGGCTCTTGGATGTGGAGGAAAATTCTGAAGCACAGACATCTTGCAAAGGCTCTCTACAAAGTCGAAGTGAAAAGTGGAAAAAACACTTCCTTTTGGCATGATAACTGGACATCATTTGGTAGATTATCAGAGCTGCTTGGTGAGAGAGGATGTATTGATTTGGGAATCGGTTTAAATACTACCGTGGAAGAAGCTATATGTATACACAGGCGGAGACGACATAGAGTTGCTATTTTAAACAGCATCGAGGATTTGATAGAGACTACCGGACAGAATCTCCAACCTAATGAAGAAGATGTGGCCAAATGGAAAAACAAGGGAGACAGATTCAGGTACAATTTCAACTCAAGTGACACTTGGTATCTAATAAGGGAGGAACACGAGAGAGTAGATTGGACTAATATTGTTTGGTTCCCTCATGCTACACCGAAGTATTCCTTTCTCTTGTGGATCTCTATGCATAATAGGCTCGCCACAGGGGACATAATGTTAAAGTGGAACACTAATGCTGATGCATCGTGTACCTTCTGTCAACATCAAGTAGAGATGAAAAACCATTTGTTTTTCAAATGCGTGCTCTTCCCAAGTGTGGGACATTCTCACTCGGGGCATTCTGAATCGGAGGTTCATGAACGACTGGGACGACATCATTGGCATACTAAATGACTCGAACCAAGATAAGACTCACCTCTTCATTCTGCGGTATGCGTTTCAAACAACAATATATGAGATATGGAGAGAACGAAATGCGAGAAGACATGGAGAGGATTCAACTCCAACGTCGCGGTTAATCAAAACAATCGACAAAACAGTGAGGAATAGACTAAGCACAATGAGATCTATGGGGGATAAAAAATATGAGGGAAGTTTAATATATTGGTTTAGCACAAGATAATAAGTGTATCAGTTCTCAAATCTTTCAGTTGGTTTTCAAACAATGAGGCATTCGATGTAATAATGGTTTGATTGAATATAATTTTACATTCATTCAAAAAAAAAAAAAAAAAAAGAAATCTTGGTAAGCTTGAGAAACCAAGTGATGATCTTCCCATTCGTCTCTATACCTCTCCGGATGTTTCATCTTCCGCATGAAAATAGGCAAACACATCTCTTTCCTCCATTCCTCTGTTCCTGAGCACCCGATTTGCGTAGCCAACCAATCATAGTACTCAAACTATAAATGAAAAAAGAAAAAGAAAAATCGTTTACTGAGTTTCCGTTCGGTTTCATTTTGGATTTGGAGCAGAACAACAACAGAAAACAAGAGCTAAAGAGATTCTTACTTGGTTAATGCCCAAATAGGGAGTATATATGGATTTGGAATCCCTTGGGCTTCAAGTCTTGCATAGAAGGTCTTGATTTCCATTAGCATACCTTCCTTTGAAGGAAGTGTGAACCGACCTGACAAAACACCAGCGATCCACTTGCTTTGCAGCTCAAACATAGGGATTAGGGTAAGTTTTAACTTGCAGCTAAACCCACCATCGAATGCATCCATATGTTAGTGTAACCGGTCTGCTTGATGTAAGTATCAGCTGCATTTGATCTACAAGCCACATGAACCTCCTTGGCAACTCTAGCAATGTCCCTGCTTATATCATCAGAACTTGCAGAGTTTCCAATAAGCACAACAACCTATAATCAATAATCAATACTGCATAAGCTTCAGGTGAATTCTGCATTACATGACCTTTTACATTATTATGATCTTTGAAAAGAGTACCTGATCCTTGAATGGTTCTCTTCGGCTCCGATAACAGCCATGTGACGTGATTTGATTGATGATGAGGACGGTGCCATTTGGGCCTTGCGATATTCTCAAGTGTTCTTCTTCGGTGAGCCATGGAGAAGACTTTGTCATCTGTATGCCCCACCAAAATCAACGACAGGGTGTGAATCTGAGAATTATGTCAAAGTTTCCCAGAAAGTCTCTCTTCAATTATTCATCTTATTTCTTGTGGACGAGAAAGAAGGTCTTTCTTCATCCTCACTGGTTTGCACAGATCAGTGAATTTCGAATTTCAAGTTCCAGGTCTCTCCCTATCTGTAAAATGGGGAATTGCGTCTCCATCTCGATACCATGTGATTCGTGGATGAATAAAGTCTCTCAAGGGCTAGACAAGGAAGGAGGTTATGTTCACAGTCTCGAGAAGAATCTTGTGGCTATGGAGACAACCATGGAGGAGCCATGGAGAAGACGAGAATCACAATCATATATAAATATGAGGATTGAATAAGAAAGCTTAAATTAATCCTCCATAAGTGTCGTTGACCAAAAAAGATTAATACTCCACAAGTTATGGTTGAGTGAAAAAAGGAGGAAATAATGCAAATGGTACATTTTATTTGTAATCAAAATGTTTATTTTAACAATACAACAACATCGAGAATTGAAGAAAATTACAAAAACACAACAATTTTTTTCCAGCCCATAAACCCTTAAAGAAGACACTTTTATAAAAAAAAAACTCTTAACTTTCTTTTCGTTTTGATTTTTTAGGGTTTAAAACGTTTACCTTCAAAAAAACCACTTTTCATCTTTTCAAGCCTTAACCTCAGTCTTCTTGTTGGGCTCAAACACGAACTTGATCAGAGCTTCTTTGATAGACAACATCTCAGGGAACTCAGTCTTCAGCTTAGTGGCATCGAGCTCGTTGTTACTCCTTGGAGCCACAATCACTTTAGCTTGTTCCTCCAATGTGAAGTTCTTCCAAGTAAAACTCGGGTCGATGTACTCTCTGTACATCTCCAAGATCTCGTTGTGGCTCACCACCCCCGGGTTCGTGAAGTTATAGATCCCGGTCAAGTTCCTCTTCGCCATTTCGATCGATATCGGGAGGAGCTCGTCAAGGATTGTCATCGAGTTTGGGATGTCCACAACTTTCTCATACCGAGCGATCTTCGTGATGAAGTTTCTCGGGTTCGAAAGATCCGAAGAGATGGGCATTCGCACTCTTAGCGTGCACACGTTTTCATAGTTCTTGAGCAGCTCCTCCACCTAAGTTTGATTCCCAAGATCCGAAAACAGATTCCAATAATCAATAAACTCAGAGCTTATGATACATTGAACTAATCTACATTTCATTCTGAAACATTTTGAGAGCTGATTCAAGATCTTAAGACCTAAGCAATCAAGCGCATTAGAACCGGATCAGCTAAGTAAATCAAGAATCGGATTGAATCTGAAACATTGAACTTAACACCTACATTTCATCTGAAACAATTTGGAGGGGATAATCAATCACATGAATCGGAACTTAATTAGCTAAAAATCTGAGATTTTCCTGAGAAGAATTCAAATTTCATCCTCTAGAGAAGCAAATAAAGAAACGGATCGAATCTGAAGGATTTTCTTAAATGAAGGGATTGAAAATGTAAAACCAAAGAGAAACTTCTCACCATAGCTTTGGTTTTAGAGTAGAATGATCCGGTGAAATTAGGAGTGTCTTCCTCCTTGAATCCGATACCCGACCCGAGAGGATGACCCGAATCGTACTCGAAAATGCAGCCCGTCGCGTAGTTGATCAGGACGAGTCCTTTCTCCCTGCAAATGTCGGCGAGGGTCAGGGTTCCGGCGACGTTCGTGCGGATGGTCTCGACCTTGTGGGATTCGCACCAGTCGACATTGGGACGTCCGGTGACTCCGGCGGCGTTGAAAACGTGGCTAGGCTTCACGGTCTCGATGTCGGTGACGATCGATTGACGATCCTGCAGCCGGCCGGAGCCGTAAGTGTAAGAGATTCCCTGAGATTCGCAGAGCTTGCCGAGTAAACCGCCGATCCATCCGGTTCGGCCGTAAATTAGGAAGTTGAGTGATCCGTTTGCTTCCGCGCCCATTTTTGTTTTTTTCTCTTTGTCGGTGATCGGAGATTCCGTCGGAGAGAAGGAGAAAGAAAAGAGAGAAAATGGATCTGAGTGGTGGGAGAAGAAATAGAGACGTTTTGCGTTCGGTAATGCTTATTTTTATCCCATTTTTCCGGGGAATAAAAATATTTGATTTTACCACCCTAATGTTTTCTATTTTGACATTTATGACCACAGACAAAAAAATATTTACAAAACTGCTACATTAAAAAAAAATTGCAATGAATCTTTCAGTAGTTTCGTAAATCATATAAAATATATTGTTGTACTACAGGTTTGGAAATTTGGTTATTCAGTTTTCTTTGATTTGGATTTTTTTTAGATTTAAATTTCAGTTATCGACAAAACATTACGACAAATATGAAAATACTAATTAATTTTATTAAAAAAATTATACATATTTTGTATAACTATATGGGATGATTTGAGGCAGATTTTGAGATAAAGCAAGTGTATTTCATATAGCACATTATTTTGTCTTTTTATACACAATTATGGCACACCAAAAAAAAAGTACGAAATCAATAATCTCTATGTCTCTATGTATACGCTTAGCAATGTTAGCAATGAGATTCATCTTTAAAAAAAATGAAGTTTATTTAAAAAAAAAACAATGGCCTTTTGATCCTACTCCAAACATCACGGTTCCTCCTCCTCCAACAAACCACCTTCTTCCTTCAAACCTGCTTCCTCCAAACCAAATCAACCCCCACGTAAGATCTCTCAGTCTCCCTCTTAAAAATTATAAGACAAATGTTATCAAATTATAATGAAAGATGTGGGTTGATTTGAGGCAGACTTTGAGTCTCCCTCTTAAAAAGTACGAAATCAATAACCTCTATGTCTCTATATATACGCTTAGCAATGTTAGCAATGAGATTCATCTTTTAAAAAAAAAAGTTTATTTAAAAAAAAAGAAACAATGGCCTCCAGATCCTACTCCAAACATCACGGTTCCTCCTCCTCCAACAAACCACATTCTTCCTTCAAATCTGCTTCCTCCAAACCAAATCAACCCCCACGTAAGATCTCTCAGTCTCCCTCTTAAAAATTATAAGACAAATGTTATCAAATTATAATGAAAGATGTGGGTTGATTTGAGGCAGACTTTGAGTCTCCCTCTTAAAAAGTACGAAATCAATAACCTCTATGTCTCTATATATACGCTTAGCAATGTTAGCAATGAGATTCATCTTTTAAAAAAAAAAGTTTATTTAAAAAAAAAGAAACAATGGCCTCCAGATCCTACTCCAAACATCACGGTTCCTCCTCCTCCAACAAACCACATTCTTCCTTCAAATCTGCTTCCTCCAAACCAAATCAACCCCCACGTAAGATCTCTCAGTCTCCCTCTTAAAAATTATAAGACAAATGTTATCAAATTATAATGAAAGATGTGGGTTGATTTGAGGCAGACTTTGAGTCTCCCTCTTAAAAAGTACGAAATCAATAACCTCTATGTCTCTATATATACGCTTAGCAATGTTAGCAATGAGATTCATCTTTTAAAAAAAAAAGTTTATTTAAAAAAAAAGAAACAATGGCCTCCAGATCCTACTCCAAACATCACGGTTCCTCCTCCTCCAACAAACCACATTCTTCCTTCAAATCTGCTTCCTCCAAACCAAATCAACCCCCACGTAAGATCTCTCAGTCTCCCTCTTAAAAATTATAAGACAAATGTTATCAAATTATAATGAAAGATGTGGGTTGATTTGAGGCAGACTTTGAGTCTCCCTCTTAAAAAGTACGAAATCAATAACCTCTATGTCTCTATATATACGCTTAGCAATGTTAGCAATGAGATTCATCTTTTAAAAAAAAAAGTTTATTTAAAAAAAAAGAAACAATGGCCTCCAGATCCTACTCCAAACATCACGGTTCCTCCTCCTCCAACAAACCACATTCTTCCTTCAAATCTGCTTCCTCCAAACCAAATCAACCCCCACGTAAGATCTCTCAGTCTCCCTCTTAAAAATTATAAGACAAATGTTATCAAATTATAATGAAAGATGTGGGTTGATTTGAGGCAGACTTTGAGTCTCCCTCTTAAAAAGTACGAAATCAATAACCTCTATGTCTCTATATATACGCTTAGCAATGTTAGCAATGAGATTCATCTTTTAAAAAAAAAAGTTTATTTAAAAAAAAAGAAACAATGGCCTCCAGATCCTACTCCAAACATCACGGTTCCTCCTCCTCCAACAAACCACATTCTTCCTTCAAATCTGCTTCCTCCAAACCAAATCAACCCCCACGTAAGATCTCTCAGTCTCCCTCTTAAAAATTATAAGACAAATGTTATCAAATTATAATGAAAGATGTGGGTTGATTTGAGGCAGACTTTGAGTCTCCCTCTTAAAAAGTACGAAATCAATAACCTCTATGTCTCTATATATACGCTTAGCAATGTTAGCAATGAGATTCATCTTTTAAAAAAAAAAGTTTATTTAAAAAAAAAGAAACAATGGCCTCCAGATCCTACTCCAAACATCACGGTTCCTCCTCCTCCAACAAACCACATTCTTCCTTCAAATCTGCTTCCTCCAAACCAAATCAACCCCCACGTAAGATCTCTCAGTCTCCCTCTTAAAAATTATAAGACAAATGTTATCAAATTATAATGAAAGATGTGGGTTGATTTGAGGCAGACTTTGAGTCTCCCTCTTAAAAAGTACGAAATCAATAACCTCTATGTCTCTATATATACGCTTAGCAATGTTAGCAATGAGATTCATCTTTTAAAAAAAAAAGTTTATTTAAAAAAAAAGAAACAATGGCCTCCAGATCCTACTCCAAACATCACGGTTCCTCCTCCTCCAACAAACCACATTCTTCCTTCAAATCTGCTTCCTCCAAACCAAATCAACCCCCACGTAAGATCTCTCAGTCTCCCTCTTAAAAATTATAAGACAAATGTTATCAAATTATAATGAAAGATGTGGGTTGATTTGAGGCAGACTTTGAGATAAAGCAACTCTATTTCATATAGCACATTATTTTTGTCTTCTTATACATAGTTATTGCACACCAACAAAAAAGTATGAAATCAATAACCTCTGTGTCTCTATTTATACGCTTAGCAATGTAAGCAATGAGATTCATCTTTAAAAAAAAATAAGTTTATCTAAAAAAAAAGAAACAATGGCCTCGAGATCCTACTCCAAACATCACGGTTCCTCCTCCTCCAACATACCACCTTCTTCCTTCAAACGTGCTTCCTCTAAACCAAATCAACCCCACGTAAGATCTCTCAGTCCCCCTCTTAAAAATTATAAGGCAAATGTTATCACATTATAATGAAAGATGTGGGTTGATTTGAGGCAGACTTTGAGATAAAACAACTCTATTTCATATAGCACATTATTTTTGTCTTCTTATACATAGTTATTGCACACCAACAAAAAAGTACGAAATCAATAACCTATGTGTCTCTATTTATACGCTTAGCAATGTTAGCAATGAGATTCATCTTTAAAAAAAATGTTTATCTAAAAAAAAAGAAACAATGGCCTCCAGATCCTACTCCAAACATCACAGTTCCTCCTCCTCCAACAAACCACCTTCTTCCTTCAAATCTGCTTCCTCCAAACCAAATCAACCCCCACATAAGATCTCTCAGTCTCCCTCTTAAAAATTATAAGGCAAGTGTTATCAAATTATAATGAAAGATGTGGGTTGATTTGAGGCATACTTTGAGATAAAGGAAGTCTATTTCATATAACACATTATTTTCGTCTTCTTATACATAGTTATGGCACATCAACAAAAAGTAAGAAATTAATAACTTGTATGTCTCTATATATACGTTTAGCAATGTTAATGAGATTCATCTTAAAAAAAGTTATTTAAATATGAGGGCGTTAGAGACAATTTCAAATCTTCACGGTAGTGGATTAAAGTTACCTTAAATTATTATTTGTAGTGGTTGTTTTTAAAAATAGTTCATCATTGTCCCTGACTTTAGACAGAGATCTGTGAAGGCGGTGGGACACTCGGACGTGAGACGTGAGAAATTGTTAATTAACACAAAGGAGATTCCACTTCATTGGAGATCTTTAATATCTGTTATAACCTAATTTAAGAATCTCGTTTTACAATCTAAATATTTAACAGAAATTTTTAATCATCTCTTACGTTTTCTGATGTATCATTGGTCAAACCGAAACGTAAATTTCGACGTCTGGTGTTCATGCTAACTTTTCTAGTTAACTTTGGGCTAAATTTTTGTCCATGCTAACTTTTCTAGTTAGCTTTGGGGTAATTTATGGTTGCTTACTGTTGATTTGTACAAATCTTAACGTTGGTGTATCTTTTTCAGTATACCACACACATATATCTGCTTAATAATAATTTATTTCTCAAAAGTTCTATATACTAACTTTGTAATATCGATTTGAAATCAATAAAATTATATTGCCGGAAAAAAAAACCTATCGTTCAATTAATTAGCTTGTATAGCTTTTTGTCAACAATTATTTAGTACAAAGTTAGATATAGGATATGTATATACTAGTAGATCGGATCTTCTGTCTGAATCGTAGTGGACAGGTAATGGGAGTCATTTAATGTCTTTGCTAAGATCCAAATCTAAATCCCGAGAGTTACTTTGGCTAATAAACTTAAGATTTAATATATATTAATTAAGTTTTTTAATTGTCTAAATTGTTTTACACATATTAAAAATTAATTAATTTTTTTTGGTTTTACTCATTAATTAATATACTATTTTACTTGATATAATTAATTAATAAGCTTAAAAAATAAGGTTAAGACTTGAAACTTTGTCATAAATCTATATTGAAATTTGAAAACAACAATTATTTATAAAAAAACAAATTTAAAACGACACTTAAATAAAAACGAAGGAAGTATATATTTTTCGGCATAATTATGTCTGTAAAATCAAGTGGAATACTATATAGCCATTATACACGTCAAGTGAAGAATTATAAAACTCAAACTCGACACATGTATCCTAGTCATTTATATTAGTATGATACTCGTTGTTATGTTACTATTTGGATTTATTCGCATCTTCTATATATTAATTGAGAAACATTCTCACAAACTCTTTTATTTAGGAGGATGTCATTTTGCTGATGTGTCAGCACCACAATTATTCTGACATTTTTTTATTAATTAATCTTAAACTTTAAAAAAATTATTATAAATAAAAAATATTAATTTCATTTTTGGGGAATCGAACTTAAGACATCAAAGATGTCATAGAAAGCACACAACCACTTTCACAAAGACATTTTATATGTTTTCCAATCAGTTTTTTTAGATATCTATACATTAATTTAGATATTATAATTACTTTAATTATATTTAATCAAAAAAACGAAATGTCTTTTTTCGACATGACATTAACTTCGAGCTATTAATTGTGGTTGCTTGATATTAAAGGTTTGATATCTTTCAAATTCAATATAAAAAACATATTTTTCTATAACCAGTGCTAAAGCTAATATCTATAATTAATTCAAGCAAATATTATGAAGGAATTTGATGGGTTTTAACTTCTTTAAGACTCTCAAATTCCTATTGCCACAAGATCATGCTTATTGAATCTATGTCCTCAGATCAGGGATTTACCTGGTGATTAGCAGCGGAGTGAGTAGGTAAAACGAGATCTAGAGCGCCTCAGATGCTGCGCCTCTATAGCTAGTCCACACGCACACAAGACTGGATCAGGGATGCTAGTGCCTCTGGGAGCTTCTGAGTTATTACTTGACGGCTAGGGCAAGTCACATATATGATTTCGTGGCTCTGACTTGTATATATATGAGTCAAGCACGAAATCCCATAAATCCTCGGATTAACCCCTTTAAATTCAGTTATTGATTTAAACCCGGTATCATTAATCCCGAGTGGTGTCGATCGACACCAATAGGTGTATCGATCGACACCCTCAAATAAACTCAATATCAACGTGTAACAATTACACATTGATGAGATCATTACTTTAATGATCATTCCCAGTATTTGTTATCCAGTTTGCTTAGGTGTGTGACCCTATAGGATCATATGATGCTGGCAATGAGTTCACAACTCATAAGCTATAAGCGGCTTCTAGCAAAGCATTATAATTACCCAGCATCACATGATAGTCTTATCTCGACTTCACAACTATATCAGAGTGTATACAAGTATGATCTCCAGGACATTCCCTTCAATCTCCCACTTGTACTGGAATCAACTTATTCCAATAATCCCTTTGTCTCTGTATCTCGATTCAGCATAAGGCAAGAGCTCGTGTCATCCTTATAAAGCCAAATCATGTTCATCGAACTCTGATTTGTACTGATAAAAGCAAACGACTGACTTTCAGCTCGTTCGAGTGTGGCCACACTTTCCCTCAGTACCAAATCTTCGATAGGCCCANTCAAATTCCTATTGCCACAAGATCATGCTTATTGAATCTATGTCCTCAGATCAGGGATTTACCTGGTGATTAGCAGCGGAGTGAGTAGGTAAAACGAGATCTTGAGCGCCTCAGATGCTGCGCCTCTATAGCTAGTCCACACGCACACAAGACTGGATCAGGGATGCTAGTGCCTCTGGGAGCTTCTGAGTTATTACTTGACGGCTAGGGCAAGTCACATATATGATTTCGTGGCTCTGACTTGTATATATATGAGTCAAGCACGAAATCCCATAAATCCTCGGATTAACCCCTTTAAATTCAGTTATTGATTTAAACCCGGTATCATTAATCCCGAGTGGTGTCGATCGACACCAATAGGTGTATCGATCGACACCCTCAAATAAACTCAATATCAACGTGTAACAATTACACATTGATGAGATCATTACTTTAATGATCATTCCCAGTATTTGTTATCCAGTTTGCTTAAGTTTGTGACCCTATAGGATCATATGATGCTGGCAATGAGTTCACAACTCATAAGCTATAAGCGGCTTCTAGCAAAGCATTATAATTATCCAGCATCACATGATAGTCTTATCTCGACTTCACAACTATATCAGAGTGTATTCAAGTATGATCTCCAGGACATTCCCTTCATATTATTCATACACACCAGCTGCAAGGTTTCAAAACTAACCATATCTAAATTATTGAAATACGATATTTACTACATAAGGAAATAGCCATCCCCACTTACCTTTCTCTTTCAAATTCAATATAGAAAACATATTTTTTCTATAATCACTTTAAGAGCTAATATCTATAATTAACTCAAGCAAATATTATTCATACACATATTTTTTCTTATTAATCAACGAAGTACGAATACTTCCTAATTTGTCTAATATTTTTATTTATATATACATAACTCATTCGTAATACATAACTTACAAATCGACAGGCTTCCGGTCAATATCCTTTGATTAGCGTCAAGCATTGTAGCAAAATATGCATTAATATGCAGACCCTCCCTGTTTAATTTTTTAGAATCAAACTACCAATTTAAAAATAAATGTTTCTAAAGACATATATTAGTGCTTTTATTTTTCAAATCATATTATTATTTATTTCAGATAATGATTTCATAATCTATTTATGATCTCTTCATTTATCTTTCTAATTGTTTTAATATTATACAAATTTTAAACTCTTTCCTACTATATTTTCAACATAACAATTTATTATATAAAAACTGAAATAATTTTTTTTACTATAGTTTAATTTTTCAATTAAAAAAATTAAATAATAAATAAATTCAACTTCACTTAGACAAAACTAAATATTATTTTATTAATCCCGTTTGTTAATAAGAATTTAATTAAAATTTAATATTAAAATTATTAGAAATAATTATATTTTATATTGAAATTCACCTAACTGAAAAAAATAAATCTCTCACCCTGCGCAGAGCGCGGATTATCACCTAGTAATACGTTATTGGCAAAAACAAATATAAAACTGAAGAATATTTTCGAAAGTGTGGAGAGAACAATGACGCAAGGAAAACAAATTCCGATATTAAAATTTTAAGGATTTTAATACCAAATATCTAAGCTGAGATTAAACTAATTAATCGCACATCCTTCCAAGCAGTGCCAGATCTCACAGAACCCGGATGTAATCAACATTTCTACGGATGCAGCTTGGAATGCGGATAAAAAAGCAGCAGGATTGGGGTGGATTGCATCTGACTCCAACAAGAAAAGGATAGCACAAAGGGGAAAAGCAATGCCTTTTGTTGCCTCCCCTTTGGCGGCGGAAGCTCTCTATCAGACTCGGACATCTGATTGGAGAAAGCTAATCATCCGGTCCGACTCACAAACGCTCATCAGAGCTATGCAATCGGGAGATCAAGTCTCTGAGATTTTTGGGATCCAGCAAGATATCACAAATCTAGCTAATTACTTTGTTTCTGTCTCCTTTATCTTCATTCCGAGATCGGAAAACTTTTTAACCGATGCTCTTGCAAAAAAATCCCTTGAGGATCTTATCTCTATGTAACACGACTTTTGAAATTTCTCTTAATAGAAGTTTGCTGTTCAAAAAAAAAAAAGATTAAACTAATTCATTTTATGGATGATTCCATATAGGATATGACTTTAGTATTTTTAATTAATCAACTCATGGCTAAATATTTCCAAATGATACTTAAAAAACTACTTTGGTTACAAAAAAATATATCTTTGAATACACAGCAAAAATAGTAAAACAAAATGAATTACAATCTAGTTACGAAAAGTAATCACTCAAAGCACAAATCATATACGGGGTTGCCTAGTTTGGGGGCTTGGGGGATGTAATAGGCTAATTAAGTGCATGATATTAATGGGCACACCTCGTTATTATATCAAAAACATGAATTACATAGTTATCATGCATGATATTAAGCAATGTAATTAGTATGAAATGTAGAGGTAATTATATACTAATTAGTAAGAAGAGATTAGTGTTTGCGCTTGGACTTCAAGGAAGTGAGTGAGTGAGAGTTGTTGTGCCAATTCCTCTTGCGCTGATTAATGAACCAATTGTTGATTTGTTTCAACTGTAATCCTGTCTCCTCCACCAATTTTGCCTTGTCATCTTCCTGTTCAAATCACATGCATGTTTTCTTTTTACATTATAGATCTCATTTTTGTTAATTAGATTGTAATTCTCAATCTCTAACTATTGATTTCCTATGGTTTATGTTAATGCATTTTAAGCATTATAAGAAGATAAATATTACTCACAGTAGGGTAAGGCCACTTGCAATGTTGTTGCCACCAATTTTTCAAGACAGTAGTTGTGTCTCCAGGCAATTTCCCAGCCCTTCTTTTCCTCATTATCTCTTCTCTTACATCTTCAATTCTCGATTTAAACCCCTTATAAAATAAACACAAATATCATTCCAGGAAAATAAATAAATTAGCAACGTAAGAAAGTTATTGTTGTGACTCATAGTCATAACATTCAGTTGAAAAATACCTGTTTGAGTTCGAGTTTAAGTTCTTGTCTGACTCTTTCCATAAGAGATCTTTCCGATTCAGTCGGAAGCAATGGACCAAACCCCGTCATATCGTGGCCACCGCTACTAAAATCAATGCCGGAATTATCCGATGAGAAGTCCATCTGAAGATCGTCCTCGTCCTCGGACATCGTCGCACCGGACCCTTCTCCTAACGTTGCTCCTACGGGGATTGAGAAAGTTTACAGAAATGTTACTCCAACTACAAGATTTAGATATTGGACTATAAGCCCAAACCCAAGCTCAAAAGCACTTTAGCTTAAAACAAGCCACATCATTGTGTGTACATGTACAAGTGTGTGTTTACTTAAATTTGATTATTTGGATGGTTGCGCATTTCCACCACATATGGACCTGACCATATGATATGGTATTATTTTCTGTAATTGAAAAGTATCTATATTTATTCAAATGATTTCTAACGCCTTTGATATATCTCCAAGGTGTTTAAATTATTGTCTCCTGGTACATTTACATCTTTAGAATAATCATAAAAGTTAAGCACAAACTATATCCGTATCTTATATTTAATTGTGAAAGCATAAAATATATTCTTCATGATCATCTTCCAACACATACATTTAAATATATACAATTTTTTTTTTGCTAACCGGTTGTTCATATATGTCTAGTATGATCAGCAAGAACCTTTAGATACCTATCTTAATTATTTGTTTTAAAAATCGCTTACTTATCACAGAAATTTTGCTTTAACAAAAAAAAAAAAAAATTATATTTTGTGCATTCTAATTCTGTGTGGTGCATATAAGAAAATATTAATGATCATGGATATATGTTTTAATATTTTATTAAATAATTAAAAACATATTCTAAATTCATATATCTAACAGTTTTACAAAACAAATATATAAGTTCACCTCGTAAGTACATAAATAAAGACATGTCCTAAAAAAAATTAAATTAATATATGATTTTTGGTTCTTAATATTTTAGATAAATAATAGAAAAAGTTGGTGAAAGAACCTGTAAGAGAGTGGAGGTTGTTCTCAATTTCACGGCAAGCCATAACGGCTTCGACGGCATGAACCCTCACGTGCTGTTGCAGCTGTTCTTTGAAGCTACACAACACCATTATATATTGTGCCTGTTTCCAGTTTTATTATCATTATTTATACCATGTCAACACATTAATATATGACCCAATTTTTTTTTAAAAAATATATATATATATATATATATATATATATATATATATATATATATATATGAGTCAATTCATTTGAATGTAATAAACATTTCCATAAACAAGCATACACACATATAAATATATGCCTCTGGTGTGGTGTGTTTTGAGCGGTTAATCATTCTATAGTGCTATCTTTTACCTAATTTAAATAATACAACAAAAAAAATTGAATATTTTTTTTTGGAACAAATCGCATACTAATTCCAAAACTATAGTTGAGATATCAATTCCACTTTAATGCAGTTGTAAATTTTAGTATGGAGTAGAAATCAATCATTGATTTCAACCAACTTGCAGATTAACCAAAGTTTAAATAGATCATTTCAATTCAATTACAAAATTGACATTTAGAACTCACTACTCAATCTATATGAATTTAGCACCTAATTATTGTATACACTACACAAAGCTATATCTATATAAATGTCTATGTGTAAGTATATAATATAATATATAAATGTTCAACAAAAAAAAGTATATAATATATATGGAAATTGTATGAAGATACACATATATTTCCATGAAAATTGACCAAAATTACTTCTTTCACGATTAAATTCACAGAATCAGCTGGTAAGAAAAAAACACCACTGAAATCATTGAAAAGAAATAGAATTGTCCAGAAGAATAATTAGTACTTAGAGGTTTGTAACGTTATTCATAGTTAGTCCACCAGCAATCATTAAGAAATTTTATGAAGAAACATAAATTTCCATGAAAATTGATAAAGATTACATTTGGACTTTCAAGATTAGTTTAACAAATATTTGTAAAATCAAAGCACTAAATCATTGGAAAACATAACTTTTTTGAAACATATTTTTCCGCAAGATTGATTAATAAAATAAAATGATATGACTTCATTCATAGTTTGGTTTATTAGAAATATCAGTTTAAAAAAAAAAAAAAAAAAAAAAAAAGAACAGAACAATCAAGCTATAGACTAATTTCTACAACAATTAATCAAATCGACGTACCAAGAAATTATCAAGCTCGTGGCGATCATGGTGCGAGAATCCAACGGAGGTCGAAGCGTAAGAACGGAGAAGATGATGAGAGTGAGAAAGCTGAGCTTCTATGATCGGAAGCTGATCGATCGGAGTCGCTACTCTGAGACATGCCACGTGTGCGGCCAATAATTGCTCGTACATCGGATGTGTCGCTATCTCACCTTTCATCTGTCTATTCTGCTCCGCCACCACAGCGGCGTCTCCGTCTCCGCCTACGGTGGCTCCGATCATACCTAACGCCGCTTCTTGCATATTCTTGACCAAAGACGGAGAGCGAGAGAGACGTCTTTGTTATTAAAACCCTAATCGTGAAGCAGATTTTGTTTGTACGATTAGCTCATATGCAGAAGAGAGCGAGAGAGAGAGAGAGAGAGAGAGAGAGAGAGAGAGATAATGATCGGAAGAAATCAACGTATATAAAGCTGTCATGATTTCTTTCCCCTTTATTTGTAATTTTTTTCACCTTTTTCTAAAGATATATATATTTATTTATTTATAAATTATTTTGTTTTATTTATAGACATGTAAAACAAAGTTTTGGGTTTTGATCAGATCGACAGGATAATATTGGTCCGACCATACCATATTAATGTTCTTAATTGTGATTAGTTTGTATCAGCAGTAATAATGTTAATTCATTTTATGTGAAACTAAGATATTATTATATTTAAACCGTTCCTTTGGTATATAAATTAACCTATTATCAAAAAAAAAATACTATAATTATGTACACTATTAAAAAATTTAAATATCATATAAGAAAAGAAAAAAATGACTTAAAAAATTAGATAAAATATCTTTTTTTATTAGTACGAATTTGCATAGCCTTTCTTAGCATGTGCAAATCAAGCATTCAAACATGACCTCAGTTTTAAAAAAAGATATGTATATATATATATATATATATTTCGAATATGTTATAATTTAGGGTATCCCCTGATTTATATAAATATGTTATCTAAAAAGGTTATTCAAAACCTTTTTCTGTTCGATAATACTACAGTTGAATTTTCTTAATTCAGAACTAGACTATCTGAGTTTTACTGTGTTAAGGTTATATATATGGCTTAGAACTGGTGCATTACTCTCACATAATTGACCATATAATTTTTTGATCAGTAAATAATTATATTTGTTCTATTAAATAGTAGTATTAATTTGGTGTTATTAGTTCAGTGGGTGTAAGAGGATTAGGTGTGTCTACCGGTCCTGTCGTTAAAGGTAGGAAGATATTTTCTTTATCTCATCTTTTTCATAATTTTCAACAAATTTTTAAGTTCAAGTTGTTGAATCACTTATTAGGTCTCAAATCATTGTCAAGACAAGAAAAAAAGAGACGTGTTTTCTATTTTTTTGTTAAAAGATGTTTTTTCATTTTACATTTTGTATATAACACATATTCATATTCACAAGTATCATTTTATAAAGCACGTTATCAACGTGTACTTTTTCATAACTTTACGTCAAGGAATATCAGCATATTGTGGAACCAAACATAATGTAGTTTTCTAATTCCGTTTTATCGTGTCTGTTTAAAATTAAGAAACCTAATTGAATGAAGAAATGAAAAGTATATATATATATATTATTATTTTTGGACGGCAAACAAAAGTCAATATATGATTTCCAATAAATGGGAAAAAATACTTAACTATACACAAGTGCTTTGAATTTGCTTGGTCGGTGAAACATTGACTTATTAAAAAGCTTACTCTCTCTTTTCATTGTGAAATTTCAATCTTTTTTTTCCAGCATACGAGTATATATGACTACTATTCCACAATTTTAGACCAAATTGAATTTTTCACCTGTGATATGATTTTGATTGATATCTTAGCCAACTCAAACACTCGGCAACTGGGTATCCGATTGATTGATATGACGGTCGACTCTATCTTTCAGATAATTCTACAGAAACACACAACTTCTTTGAAATTTCATAATTAAAAAAAAAAATACTAATCTTTGAAATACGTCAAGCTGAAATGGAGCCGGAATACGCATAAACATAAAATAACATATTGCACTCACAATATTTATTTTTTTTTTAAAAAAAAAAATTTGTACTCACAATATTAACATACACGTTTTGCATTATAAACATCACATGCAAGTAATTCGATAACTTTCCAATGTTTTTTCTTAGATATATGTATATGATTATATGTACATCTATGGTTCATTTTTTTGCCCATTCTGAAATCATATATATACTAATCTTATTTTCAACTATAACATATATGTACATCTATGGTTCATCATATACACAATGTATATATTAATTATCACATGCATGATGCGTCTATATTTTATTGAGGTAAGTTACAGTGCTGTGCTTAACCAAATTGTGTTAATTTAGTGATATTAATATGTTTATCGAATCTAAACATCGATTTCCACTTAGAATTTCGACTATTGTAATTCTTTAACTGGTAACAAATGTAATCCATGATTAATGTCAAGTTAATTTCATGAATTTCTAACTTTTTGGACGAACGAGCAGATTGATACATGTTGTTTATATCATATTTTATAACTCATCTTAATTTCTGATTTGGAATTCCTAACAATTAGTTTCAAATATGGTCTGAAATATATAGATTCTGTAGAAAATAAAGTTTTAGTGGAGTTGAACTAAAGCAATATCAAAAGATTTAAGGGTTAAAAGAAAGAAAAAGACCAAACAAACGAAGATTTTGCATTTAATTAAATAAAAGGAGAAAGATACACGCCTTCCACCAATAAGGGAAAACTAGTTTTCCTTTCTCCCTTTTTGCGTAGCTGTTTACAAAATACCTTTTGTTTTACGCAATGAAATCAAAATATTCGTTTGATGAAAAAAATATGAAAGACACAAAATAAAGAGAGACAGAGTTGGTCGAAACAAAAGAAAGAGGGACAGAATTGTCGTTTTCTTTAGCCTAAGATTTAAGACATCTCACATCTGAAACAGTGTGTGGTCCCCATTCCTATGAAAACTACTTCTCAACTTATAAATTACAATGCCACACCACCATGCATTTTCAAAGAAAAAGGAGATTATATTTGTGATACTATAGTCAAATTCAGGGATTTTATTTTATATGGGCCGAGTAATATGTTGTGTTTGGACTCTATTGGGTCACATTTCATTTTCGCATAGTTTTTTTTATCATATATGAAAAACTGCATATTCTTCTTCTACTCGAAAACTAGTCCGGATTGATTCGTGTGATAGAATTCTTTCAGCTATAAAAATGTTTTTAGCCAGCAAGAAAAATGTTTTTTCTTTTATATACAATAACTCAAGAAATTCTTTTTTCTCGTTTTAGTTGTAAAGAGAAACCTGACGGAAATCTCTAATTATATAAGTTTTTAGTTTATTCTGATTAAGATGTTTTTGGAAAAAAGTTATAATTTTTGGGCCTCATCTAATGTAGAGGTATGGTCATGTATATCAATTATTCATAATGTATTTATTTTCTCATTTGATTTTCTTTACAGTATTTCTGTTACTCTTACATTATAATTTCACCTTTGTCATTTGCGAGTGGCGTAACTTGTAAGTTGAAACCAGCTAATTAAATATATGTCCCCAAACTCCCAACAACATATATTTTTAAATAAAACATTTTTACAAGAAGAAAAAAAACAATATACGTTTAAAAAAAATATTACAAACAGAAAAACGAAAGCACAAGCGGAAAATTAAATTAATTAATTAGGAACGCACTCATGTTCCATGAAACCCGGCAAAGTCGTTGTAGCAGAAGAAACGAAAACCCTAGAATGCCCCACCATTGTCACTACTCTAAGAGCTTCTTCTTCGTAGGCTTTTCTCTCCATCTCTTCCCTTTCTGCCCTTCTCCTCCTCTTCTTCGCCGTCACAATCGCAGCCGCCACCACAAGCCCTAAAAGCACAACCCCCACCGTCACAGACCCAACAAGCCCTCCAACAACCGATCTCCACCGTCCTATCTTCTCCTTCTTCATCTCCTTTTCTCCTCCACCCTCCGACTTTGGATTAACCGTCACCACTAAACCGAAATGTCCATTCGTTTTAACCGCGCAGACAAACGGCTTTACTTCTCCGGCAAAGGTTACTTTTCCGTCGAGTCCGAAAGTCACGCACATTGGCTTATTCAAGAACGTTCTCTCTACCATCGACGGTCCTGAAACGTTTCCGAAATCAACGGTGGACGGATCTTTAGCACCGTCGAGGAAGAGACTTATCTGATAAGAACTGCTCGCATTGTTCCCCAAAACGATGTCATGTAATGCGTTATAAGCTAGGAGCCCTAGAACCGGAGAGATTAGTCTATAACCGGAGAGATCATAGTTCTTGTAATATATATCGGACCAATTTGATCCCAAGATTTGTCTCACAACAACAAGACGTTCACCACAAGGCTCAAGAAGTGCTCCCACGCCGATATGAAACTCTTCGATTTGAGCTCCATATCGCCGGAGACTCCCACACCGGAACCTAACGGCGTCAACATTTATGCCGGAGTAGTTAGAAGGGAGATGAATTCGCCGGAGAACGCCGGTTTTGATTGAGTAATGTTGGTTCTTGAAGGAGTTGAGAGTGTAGTCTCTTAGGAGGAGATCGAGAAGTCTTGAAGATTCGTTGAAAGGTTCTTGAGTAGTGCTACTAGTAGAGGCTGAACCTTCTAGACGAGAAGGAAGGAATGAGAATAAAATGATTATTATTAGTGGAAGAGAGGGAAAATAGAGTGTTGTTGTTATTGCCATTTTCGATCTTGATTCTTGAGTTATTGTTCTCGTTTGTTGTTGTTTGAGAGAAGATGAGAAGAAGAAGTGAAGAGGAAGACATTCATTTAGTTGATCATGAGATATTAATTTTCTTTTAGCTCGATGAAGGCTTTGGATTGAAGGGAAAGGTTTGCTTTTATATGTATATGTTTTTATATGCTAATCAATATGATTTTTTGGATATGAAACTGAAGGCCGCGTGAGATTGTTTTGAGTAAAGTGTACGTCTACTACTATAAAATGAATAAATCTTTGTGAAATAAAAGAAAACACTGATCGTATATATTTTTATATTGTGGGTGACTAAAACATTCGTCAAAGTATATTTTGGTCACATCGGTACAATTTTTCAGGGGTACGATCAGGGTGATTCAGTGGCTCAACAGAAGATAAATCACAAAAAAAAGATAAATCACAAAATTGATATAATAGATTAAGACGTAGTAATAACTTACATAACAGAAAGATTACAGCAAAACAATAATTTCATCGTGCCGTAATCTTGATTGATAACTGATCTGGAATAAGCAAAGTCTTTTTGTTGTCAATGAAAAGAGTAATTTACCCCCATCAATTCTAAAGTAATTTTTTTAAAAAAAATTAAAGACGCAAATTAAACAATTTGTCTCGTTGAAGCCAATTAACGAGGATGATGTCCTTTTCTCAACCAATGATGCATGGGAAAAATAAAAAAATACACAAGAATTAAGGACTACTAATAATCAAACCGAGTTATTAAAAATAAGATAGCCTCTCGGTCTCGATAATGCCTCAAGAACAAAAGGCAAAACCGTAATCTCACATAACGGCTTCCTTGTTCTTTTCAGTCGGATCAGCTGAAGTTAGCATTGGTCTTGTAGGTCTTGCCGGCGCTCCAGCTAGCCGGAACAGCATTCCAAATGTAGATGGTCTGACGAGTGGTGTAAGAGGTAACTCGGAAAGAGAGAGATTGGCCGTAGAGAGAAGAGAAAGCTTGGTACGAAGCTCCCCAGTTATGACTCATGTCGATCCAATTCGTGCGGCTACCTTTAACGGCCATGGTCTTGATGTCACCAGCACCACCTACGTTCATCACGTACACAAGTAGCCAATATCCATTTCCTTCAAATTTGAACCTTATTCCTCCACTCCTTTTACATGCCACTCTACATTTTATATATTCAATTCAATATATATGGTTAGATATTTTTAGCTTATTCCACTAGCACAAACCATCATATCTAGTAATATGTCTGTCTCTTATACACATCTAGATGTGTATAAGAGACAGCTACTATTTGGAGCCACATGAATGAATGTATACATACGAAAACTTATTTCCTTATTTAAATGTAAATTTTAGTTTCGGGTGGGTTAATACTTAATATCCTACGAATTGTAAAAATACCACTTCTTTGTGCATATATAAACCACTGTTTTATATACAAATTTATTATTTATCCTCACAGGTAGTTGATTAAATTTAATATAAAAACAAATGTAAAAGTACTGATTTAATATTACAAAAGCCTTCATAAGTGATCCATCGAAAATGGTATTTAGTAAAGTTTATGGTGTTACTTTGGCAGGGCTTTGATATGTATAATCACTTAAGTTCTGATTTCAAATAAGCCAATCCAAACCAATTGTCAAAATTTCGAGCTATATTTTTTTTTTGTCCTTGTATATACACACATCTCCCAAAAAAATATAGAAAAGTGTAGACACACTAGTACTTAGTATATACGCATATATGCTTATATATGTAAGGTCGTGGTGGTTTTGTGGATGTTACCTGCGGTATGAGACGGGAACGATACCAGCCTTCCAATTAGCAATTTTCATGAAAGCCGGCTTAGCCAAATCAAAATGAGCACGTGGCGGATTACACCACCCACCATTGTTGGAGTTTTGGCCCCAATTCGGTGGACATATGTTGGTCGCAGTCACCACGGTGGCTGGTGAACCGTAGTAGCAGTTAGGCGACGACACACACCTTATTTGAAAACACTGACCGCACGAGTAACCGTCGTTGAACAGCACTGTGCTTAGTGCCGCCGTGGCCGCGCCGTAGCCGCTGTCCCATAGGTTTCCATAGCCACAAGCCCCACCTGATAGATGTATATTGTGGTCATGTTAACAAAAATGTCTCAATTACATTTTAATGAGGATCAAAACATTCATGTAGGCTAGAATTAATTTATTTGAGTTTTGTGATTGTGTTCTCGTATTATGGTGACTGTACTATTATATATATCATGGAAACGGAAATGCATGGTAACATAAACACATGGAAACAATGGTGAATCGTGGCTAATTTAGGAATCTTTATATCTAGCTAGCCGTATTCTACATACAGTACAGTTTAGGAATGTTTGATTTTTACCCATAGTTGCGCTGGCGGTTTCGTCCCCATAGAAGGTGGCTGAGGCCTGGCGCCACGCAGTTCCGGCATATGCTGCCGTTGATGTTCCGATCATCGCCATCATCGACAAAATAACCAACAATTTGGGATTTAAATTTTGATCCATTTTTTGTTCTATAATTTTTTTTAACGGCTTCTGTTCTTGTCTTCTCTATAATCCGAGTCTTATGATCGTATATATATAATGAGCATAATGGCTTTGATAAAATTGTTGAAGGAAATAAAAATTGGTGTAAACGTGAGATACACTAACTAAGAAAACAAGTGTATGAACAAGTAAGTATAATTGACGTGCTCGCATGTTTGTTTTGGGTCTGCGCCACCATAAAGACTTAGATATACTAATTGTTAATTTTCTTTCTTTATATGTCAGTCAAATTGTGATTAGATGGATACAATATCAGCTCATATAATAAATTATCAACAGACTAATCAGGTTGTTATTGTTATCTATGTGCTTAATTATTCTTTTGTCATCTATGTAAATCACACACACGTGGCGGCAATATCATCATAAACCATTAGGTTAACAGTGTCAACCGTTTGTTTAAAAGAACAAATTATGAGAAAGAACAGAATGTTTTGCAATCCTCTTGTTATTATTTGTGAAGTGCTTTTAGTAAAAAAGTTCATTCACTATATATCCCATATATTAATTGAGAAACATTCTCATAAACCCTTTTATTTATAATGGTGCCATTTTTCTGATGTGTCAGCACCACATTCATTCTGACATATCATTTAATAAAATTAATTAATAGTAATAAAATTATTATAATCCGAATTTTCTTCTTTATAAGTATTTAGTTTTGAAATATGATCAATCACTGATGGTAGCTTCTTTAGTTTTGAAAACTATCCGACCATCCTACGTGGGCTTTGTCATCCAATGTTTTGTATTGGTACGTTTGTTCTATTAATTTATTTAGGTGATTTTCTCAAAATTATGTTTCTACACTATTACATGTTATACTATCTTCCCCATTATTGTTTAAATTTATAATATTTTTATAAATCTCTCTTAGACCTCTATGGAGCTTTGGTTGATGTTGGGGATCTTGAATTTTTGTATGGAGATCCACATGGTTCGATCTACAGTGAATTAAACAGAAGAATTCAGTCCAATTCGAAGGATATTGAGTAAGTATTTATCACACCTTCAATTTAATACACTGTTTTTTACTTATTTAATGACTTCACAATAACTCACAGGCAAAAAGAAATCAAGTGTGTTGCGTATGAAAATCTTGCTGATGAGTTAGATGAATTTTGGTGGGGTACCGACAGTAATGTAGTAATGTGTGTCTTGAAGCTATTGAGAATTGAATGGGCATCAGATACTTTTTGAGTTTCTCTTAACAAGATATTTATTTAATATTTTCCAATAATTTTTCAATATTATTACATAATACATGTTTTTATCATGTATGTGGCTTTACACATATCCGTAATTTAGGTGGATGTTCTCAAATTCTATTTGATCTTCAGATCCCTGAAATACAATCATTCAGATCGATGTAAGTATTAATACCTCATAATTTGTCTAATATTTTTATTTATATATACATAACTCATTAGTAATACATAACTTACAAATCGACACGCATTGTAGCAAAATATGCATTAATATGCATACCCGCCCTGTTCAATATTTTTAGGTCATTTTAAAAAGTTTATTTAAAAATAAATGTCTCTAAAGACATATGGTAATGTTTTAAAATCATATTATTATTTATTTCATATATTGTTTCCATAATTTATTTATGATATCTCTTCATTTATCTTTCTAATTGTTTTAATATCATACAAATTTAAACTTTTTCCTACTATATTTTCAACATAACAATTTATGTTATAAAAAATGAATTAAAATATTTTACTATAGTTTAATTTTTTAATTATAAAAAACATAATAATAAATAAATTCAACTTCACTTAAACAAAACTAAATATTATTTTATTAATCCCGTTGATTAATAAGAATTTAATGAAAATTTGATATCAAAATAATTAGAAATTATTATATTTTAAATTCAAATTTACTAACCCGAAACAATATAAATCTCTTACCCCGCACAGGGCGCGGATTATCAACTAGTATAAAGTATAATAGAGTCTTTTCTTAGGCTGCCACATCATCAGCTCTTATCTTAAAATATTGACACATCATCTACTCTTTTTGTTAATTTCAAGTTTTTTATTTAATTTATACTATGTTTATGTCATTTTACCTTTAATTCTCATAATAACTAACACTCATTGATATAATAATTTTAAATAGAAGTTGAAAGGTCATTTATATATAAAAGATAACTTGCATATTGATTTAAAGAAACTTTAATTTAATCATTTTAGTTCTATCATATTCATTTATATAGTTCAGCAAAACATTTACTTCTAAATATAAACATCAAAAAATATTAATAATAATTTTACTCAATTATAATTTTTTTTTTCATATGATTAGTGAAAATAGTATACTAATTTATGAGAGAGCAAGATAGAGAGACTTAATTTATTACAAAACCATATAATCTAAAATAACAACATCCATTATCCACTAATTTGTAAAATTTATGATGCTTAATCCAAAAAAGACCAATATGGATATCTAATTCATCTACTTAATCTTATAGTTGAAAAATTTAGTGTTTATACCAGGCCAAAACATTGTTAAAATTATGTTAAAACCGGGCAAAAATGTTGTCCGTAATTCAATATGTTGCGTTTATGAAAGAGAAAGAAGGGGAGAGAGAAAGAGAGAGGAAGAGAGAGAGAGATAGATAGAGAGAGAGAGAGAGGGAGAGAGAGAGATTATGAAATCATCTTGAAAATACATGAAAACATATATGAAATGAGATCAAAATTGTTGGATATATATTTTGAAAAATATTAGATATTTATGAAAAATGATTAATCTCGGATGAATAAACATCCAAATGAGATTTAAGAAAAGAGAAATATAAGTATAATAGTTAAAATAGTATATTTATATATTTTTTAGTTAAACGGTATATTAGTGAAAATAGTATATTTTAATTAAAATAATTGGGTAGATAAGAAAATAAAATAAGAAAATTTAAAATAATCGATTTAGATAGTTTTTCTAAATACGTAGAATAACTTCACGTATCCAAAACCATTTCAAAAAACTAAAATGTTACAAAAATATTAAAGTATGATGACATCATTAATTTATTACACAAATTTATAATCTAAAGTGGAAACATCCAGAAACACCAATATGGATTTCTAATTCGCCTACTTAGTCTTATAGTTATAAAGTTTAGTATTTATACCGGGTCATACTGTTGTGAAGGTTAAGTTACAACCATGCTAAAATGTTGTCGATAATTCAATACGTTGTGTTTGAGAGAGAGAGAGAGAGAGAGAGAGAGAGAGAGAGAGAGAGAGAGAGAGAGAGAGAGAGANCATTTGTGAAGGTTAGTTAAAACCAGACTAAAATGTTGTCGATAATTTAATACGTTGTGAGAGAGAGAGAGAGAGAGAGAGAGAGAGAGAGAGAGAGAGAAATGGAGAAATAGAGATAGAGAGATGTTATCAGCGCATCTTGTAAATACATCAAGACGTTTATGAAATGAGATCAATATTGTTGATTATATTTTTTTTGAACAACATTACATGTTTGTGGAAGAAGATTAATGTTGGATGAATGAGTATCTGACTCTTTTTTTTTTTTACAGCAAATGAATATCTGACTTATATTTAAGAAAGGAGAAATGTAAGAATAATATTTAATATAATTTTTTAATCCAAAGTTAATATTGGGACGAAGATTAGATATACGACTATTTAAATTTTATGTGGGAGAGAGGAGTGAGAAAGTTAGAGAGAGTGAGATAAATTATATATATATGTATATATTATGAATACATCAAACGTTTATCAAATGAGATCAACATTATCCGTAATATATTCGAAAAATATTAGACGTTTATAGAAAAAAATTAATGTGTATGAATGAACAACCGGCTTAATTTAAGAAGAGAGAAATATAAGTAGATTATTTAATATATTTTTTTAGATCTAAAGTTAGCAAGTGGGATGTGTATTATATATGATTATGAATATTAAAGGCTTATGAACCGAATTGTTTTTTAAAGATGGTGACTTATATATATAATATCTAATTATATATTATACATTTTCAATCAATTTTATTTAGTGATAAAATAAATTAGTATTATATATTGTTAAAGTTTTTTCTAACGATATAATTAAACGATAAGTAATATTTCGCGCGAAGCGCGGATCACCAGCTAGTCTCTTCTAAAAAATGATATAGAAATAATTTACTTTCTACTTATTTTTAATAACCAAAAGTCCTTAACATAATTAAAATTTCAAAATATTATCAAATCATTATAAAAATAATTTCTTCAAACAGCTATGATGTTTAATCATTTTAATATTTTATTACTGTTATTGAACATCTATGTTTTGTTAAACATGATATAAATGTTTTTATATCTAATTTATTTTTATATTTTCAAAACTATATAGTATATATATATATATTATAAAAATTATTAATTAGTTGATACACGGTTGATCCGCCTTGATCCATATAAACTCGGAAACCCAGTGATCCGATAAATATTCCGGTTTGCTGTCCGGATCGGGCTTCAAAACATTGATCTTAATCCTATAAATATGGTCCATATGCTCTCATTCGATCTAGAAAACAAATGAGAAAATATATTACCCTTCAAAAGTTCTGACTTACTTATAAAATTAAATCGTTTGATCCAATATAGAATTTCTACATCAATGAAATATAAATAAAAAATCAGACATGTGTCCGTTTAATTCGATTGCAGATTTGATAGACATGTTTTAAATAAAAAACAATTTAACGTTTCATTTTTCTCAAACTGTCTTTACCCACACAAAAAAAAAAACTGTCTTACACCGTGGATCGACAGGAAAGCATCGTACGAAGCCTTAATGGGCCAATCTAATACCACACAATTGGGTTGTCGGAAAGACCTACCAGAGCAATGTGCTTGGTTGACAACAAATTACCTTTCTCCTTAAAAGTGAAGAAGCAGAACAATTGCACGTTGAGGAGTAAAAGCGTTTCTTGTGCTTGTCTACGAGTTGGGACCAAATTAATCCAAAGTAAAACTTCTATAAATTAATAATGTTGGGATTATGATATTTTATTAATTTACAGAGTTATTAATTTATAAGAAATATTTTTAAATAGCATCAAAATAAATTTTTAACAATAAATTCATAATCATTGTTTTAAAAGCACTATAAAACATAATTCAACCAATGATATAACAATTTATCGAATAAAAATGGTTAAAAACACTAAAAATTAATTATTATTTTAATTGAAAGTTAAAAACTTAATATAATTTGAAACATATTTTCCGGCTAAAACATTACTTATTATAAAATGGAAGGAATATATACAAATTATTAATTTATGATATTAATGGGATCATATATTTACATAGGAGTTTCAAAAAAGTTATTATCTTATTATCTTATCGAATTTTGCTAATTTTTACACTGACCCGACTCAGAACCGGCAAAATTTATTAATTTATAGTGATTATTAATTTATCAAATATTAATTTATAAAGGTTTTACTCTAATACAAACCCAAAAAGCCCAACAGAGGTAAATAGATGAAGTAATAGAAATGAAACACACACCAAAAAAAGCCTAATATTTCAAGATTAAACTCTTGTATCATTATTGAAACATGTAATGGAATTGTGGTTTTGCTAAATAGAATTGCATATGGATCATTCTGGATTCTCTCCGTTACGCTGCGCCATTATGAAGAAAACTTTACATATATATAGTCAAGTATCTTATACCTAATTATATAAGAAAGTTTGAATTTTCCCTATAGCACTTGCGTTGACGTTTGTATTGGCTGAAGCATCGTGCCATGCAGTCCCAATGCCGCATAGCTAGTTCTGAGCATCGCTATCGTTACCGAAAATATTACCAACAATTACAATATAAATTTAGATCCAATTTTTCCTTTTTTTTGTTTGTTTTTGTCTTAAATGCGAAGTCTTATAATCGCACATGTTTACATATATACAAGAAAATTTTACTAAAATTAAAAGACAAAATAATTGTTGTACACGTGAGAGACAGTGAGATTGAGAGTATCTCCAATGCTTATCTTCATTTTTCCCTCAAAATGAAATAAGCACTAAAATAAATTTGTGTTTTACTCCAATAATTATTCTTATTTTTTCCCTCAAAAAAAAAATATTTCACATATATTCTTTTCCTACTTTATTATTAATTACTTAAAACATCCTTTAACTTTTCAAAGTTTACAAATTCTATAAACTTATTTTATTTTCAATAATAGTTCAACCAAATTACGATTTTATTTAAATTAAACATTTATTATTTCATAAAATTACATAAAATTATAAAATTAATCAAATGTAGACTTTGGCTTAAACATTATTGTTACTATATTTCTCCCACAAATGATCAATTAAGACATTCCTAAATGAAAAGTGAGGTTCTTTATCTTTGATTCGTCTAAATCGAACTAAAATTCTTGAAATCGAGTACTTCTACTCCTATTTCAACTACCGGAGGTAGAGCTTCTCTTCCAACTTCAATTGGTGCCTCGAGATCACGTTCATATTCGATTATCATGTTGTGCAAAATTATACACGTAGTCATTATGTCATGAATCATATCTTTTTTTTCCAAAAGCGAGCAGACCCTTTCACAATTGCAAAACGCGATTGGAGAACGCCAAAAGCATGTATGACATCTTTTCTACACGCTTCTTGTTGCATAGCAAAATATATTTTTTTGGACCAATTGGCTCTTGAATAGTTTGCACTATGGTAGACCATTTTGGATATATACCATCAGCCAAACAGTAGCCCATATTATATTATTTTCTTTGAATGATATAATGAGCTGAAGGAGCAATACCTTGAGCAAGATCGAAGAAAAGGTGGGAAGATTCCAACACATTGATATCATTATTGGTGCCTGACATACCAAAATAAGCATGGCATATCCAAAGATCATAATCTGCCACTGCTTCAAAAATAATAGTTGGTGATCCACTCCGACCTGCATATTGTTCAGCCCAAGCTGTAGAACAATTTTTCCACTTACAATGCATGCAATCTAAGCTACCAAGCATTCCTGGAAAGCCTCGTTTCTCACCAATGCAAAGAAGACTCGAAATGTCACTTGATGTTGGCGATCGAAAAATATTGCTCTCAAAATATAGCAACTATAGCTCGACAAAATCTTTTCATGCTTTCGATTGCCGTTGATTCGCATATCTTCACGTACTTGTTTGTGGCATCAGCTGGCAGACCATATGCTACCATCCGAAACACGGCTGCTACTTTCTGAAGAGATGATAATCCAAGCCTACCAGTTGTGTCCCTTCATTGTTGAAAGTAGTTGTCATGACTTTCAACTGCTTCAATAATACAGAGAAATAGAGAACGAGACATGCGATATCTTCTACGAAACATAACATCATTGTATGTCGGCGTCTCTGAAAAGTAATCATTGAACAATCTACAATGAGCGCTTTCTCGATCGCAGTGGATGAAAGAACGTATGAAAACCGAGCCACCGTGGATCACTTGGTTGTTTAGTTGATTGAGGAGATATTGGATGATCGAGTTATTATTAGCAATAACAAGATGTATCGCTTGTTCTTCTTCGTCGAGACTATTGATCATTTTTGTAGTTTCATCATCATCAGAAGAGGATGATAAAAAAGAAAATGTGATAAATTCGTGATATTGAAATTCATTTTTAGAGAGAAAATCAAGAATGAAGACTATAAAATAATTTTGAGAGAGATTATATTTATTATTATCTTTTGATGACTATAAAACATAGAGTTCTAGTGGTATTTATAGAAGACTATAAAATATAAAAAAAATTTGATGATAATTGAGGATTTTGGAACTATGTCATTGTATTTTTATTGTATTATCAAATCTGGTCATAATACTTTGAGAACGTGAGAATCTTGGAACCACTTTATCATTGTATTGTCAAATTGGTCATAATAAATTAAGAAGTGTGCGAATCTTTGAACCACTTTGTCATTGTTTGTCAAATATGTCATAATATATTGAGAAGTGTGAGAATCTTTGAATCACTTGGCCATTATGTTATCACATCCACTCATAAATTTAGAGTGATATACCTCTATAAATAGCATCATGGATTTTTATTTTCAATCACAACACTTAATCATTTCACAAATTTTATACTCATCAACATTGTTTTCTTAGGTTATTTAACAAAAATGCCACTTCGTACTTACGGTATAGTCATGAAAAAAATAAACTTATATGCCAAGTTTATATGAAAATTTCCCAAGATCCAATCACAGGTATGTATCAAACATCCGATCAATTTTGGTCTCATGGGGTGAAACATACGAGAATGGGAAAGAAGCAACTTGGAGTGAACGTTCAAAAAGATCAATCCAAGCTAGAGTTCAAGCTATTGAGAAAGCAACAAAGAAATTTCATGCATGTATCAAACAATGTGAAAACAGACATCCAAGCGGTGCTTCAAGTGATGATATTGTGAGTATCAATATCTGATTTTTTTTATACCGTTATCATTATATTTTTAATAATTAGTTTTGTTGGTTTAAAATGATATGCAGTTCAATCAAGTGAAAGTAATGCTAATGGAAGATCAAAAATATAAAGCAGGTTGGAAATTTGATCATGTGTGGAAAATTATCAAGAATTTTGAGAAGTTTAAAGATGATGACACCCCTACTAGAAAAGTGAGAAATCCATGTGACTTTAGATATACATCTTCAGAGACAAAAAATCCTACTCTTGATTCTGTTACACAAGCATCTCGAAGTTTGTCTTCATTTTCTCTAAACTTATATGACGATGAAGACAGATCTTCATCTCAAAATGAAGTACCCTTGGAAAAGATTTTTCCTCATTTTTTGATGTTTTCACTCGAAATGAAGGACCATCGGAGATGGTCTAAAAAATTTATGCAATATATTCCATTTATAACATATAAGAGTTGGCTGTTGTCAACGAAATGTGATGTAAAATAAATTTGTAATTACTTTAGTAGGAAAAAAAACCATAAACGCTCAGCATGCGAGATGATGATAATATATTCGATTAACTTACCAAAAAAAATTCGTTTTTTTTTTCATTTAACTTACTAATGGTCATTTAACTTAAACAGACAGATGAAAAAAAATACAATCAAGCCACATAGAAGTAGCCCTCGACAAGGTGGCAAGCAACATACACAGATCCAGCAAATCCGAAGTGCCCCGCAGAGTCTTCGCACTCAAAGACTGGTAGACTGTTAATGATCACAAATTCACAGGCCAAGAGAACATGTACAGGAATTGCACGCCCGATACGTTGATATTCTTCCATCGTAATTCAGATTTCTTCGTCAGATGGATTGTAGGTTTTACCCACGCTACCTTTCATTATGTTAACTGGTCCTTTGAGAAGCTCGTCCCGCAGACAGTTGTGATACATCTGCCTTTGGCAACATATTCACAAGCTCTTGTATTGACAAACTGACATCGGGAAGCAACAAGCCGTTCCGCTTCAATACCAACTCAAACTGTCGAATCAGAGACACAACATAACAGTTGTTTATTCTCTGGATCACTGGGTTTGCCAGAAGACGCTCCACAAAACTACTAAAACTAGATTGAATTTCCATTTTTTTCACCGTGAAACCTTGGAATCGGCGGAGATGCTGTTTATAAACCTGGAGAAACTACAGTTCCAGAATACGAAACCCTGGAATCGGTGGAGAGATTGTTTATAAACCTAGAAAAACTATGGTTTCAGAGTATAACAAAAAACGTTCTTTTTTTTACAGCAAAAATAACCGTTCTTTAATGTTCAAAAAAAAAAAACTTATCGAAAAGAAAGATTCATTTACAAGGTGGCGAGTAAGACCATGTTCAATGCAAAGTTCTTAACAAAGTTTAACAAAAAAATAATTAAAAAATAAAAAATAAGAGAGAGGAGTAAGAAGTGGTTCTTAAGTTTCTTATTTAAGAACCAATTCTAAACTTTTATGAAACTCATTTAATGTGTATTATCTTCTGATTGGTTTAAATTTTTCATTCTTTAATTATTTTTTTAAAGATATTTTCCAAGTATTTTTGCGAACATGATCTAAGTACAATAGAAATTCTATAAATTAATATTCGATAAGTTAATAAACTCTATAATTTAATAGATTTCTCCGGTCCCGAGTTGAGCTGATTCAAAATATAACACAAATCGATAAAATAAAAAAATAATAATTTTTTTAAGTAACTTATATAAATGGGACAATCTCAATAATACAACTCTGGTTATACCACTTTTCACAACTACCACAAAACGCTGGTCATTTTCATATATACCACTAACCAGATAACTAATTGACCAAACTACCCTTCAATTAAGAAAGAAAACACGAAGAAGGAGAAGCATGGAGTCTGGTGAACAAGGATCCACGAGCGATGATAGTGATGATTGAGGAGGAAAGATGATTTGGGGAATCCGTAAACAGTTATATTTCTTAGAACAAAGATTCGCGGCCTCTTTCCTCAAGGCTTTTGGATCTAAATTTCCCCATTTTCTGCGAGCAGCTAAAGATTCCCATATTTCAGGTTTGGTCCTTCTCCATGATTGAAAGCACTTTGATTTCAGAATTCTGTTTAGGTTAGGATCGTCTTCGCCAAAAATATGACAAAAATTTAGATGTTAGTGGAACCATAGCTTCTGTCGATTGGAAAAATACATGAAGGATCTTACACGGAAATGGGATTATTCGATTCAAGCTCGAGAAGCTTCGTCGAAGAATGGAGAAGATCAGTCCATCCACTCATCTCCTGGTCGTTCGCCATTGATAATGGATTCGAGCTCTGCAGGAGGAGAAAGGGAATGCGAAATTTAAAAAGAGACGGACCTAGTTGTACGCCAACTGTTCGACGGATTGCCCCCGCGATTTACTTCGACGGAAGCTTATGGAGTGAAAAGACTGAGAAGCTTCCTCTTCGAGCGAAAACGAAGCTGATTTTGCAGTCGATGATGACGAAGAATTTAATTCTAGTGGTTCAGGACCCAAGTTACAATTCAGGTAGATTAGCTTCAGCAACTCGTTTCTGGATTTAGTTGTCTCTTACAGTCATTCTTTGTCGCTTTACGAGTGTTTGCATTATTGTAGAGTAGGATCTTCCAAGGCCCGTTGGATTACCGAATTAGGAATGGCTCAAGTTGAGGTTAAAAGAGGGAAACTTTGGACAACAACTGGAATCATTCGTAGCGGAAAGACTTATTGCTTCATAGACGAGGCTCTGTATGTGCCAAACAAAACACTTCATTTTTTTTAGACCAGCCTTTACCAATGAAAAGTTTTTTTAGATTGCAATTTTTTCCCAATCATCTGATGAAGTCTCTTCATTTTTCGCAGGTACTTGAGTGAAATAGGAGAGTTGCAGATCTTGGGTAGTGAAGATGATGACGTAGTGATCCTATTGAAGGACTTGTATGAGAAAATTGCAGAGGAAAAAAGCGGCTGCTGTTGGGAAAACTACGAGGTTTATAGATACTTAAAGGGTGATGTTTGTGTTTGGTTATTTGAGACTTAAGAGTTATGTGATTATGTCACCCCTTCTTGGATATACAATTAATTCCTCAACTATTGTTAAACGTTGCTTCTTGAGAATAAAAGGTTTTAGAAGTTGAAGAGAAGATTTTAGAAGTTGTATATGTAAAATCGGAAATGCTTTCTCTAATTAGTAGAGGCTTTGGATGATTTGACTAGGATGGCAGGTTTTCTCTTTTTGGTTTTGATTAAGTATCTATATATGATTTAAAGTTGTGTGTTCGTGTTTTTTTTACAGACACAGATGATTAAAGCGCCAGAACAACAATTGCAGTAATCTCAACACCCACATGTTTCACAGCATGTGTCAAGAACTTGAAAAGTTCTCTGAGTGAGATCTTCTTGGTCAAAGTGTGAGCGAAATGTGAGAGATTGGTCTAGTTGTGTCCTATACGTGTAAAGTGTGCTATTATGTATGGGTTTGTGGGTTTAAGAGTATCTAATTTGTGGCTTTGTTTATAACTTGATTGTTGGAACTTCGGAAAAAAAAATACGTTGTTTTCTGGTATTTTGTTTATGCATATAACCAAATTATAAATGTGAATCAAGACAAATCTCTTTATAAGGTTTTATAAAATTTTTTATAAGGGTTTATAAAATTTCTCAATGTCATGTTGTTAACATCACCTATGTCAGAAACTAGAGAAAGTCATCTTGAAAAAATAGTTTGTTAATCATCACGAAGCAAGCTATTGGTTATTTGGATAAAAGCTTATAAATCTTTTATAAACTCTTATAAGACCCTTATAAATCTGTTATAAACCTTTATAAAGCTCATATAAACCCTTATAAAACCCTTATAAATCCTTATAAATCCCTTATAAATCCTTATAAATCCCTTATAAATCTTTTATGTACCTTTATAAAATATATGCACCACATTTCTGTTTACAAAGACAATTATAAAACTCCAAAAAACCAATAACAACAATCTTTTTGATTCCCATGTTTTGAAAAACAAAATCAATCTTTTTGATTCCCATGACCAAAGCTTGGTCGATATCCGCTCTAAAAGGGGCATTTATATCTCTAGAATGATCGAACCAGAGATATCTCTAAAATGATTGTGTGTGATAACTATGAGAATGATGAAATTAGTAACTCGCAAGATTCATAAAAGTTCAAAGGAGTTGATGTTCAAAGGAGTTGATGTTCAAAGAGTCAGACTACATTACACAACCATTGATTTGGTGTTAGCTAACGCAACAACTGGGTGCTGCTATAGCGAGCTTCAAGCCCTTCCCTCGTGATCTGAATATCTTAAATTTATTGGATAATAAGAGTGTCACTTTTAGATACTAGATTGAAGAAGCTTCAGGACCGATGTTCGATCGGGCATGCTAGGTATTGAACCCTTTACTTGGACACACAGAGAGGCAGCTGCAGCTGTAAGACCCGAAAAACAGAACTGAATATGAGACACAACTGATCTGGATTATGGGTTATGAAGCAAGATTCTTGGAGTCAGTAACTAATTTACCAGCAAATCGCAAGCATTCCTCATGAGACTTGCCCTCTACCATGGTTTTAAAAATGGTTTTAAAACACTTTTAAATCCTTATTCATTTAAAACGAATTAGTCATTTAAAACATTTTGATTCATTTAAAAACACTTTTAAATCCTTATAAAAACTTTAAAAATGATTTTAAAACACTTTTAAATCCTTATAAAGACTTTAAAAATGAATTAGTCATTTAAAAATGATTTTAAAACACTAATTAGTCATTTAAAATGATTTTAAAATACTTTTAAACACTTTTAAATATACGAATTAGTCATTTAAAAATGGTTTTAAAATACTTTTAAATCCTTATAAAAAATTTTAAAATGATTTTTTAAAAGGGGTTTTTATATCCAGATTTTTCAAGAGGAGTGTTTAACCATACTCTACCTGCTCACGGATGTCATCACTCTGAGAACCTTAAAAGAGAAGTCCAGAAAATAGAACTATAGATACATCTCCATCAATCTCATTGTGCCTGGAAAGGTCAAGAACTCAACTTTTTGATTCAATTCTCCTGGAACATTATTTCATTAAATTACGTAATGGAACAAATTCAGGGTAGCAGATTGTTTCATTCCTAACGTATTAACAAACCCTATAAACCCGTGACCCTAAGTTATCCGGCTTTTCTGCAACAACAATACAACCGAATGCCCATTGCAATCTGTGTGAACCGTACAACAGAAGAGAGACTTTATACTTACATGTTTGCAAGGGATGCCAAACTTCTTGAGTCTGAGCGTACGAGTCACAAGCAGTTTCGGAATATCACCTACCTCAGTTTCAAGTTTGGCAATGTGAGTCTCAGCTCCTACCCCAATCCCACTCAAGAACTCAGGAATTCCAACCTTCACTGCAATATCACAAAGAGCAATCAAAACCCAATTCACATTAACACCCTGGGCCCCTGGCTCGTTAAACTCCACAAGAATCACCTGTAGTAAACCAAACCGAAACCCATTGGTCATGACTCATGAGCCTCCCACATAGGTTCTCAACAGCTTTAAGAGTTGAAAGAGAAAGTTCATATAAAGATAAAGTATGTTTACCGAATCAGAGAACCATGACCAAGGCATGTGCAAATCATATGAACAATAGCTAGCTTGACGCCTTGACCTAATAGCTGCAAGAATGAAATTCATCCAAAGTACTGTAAGTGTTTCTGGTGATAAGCTCGTGTAATCTTTAGTGCCTACGCCTTTAAGGATCAGTAACACGAATAGTCTCGTTGAGAACTAACTCAGTGACATTGACTCTTGAAGACATCTTCAAGCGATTCCATGAATTGTTGCTACAATTCATGAACTGTTCTTCTCGGATTCGTACTACAGTTTAAAACCATATCTCGAAAATTAAATTAAACAACCTATCTAATATCTATAGAAAATTAATTATCCAATGATTCAAAAATCTTAATTATAGGAACCCACTATCCAATTGAAATCAATCAACACCCACAACACTACCCCAAAATTAGATGGAAATCAAAATCAGAAAATCCAAAGAACACAAGCCAAGCGAGACTCGGTGATTCAAAGTTTTACGGGAAGATAATGAGGAGAAGAGAGAGAGAGAGAGAGAGAAGGATTACGTCGAGATACTCCTTCGCATCGACAGGCTGAGCGAGATCGCAATAGGAGACTAGACCGGAGATGACTTCACGATCGAAATTCAAACCGGTTTCTGGTTTTCGGCAGAGATCAAGAAACGCTTCCTCTAGCCACTGCCCCACCGCCGTTACCATCTTCTTCTCCAATTCAACGTCGCTTTTTCCTCTGCTCTAATCTTACCCCACTGAACATTGAGCGACTCGTAATCCCAATATTCCTTGGGTCGAATCACGTTAATGTCAGTGTAAACACTGAGATTTCGACATCGCCGGCGTCTGGCCAAAAACAGAGATCTCGACGGGAGAATCTGGATGGATGCGATCGATCGTAGTATTACCGGAGACGACGGAAGAAGCTGTCTCTGTGGAAGTAAGTCATCTCAGAGTTTCGACGGAGATCGTGAGATTTCGGTAAATCTCCAACAAAAAACTTCAAGGTTAATATGGTCATTGTGTCTTGACAAGTGATGGTATATTTGAGAACAATTAATTTGATGGTATATTTGAAAAGTGTTATAAACCATTGAGGTTTGGATGTCCATAACCGGCTCAGCCCATAAGGCCCAATACGTGGCCTAGTCTCGCCGTGAAGACCAAGTCCCATTAAAGATAGGATTTCCTTTTCCTAATAGGATTAGTAGAAGTTTTCCTATTTCATGTATGAGTAGTAAAAGGACTATTTCATTTTCTCTCCTTTGTGTAATCACTATAAATATAGACCATTGGTCTCAGCAATAATACAACACAATTCATTAGATTCACAACACGTTATCAGCACGAACTTGCTCTGAAAAACCCTAGCAGCCGCACCGAAAAAAAAAATATATAAACCCTAATGACCGTCGCCGTCCGCAGCTGAGTAGCTGCCGCCGTCCGTCCGTTGCGCGTGGTTGAGGTCCGTTCGTGTGCGATCCGATCCTAAGCTTTCCGAGGTCTTTAACTCCCGGTTCTTTTCCAGTCAACCCAAAAGAAGGATCAAAGGTAGAAACAAATTTCTAAAACTCTAGAACATAAAAATCGAATTCTGACCTAATATTACCAAACCCTAAAAATCGATTCTCTTATGTTCTACTTGTTTGATTTTTGAGAACTTGAAATCGAATTGAAGCTAAGCTAAACTAGAACATTAAAAATCGGATTGCTTGTTTAAATATTTAATCTCTGAGAACCTCACAATCAAATTTGAACATTAATCATACATAAACCCTAAAACCGATTTGCGATTTGCTTGTTTATCTTTGATTGTTTGAATAACCAAAACCGAATTTGATCTTATGCATGCGAATATCAAACCTAAAAATCGGATGAACCCTAAATCTAAAATCGCATGTTATTTTGAATTTAGAAGATTTCCTTTTGTTTAATTAAAATTGCAAATTGGAAATTCCCTTATTCGTTTTGGAAAGTTTCCTTATTTGTTTTGGAAAATTTCCTTATTTGAAATTTGGACAATTTCCTTATTTTGAAATTGGAAAATTTCCTTTTTGTTTAACCACATTAAAATCGGTTAGGAAAATTTCCTTATTTGTTTTGGAAAGTTTCCTTATTTGATATTGGGATGATTTCCTTATTTTGAATTTGTAAAATTTCCTGTTTTCTTTTATCACCTAGAATTGCATGTTAGGATTAAAATTGGAAACTTGCTTGATTTAAAATCGCATGATAAATGCATAAATACAATCGGTTGAAAGAAACCCTAAAATCCTAAGATAAAACCGATGCTTGATTTCAGATGGCGAAAGTCAACAATTTGGACTTCGCAGCCCTTAATCTCTCAGGAGATAATTACTTGCAATGGGCTTTAGATGCAAAGATCATGCTGAAATCAGAAGGGCTCGGTGAATGCATTAATGATGCAAATAACGAATCCGAGAGGAATAAGTATAAGGCGATTCTAATCATACGCCACCATCTCGTTGAGAGTCTCAAAGATCAATACTTGACGCTTGAGGATCCTCTTGATCTCTGGAAGGAGTTAAAGGCAAGATATGATCATCAGAAGATGGTTATACTGCCTAAGGCCAAATATGATTGGCTTAACTTAAGGCTCCTGGACTTTAAGTCCGTGGATGAATACAACTCGGCCCTGTTCAAGATAGTTTCAAAATTGAAGCTATGTGGCGAGATTGTGACAGAGAAGGATATGCTTGAAAAGACCTTCTCGACCTTCCACTCAAGCAACGTGTTGCTACAGCAACAGTATCGTGAGAGAGGCTTCACGACCTATGCAAGTTTGATCTCTTGTTTATTGCTTGCGGAGCAAAACAATGAATTGCTGATGAGAAACAGCGAGATGAGACCTCCTGGATCAACCCCACTTCCTGAAGCCCACGTGGCCGAGGACACTAAGATGGAAACCGAGGCAAACCATGTCCAGAGATACCAAAGAGATAATGGTCGTGGACGTGGAAAGGGACAAGGGCGTGGTCGCTACCACCCATATGGTCGAGGGAATGGCCGCGGATCTGACTTTAACCGCGGACAAGGCCGTGGCCAAGGGCATGGCCACGGGAACCAAACCGGACACAAGTCCGGCCCGACCAAGTCTGTTTGCCATCGATGTGGGATGGATAATCATTGGGCCAAGACATGTAGGACTCCCAGACACCTTGTGGATCTTTATCAAGAGAGTGTTAAAGGGAAGAATCCAGAAGCCCACATGATCCAGCATGATATAGAAGGCGACTTCGATCATGAACGTGATGACCTTATGGATTACGAAAATAATAGTCTCATAGAGACATCAGATTGTTTAAAATAGGCATTAAAATTGTTTTGCATTCATGTTTTGTTTTGGTTTTATGTCTTTGGATTTGTTTGGCATTAAACTACTTTGAGTTTATTTTATTGCTATTATCTTGTTTGATTCTTGCTTGATAATATGAATGTTTTATTGCTTGTTTTATTGCAAGTATAAAATCTCGACCAAAAGGCATTGCCTAAAAGGGCATGAATTTCTCACCCATACAAAGCCCATTGAGTTATAAGAATGGTTTCCAAATAGAAACAATGGGCAAAAGGAAATGAAAATTCCTTAAGATCGCCTAAGGCATCAAAAGAAAATGGTCGAGACTATACTCTACTGATCTAGACTATGCCAAAGATCAGTATGATAGAGGCAAAAGCCATGGTAACCACAATTGGTATACCCCACGAAATTTACACTATATGGCATGACTGGACTAGCCATCCAAGTCCAAAACTTGATGCAAAGATTGATCATGAAAACGGCACAAAGAGTTATCCCATAGAGTCTCACGTTGTGTTACATGTGCACAAGGGAAACTCATCAGATTTATTGTCTCAAGCATCACGAAATTATAGTATATTCATGAGGGGGAGTGAGGACAAACCCGTGGTCCATGACTATACTACAAATTCGATGATCATAATAAGACTCGGCCGAATTTTATAAAGAAAAGTCATTACCTATAAGGTTTAGACCCTAAAGTTTATCAGCTTGGAGACATCACAAGTTTTACATGTATATAAGATCAATATGCATCAGGCCATATAAGTGAGCATAGATATTCCCATCTCAGATTGAATACGGGTCATGAGCCAGACATATACCATCTTAAGAGATTTTGAATAAAACCACCACATACATATGTGCCGTCTAAGATGGAATCTCATAAGGAGATTGGGAATATATATATGTTGGATAAGAAATGTTTCTCCTACGAATTTTAAAGAAACCTTTGAGCCAAATATGGGTGATCTATTTAGTGGCCAAGGAACACGGATTACATGAGTTTTTAAGTGAATCCGAATATCCAACATTATAAGGAGAAACGTAATAAGCTGATAAGAGAAATGAAATGGTATCAACCATCGGTGTCTTGGCAAGATCCTCGGACTAGATAAAGATTTAAGGACGTCCAAATACAAAGATCATATAAAGCTAGCATAATCAGATGCCAGACACATTGACCCGAAAAGAAAAGAATGACTAAGTCATATCAGCTTAAGCACCACGAAATTGATGTCTTAGAGACACAATCAAGTTGCTACGGAGTCTATACAAGATAGACCCATAAGTTCCATAAGATAAGAAACCGCGGAAAAGGGTGCATAATATAAATCCGGGTTTATTAAGGAAACCAGACCAGACATAGAGATATAAAGGCTGGCCAGCTGAACATCTAAGGTACCAAACCATGTAGCTTGGGACGCCAAGCTGCAAGGTAATAAAGGTCCTGGATTATGAAATCTCAGATCGATCAAATCATGTCTGGATCAAAATAGGAACTACATAAGAGTGTTAACACCAAAATGTATAAGAAAGCGCGTACAAGATAGTAGCACTTGAACAATAAAGAAACAAGCGAGGATCAGAACCCACGAATAAGAATGCATTCATAAGATAAAAGGAAACGTGGGATTATGAAAGTGGCAGGCGTATTGACCACATAAGAAAACGCCATCAGATGATTAAACCAGTGGATAAATAAGTCCTGTGAAGAAAAGAAAATCGTGAGACCACATGATCTAAAGTGTTCATGTTTTACAAGCATTTCGAGATAGCTTGGTTACATAAGGATACTCACAGAGACTAAGGAATAAATTATAAGGAGATATACTCCAAATGTGGTGGGTGCTGCTACAAACTCGAAAGTTTATGATGTCTGGACACATAAGAAAGAAATCAAATTGATATAGTAAGCAGCCTATGGTCCACTGGATAACGAAATAGAGCTGAAAGATAAAAGAAGTTCTCGAGACCAGCATTGTATTAAGCTGAATAAATCGCTCTATGGATTGAAACAATAGACTAAGCGAGTACTTAGTGAAAGAGGGTTATAAAGACGATCCCATGCATATTCATAAAGAAATTCGATAAGGGATTCATAATTATCGCAAAAGGGTACTCAAGCGATTTAATATGGACCAGGCTTACCCACTGACTAGCCCAATGATGGTGAGAAGCCTTGGCCTGGACAACGATCCATTCAGTCCAGTAAAGAAGGACGAAAAGGTCTTTGGTACCGAAGTGTCATATCTTAGTGCTATAGGAGCGTTAATGTACTTGGCTAGTAACACTAGGCCGGACATATGCTTTGTCGTGAACCCCCTTTCAAGATTCAGTTCTTGTCCGATCCAGAGGCACTGGAATGGGATCAAACACATATTTCGTTACCTGAAAGGGACGAAAGACATGGATCTATTTTATACTAACCTTAACAAAGAAGGATTAGTTGGTTTTGCTGATGCAGGTTACCTTTCGGATCCACACAACGGTCGATCTCAAACGGGATTGTGGGATGACAGAAGGGAAAGAAGAACCGACCAGCATGTAGGAAGTCAATGCCGCATGCATAGCTCAGTTGAAGGATGGATACATTAAAGGAGATCGGACGAAGCACATATTGCCAAAGTTCTTTTTCACTCACGACCTACAGAAGGCCGGTGAACTCCAGGTGCTCCAAGTCCGCTCAAGTGACAACTCAGCCGACTTCTTCACAAAGTCGTTTCCAACCTCCACGCTCAAGAAGCTTATGCATCAGATTGGCATGCGCCGATTGAAGGACCTTCAGTGATGTTCATTTCAGGGGGAGTAATACGTGATGTACTCTTTTTGCTTCACTAAGGTTTTGTCCCACTGGGTTTTCCTTGGTAAGGTTTTAATGAGGCAGCATTCCCCAAGCGTATTACTGAGATCCCATCATCATCACATACGGTTATGTCATCCAAGGGGGAGTGTTATAAACCATTGAGGTTTGGATGTCCATAACCGGCTCAGCCCATAAGGCCCAATACGTGGCCTAGTCTCGGCGTGAAGACCAAGTCCCATTAGAGATAGGATTTCCTATTCCTAATAGGATTAGTAGAAGTTTTCCTATTTCATGTATGAGCAGTAAGAGGACTATTTCCTTTTCTCTCCTTTGTGTAATCACTATAAATATAGACCATTGGTCTCAGCAATAATACAACACAATTCATTAGATTCACAACAAAAAGTGATATCTGGAAAATGGCATTTCTCAAAATTTCTCTATATAAATATACGGTCCCAGTAATAACATAAATTAATAATTACCATAAAAATAATCTTATACAAAGATATAACTATGATAATCTACTAAAATATGAGTATATTATTGTTAGTTTTTATTAAAATTGAAATATTTTACAACTTATCTTTAATTTGAAAATAAAAATTTTAAAAATATTATAAACTTTAAAAAAAATATTATCTTTAATTAATTATTAATAAATAATTTATTTTATTCAAAACCGATAAATTAATAACTCTATAAATTAATAAAATATCAAAGTTTCAACTTTATTAATTTATAGAGTTTTACTGTAGTACAAAACAATTAAAAATAAGCGATTAAGAATAGAACATCGAGATCCACATTAGCAGCACATGGAAAGTTGAGTGGAATATAAATATATAATTATATCTCGAATGATTCAATCAAGAAAGAAAGAAAAAAAATTAATACAGCTCTTGTGAATCTAATGAATTGTATTGTATTATTGCTGAGACCAATGGTCTATATTTATAATGATTACACAAAGGAGAGAAAAGGAAATAGTTCTTTTACTACTCATACATGAAATAGGAAAACTTCTACTAATCCTATTAGGAAAAGGAAATCCTATCTCTAATGGGACTTGGTCTTCAAGCCGAGACTAGGCCACGTATTGGGCCTTATGGGCTGAGCCGGTTATGGACATCCAAACCTCAATGGTTTATAACACTCCCCCTTGGATGACATAACCGTATGTGATGATGATGGGATCTCAGTAATACGCTTGGGGAATGCTGCCTCATTAAAACCTTACCAAGGAAAACCCAGTGGGACAAAACCTTAGTGAAGGAAAAAGAGTACAGCACGTATTACTCCCCCTGAAATGAACATCACTGAAGGTCCTTCAATCGGCGCATGCCAATCTGATGCATAAGCTTCTTGAGCGTGGAGGTTGGAAACGACTTTGTGAAGAGGTCGGCTGAGTTGTCACTTGAGCGGACTTGGAGCACCTGGAGTTCACCGGCCTTCTGTAGGTCGTGAGTGAAAAAGAACTTTGGCAATATGTGCTTCGTCCGATCTCCTTTAATGTATCCATCCTTCAACTGAGCTATGCATGCGGCATTGTCTTCGTACATGCTGGTCGGTTCTTCTTTCCCTTCTGTCATCCCACAATCTCGTCTAATGTGTTGAGTCATTGACCGTTGTGTGGATCCGAAAGGTAACCTGCATCAGCAAAACCAACTAATCCTTCTTTGTTAAGGTTAGTATAAAATAGACCCATATCTTTCGTCCCTTTCAGGTAACGAAGTATGTGTTTAATCCCGTTCCAGTGCCTTTGGGTCGGACAAGAACTAAATCTTGATAGGAGGTTCACGGCAAAACATATGTCTGGTCTAGTATGACTAGTCAAATACAATAACGCTCCTATAGTACTGAGATATGGCACTTCGGGACCAAGGACCTTTTCGTCCTTCTTTACTGGACCGAATGGATCGTTGTCCAGGCCAAAGCTTCTCACCATCATTGGGCTAGTCAGTGGGTAAGCCTGGTCCATATTAAATCGCTTGAGTACCTTTTCGCGATAATTACGAATCCCTTATCGAATTTCTTTATGAATATGCATGGGATCGTCTTTATAGCCCTCTTTCACTAAGTACTCGCTTAGTCTATTGTTTCAATCCATAGAGCGATTTATTCAGCTTAATACAATGCTGGTCTCGAGAACTTCTTTTATCTTTCAGCTCTATCCCCTCTGGGACTTTCGTATAAATTTCGTTATCCAGTGGACCATAGGCTGCTTACTATATCAATTTGATTTCTTTCTTATGTGTCCAGACATCATAAACTTTCGAGTTTGTAGCAGCACCCACCACATTTGGAGTATATCTCCTTATAATTTATTCCTTAGTCTCTGTGAGTATCCTTATGTAACCAAGCTATCTCGAAATGCTTGTAAAACATGAACACTTTAGATCATGTGGTCTCACGATTTTCTTTTCTTCACAGGACTTATTTATCCACTGGTTTAATCATCTGATGGCGTTTTCTTATGTGGTCAATACGCCTGCCACTTTCATAATCCCACGTTTCCTTTTATCTTATGAATGCATTCTTATTCGTGGGTTCTGATCCTCGCTTGTTTCTTTATTGTTCAAGTGCTACTATCTTGTACGCGCTTTCTTATACATTTTGGTGTTAACACTCTTATGTAGTTCCTATTTTGATCCAGACATGATTTGATCGATCTGAGATTTCATAATCCAGGACCTTTATTACCTTGCAGCTTGGCGTCCCAAGCTACATGGTTTGGTACCTTAGATGTTCAGCTGGCCAGCCTTATATCTCTATGTCTGGACTGGTTTCCTTAATAAACCCGGATTTATATTATGCACCCTTTTTCCGAGGTTTCTTATCTTATGGAACTTATTGGTCTATCTTGTATAGACTCCGTAGCAACTTGATTGTGTCTCTAAGACATCAATTTCGTGGTGCTTAAGCTGATATGACTTAGTCATTCTTTTCTTTTCGGGTCAATGTGTCTGGCATCTGATTATGCTAGCTTTATATGATCTTTGTATTTGGACGTCCTTAAATCTTTATCTAGTCCGAGGATCTTGCCAAGACACCGATGGTTGATACCATTTCATTTCTCTTATCAGCTTATTACGTTTCTCCTTATAATGTTGGATATTCGGATTCACTTAAAAACTCATGTAATCCGTGTTCCTTGGCCACTAAATAGATCACCCATATTTGGCTCAAAGGTTTCTTTAAAATTCGTAGGAGAAACATTTCTTATCCAACATATATATATTCCCAATCTCCAATCTCCTTATGAGATTCCATCTTAGACGGCACATATGTATGTGGTGGTTTTATTCAAAATCTCTTAAGATGGTATATGTCTGGCTCATGACCCGTATTCAATCTGAGATGGGAATATCTATGCTCACTTATATGGCCTGATGCATATTGATCTTATATACATGTAAAACTTGTGATGTCTCCAAGCTGATAAACTTTAGGGTCTAAACCTTATAGGTAATGACTTTTCTTTATAAAATTCGGCCGAGTCTTATTATGATCATCGAATTTGTAGTATAGTCATGGACCACGGGTTTGTCCTCACTCCCCCTCATGAATATACTATAATTTCGTGATGCTTGAGACAATAAATCTGATGAGTTTCCCTTGTGCACATGTAACACAACGTGAGACTCTATGGGATAACTCTTTGTGCCGTTTTCATGATCAATCTTTGCATCAAGTTTTGGACTTGGATGGCTAGTCCCGTCATGCCATATAGTTACCATGGCTTTTGCCTCTATCATACTGATCTTTGGCATAGTCTAGATCAGTAGAGTATAGTCTCGACCATTTTCTTTTATTGCCTTAGGCGATCTTAAGGAACTTTCATTTCCTTTTGCCCATTGTTTCTATTTGGAAACCATTCTTATAACTCAATGGGCTTTGTATGGGTGAGAAAAATGCATGCCCTTTAGGCAATGCCTTTTGGTCGAGATTTTATACTTTAGCTTTTGAACTCATATTGTCGTTTATATGAGCAATAAGACATTCATATTATCAAAGGAAAATCAAACAAGATAATAACAATAAACTCAAAGTAGTTCTAAAAAGTCAAAGCAAAACATGAAAGCAACAAAATAAAATTTTAATGCCTATTTTAAACAATCTGATGTCTCCAAGAGATCATTATTTTCGTAATCCAGAAGGTCATCTCGTTCATGATCGAAGTCGCCTTCCTTATCATGCTGGATCATGTGGGCTTCTGGATTCTTCCCTTTAACACTTCCTTGGTAAAGATCCACAAGGTGTTTGGGAGTCCTACATGTCTTGGCCCAATGATTGTCCATCCCACATCGATGGCAAACGGACTTAGTCGGGTCGGACTGATGTCCGGTTTGGTTCGCGTGGCCACACCCTCGGCCACGACCTCGACCGCGGTTAGAATCAAATCCGCGGCCATTACCTCGACCATATGGGTGGTAGCGACCACGCCCTTGTCCCTTTCCACGTCCACGACCATTATCTCTTTGGTATCTCTGGACATGGTTTGCCTCGGTTTTCATCTTAGTGTCCTCGGCCACGTGGGCTTCAGGAAGTGGGGTTGATCCAGGAGGTCTCATCTCGCTGTTTCTCATCAGCAATTCATTGTTCTGCTCCGCAAGCAATAAACAAGAGATCAAACTTGCATAGGTCGTGAAGCCTTTCTCACGATACTGTTGCTGTAGCAACACGTTGCTTGAGTGGAAGGTCGAGAAGGTCTTTTCAAGCATATCCTTCTCTGTCACAATCTCGCCACATAGCTTCAATTTTGAAACTATCTTAAATAGGGCCGAGTTGTATTCATCCACGGACTTAAAGTCCAGGAGCCTTAAGTTAAGCCAATCATATTTGGCCTTAGGCAGTATAACCATCTTCTGATGATCATATCTTGCCTTTAACTCCTTCCAGAGATCAAGAGGATCCTCAAGCGTCAAGTATTGATCTTTGAGACTCTCAACGAGATGGTGGCGTATGATTAGAATCGCCTTATACTTATTCCTCTCGGATTCGTTATTTGCATCATTAATGCATTCACCGAGCCCTTCTGATTTCAGCATGATCTTTGCATCTAAAGCCCATTGCAAGTAATTATCTCCTGAGAGATTAAGGGCTGCGAAGTCCAAATTGTTGACTTTCGCCATCTGAAATCAAGCATCGGTTTTATCTTAGGATTTTAGGGTTTCTTTCAACCGATTGTATTTATGCATTTATCATGCGATTTTAAATCAAGCAAGTTTCCCAAATTCAATCCTAACATTTAATTCTAGGTGATAAAGGAAAACATAAATTTTACAAATTCAAAATAAGGAAATCATCCCAATATCAAATAAGGAAACTTTCCAAAACAAATAAGGAAATTTTCCTAACCGATTTTAATGTGGTTAAACAAAAAGGAAATTTTCCAATTTCAAAATAAGGAAATTGTCCAAATTTCAAATAAGGAAATTTTCCAAAACAAATAAGGAAACTTTCCAAAACGAATAAGGGAATTTCCAATTTGCGATTTTAATTAAACAAAAGGAAATCTTCCAAATTCAAAATAACATGCGATTTTAGATTTAGGGTTCATCCGATTTTTAGGTTTGATATTCGCATGCATAAGATCAAATTCGGTTTTGGTTATTCAAACAATCAAAGATAAACAAGCAAATCGCAAATCGGTTTTAGGGTTTATGTATGATTAATGTTCAAATTTGATTGTGAGGTTCTCAGAGATTAAATATTTAAACAAGCAATCCGATTTTTAATGTTCTAGTTTAGCTTAAGTTCAATTCGATTTCAAGTTCTCAAAAATCAAACAAGTAGAACATAAGAGAATCGATTTTTAGGGTTTGGTAATATTAGGTCAGAATTCGATTTTTATGTTCTAGGGTTTTAGAAATTTGTTTCTACCTTTGATCCTTCTTTTGGGTTGACTGGAAAAGAACCGGGAGCTAAAGACCTCGGAAAGCTTAGGATCGGATCGCACACGAACGGACCTCAACCACGCGCAACGGACGGACGGCGGCGGCTACTCAGCTGCGGACGGCGACGGTCGTTAGGGTTTATATATTTTTTTTCGGCGCGGTTGCTAGGATTTTTCAGAGCAAGCTCGTGCTGATAACGTGTTGTGAATCTAATGAATTGTGTTGTATTATTGCTGAGACCAATGGTCTATATTTATAGTGATTACACAAAGGAGAGAAAAGGAAATAGTTCTTTTACTACTCATACATGAAATAGGAAAACTTCTACTAATCCTATTAGGAAAAGGAAATCCTATCTATATTGGGACTTGGTCTTCACGCCGAGACTAGGTCACGTATTGGACCTTATGCGCTGAGCCGGTTATGAACATCCAAACCTCAATGGTTTATAACAGCTCATGCACTATCGACTTTTTTTTTTTGGGTTAAAATTGTCATACTGATTTTTATAATCATCATTTCACGTTTTGTACGTGGTAAGTATGTAAATAAATAAATAAAAGACCATTAAAGAAAATTAGAAGCATCTTTCACTAATGTAAAGATTGAATATAAAAAGGATCATGAAGAATCAAAACACCTATAACGACGACTAATTTTTAAAATGATAAGAAGATTCACTACACAAATCTATAGATCATCACCAATGGTGAAGAAAGCAGTACTGATAGGGATCAATTACCCTGGAACTGAAGGAGAGCTACGTGGCTGCGTCAACGACGTCAAGCGAATGCACAAATGCCTCATCGATCGGTTCGGATTCTCAGAGGAGAACATCACTCAGCTGATTGATACCGACAAGTCTAAAATCCAACCCACTGGTAAGAACATACGACAGGCTCTGTCGGAGCTCGTCGGATCAGCTACTTCTGGAGATGTTCTCTTCGTTCATTACAGTGGACACGGCGTGAGGTTGCCGCCGGAGACAGATGAAGACGATGATACAGGTTTCGATGAGTGTATTGTTCCCTGCGATATGAACAACATCACTGGTAAATTTTCTATTTTCTATTTCTTGGTGTCAAAATAAAAATGGCTTTATAATATTCATTTCCATTATATTTTCCTTCAGATGATGAAATCAGGGAGATTGTTGATAAAGTGCCTAAAGACTGTTCCATTACAATCGTCTCGGACTCTTGTCATAGTGGTGGTCTCATTGACAAGACCAAGGAGCAGATCGGAGACAGCACGAAGAAGAAAGCAGAAGTAAAGACTAAACAGATAGAGCAAGAAGATGGGAGGAAGAACAGAGTCGATGTCGTAAACAGATCTCTGCCTCTGCAGAGTATGATCAATATGCTGAAGCAGGAAACAGGGAAAGATGATATAGAAGTTGGGAATATAAGAACGACTCTTTTCGATGCGTTCGGAGAAGATGCATCTCCAAAAGTGAAGGAGTTCATGAATCTGCAAGAAACCGAAAGTCAAGGTTTGATATTGAAGGAAGAAGTGGTGATCAAGAAAGACAATGGTATATTGCTTAGTGGATGTCAGACTGATCAAACTTCAGGAGATGTACGAACCAATGGGAAAGCCTATGGAGCATTCAGCGATGCCATACAGATCATACTTTCTGAGACAAACGGTAAGATCACAAACAGAGAACTTGTTTTAGGTGTCAGAGAGTATCTTGAGTATGAATGCTATCCTCAACAACCGGGGCTGTATTGCAGCGATAGTTATCTGGATGCTCCATTCATATGTTGAGAAGGACTTTTCAGAGTTTGTTTTTTAATCTTCTGTTTGGAAGTATTGTCTCAACGAGAACAGCCTTGAGACGAAACAGAAGATGAGGGAGGAGTTAGAATCTATTTATAGGGTTTCAGCATCATCTCAGCTTCTGTTTTCTGCTCAATTGTTTGCGTGAATGACTTTTGGTTCAATCACCCTAATTTTCTAGCTTCATATTTGTTTTCATGTATCTTTTTCCCTATTTCTTCATTTTATGATCCTTATGAAGCAGAAGGCAAATGTTGTAAGCAAATCTTGTTTGTGATGAAGAAGAAAGGATTTTTCCGGTATCTTGACCAGAAATGGATTCTAATCAGAGAGTTACAATTAAAGGGTGATGATGCTTATGACATATGATGTTTCTTTTTTCTTTTGCGTTTTGTTGTGGATGGAGATTAAACTCTGCTCCTGACACTAACTGTTCTTCATCTGGTACATATGGTCGTTGACATTGTTTCGCTTATATCTGGCTGGTGTGTCATTGTCTAAGGTTTCTACATCGACTAAAGTTCTCACTCGAATGCGATGGAGATGATAGAAGTTAGAAAATGACCAATATAACTGCGCCTTAGTTTATTATTTGTACGAGTTTTTCTTCGGTTATTAGAAAAAACAGAGTCCAGAAACAGTATCACATCTTATCAATTGATTTACCAAAAAGATAGGATTTATGTAATCTAAATAGAAGATATTTTCAATTGGTCTTTGATTAATATACAAAATTTTGGGATAAGAGAACAATTTTGTTGGTTTTTGAACAATCTTTATTTTAGTAGTTCGGTTATTAGAAAAACAGAGTCAAGAAACAGTATCACATCTTATCAATTGATTTACCAAAAAGATAGGATTTCTGTATTACATATAGAAGATATTTTCAATTGGTCTTTGATTAATATACAAAATTTTGGGATAAGAGAAAAAAAATTTGTTGGTTTTTGAGGAAGAAAAAAAAACTCTAAAACTATGATTAGCTACAGATCTAATCGTCATGTTGGAGCGTCAATACAGAACTCGAAGTATTTAGTTGGAGACTGTTGTACTTGTAAACTTCGTGGTCGGAAAAAATCCTGGTTTACAAAAAAAAAAAAAAAAAAAAAAAGGTTTTGAAGTGACGATTTCATTAAAATCGAAAACAAGATTCAGCAGTCAGAGAAAAGCAAAAGAATAATACCGATCGATAACTGATTTGGCAGACGTTCTAACCATCTACATAACGCTTTTGACGTCATCACGGTTTTGCTTTGTCTACATTAGGAAAAAGTCGTGCAATGATCTCATCGACTTTTCCATAAACGTAGACAAAGAAACACCGAGAGAACGTGTTATTTCTCCTGCAATCGAAGAAGCATAAACCCTAGAATAAGAATATGTACTCAAATGTATGAGTGTGTGTATATATATAGGCGGCTACTCTAGGGTACAATTTGGAAACCCTAGAAGAATCTACAGTGGAGTCGCCGCCAAAGAGAGACAAGAGTGTTGTCAAAATCAGAAAACATGGGCTAAACCCAATTATGTTGAGCCCAATATGAAAAACCCAATATTCACACGACATTGAAATGTTTGACCGGCGGTTTACAACGACGGAGACGATTCAAAAAATTGTAGCTCGAAAATGGGGCTTGTTTAAACATGATGTTTAAAAAGGGCAATAGAAGTAATTATGAACGATTATAGGGAATGTGTTAAGGAATGATTGAATGATAATAAGTTATTGATGTAGACGTACGTATGTGAATGAAGTGATGCATGTTTAATTTGTGACTTTGTGTATGCATGAATTGTTATGTTTTGGTATGTATTATGGATCTTCTCCGGTATACATCTTAGAAATTCAACTGAATAGAGACTATCCCAAATCTCCACCTATGTTTCTGCGGTTTATTTTCGTTTTGTTATGCTATCTCTTTCAACTTTTCCACTCTCTTTAGCCTTTTTTCCCCAAAATCAACGTTTGATTGATGCAGAATGCCAGAATGTGCCATACATGTTTACTCTAGAATGGTCAACAAGCTCAAGATTGAAGGATGTGATGCTCCAATTCCAAAAGGTACCTAATGAGACTTGCTACATTCTCTCTTAGTGTCATCACTAATCAGCAAAACATGGGAGAGATTTAAGCAAAGCTTAGATCTTAATGAGTTAAATGTACAGGTTTTAGTTCAGAATATTTTAAAATTAATCTAAATAAAAATAATAATAACGGTTTTAGTATAGATGATCTATTGAAAAGTATTGGTGTGAGAGTAAACATCTAGGATGAGGAATGCGTAGAATATTTTGGTCTAATGACTTTCATTGTTCTGGTTTTTAAACTCTCACATGCCTTACGATGTTTGTATCCAAACTTTTTTTGCGGGTTCACATAATCCGGACTTTATTGAACCGCTGAAACCTAAAAAAACCCAATCAAAATTGGTGAACCGGCAAAGACCCGACTCATATAGTTTTCAGTTTGAAAAACAATTGAAGGATCCCTCCAAAAATATAAAAAGATTGTCACCAAATCTCAAATCTTTATATCTAGCGTGGTTACCAAACTTTCTTCTTCAGCAACGGGGAGCCAAATATAACTAAGCTAATTTAATAGTTTCATGAACTTGTTTAGTTTGTTTTCCAAGTCTCAGAGGTAATGATTTGAGTGTTACAGATATCATTGGAATACAACACATTTGTTTTTCATGAAATTTGCTCTCAATAGAAGTTTCTCGGATTCCTTCCCAAACAAATTAATATTTTTTATAAAGAAAAGTTTAGAGATTAAACTGTTTAACAAAAATTCTTTAATGCGAAGAAAAGTCAAGCATACTCGAACTCTTGAATACCGACAGACTTGTCACTCAACACCAAAAATCATAACACTGAAAATAACATGACCTTATAGTAACCAAAAACTAAAATAAAAGTTACATTAAAATTCATTAAAACTAAAAACGATATATATTCATATTAAACATTTTATCACAACAACAAAAAAAACATTTTATCTTCGTTTATAGCTACATATTTATTATTTTATTTTTTATTTCCGAAAGATCGATCTTGATTCCATTCTCCACCTGAAACTTTGAAACCAAGATATATTGTTATTATTTTATTCTATATTTATACTTTTTAAGATATAATAAGTATAATAATTTTCAAGATTTATATCTAATATTATTAATATAGCTACGGTATCGTCATTCAAATCTTAATTAATTGTGCAGCTTATATATAATCTTTGAACTGTAAAACAAAAACAAAAAATGTTATAACAGAGAAGGAACATCTCTTTTATTTTTCTTGAAGAAAACTGAAAATAGATAGCTTGATTTTTATATATAGAAAACAAGCCAATAAATGGTCAAAAACTAAAACATATTTATGAAAGCTTAGTATTTTTATAATAAAAAGATTAGTAATTATAATTTTAGTTCGTTAACACTAATTTTCAGATAGATATATTCATGAAATTTTTATAAGTACAAAAATGGTTTTAGAAACTAAAAAAAAAATTGTATTATTTTATAGCAAATGAAAGTGTGAATACACACGATGATAAAAACTGTGATTGAATCAATGTTTTGTAACACTTTTCTTCATAAATTTTCTTTTAATAATTAAGTAGTTATAAATATACCTGAGAAACAATGGTGTGCATGAATCTTTGTTGCAGCCTTGATGAGAGGCAACTAACTACACTAAGCCTTTGTTCTTGAGCCAACATTTGTAGAACAGTCGAGAGACAAGACTTGTTTCGTCGGATACAACAACTTATGATGATCTCAACACCGATCAAACAAGGCATGACCACAGCTGTAATGTGTTTGTCATCTACACATGAGCAGCTTGATGATAATGTTGATGATGATGATGATAAACTACTAGTGCATTCCTCTGTTGATAGATGAGTAGAATTTGTGCCCGGCATTGATTTTTTAATCCGATTTTTCTTTTCGTTGAGTTCTTTGATCTTGTTTTGTAAATCTTTGATGTAATTTACTGATTGAAAAATATGATCTGATGTCGCGCGTTTACCCTGTATATATAAATGAATTGTTCTATTTAAGTGTATAATTAATTAAATTAATGTAACTAGATATTAAAAACATTATACTATTGTGGAAAATCTATACGAGTATGTAAAATTAATGTAGCTAATATATAAAAAGTGATAGCACCTTATATGGAAATTCTAGATGTGTATGTAATTTTATAAAAGTATATCAATTGGAAGCATAAATGAATGGAATTGGTTAGTAAAATCTTGTAAAAGTAAGGTTATATTAATTAAACTTTTCATTTTAATTAAAAACTGCTTAATGGCTTTCCGCTTGACAAGTAAAACAAAAATTGTTTCTACATCAACATATATACCAAAAATATAAAATAGTTATGAAGAAAATCAAATAAAATATATTTTAATTAGTTACCTGGATATATTGAAATGGCAAGAGAGATCTTAGACTTTTGAAAAGAGATGAAACTTCTTGTCTTCTTTGCCTTTCAATGTCTCTGTGTCTCATCTTCTTGCTTTCTCGATCATCAGCCCCTTTGTTGTCTTCACTTGCGCCATATGTATCACACAAACTTCGTTTCTTATTGCTCCTACCATTATTGTTTGCTATCGGATTGCAAACATCATGGTTTTGGTATGACATAAATGGCGAAAGAACAAAAGAATCAGAAAATAGTAACCCATCTTCCTCGGTTGAATCAGGCATAAACATTGAAGGAACCAAATCCATATGCTCTTGGTAAAAAAAAAAAAACTTTGAATTTGAATGTTATAGTAGTGTTGTGACTTCCTTAGTACTTGTGTGTCTCTTTATACTTGGCTCCAAGGTTTTCTTTAACTATTTCTTCTTCCTCTTTAATAGGACAGATGTGATGACAGGTTAGTGACTGATCTCGAAGAAACTTAACTTTTAATTAAAATCTCCAAAAGATATGAGTAGTTGAGATTAAATGTTTGATAATTGAATTAAATAAAACTTCGACGCTGTTCATTTAGTGGCTATTAAATAATCACGTTAAAAGGGGATGGGAACATATGTGTTAAAGGTGCTTGAAAATACATCTAAACTTCATTACACATCACCCAAATTTCCAACTCGAATTAATATCTGTTCCACAATAATTCAATTCTCCCTAAGTTTCTTTAAAGATAGATATATAGATGTTTTAGAAATTTTGCTTCATATAGATAGATATGTTTTATAAATTTCGATGCAAAGTTAGACTGATATTTACAAATATAACTCTCTGATAACCATTGTTTAGTCACAAAGTCATAGCTCTCAAGAACAATAACTAAATTTGAAGGATATGTTTGATATTCTAAATAGTTAATTAAGTGTAGAAACTCTAAAAAAACAACACTAACGTATCATCTGAAAAGATTTACTTGATTCTTCACTTGAATTTTCAAACAACGCTAGCATATGCCGATTCCGTTTCAAATTAAATATCGTTTTAAACTTTTATTTTGTTTTAAAATAAATATAAAACATTAAATTTTATTACAAATAAATATTAACTAAAAATAAGTGAACATGTACATTTTTTTGTTGAAAAAAATTAAAACGATATTTATCGTAAAACAAAAAGAAAAGAATTTGACATATATATATAAATTTAAAAATCAATTTTGGTCCGGAAAAGACTTCGATCGCTAGAGTTTAAGATTTTGGATCTGAATATCAAAATCTGAATGAAGACCAAAAATATTGATTTGTGTCAATTATCATTATTATGACTGTTCAAAGCAACGAGCAAGCCACGTGTTAAAATAATATAATAAGGGCATTTTTGTTTTTCTTGAATGAATGTAAAATTTATTCAATCAAAAAAAAATTGTTACAACGAGTGTTTCATTGTTTTAAAACACCTTTAACTCCAAAAAAATTGAAATAAAAATGAGAAGAAGTTTTTTATGGTGTTCTAATAGCAAAACCAAAACATGAGTCATCCTCATACTTTCGATCTTCCAAGTTGCGTATCGAACTCTCACAATCTTGTCAAGGAGTTTCGAGATCCTCACTAGATAGATTTTGCTTGTCAAGGAGTTTCGAGATCCTCACTAGATAAATTTTGCTAATCACAAGTTTGTGAAGTAGAACGGAGACTATAAGAAATACATAATTAATATTTAAATATTAATCATAAAAATTTAGTGTAGAGAAAAGGAGATTAAGACATATTTTTGTACTGTATTTGATATATTAATGTAAAGCCCAATTATTAGGGAGTGTAATTGCAGATGATATAACGTGGACACTAAAAAAACCATAGAATGGTTTGCAATAATTATTAGTGAAGTAAAGATTTTGTATTTAATATATTAAATGTATTAAGTTTAGGGTCATGATTAGGTCTGACATTTTGGTGAAGGGGTCCCCTTAGTGAAATGTCCACTTTGGTATTCTTGCACATTCATATATGCTGGTGATGATGAATTAAATGATGATATAACATGATCACGACAAACAAAAATGATGATAACATGATCATTAAGATGGTTTTACCAATGGTATTAATTAAACTTCTGAGTTATTAACCGATTCAAAAAAATTCTGAACTAAACTGATTCCAAACTCACCTTTTTTTTTTTGTTTCACTATTTCTACATCCAAAAAAAAAACTCATCACTGAAAGAAAGTATATTTTCCATCAGATTGTTGTGATATAATTCACATCGTTTTCTAAAATTCAAGGTTTTTGATATAAATAAGATTCCCATTTGATAAGCAAAATTGATTCTATTATGATTTTTCCCAATCTTGAGAGAGACTCTTCTGCTCCACTGTATGTGCTTTGACCGACCAAACCGGCCAAACAAATCAATTCGAATCCAAAACCAAACATAGTGAAAGTCAGTTTTTCATGTTTTCCCTAAATTTCTCTGGATCCTTTAAACAACGGTTTTGACAATATTTTGGTGACTACTGTGACTGTAGTAACAAGAGGGAAATAACTAAAAACAAAGCCTCTTTTCATTGGAATCAAAACCCTAACTTATCAAAAAAGATTCTCCACGTCTTTCCATAACTACATTAATACAAAAAGAGCTTTTTAGATATGGTATATAAGAACTAATCAGCTTCTATGGTTTGGTTTCTTTTTTATTTCTTTTGCAGTTTTATCAGTTTTATCAGTGTCTTGTAACTTATAGTGGAACCATAGACAACATTGGAACATCATCGACTGAAAAAAAAATCTCCAGCGACTCGCTTGTTTCAGATTATCGCATACTACTACTTACTTTGTCCCTCTAAACGCCGTCGTTTAATCGAATGATAAGCCCAATTTCATTTGTATATATGTCCAAACATCTATTTCAAGGCCCAAATGGATGGATTGATAATTTTTTTCTGGACATTAAAAACGATAACGGTGGTCAATTGACACATACCTTTTTTTTTAGCAACTTAGAAAATCCATTTAGAAACTAGCCCAATTGACACATACCTGGGTTCAAACTTTTGTAATAAAAACATTGTAAATCGTGCATATAAGTTTACAGAAAAAAAAGTTTTCAGAAATTTCTATATGATGTATGGAGGAGTTCTGAGTCTTTTATTAATGTTTGTATGTTCCGAATTGAGAATTTTTATCAGTGTTTTTTCACAAATTCCTTAATGGTAAATGGTTTTTTTTTTACTTTTAGTTTCTAGCTAAAAATATAAAGAGTTGCAAGTTGTAACAAAATAAAACAAATTGATGTCGCAAACTCGAGCGATTAAGGTTTCCAAAAAAAAAAACTTGAGCGATTTCTTTGGAGGTTTCTTTACGTCATTGCATATGCTCACGTATCACACATGAATTTACCCGTAATCGTCAGAAGTTTATCTAATTAAAATATTTTTTTCTCTCAAAAATTTAACTATGAGACTAATGAAAAAATTCTCAGTCAACTGGTGACCAAGAGAATAAGGAGTAATAATAAATTCTCTTTTTTTAAAAAAAAAATTACTATTTATTAGTAATATTTTTTTCTATATCATTCCTTCTCATTTCTTATTATATAAATAATTATAAAACAAAAGTATTTTTTATCAAATTTGGAGAGGAACCAAAAAAATTTATTAATTTCTTTATATGTATTTTATTCCCATTCATTTTTTATTTTGTTCATTTCATTCTTTTTTTTCATTTTTATTCTTTTTTTAGTGGTCATCAGTTAGATACAAATTAATTTTCTCATGAAGTGAGATTCTCGATCACTAATAACGATTTTGACTTTTAAAATATTCTACATTGAGAGTGATTCATTTATTTTTTGATTTTATAAATGCAAGACGTTTTGTTGGGATCCTCGCAGACGAAAAAAGATTGCAATCAACTTGATAATGATCGAGTGGTGATAATGTCCTGGTAGGTTTCTCACAATCTTAAGTTTCTTAAACATAACACATCATGGGGTTTAAAACTTAAATGTTATAATCATGTGGCTATGATTATTTCAAAAAGAGCCACAAAGTCTTAAAACGAAATCACAAGTGACTGAAGTGAGGATCCCACATGATGATTCATGTTATATTAACGACCAAAACCGCAGCCATCACAACACACAAAGCCAAATCCATTTGTTCGTATGTCTCGCCTTATTTTATGAGATAGCAAATATATTTGTTGATTATCTTTTCTTTCTATCAAATGTATAGAAGGATAGCCCTTGCAGCTCCTATAAAGTTTGTGGCTTATGCAATTTGGAGGAAAATATAAGGACATTAATTATTTTGATATGGATTTCGTTTGTACTATCTATCTACATTTTCGACCATATAAGAATTGATAAGAAATAACACTATCTACTAGCTAACTGTGATTTAATTTAAAATTCAAAATTATTATTTTAATGGATTTGTTTTTTTTTTCGTTTTTTTTATCCATAAAGAGAGAAATGTTTTATGGGATTCCTTGTTTTATTATGTTTGCTAGTTTTGTTAACTTCTTGAAAAATAAAATTTCGAAATTTTTTGTAGAAATTATTCTCAGTTATTAGTATCCAGAGCTTAACATGCATACGCATTCCTTAATTTTTTGTTTTCCAATTTTACCAACCTCATATAGTCTTACACCGTGATTATTATGATTAATGAAAGGTAGTATCCATTCTCATTTTAGCTACTTTTTTTTTGTTTTTGTCGCCATTTTAGCTAGTTTAAAATATTTAAATTTACAGCTTATATATAACTTATTTTTATGCGATGAAAAGAGTCTAATCAAATCATTTTAGATCTGAATCCAGATTCAGTAATCAGTAGTCAAAACTATTCAATATTTCACTCATTTAACTCCAATTCAATCAAAATTCTCCATTTGGACCGCACATCTGAATCCTTACAGTCTTTTTACATATAAATCCAATTACATATCCCAAAATAAAATCTGCGCACTATATAAATAATTACGTCCATATTGTATACTTTTTCATGTTTATTTGAAAAAAGACAGAAAGTTCCCAGAGAATCCAAAACTTTAGGGACCCAGTAAAAAAAGGAGAAAGGCAAGGGTAATATGGTAATTTACATAGCTCCTCTCTCCCTCCAAAAAATCTCAACGACCCAAAATCTCTAACCTTTTAACTAACGAACGAGAGCGTACATCGCTCCAAAAGAAATTCCAAAAAAAAAAAAAAAAAATCGATTTTTCGTTTAACCCTAAATTCGAAATTTTCTTTCGTTCAATCTCTTCGCCGTCGGACCCAATAATCCGTTAACCCGACCCGGAAAAAACTTCAAAAGCTCCGATTTTGATGTAAAACACTAAAATACTGCCCAAAACATGAGTTCACTACAATGACCCGTACCGAACCCAAGCGGAGCCGGAGCTCCAATTCCAATTCCGAGAATTCCGGCGACGGAGGCGGCGGCGGTGGTGGAGGATCCACCGCGATGAGGGTTATCGTTCCGTTACAAGGCGTGGTTCAAGGTCGTGGCGGGTTGTTCTTGGGCTCTGTGATTCCTTGTGCTTTCTTCTACTTCCTCCAGTTTTACCTGAAACGAAATCGGAAAGACGACGAGCCCGGTTCCGGCGACCAAAACTCGGCTTCGTCTCCGAATTCGGATTCTAATTCGGGTTCTCCGGACCCGACCCGGTCCCAATCCGCTGGGCATCTCACGGAGCTTACTGGTTTGCCTCGTTCTCTCTCTCGGATCCTCCTCTCGCCGAGAAATTCAGGTGGAGCTGTTTCGGTCTCGGGTCGGGCTAGTTGTGTAATCAAGGGAGGAGATTCGCCTTACTACGTTGGTCAAAAACGGGTCGAGGAGGATCCGTATGACGAGTCGGGTAACCCGGACGGAGTTATCGAACTTGGTTTAGCTCAGAACAACAAGGTATAATCAAAGTTTTTCAATTTTTCTCACTTGTTTGCGATTTTTCTGGATTTGACTGTCTCTTTCTTCAAACAGTTGAGTTTGGAGGATGATTGGGTTTTGGAGAATCCAAGAGAAGCCATTTCAGATGGATTGAGTATTAGTGGCATTGCTTCTTATGAGCCTTCTGATGGACTTATGGAACTAAAAATGGTTGGTCTCTCTAACCCATTAAAGCTTTCAACCTTTTTGAAGGAGATCTCTGGATTTGAAAATTCTGTTTTCTGGAATGTCTTGAGACAATCTTGAATCTTATTGAGATGGTTAAAATGTCTTTTTGTTTGAGGATCTTTATGTGTTCTTGAGAGAAGTTTTTTCCTGGATTATGAATGAACAGGCTGTTGCAGGATTCATGTCTGAAGCAACCAAAAACTCGGTTTCTTTCGATCCATCACAGTTAGTGTTAACCTCTGGTGCATCATCCGCCATGGAGATTCTTTCCTTCTGCTTAGCTGATTCCGGAAACGCCTTCCTTGTTCCAACTCCGTGTTCCCCAGGGTAAAAATTTTAGTTCTCAACTCTTCCACTGTTTCACCGGATAATGCTATGAGCCTATGAATGAGAGATGTTGAATCTTTGATGGGGCCTTCTCTTGTGCAGATATGATAGGGATGTTAAGTGGCGAACGGGAGTGGAAATCATACACGTTCCTTGTAGAAGCGCGGATCATTTCAATATATCGATGCTCGTGCTTGATCGAGCATTCTATCAAGCCAAGAAACGAGGTGTCAGAATCCGCGGCATTATCATCTCGAACCCTTCGAATCCCATGGGAAGTCTGCTGAGCAGAGAGAATCTCTACGCTCTTTTGGACTTTGCCCGCGAGAGGAACATTCATATAATCTCAAACGAAATCTTCGCTGGGTCGGTCCACGAGGAAGAAGGAGGAGAGTTTGTTAGCATGGCTGAGATAGTTGACACGGAAGAGAATATCGACAGAGAAAGAGTTCATATCATCTATGACCTCTCGAAAGACTTGTCTTTCCCGGGACTCAGATCCGCCGCCATCTACTCGTTCAACGAGACTGTTTTATCCGCTTCAAGAAAGCTCACAACGCTCTCTCCCGTCTCATCTCCGTCCCAGCATTTGCTCATATCCGCAATCTCCAATCCCAAGTTTGTTCAGAAAACTGTGAAAACCAACAGGCGGAGATTGCAGAGGACCTACACAGAGCTTGTCAAGGGGCTGAAAGAGCTAGGGATCGAGTGCACGAGAAGCAACGGAGGTTTCTTCTGTTGGGCGGATATGCGAGGATTTATTTCATCGTACAGCGAGAAAGGCGAGATTGAGCTGTGGAACAAGCTCTTGAACATTGGCAAGATCAATGTAATACCAGGATCTTGTTGCCATTGCATTGAACCGGGATGGTTCAGGCTCTGTTTCAGCAACTTGTCTGAGAGAGATGTGCCTGTAGTTATGAACCGCATTAGAAAAGTTCGTGAAACATGTAAATCTCAAAATTGATTACGCTATTTGATTATTTGTTTTGCTCTGATGACTCTGCATAACCCGGATTTGGTTTGATATTGACTAAACCGGAAAATACCAAGCCTGGAAATTGTGCTACTGATGCATATTCAGGATCGGCTCAAGGTCAGAGATGGTTTGGTTAGTGAACATTTACCAATCCCACAATCAAATCGACAAAAAATCGATTTTTTTTATTTCCCTGTGAAAAGAATACAATTTCAGTTAAACCGGAAAATCCAAAATCCCAAAAGAATGAACTAAACAGTAAACCAATTTTCTCATGATCCCATTCCATTTCTGATCAATTCAAGAACCTGCACAACCTCTGCCATGCTCGGTCTCTTCAATGGATTCTCCGTCGTGCAGATCAAACCTAACTTCATCACTTGAATCAGCTCATTCTCTTCAAACCCTCTCAATCTACTGTCAAAACAACCAGAAGCCGAACCGGTTTCCAACAAATCCCTCACGTGATCCCTTAAGATCAAAACCTCGTTTTCCGATGGCGACTCCACCGGTTTTCTGCCTGTAACAAGCTCAAGAAGAACCACACCGTAGCTATAAACATCACATTTGTCACTCACTCTCAAACTCTGAGCTAACTCCGGAGCTATGTAGCCAACAGCATTGTGGAGCTTGGTCAAACCGAAGCTGTTCAAAACCGGAAGAAACTTCTCCAAACCGTAATCTGATAGCTTTGCCTCGTATCTTTCGTCAAGGAGTATGTTCCTAGACTTTACATTGAGATGAAGAATCGCCGGTTTACAATCATTGTGAAGGAAAGAAAGCGCCTTTGCAGTTCCTAACGCGATTTCGAATCTTCGATGCCAATTCAGCTCGGTGTTTCCATGGCTGCTGCTGTTGGTGGTTCTATGGTAGATTCTCGGGTGTAGATTATCGTAAAGGCTTCCGTTTGGAACAAACTCAGAAAGAATCAACTGCATCGTCGAGGAGAAGTAGTAACCTTGAAAAGAAGCAAGATTCGGGTGACTTAAACCTCCAAGCCTTCCGATTTCTTGCTCGAACTCTTCTTGGTTTTCGATTCTTCCTAAAGTCTCCAGCTTCTTCACCGCAATGGAAACCCCGCCTTCGAAAGAAGCTCTATAAACCGCTCCAACCGATCCAATCCCGATGATGTTATCCTTGTCGAGCAAAGCTTTCGTACCCGCCTCCCAATCTTCATACTTTGAAGGCAAACTCTTGCTGAACAGAACAAGTTTCCCGAATGTCACACCGCCATTACCAGATTCGGTTGAAGCTACGGTGGTTGTCGTGGTATCGAGAGCCACGACTTCTTCTTCTTCGTGCTTTTTCCGTCTTTTACGAGCTCTAAGGTTCAGAACAAGCACTAGACAGATACCGACCAAGATCATAACAGCAGCGATAATAACAATGATAACAGAGGTGCTTAGAGCTTTGGTCTTTCTTGGTCTTGATCCGGTTCTGAGAGAACTGCACGGTGTTTCGAGAGGATCACCGCAGAGGAAAGGGTTGTTGGAAAACGAAGAAGCCACAGAAGCTTGGATCTTTGGGATAACGCCGGAGAGATTGTTGTAAGAAACATTGAAATGCGTCAGTTTATTCAAATTCCCGAGGGAAGACGGAACAGGACCCGAGAGCAAATTCTCCGAAAGATCGAGGAACTGGATTCTCGAGAGGTTCCCGAGATCAGGAGGAATGCTTCCATTGATTCTGTTCCGATGCAGATCAAGAATCTCTAAATTTGTTAAGTTGAATATATTCTTAGGGATCTCTCCTTCTAAAGCATTCCCAGAAACATCTCTGCAACAAACAACAACAAAAGATTAACAAAAACAAGAACCGAGATTGAGGAATAGTAAGAGATTGAAAGACTCACAGTTCAAGAAGTAGTCTGCAATTGGATATATCCTCTGGAATTTCACCAATGAGATTGAGATTATGCAAATTCAAAACCTGTAGATACTCCAGATTTCCGAGCTCTCGCGGTAGCTTCCCGTCTATAGAGTTATCTCCTAATCTGATCACAGAGAGCTTCTCCATCTTCCCGATACCTTCAGGTACACTCCCGTTGAGCCTATTCGATTCCAAGTCCAAAAGCTTGAGACTTTTGCATCCGGTTATACCGTTAGGCACATTACCGGTTAACTCATTCGAAGAAGCATCCAAAAACTCCAAACTTTCGCTGCAACCAACGATCTCACCAATCTCCCCTCTAAACCGGTTTCCAGAGACATTGAAATAAGTCATGTTCTTGAATCCAAGAACCTCGAAAGAAGCTAAACCGTCGAAAGAATTGCTTCCTATGTCGACATGGCTCAGTCTCTTGCATTTCGATATCTCATCAAACACATCACCAGACAACACGTTTCTTCTCACAGACACAAACTCGAGAACCGGAATATCGCAGATCCTAGGCAGCAAACCGGTAACGCCATTGTAAGAGAAATCGAAACCGATGAGATTGTTACAGTTAACGATTGATTCCGGGATCGATCCAATGAGATTGTTGTGAGACAAAGAAACGAACTTGGTCTTGTAGCAGAATTTAAACAGAGAATCCGGAATCTCTCCGACGAAACCATTTTTCGACAAATCTAATAACCTTAAATTAGGCAAGTCACCGATAAACTCCGGAATCGAACCAGACAATGCGTTGGAACTGACATTGATCTTCCATAAAGTCTGTAACTTTGAGTAATCCAAAGGTAAGTTACCAGTAAACCTGTTGCCAAACAGAGACAAAACCCTCAAAGAAGTTAAACCGGACAATGCCGGAGTTAGGGTCCCGGCGAGACTTGTGTTCCAAAGAACGATCTTGTCGACGAATCCTTCTGGGTTACAAGATACGCCATTGAAGCTATTACAGAGATCG
>JAHZTW010000001.1:187892916-188013502 GCA_020283515.1 Alliaria petiolata | reverse complement strand
AGAAGGCCGGTGAACTCAAAGTGCTCCAAGTCCGTTCCAGCGACAACTCAGCCGACCTATTCACTAAGTCGCTTCCAACCTCCACATTGAAGAAGCTAATGCATCAGATCGGCATGCGCCGATTAAAGGACTTAGAGTGATGATCTTTTCAGGGGGAGTAATGCGTGATGTACTCTTTTTCCTCGCTAAGGTTTTGTCCCACTGGGTTTTCCTTAGAAAGGTTTTAATGAGGCAGCATCCCCAAGCGTATTACTATGATCCCATCATCACAACCGGTTATGTCAATCAAGGGGGAGTGTTATAATCCATTGAGGTTGGATCTCCATAACCGGCCCACGGCCCAGTCCATTAATACCATAGGCGGCCAGGACTCCTAAGTCCAATAGGATTAGTAGATGTTTTACTTTTCCTTGTAGAAGTAGTAAAAGGACTATTTCTTTTTCTATCCTTTTATGTAATCACTATATAAAGAGACCTTTGGTCCTCATAATAATACACACAAAATCATTCGATTTACAACAATTGATCGTTTTATCAATAAACATCTTTTTTTTATCAACTGAATTTTATTAAGATCACTGAGAAAAACAGAGATGAAATACATAGATGGGAATCAAAAACGAAAACATTACAAACAACTACAAATTGGAATTAAGCCTAACAACAAACCAATTAATCTAAAAGAGGAAGAGACAAATTAAAGGAACTAGATGAAAAAGGAAAATCAGCAGAAATCAATCTCATTTTATCTTTGTCCAGGAACCTTTACACGATTGCGACCTGCAAAGCCATGAGAACACACCACACCGAACAACCAAGACTTCTGCCAACACCAACCACCAATAGAACCCAAAGCTTGACGGGATTGAAGCCACCTCAAAGAACCCCAACTCCAGCCCAAAGTCAAATTGAAGCAGCAATAGAACCTGATAGTAGCTGCATGCGAAATCAAACCGGAAAGCACCAACGGCAAGTAGCGGCGTACGATAAACTGACTCTTACACCAAGAGAAGCACATCCAAAACAGGGGCTTGCAAGAGAAAGAGAAGAGGCAAGAGGTAACACCAAACCACACAACCAGAAAAAAACCTACCAACGAAGAGGGGAAGAGGGGGATTGAAACCAGAGGACGGATCCGTCAAAGGAAACAAAACCACCCAAAACCACACCAACAGATCTAAAATTGGAGGGGGAGAAAAGCTTAAAAACCAATGGAAAACCGCAGTAAAAACCCCAAGAGGAAGAACAAACCAAAAGTAGATCTAGAAAAACTAGATCTAAAAATTATGAGTTTGGAACTTCAAGAGGAACATGAAAAAAAAAAAAAAAAAAGATGAAATACAAGAAAGAAAACAAATCCGATCGACATCGGAGCTATGCAAACCTCCGACTATCGATCGGAAAACCAGAATCAGATGCGGCGGGTTTTTTTTTGGGAGAGAAAGCAGAGAGAAAAACCTAGAGGAAATGTTGGTGATAATGCTATACTATTTTGAAAAGAAAAAAAAAATGCTATACTATTTGAAAATAGTTCGAACAAGCCGTTTCTCTATTCAAACCGACTGCTACAGAACTCCGGTTCAGATAACTAATTTAATTTTAAATTAAAGTCAGAACCGAAAGTTCTCTCTGGTTCTCATCTCTTCTCTCTCTTTCTCTGTCTGGTTTGGTTTCGGTTTCGGTCGCCGATAAATACCACAAACACTTGTCGGAAAATTTCAGTGATAGATAGCTTCAGGATATCTTCTTCAAATTTTCCAAAACAAATAAATTTCTATTCGCCGGACCTAGAACTAGAAGAAAATCGAATTTTCTTTCTCCGGCGGCTGGGATTTCGATCGGGAAAGGTCTCTTCCGTTTTTTTTGTTTTTTCTTCATTTTCTTTTGCAAATTTGTCATATATCGATTCAATTCGTTCGAAATTAGCCGTTTTCGTGAGTAAAGAGTCGAAATCCCACCAGAAAATCTATCATTTTCGATTTTTATTTTATTTTAATCTTAAGGATTTTTGTCAGAGGAACCCTAACCCTAATTCAAAGTCTAAGCTTTTAACTGTTCTTCAATTCGATTTCCCCTTTTTGCAGAGGAATCAAAAAATGGGTTCTGAGCAAAACGACAGCACAAGCTTCTCTCCGTCGGAGCCAAAGCTCTGCGTCAATGGCTGCGGCTTTTTCGGATCAGCTGCTAACATGAACCTCTGCTCCAAATGCTATCACAACCTCAGAGTCACCGAAGAGCAAGCTGCCGCCTTCGAGAAATCCCTAAACCGTAAACCCAAAACCTCCGAGACCACAACCTCCCTCGAACCTGCTGTTGCGTCATCATCAGCGATTAGTGAAACTGCGGCGTTTCCTGAGCCGCCGCTGCCTCCACGGACTACGGCCAAGACGAGGTGCTTGAGCTGCAACAAGAAAGTGGGTTTGATGGGGTTTAAGTGCAAGTGTGGGAGCACATTCTGTGGAGACCATAGATATCCGGAGAATCACGGATGCGAATTCGATTTCAAAGGAGAAGGAAGAGATGCAATTGGCAAAGCTAATCCGTTGATGAAGGCTAAAAAAGTGGAGAGAATCTAAGTAAAAAGTAAGCCAAATGTTCTTGCTGTTAAAGATCCTTGTGTTATATGTATAATGTATATTAGCTCTGGTTATGTTTTGTTTGCTCTAGGGAAATGTTAGATCGGTTTGTGCTCTTGCTATTGATTTGGATTTGGTGGAGTCTTGTTCTGTAATAATAAAAATGTTCATAGAACTTGGTTATATCAGAAGTGTGTGGTCTTTCTTTGGTTGTTAATTTTAGCTAGAGAAAGTTGAGTTGAAGTAACTTTGATTTGTTGCTTAGAAGGAAGTTTAGTTTTGTAAAGCATTTTGCAATAATAGCCAAATCGAAAAAGATTTTCTTAATCAAGGAGAAATCATAGAGAACCAGAACAAGTGTTGATATAAGGGACATTCGTAATCAAAGGAGATTAATTAAGCGATAAAACGCGGTTACTTTGTAAGATTGGAATCATGGTTTCTTTCTACTACTTCTTCATGCTGAGGATTTTGTCTCTGAGAAGCCTCCTCATGATCTTACCAGAGAGAGATTTGGGGATTGAATCCACGAAATGGACGGCTCTGATCTTCTTATAGTGAGCCACATTTGCTGCGACAAAGCTAAGAATGTCTTCTTCTTTCTCTTTCGCTTTTGGATTCATCACAACGCAAGCCACCGGAATCTCTCCGGCTTCCTCGTCCGGTAACCTTTTTCATTAATAATTTTGTTTTAATTAAACCTTTCTTGAAATTTTAATATTTAGCTTAAAGAAAATAGAAGGCAATATATATACTCACGGCACGACTGCAACGTCTTCAACGGATGGATGAGTGAGGAGAAGAGCTTCAAGCTCCGCCGGAGCAACCTGCCGGAAAACAAACAACTCTGTTTTTTAGACCCACAATGTAATTAATTGATTTACTTAGAGAAGACTGAACCGAACCAAACCAAATTTTAAACCGTAACCGGATGGAAATATTGGTAATAGTCGTTTTGTACTTAATAACCAAACCAAAATTGCATAAAACCAAACCGAACTGAATCAAATAAGGTTTTGTTGCAAACACAATTCTATAACCTAAATTACCTGAAAACCTTTGTATTTGATAAGTTCTTTGATGCGATCAACGATGAAGATATCTCCATCATCATCAATGTAACCTATGTCCCCTGTGTGAAGCCAACCTTCTTCATCGATCGTCTTCTCCGTCTCTTCCTTGTTCTTGAAGTAACCTTGCATTACACATTGGCTCCTCACACAAAGCTCACCGGGAGTGTTCTTCGGAAGTGACCGGCCGGTGTCTGGATCTATGAACTTCACCTCGAGATTCGGAAGTATAAAACCGACAGAGTTTCGTTTCGCGATTCCTTGTCCTTTATCAGGATCTCCATGAGTTAACGTAATGCAACTATGCTCCGTTAATCCATAAGCCTAATGATAGCACCGTTTATTCAATAGAACCAAGAAAAACATCAATGTGACCAATCCGGTTTAATCAATAACCAAAAACGAAACGAAACCTAACCGGAAACCGGTTGAGACATATCAATTAGGAAATAAAACAGAGAGGTTTTAGTTATACGTACCTCTTGGACTTGGACATTAGGAAACTTGGCTTCAAAGGCAGTGAGAAGCTCAGGAGCTAACGGAGCAGCAGCAGTCATAACAGAACGGAGTTTAAGCTTCGAAAGATCAAACTCATCGACAATCGGATTCTTGACAAGATTCAATATAATCGGCGGAACAATAGGCGCAAACGAGACCTCGTGTGCAATCAAAGCATTCAAGAAAAGCCTTAGATCGTACCGACTCATAGCAACAACTTTGCCTTTGTTCTTCATCGTTGCACAACAGATTCCAACGATACCGTAAATGTGAAAGAACGGAATCAAACCAAGAGTCACGATCTGGCCGATCATTTCAGACCGGACGCTGAAGAGAGAAGAGCAAAGATTTGCTATGAGGTTGCGATGTGTGAGCATTACTCCTTTTTGTAACCCTGTTGTGCCTGAAGAGAAAGGAAGTGCACAGAGATCTGTCTGAAGAATCTCTAATTCTTTGTTGTTGTCTCCGGATTTGTCTCCTGCTTCTAGAAGATCTTTCCAGTTCACTGCTCCTTCGATCTTCTCGTCACCTAATACGATTACTGGTAAACCCAAAGTCTTCACCTGTCCAAAATCGGATAAGTAGATTTTAACCGAATCAAACTCAAACCGAAATAAGTACCAAGGTTAACCGAAACGAATTATATCTTAAACCAGCCACTATGAAAAAAATTCACTAAAAAACCATATTCAAACCCTAATTTAGTCCAATTGAACCGAATTAACCCAAGTACATTCAATTTTATTCGTATTTTTTAGTTTTTTCATTTAAAATCAAACTGAATTTATGTGCATACAATCATAAAAACAAAACATATACTCCGTTTTACCTTTTCGTAGTTAGTAGAATCAGTGATGATTCCTCTAGCACCGGAAGCTTCAACTTGCTTCTTGATCTCCGAGACAAGAGCCGTCGGATTAGCGCCGGAGAAAACTCCACCGGCGGACATAATGCCAAGAGCAATAATCCCATACTCCGCGACGTTTGGTAGAACCACAACCATTACTTGACCTTTCCTAAGTCCAAGTGAGGTCAACGCTTTGGCTAGCCTCTTCGTGTCCCTCACTACATCACCGTACGTCACGGCTTTACCCGTCACAGCTTCTACGAATGCCACTTTCTCTGTGAATTCTTCAACTCCTTGGAGCACAAACTCAGGCTTAACACATAGATTAAGTAAATCTCATTAGGATAGCCAACTAAACCGAAACCAAACCAAAATTAGGACAGTTAACTAAAATAATCCGAACCGAATCAAGAAGAATAGACTAAAATAATATTATATAATTAATTAGAATGATTGTTTACTCATATTTTAAAAAGTTTTCCTTTCGTCTAGAACCAATTTCAATCCATACCAGTGTAAGTTTGTCGGGAATGGGCACAGATGGATATAGACTGCGAAAGATGTGTTCATTGTCTTGCTTTTGACCCTCCATTTTAGATGGTTTGAATTTTGTTTACGTTTTACGAAAGAGTGAATATAAATAGGAGGATAATGTCTTGTTCGTATGTCATGTCATGTGTATGTGTGTGCAAAAACCAATGTAGGTAATTAAGAGGAAAGTAGAGGATGGTCCTTCTTTGACTCTCTTAGACATAGGTGAAGTTTTGTTGAGTCACGTAAATGTTGTGAAAGATCTGATTTATTCTTGAAAAGGAGCCCAAGAAAGAAAAAAAGTTCTTTAGAAGTGTTTGTAAAGGCCCGTATTTGTTCGTAAAAGCCCCAACTTACAAGGTTCAAAATATGATCTTTCGACTTTCATCTTTGGTCAATGGGCTCTTAGATGATTACGAGAAGAGTTTTATGAATGTCGAGGAAAGTAGTTTGTGTCTGTCACTGGTCCAGCTTAGACATTTTTTTTAATCTATGTTGTGTCTTGCTATTTATATATTTATTGTCTTTGTGTAGTTTTATTTTTCAAAATGTTAAGTTCATTTACGTTTTAGTTTTGCAATTATGTTTTATTGTTTTGTTTCACTTTTTTTTATAAAAAATAATGTTTATACAAATGATTGGTATATTGTTAAGAAAATTAAGAAAGTAGTTGAGTTGGAAAACTTCTCACTTTTCCTATAATCTCTTTCGATAATAAGCTACAAAAATTACTGAAGTACTGTGTTTCCCTCCCAATGTGCAAGATTTAACCGAGCCTTAGATACAGAGTGGTTAATTAGTGGAATAATTTGAACCTTGTAAGCCCCAAATAATCAAAACGCTTAGATGATTACGAGAAGAGTTTTATGAATGTCGAGGAAATTAGTTTCCACCTCAAGCACCCCCTCGCACCACCTTGAACGCCACCTCACACCATATGTTTTCACCGATGATCTCCAATCCTTCTTGCTTGATTTTAAACTCTTTCCCTCAAATCTGTTGTGCTCGTTTTAGAAGAGAAAACAAATTGTTTCGATGATTAACAACTTTCTTATCTAAATAAGATTCTTCAATTTTAACATTTTGGAGAAACCTCAATTTATTGCTATAATCATCGTATATATATAAATATTTATGTACGCTAAAAAAAACTGATTTTCGATCACATAAAAGGTAAATGTTTAGTGGTTGTCTAGTGTAATTTAAAAATAAATACTGTAGATTTTAGATTTGTTAGAAAATTCGATGAATAAAATACTCGACAGTTACTTTGATAATATATACTCGGTGGTAAAAAATCTAGATCTTAAAAAGAAAAAAAAAAATCTCTTATGGGCGAACATAGAATTCTAATTCCATTTACAGCTGTTTTGTTCCAAATCTCGACAGTTACTTCGATTCGAAACTTTTTTCCCGGCTGGAGAAAAAGACAAGGATATCCTAGCTAAGCCAACAGAATGACGACAAAAAGTGAGGGTATAATAGACTATTCATGTAACGAACAAACGGCGGAGGATTTTAAGAGGCGCGTGTTAGTCACGCGTCCACGTCATGATTCTGGAAAGTACCCAAAAAGGGAAGATCAGATTTTTCTCAGCTTAGATGCGAAGCGAGAGTATGGATTTCACGTGAGTTGGCTTAAGATAAAGACACGTGGCTCATTCTGACCGTTGGATCATCGAGTGGTCGGTTTCTAGCGAGGCATCGTATTAGAGTGGAATGCACGCAAAGGTTAAAAGGATGGACAATTCGAACACGTGTCATCCGAGCTGGACAGTTGAGCAACGAATGAACTCACGGCTATTTGACACGTGCCGATATTTTGTTTAGTCACGTGCTCGTATATTGGTGGTAGGTTTTATTAGGTGTTCCCTTCGTGATGGGAGGTCTTAACTAAATTTATTGTGGATGTTGAAAAGAGAAACTAATTTATGGGGATCAATTAATATACTGTGAAGAAATTAACAAATATTTGTCGGGATTGGTTTAATTAATCTTGTAGTTTATATATCACCATATAAAATTAATCAAATTAAGTACATAGCACAAGTTAAACGATGTGATTTTTGGTACTCAAGATCAGCTAGAAGATACTAGCTAGTATAAATAAATCAAAATCCCTCTTCTAGTACCTAAACAATGTGCTCTAACCAGATAAACTAAATACACTTGGATCAATGGTCAATCGAATTAAACAATAGTACGTACTTTCGCCATTAAACGATTTAAACCAAAGACACAATTACATTTTGATTTATTTGTTCTAAACTAACAAAATGAACGGATGTAAGGTCTCCTAGAAACTGTGTAATATTTTTTTTTTCTTTTGGAAAACAGTAACATGCGCGAGTCATTGTCGTCCATGTGACCATAATTTAATAACAGAGCCAAATTGAGAAACTTAACAAGTGTTTGTGTATATATACACGAATACAACTTTGATAGGGTTATGTGAAAACGTGTTTTGTGCTTTGCTCTTTGAAAAAAGGATCAACTTAGAGAGAGAAACTGAGAAAAGTAGACAGCATCTGTGCCAAACAAAACAAAAAGAGTCTTGTGATCATATATAAACGTCATCGTTTGTAGGGAAAGTGAGAGATTAGATGTGTGTTTGAAAGGAGAAGAAGCAGAGAGATTAAGACGACATAAAGTGAGAAATGGCGATGAAAGGTTATTTGGATGAGTATGAGAAGCTTGTGATTAGGATGAACACTCCCAGGTTTTGTGTTTTTTAATTCTTGTTTCTTTTATTATTCTATTTATGGATACAGAGATCTCTGAAACATTTTGATTTACAGAAGTAGGGTTTCATATTTTCTTATCTGGATTTCTATTTTTTTCCCCCGGAAAATTGTCTTGACTCATATCTTTGGGGTTTCGATCTTTTTAGACGAAATTAATTCATTTAAATTTGTTTTAATTAGATTTAAAACAAAATTGAGTTTCCTACAAACATTGAAAACACTACTAAAGCTTTGAAATTGATGAAATTATTCTTAGCAAAAAACGCTTTAATTTTAAAATATTCAAATAAGCGATATAATATTATTATTTCCATATTAAAAAGTCTGATCGGTGGTGTCTTCTTCTCCGTTTGAAAAATTTCCCAACTTCTTTTTTCATAAATTTTGGAAAATCTCGAAGATATTTTTTATATCCAACTTTTGTTATCTTCAACATTTTCCAATCTTTAATATTTTAAAATTTCCATAAAGGGAAACTTACTCCTTTATTTTTCCATAAAGATTGACAAATTGAATTAAAAATATTACTACAGGGTTGTGATCGACAATGAGGTTTGTTCTTCTGCAACAATCGTCAAGGCTAGTCCTTATTTTTAATAACTTACAACCATACAATAAATTAATTAAAGGTTTAATAGTTTATAAATGGAATTTTTATAACTTTTTTATTTTTTTTTAGGTTGACAGTTCGAGGAGAAATGGGATATTGTTAGAGGCCGTACAGATTCTGACAGATCTTAACCTCTCCATTAACAAAGCTTACATTTCCTCTGATGGAAGATGGAACATGGATGGTAATTAATTCGTAATAATAAGATGTCAAAAAATTAAAAGTCATAATAAACTCACCAAGGAGAAATTATAGATTGAAATTTCATAAATATTAATTTTAATAAACGTTTTCCGAATTTTTTGGTTGCTAGTATTTCATGTGACTGACATAAATGGAAAAAAATTGAATGATCAGAGCGTTTTGAGCTACATTGAACAGGTAACTATTACTCTTGATATTTTCTGGTCTCACAATTTCATTTTAGTCCAAACTTTGGTTTAAACAATATTTGAATCCAACAACTTGGATTCACAAATGGAAACTTTCCCCCCTAGGGTGTTAGAAATTTAAGAAGTTGGACTGAAATAGAAACTTTCATCTTCTGTAAGTGTTAGGAATTCTAGAACTTGGATTCAAAAAATGAAAACTTTTTTCCTCTGTTTGTTGGAAATTCAAGAATTTTGATTAAAATATAAACCTTTGTCTTTGAATGTTGGGAATTCAAAAGAACTTGGATTAAACAATGGAAAAAACTCAAGAACTTGAATCAAATTAGAAATTTATTTGTCCTTCAAAAACTGAAACTTTTGTTGTCTTTTGGGTGTTGGTTTTAACAATCAATTCAGACAGTATATTATGGAGAAAGTATTGAAGTTAACGGTTTAACGACCCTAGAGTTAACCGGATCAGACCGTATCGGATTGCTATCTGAAATGTTTGCGGTTCTCTCTGATCTAAACTGCAATGTAGTTGATGCTAAGGTCTGGACACATAATGGCAGAGTCGCATCCATAATTTATGTCAAAGACTATAGCTCGGGATCTCCGGTCGAAGATTCACATAGAATCTCCAGAATCAAGGCACGTTTAAGACATGTCTTGAAAGGCGATAACGGCGTTGCTAGAACTTGTGTTTCAATAGATTTCACACACACTGAAAGGAGACTTCATCAGTTAATGTTTGAAGACAGAGACTACGAGAGGAGACCACAGGACGACATGTCTCCTGTTGTGGTTGTAACGGTTCAGAATTGGGCCGAAAGGAGTTATTCGGTTGTTAACGTTCAATGTCAAGACCGAAGAAAGCTTCTTTTTGACGTGGTGTGTGTACGTTAACCGACATGGAGTATGTTGTGTTTCATGCTACAGTCAACACAGCTTTAGACCAAGCTTACTTGGTATGTTTCTTGATCAGCCAAGCTATCTTTTGTGCAGTGAACTCGAATTATATAAAAAGTGTTTTATGTTTCAGGAATTCTATATTAGACACAAAGATGGATCACCAATTAGTTCAGAATCGGAAAGGCAGAGAGTGATCGAGTGCTTACAAGCTGCGGTAGAAAGAAGAGCATCAAAGGTTAGGAATGGCGTAAAAATCTGAGCTGATTGATCAAGTTTCAACCTTATGATCTAAAGTTCTTATGTTTATGTTGTTAGGGTGTTAGAATGGAGCTAAGGCAACCGGATAGACAAGGTTTACTAGCGGAAGTAACTCGGACTTTCAGGGAAAACGGTCTCAATGTTACGAGAACAGAGATATCGACGAGCAATGACATGGCTACAAACATATTCTATGTGACGGATGCGGATGGGAATGAGGCTAAACCGAGATTGATTGAATCGGTTAGGGCGAAAATCGGGTTCGAGTCATTGAGAGTAAAGGAAATGCCATGCGTGGAGAATAAGAAGGGAGATGAAGGAGACCAACATACAAAGGCAGTATTGGTTTCACGTGGGAGTTTAGTTTGGAGAAATCTTTTCAACTTTGGTCTGATTAAATCGTGTTCTTAAATCTAAATTAGGCGTTAAGATCTTATTAGGGTTTAGGTTATACTATGTGCCAAGCAAGGTTAAATATAGTGGAAAAGGTTTTAAATTCAGAAATTTCTCGCTATATTGTTGATTTGGAATGATATTTTAAAAGAATTTAGGTGTAAAATAGGTTGTACAAAGTTCTCTAGTGTACTAGGTTTTTTTTTATGGGGGCTTAAATTGAATGTAAATTTATTTCAATCAAAATCATGTTTACAATAAATGCATTGCTAAAAAGCTAATTAACGTTTATACGAAGCTTGGGCTATGCAAGATATGAAGACGGAATGCAAACTTGGTTTGATAATTTTTGACTTTTGAGAAGCTTTTGTTGATTTCAGTAGATTTTGAGATTATAGAATAAAAGTTAAATCTATGGAATAAAACGGCATTGGCGTACTAACCTTTTCACTAATACTAATTACTAAAAATAGGCTAAACTATTCCTCTTTTTTTTTTTTTTTTTTAAACGTTAAACTATTCCTCTCTTTACTTTTTCTGATGTTAGACTTCATGATTTTAGATATTCTATTGATTTATGGTCCCATTGATTTATCTACAAAGCTCATTATTATTTTAGTAAACCAGTTGCTGTGTTGCATATATCTGTAAATTAAAACACACTTTACCAAACAAAGAACAAATATCTGTAAAACATATCTTAAATGGGATCGTATGCATTGATGAGCATACAACCAAAAATTACGAAGAAACTAGTTTTGTGTTACTTTACTCCTTTTCTTTTATATACGCACTAGGTGATGACGCGGGTTTATATTTTATTATATATTTTTAAACTTTATTTTATATATTATCTTCAAATCCATAGCTCTAACAATAATCTTCCTATTACACACCTAGTATAATATTATAGCATCCAATTCTGTTATAAGAATGCTGAGTGAGATAAACTAAGCAATGGAAGAGGGTAATACATAAATTCTGCAAGTAAAGATGAGCATTTTACAAGGTGATGAAGTGACGATTGTTTTCTAGGCATTGAGATTAGTTCAGCTATAAATTCTATTTTTATTCTTAATTTGCTTAGTTTCTCAAGTAATTTTTTTGTGGTGCTGAATTTTATAAATGTCACATTAACAAAAACTATCATATGGCCATGACTTTTTTTTTATTTGGGAGGATGATCTAGAAAGCAGAAAGGCATGACTTTTAAGAATCCTAATCCCTTAGCCTTCCTGAAATCCCGTTACAATCTGCAAATAATATTAAACCCCGATTAACAGCAACACCTTCCCCAAATTAAATACTAATTTAACCACTCTGAGAATAACGTGACATTCAAATAAAGCCCAAGATCTTCCTAAAGTTTATTTCTCTTAAAGGTAATCAAAATCATAGTATATGCTGCAGATGCCATGAACGGGATATCCTTTTTTTTGTGTTTGTGTAATTAACTAAATAGTAAATACTAATGACTTACTTGCTTCTGAGCAACTCACTTATAAACAATTTGTACGGATCCTCTCTCACGTTCTTGCGATATCACGATGTTAGATCCTTCGGCTAAATCCTACAATACCCATTTGTGCACAAGGCTCCGAAGACCGAAAGAGAGACGAGGAAACCTCTGTTTGACAAAGAAGGTGAGGATGATGATTGCACAAAGCTCTTCCCTCAGAACGAAATTTACTCAAGAATAGGAAATGCCATTGATGCACTTCAAGCTTTGCCCGACATGGACGATGAGCTTATGTTGTTGATGGGCGAACGGAGGAGTATCACTCTTGCGAAGATGATGATAGACCTTGTTTGATAAATGTTGTTGATGGAACGAACGGAGGAGTATCACTCTTGCGAAGATATCGGAAGATTCATTGGGATGAAGCAATTTCTCACCGTCTCCTTCTCCTCTCCGCCTCTCTGTTAGGTTAGGCCAAATAAGTAGACTTCTTATAAAACGAAGACTTTAATCAGTGAAAGATCTTCTCCATCGACTGCAACATCTTCATAGATCTCGATTTGGGCTGCAATCTTCATACACCGTTTCTGGAAGATATTCATAGATTTACTTTGAACAAACACTCGCTTTGCAATCTTCTGAGAAAGCGAGGAATTGGTCAAGAAAGAAGAAGAACGAAGAAGCTTCGGAAAGAGAGAGCGATAAGTGATAAGTCGTATTTGGGAAAATGGGTTTTTATTTTTATTTTAATTAAATGATATAAAAAAAATCATATGCTGATGTGTCATAAAAGTGGGTACTGACGTGTCAGGCTATTGTGAGACTCAACTGAGTCTTTATATAATAGATAACGCTTCGCTGTGTTGCTTTGTCGTCAATGTGTGTAATTAAATCTCTTTCTCGATTGGACAAATCTTTTTCTCAAATTAGCAGCATTCTATATAACACGCAAGATATATTTTATTTTTGTTAAGTCAGTTAATCATAAATTTTCTTCATAGTTTTTATGTCGCTGATTTATTAAGGATGATATTGTTGGATTTATTAAATAATTTTCATTGTTAAATTGCATAATTTTAAAAACAAACCGCATACGTGCTTTGGTCATTAGAGGTGTGAGGTGTCATTAATTCAGTTTGTTTTTACATTGGGTTTAACTCGTATGTCAACTTAATAGCAAAATAGTTGAATAACAAACTATCGGAATCAATAGAACGAAAAAACTTAAAATTAAATTAACTTGAAACGTTAAAAAGATACTATTTATTAGATGAATAAATGTTTGTTTAAACTAAATATAAATTTGAAACATGTGCAATAGATTATAAAATAATCTGTTAATTTTTGATTTTTATCATTCCGTATTTAATGTTGTAAATGGTATGTATTGGCTGAAATCACGTTTTAAAACGTAAAAAAAAAATTATATACCATTCAAGCCCACTGTTCATGTAAAAACAGTTAATTTCTAACAATTAGTATATTTTGACTAAAATTGGTATATATTCCTTTCTAACTTAAACTACAAACATTCAGTTTTTTTTTTTCTGCTACTAAACGTAGATAACAATTGAGAATTTCTTTTCCTTTTGCTTCTACTTACTATCTAGAAACATAAATAGTTATCTGCGTAATTAACATCAAACGCTGCCTTATTTTTTTTTTGTTGGTAGAACACGTTGACTTCTTAATCTTACCTGTTTTTAACATGTTCTCGTAGGAGCCAACTATTTGAAAATTCATTCTAATTTTTAAGATAAAACAATCAAATACAATCTCACTAGGCAAAATTATTTTTTAAATAGACGGATACGAATGGATGATTCTTTACTTGAATTTTTTTTAAAAAATATATTTTAAGAGATCATATTAAAAGATTATATTAAAATTTAAAAAGAGGGATAAATGAGCATACTTGTCATCTGTCATGATCATAACTTAAAAACTCAAATTGTCTACTCCAAGAATCTTAAATTTCCCTCTCAAGAACATATAAATATTTACACAGTTACACATACACACATAGTTATAACTTGCGCAGCAAGAAACGTTCGTGAGTATAACATATACAATTTAATAATATTCTGCTTGGGAGGAGTTTTACAATAACTTCACACAACAGACTTTTTCCACTCATTTTCCCTGAAAATTACTCTTCATTCGATTTTCCCTGGAAAGTTACTCTTTAAATTGATATAGATAGAGAACCCTATAAGAAGATGTTCAACATTATAATCAATGGCATGGGGATCATCTGGAGAACGATTGTTTCAACATTAATGCTCATTTTCTTCTTGAGATATTTCTATAATCATCCATCTCCTCCAAACCCTCTCCTTGTTTTCTTTTGCCTCGGTTCGATCCTTTTCTTGCTTATCATCGACCATAATCGCTCTGTTTATGAAGAGACCGAAGATTTCTATGTTTTATACTCGTTTGAAGAAGACAGGAAACTTGATGGTAACACCATAGACAAGAACAGAGAATGTTGTAATCTCACAAGATATTACTATGGTGATGACGATGATTGTTTTGGCTTTTATGGTGGTTTTCATGAAGTTGGTTATGATGGTGATATATGGAATGTTGATGAAGATTATAGCCAATGCAATCAAGATGGTGGTGATGATGGTATTGAAAACCATGATGATGATCATCATGCCCATGGTGATGATGATGGTGATGATACATTGAAGAGTAGGATTGAAGATTACATAGCAAGCGTTTACAATGGATGGAGAGAAGAGAGACGAGCAGAGAATCTGTTTGTCTGACATTTTCACAACTCTTTTTTTTTTTTTTCTCTCTGTACACTACGAAGAAACCGTTGTGGTGTGTACATAGGTTTGGTTGTTGGGCAATGGGCATTGACAAGATATAATCTTGCTTTCATCAGTTAGTTATGTATCGATTTGTAATTATAATGCAGAAACAAGAAGAAGAACAGAAAGATTAATAATACTTTCTGACATTAATAAGCTCTTTTTGACATTACAATGCCCTTACACAAGGAGAAGTCTTTGAAAAGAGAAACAAAACTAACCTTTCCCTCAAGGCTGAAACATTCATGCAGCATCTAACTTAATACTATCAACAGCTGAATTTTGAAAAAACCTCTCTGTTCTTGGTTTAGGAAGGTCAAAACTTACTGGATTCTACTTGGGCGTTAATGTGACATGCAAATAAAACCATATGTGGTGATCGTTTAGTTTAGAATTCTAAACAGATCCATTGATATATGTCCCATGGCATTTATAGATTCAGAGCTTAGCTTAGTCAAGAAAGAGCTGACCTGAGTGCTCCAAATATCATCGGAAGTCCGAATCTTACAAATGGGTGTGTCTCCTTCCCCCACCTTTTAAACGATGATGATGTCTGCTTGAGAGTTGCAGCAGCAGCAGAGCCGGAAGCAACGTCCCAAACAGAGAAAACCGCAAATGGAAAAGGAGGGAGAAGCAGTTCCAGGATTACCTTTCTGCACAAGATTCCGATGTACAAATCTCTTTCTCGTCGACCACCCAATCGCAAACCTCATCTTCTCGAATTGGCTTCAGGTGATTGTTGGGTTTCTTCTCACTCTCTGGCTCGGATGCTTTTCAGCGCAGACCGTTTTATCTTTGTTCGGTTCCCAAGCTTGATAAGGTACCATCACGACTCCAATCACATTCTCAGAATGTTGATTGAGTTTTGGGGATTTTATACGATTAAACCAAAAATACAGTCAGAAGAGACAATTTGCTGATTTGAGTTTGAGCACTGATGAGAACGAACGAAAGAAAAAAAAAACAATGGTGAGTAAGAATCCTCACCGAGATCGAAGAATGAAACATTTTGGTTTCATCATGCGAATCATTTTACAAAAAAGAATCCCCAAAATTCTTCTGAAAAGACGAAAAATACAGAGAGAAGCAATGAAAAAAGGACAAACCTTGGTTCCTTCGTCGAAGGAGTTAACCCGAGAGAGAAAATTATAGATATCTCTTTTGCAGAGTTTTTCCGGGAAACCACCAAGGATTTTCTCCAGAATCAGCCTGTAATCTGGAGGAAGAAATCCGGTTTCTTGTTAATCCAATTTCCTCCAAACTTGATCTACATTCAAAACACTATAAGATTAAATCCGATTTTATCAAAGAACGAGCACTTACTAAAAGATCTAAGCTTACTTCCTTCGTGATCTAAAAGAACAAAAACTATCACACGAGTAAGGACATCTAGAAATTCAGTACACCACATCAATAACCAATTAAAGAAATTTAAGTAACAAAAACCAGTAGACTCAACACAAATTGTTGGCAGAGAGAGATAAGAGAGATCTTAGAACCAAGTTTAAGAAGACCGGTTCTCAATTCCTCTAAGGTGACTATTCCATTGTTATGATGCAAACTGGGTCATTGATATGGAAAACGTAGATGAATAACAACAGCATTGGTTCTAGAGTAACATTCACCAATCCAACATATTATTCTTCTCACTACTGTTAACACTTTGAAACTTGCCTGCAAGAAACTTGCTCTACCACTCCTCTTCTCTCGTGGATAAACTGTTTTAAGAGAGCATGTTCAGAAAGCTTTTGTCTGATCCTATCATATTAGAGACCAAACTTATTGTCGAAGCATCTCCTGAGAATCCACAACTCCTCATTTCCTTGATAAGTTCAGCTGATGCTGCTTTGTCACCATCTCTGAGGTGTGTCCTAATCAGTGTATTATAGGTACCGCTATTTGGGAGAGGCCCATCTTCTTTCATTTTTCGAAGTAAGACATTCGCTTCTTGCATTAAGCCTTTCTTACACAATCCAGAGATCATTGTTGTGTAGGTTACAACATTAGGCTTCACTCCTTTGTGGCTGAGACTACAGAACAGATCCCAAGCATCTTCCACTTTACCAGCCTTGCACATCCCTTCAATGATGATAGTATATGTGACAATATCAGGTCTAATCCCTTTGTTCTGCATTTCACTGAATAGGTCGAGTGCGTCATCCACATGTTTGTATTTGCAGAGACCATCAATGACTGTATTGTAGATCACAACATTCGCCTCTATTTTGTCCGCTTCCATCTTCTTGAGCAGGTTCAGAGCCAAATCAGTATGACCTCTCTTACATACTCCATTTACTACCACGCCGTAAGTAACCAAACTTGGTTGACACCCTTTCAGCACCATCCGTTCAACTAAAGCCACTGCTTCTGAGACTCTGTTGTGGAGAAAAAGCCCGTTGATCAGAGTGTTGAATGTGACGGTATCAGGTTTGTATCCCAATTCCACCATTTGATCAACCAAAGCTACGGCATCCGAAATCCTATTCCCGCGACAGTATCCATTGAGCAGCGAGTTAAGGGTGACAATGCTAGGCTCATACCCGAGTTTCATCATCTTCCCAAGAATAGCCAAAGCAAGAGGGAGCTGAAAGGAGCGGCAGAAGCAGTTTATCAAAATACTGAAAGTATACAGACTATGTGAAATTCCCAACTTTTGCATCTCTTCTCCCAGAGAGATGACAACATCGTACTTGTTCATCTTCGCGATTGCACTCAGCAATTTATTGAAATCAATAGTGGAAGGAAAAGGACGAGACTTTACCATCTCACCGAACAAACCAATCGCATCATCATCGAGACTTTAAAATCTTCTGGATAAGAAGCTCCAAGTTGTCTAGAAGCTTCCATGGTGGCTAGATTACGAGAAACCCTATCTCCCTCAAACATCAACGGACCCTGAAATGCATCGTTCCCAAAAGAGACGGCTCTGAGACAAGGAGAAGAACGCTTCATGGGTCGATCCATATGGTCCAAGAGAAAATCTCTGTGATTCTTAAGAGACATCATCTCTTCGAACTCGTTGGGGTTAACGGACCCTTGAACGCCAAAAAATCTAAGCACTGCCGGAGAAACTCCATGAGGTGTTTTGAAGAAAACCAGAGTAAACGTTGCAAAACCCATTGTGACTCCGAGAAGCTCCACCTCCACTCAGAACCCAGAAGAAAACTCACGGAGATGATTTCCTCTAGACCCAAAATCTCCCGGGTCGACCCGAGACGGCTCGGATCTTCTCCCTTTCGAAATACACAATCCGAGATTGATATTCGAGCATCTTAAAAAGTAAATCACAAACCTCGCCAATTCCCATGAAAGCAAGAACGGGAGACCGAGTTCAGGAGTGAGAATTGTGGCGATTGACCACCAGATTATGCCGAATCAGCTTCCTTAGCCTTGAACCTTTCAACTCACCGATGCTTTCAATGGAACATGGTTGCTCAACTATTCTCTCAAGGATAAACTGTTTAAGAAAGCATATCGAGAAAGCTTTTGTCCAATCTCCCAACATACAACATATCAATGACCAAGCTTATTGTTGAAGCGTCTCCAGAAAATCCGCAGCTCCTCATTTCTTTGATGAGCTCAGCTGATGCAGCTCTGTCACCATTTGTTAGATGTGCCCTTATTAGCGGGTTATACGTGCCGCTACTTGGCAAAGGCCCATCTTCTTTCATTTCTCTAAACAAGGCATCCGCTTCATTCAGTAGGCGTTTACTACACAAGCCTGAGATCATTGTATTGTATGTTATAACATCGGGCTGCACTGCTTTGAGCATGAGGCTATAAAACAAATCTTGTGCGTCTTCCACATTACCAGCCTTGCACATCCCGTGAATGACGATATTATATGTGGTAATATCAAGATCCATTCCGCTCTTTTGCATATTTTCGAATACCACCAATGCTTTCTCTAGCTTCCCGATATCACAGAATCCATCCAGCAGAATATTGTAGGTCATAATACTGGGAGGCACGTCACTAGAAACCATCAGTTTGAAAACTTCTTGGGCATTCTCACAATCGCCATTTTGCAAAAACCCTTGAATAAGAATGTTGTAAGTTATTGTATCGCCAACCAGTCCTCTTTGAGACATCTCACGGAAGAGTTCCATGCCATCCTCTACCTTCTTAGACTTGCAAACCCCATTTATAAGAGTATTATATGTCACAACGTCTGGTAGACAACCCTTGCTAACCATCAGATCAAACATTTTTATGGCGTCGTATAGGCGATCATGCATGCAAAGCCCGTTTATAAGTGAACTGTAAGTGATAGTATTAGGATCAATAGACCTTCTGATCATCTCCTCGTACAATTTCTCGGCCTCCAAAAGTTTTCCCTCTTTTGCAAACGCATCGATCAGTGCGTTGAAAGTGAATATATCGGGGTTGATTTTCCTCTCAATCATATCACTAAGTAATCGAGAGGCATCACTCCATCTTCCGTAATTACAAAGACAACTTATCAGAGTGCTGTAGGTAACAACACTTGGTCTAACTCCTTTGATCTCCATTTCTTTGAATAGGTCGAGTGCATCATCCACATGTCTGTATTTGCAGAGACTATCAATGACTGTGTTGTAGATTATGACACCAGCCTCTATTTTCCTTTCCTCCATATTTCTGAGCAGATTCAAAGCCAAATCAGTATAACCTCTCTTACATATCCCATTTACTACCACACCGTAAGTAACCAGATCTGGTTGACATCCTTTCAACACCATCCGTTCAACTAAAGCCACTGCTTCTGAGACTTTGTTGTTGAGAAACAGCCCATGGATTAGAGTGTTGAATGTGACGGTATCAGGTTTACATCCCATTTCCACCATCTGATCAACCAAAGCTACGGCATCCGAAATCCTATTCCCGTGACAGTATCCACTGAGAAGCGAGGTAAGCGTGACAATGCTAGGCTCAAAACCAAGTTTCATCATCTTCCCAATAATAGCTAAAGCAAGAGGAAGCTGAGAGCAGCGACAGAAACTGTTTATGAAAATATTGTAAGTATAGAGATCATGTGCAATTCCCAAAGTCTCCATCTTCTCGCCCAGAGAGATGACTACATCATATTTCTTCATCTTGGCAATGGCACTAAGCAATTTACTGAAATCAACAATGGAAGGGAGAGGACGAGACTGTAACATTTCACTGAACAAACTAATTGCATCGCCTAACTTAATATCCTGAAGCCCATTTCTGCTCAATTTCTTCCGGTAACCATAACTAGCACCAGAGAAAGCTCGTCTCCAGCAACAGACACCGCAAACGGATAGCGAGGGAGAAACAGTTCCAGGATTACCTTTCCGCAGAAGACTCCGATGAACAAATCTCTTCGCCGTCGGCGTAATCGCTAACGATCGTCTCATCTTCTCGACTTGGCTTCAGCTGATTCGGAAGCTATCGCTCTGTAAACACTAAACACCCTAATTTCAGATGAAGAACCTCTGCGAGAGACGGAGAGAGAAAGAGCAAGGTTTCACTTTTCGGCGCCGTTGGATCATTTTGTATTTTGACGGTCAAGATTTCATCTTTTAATTTCCCGTGACCGGCTCAATTTGTGTTCTCTGGTACGGTTTGGTTTTACAATTTTTAGTCATCACTTCACTTAGAAAAACCGAATTTTTAAAGTTCCATTTAAATTTAAAAAGCCCGCTTTATCAAGTATGGAAAAGTTTAGTATGGTTAATATATACCGGATACTAAATATAGACAACATAACCATAGAAAACCAATCTAAACCAAATCGGTTTGTCCTAACCAAACCGGATTAAAAATCAGTATAACATTTTCAAAAACGTTATTGTTAATTCTGGACATGCTTGCTTAAAGACATACTTGAGGTGGATAAGCCTTTCTTTAATCCAGACGGAAACATCTTTCAAATCAGCTAATGAGCTAGAAACGTAATGCAACACAAAAAGAAAAAGCAAAGACATAAAATGCGATTCTATTGAGTATCATCAACATGTACCACGCACGAGTCGACATGAACATTCCTTCAATGGAGCTAACCATTGACTCAACTCACTCCAGAGACAGAAAAGTACCTGAAACCAGAGAGCAATCAAGAACATAACAAATCTTGAATCACCAAAACTGTAATTAAATTTTGTTATATAAAAAAAAAAAAGAGACTCAGACATTCGAAATGAACAAAAAAGCAAAAAATGCTTACCCTGCTCTGGAATCACCTTCTGGTTCTATTATCAGACCTTACTATTTAGGGGCCTAGGCATTGATTCCCTTAATCCACTTCATGAAACAAAAGACATGATCCACGCTAAGTAACAGTATATTCAACTGAGCGTCAGAAAAATTACTTGTGAATTGTGAGGGAAACTCATAGGTGTGTCTCTGTGTTTGTGATCAGTTCAAACACTTTTCTGGCCTCATCTAATCGATCGTGCATACAAATCCCATTGATCAGTTATTGGCTAGTTTACAGAAAGCTAATCAAACATATTCATTGAGAAGTAAGCACTTGAAAGAAAGGCTTATTCACCTCAAGTATGTCTTTATGAAAGCATGTCCAGAAAGCTTTTGTCCATTCTCCTGTCATCCAACATATGAAAAACCAAGCTTATTGTCGAATCATCTCCTGTGAATCCGCAACTCCTCATTTCCTTGATTAGTTCTGCTGATGCTGCTTTGTCACCATCTTTGAGGTGTGTCCTTATCAGCGTATTTTAGGTACCGCTATTTGGGAGTTGCCCGTCTTTTTGCATTTTTCTAAACAAGGCATCCGCTTCCTGCTTTAAGCCTTTCCTACATAAGCCTGAGATCATTGTATTGTAGGTCACAACATCAGGCTTCACTCCTTTAAAGGTGAGGCTGCAAAACACATCCCACGCATCTTCCACTTTTCCAGCCTTGCACATCCCTTCAATGATGATATTATATGTGACAATATCAAGTTCCATTTTACTCTTTTGCAAATCCTGGAATATGACCAATGCTTTCTCTAGCTTCCCATTTTTACAAAGCCCATCCAACAGAATGTTGTATGTCATACTATTAGGAGGGACACCAGCAGAAACCATCTGTTTGAAAACTTGTTGAGCATTATCACAGTCGCCAGATTCGAAAAAGCCTTGGATAAGTGTGCTGTAGGTGACCGTGTCTCCAACTAATCCTCTTTGAGACATCTGGCAGAAGAGTTCCATGCCATCCTCTACCCTCTTTGACTTGCAAAATCCATGTATGAGAGTAGTATATGTCACTACATTTGGGAGACAACCCTTGCTAACCATCAAATCAAACATCTGCTTGGCCTCATCTATGCTACTCTGCATGCAAAACCCATTGATTAGTGAACTGTAAGTAATAGTATCAGGATCTATAGACCTTTTGATCATTTCTTCGTACAGTTTTTCGGCCTCCAAGAGTTTACCCTCTTTCACAAACGCATCTATCAATGCACTGAACGTAACCACATCGGGGTTGATTTTCCTCTCGATCATATCTCTTAGTAGTCGAGAGGCATCGCTCCATCTTCCATAGTTACAAAGGCAACTTATGAGGGAGTTGTAGGTGATAACATTTGGTCTAATCCCTTTGTTCTCCATTTCACTGAATAGGCCGAGTGCATCATCCACATGTTTGTGTTTGCAGAGACCATCAATAATTGTGCTGTAGATCACGACACCCGCCTCTATTTTGTCCGATTCCATCTTCTTGAGCAGATTTAGAGCCAAATCAATATGACCTCTCTTACATACTCCATTTACTACCACACCGTAAGTAACCAGATCTGGTTGACATCCTTTCACAACCATCCGTTCAACTAAAGCCACAGCTTCTGAGACTCTGTTGTGGAGAAAAAGCCCGTTGATTAGAGTGTTGAATGTGAAGGTATTAGGTTTACATCCCATTTCCACCATTTGATCAACCAAAGCTACGGCATCAGAAATCCTCTTCCCGTGGCAGTATCCATTGAGAAGCGAGGAAAGCGTGACAACGCTGGGATCATAGCCGAGTTTCATCATCTTCCCAAGCATAGCTAAAGCGAGAGAGAGCTGAGAGGAGCGGCAGAAACAGTTTACCAAAATACTGTAAGTGTAGAGATCATGTGAAATCCCTGACATTTGCATCTTCTCACCCAGAGAGATGACAACATCATACTTCTTCAGCTTGGCAATAGCACTCAACAATCTACTGAAATCAACAATGGAAGGGAGAGGACGAGACTTGACCATCTCACCGAACAAATCAACGGCGTCGTCTAGCTTTATATCACGAAGCCCATTTCTCAATACCTCTCTGGAATCATCACCGAGACCTGAGAAAGCTCGTCTCCAGCCACGGAAACCGTAAAAATTACCTCTCTCGAGAAGAGTCCGGTGAACAAATCTCTTTGGTGTCGACGAAATCACCATCACCCTCCACATGTTCTCGATTTGGATTCAGCTGATTTGGGATCCGTGAGAGAGAGACTGAGAGAGGGAGAGAGAGAGAGAGGGAGAGAGAGATTTCGTACCGAGTTTCATTTGGTTATACCGAAAGGAGAGAGTGCTTAACCCGATTTGGCCCTCACTATTCAAGCGCCGTTATCTTGGTATCTGACGGTCTATCTTACCATTTCTAGTTTCAGTAACCAACCGGTTTACTCTGTGTTCTCTGGTACGGTCTGGTGGTTTTATAATTTCTAGTGTCACAATCGATTTTAAAATTAATCAACACCAAATTAATTCAGTCTTCAAGAGTCAAAAAAAAAAGTCATAATGATAGAAAACCAATTCGGTTTGCAGAACCGAACCGAATACATTTCATTTCAGTCCAACTAAACACAATGTTGGTTTTTTTTTCATCAGAGATTTAACACAAATCCTTTTTGAAGTCATCACACTCTAATATTTAAGATCCAAAACAACAACAATCAAGTTGGCTTTGCGAAAGAAATTTGATCCCTAAACTTGGAGATCTCGCTGCGGATCATCTCTTCAGCTTGTGGCTTCACAAACATACAAGTAGTATCCAGTTTCAGTACTTGAATTATGAACTTCTGTGAAGAAGGCAACGAACTGTTCAGATGTGCAATGAGCTGCGCCATGGGAACGTCACTGCAAAGTAAAAAGAAAACCAAAGATTTGGTTAAAACCCGAAGATGAGAAAAATACGCAATTCGTTAAGAGTATCATCAACAAGAAAGGTAAAATCTTATACCAGGAGATGAAGATTCCTTTGATGGAGTTAACCATTGATCCAACCAGGAACAAATCTTGAGAGAATCACCAAAAACTGCAATTAACATATAAACTGCAATTAACTCGAAATTCTCAAAATTCAGCCATAGGTACAACAACTCAAGCTCGGTTAATTTGTGATTAACATCATTGAACACTAATCTTAATTTCGATTCACACTGTTTTGACTCTAATAGGATCCACGATAAGGTTGAAAGTTGAAACCATATGCGAAGAAGATTCAGTACAAGTGAAAAAGCTTTGCAGTTTACAAGAAACTCACCCACAAATCTCAGAGATTCCAATTTATTTAACACGAAATTCAGAAAACCAAGAAGCAAAATCAAACCAGAAAACAAAAGGATGAAGAAGGAGAAGGAGAAGAATGTGATCGAGAGATAAATTGGGTTTCGTTTCCAGTCGCCACAGAGTGAAGAAGAAGCAGAGCAAACCCTAACCGAAACATTATTTAGGGTTTTAGGAAATTTATCGGTAATTAGAAGAAATCAACGTCGAGAGATTCAGAATCCAACGAACAAACAGGAAACCCAAAATCACGGGAAAGTTCTAAAATAATCTAACCTTCTGATTTCATACAAATTTCGTTCGATTCAGAAAGTTTTATTCGGAGAATCAAAAATCTAGAGAAACACAATTCACCACGATAATGAACGAGATCCTTCAGGCTTCAAGATAATTGAAGAATTTGTTAATTTTTATAAGTACTTTAAGCCCTACAAAAGGGCCTAAACAAAAAAGAAAGCCTCTGAATAAGTTAGAGGGTTTCAAATTGAATGCCCCAAAAAATATTAACACTTCTGCTGGTGGTAACACTTAACTGCATCACCACGATATCAGAATGTTCTCTAAAGACTAAAGATTACACAAATCTCTCTAATGCCACAAACCATAACAGCATCCACAGTAATAAACATACGATAAACCTTTCTTTTTCCATGTAACAGTGCTCTGTCAAAGTAGCAAGAGAGGGTTTGATAAAACCGCTGTATCTTTCAGCAGTGTGTCGCCTTCAGTCCTCGTAATCATCCAGTGTTGAATAGATTAACCTGAAAACAAGTAACAACCCTAAGTTTTAACTGTTTCTTTAATCTGATTTCAGGATTGAGCAAGAAGACAGCGAAGAGGTTTATTTACCAGAAAATGGTGAGAAAGAGCGTGAGGATCATGTAAGCGAGCTTGAAGAGCCGTTTCTTCTTTTCCCAATCAAGCAAGTTGAAGATCTCTGTGACGTCTATCAAATGCTGTTTTTTCGAGTAACTAACATCGAAAAGAAATATACTCTTTTATATCAGAATCAGCTTGGACATTGGATGTTTCAAAAAGTCTGAGAGTTGTTTTAAAAAGAGACTCACAGATGGAAATTGTAGTAGAGATAAGGGACACAAAGCAGTGCCATGAACCAGTGACCCGTTACGAGGTAGAGTAAACATAGAACTCCTTGAAGAACGAATTCTGGTAATACCACAAAGTTTATCCTTGATGCAGAGTCGTAAGGGTTGATGTAATCAAACTCGAGATCAGCTAAGCAAATAAGCTGCAAGAAAAGAAAAAAAATTTCAGTTTTCTTCTAATTACACTGAGTTTATCAATAAGCACGGTCGCTTTCACTACAAATATGCATATTTGTCTACTTCAGTTTCTGTCTATCACAAGCAAGGAACAAGAGAGAGAGACTTCGATGATCAAGATTCCAATATAAAATGGCTTATACTGCTTTATCGAGATGGAAACATAAAAGAAATCCGGTTTCTTGTTAATCCAATTTCCTCCAAACTTTATCTACATTCAAAACACTATAAGATTAAAGAACGAGCACTTACTAAAAGATCTAAGCTTACTTCGTTCGTGATCTAAAAAAACAAAAACTATCACACGAGTAAGGACATCTAGAGATTCAGTACACCACATCATTAACCAATTACAGAAATTTAAGTAACAAAAACCAGTAGGTTCAACACAAATTGTTGGCAGATGACAGAAACTAAATACGGAAACCTTAAAGTTTCTCTATTTATCACATTTTCAAAGCTCAAAACCAATTCTTACAAACGATTCTATGTTGCTAAGGACACGAAACCCTAAATTTTCAGTGCTAAAAACTTCTTCTCTCCATCGAACAAGCATAAGCAGATATTTTAGGTTTCTTGTTCAAAGTGGGAATGGGATCGAACCTGGTAAACAATCAATCCGACAAGAGTGATAAGGATTAAGAATGAAATTATCCATGTCCAGACATCTCCCATCCCTCTCTTCCTCCTGAATCGATTCCGCTGTTTTCTTCTTCTTCTTCTTCTCTGTCACACCTTCTATTTTAAGCTTCTAGATCTCTAGGATACTATGAAGAACAGAGTTACAGAGAGATTGATAGAGATAAACCGTAAGTCACCGAGTAACCGATAGATGTCAGGATCAATGTTCTTAAAACACAGATTCTGTTACTCACCTGCAGAGAATCTACAATTGTAGAAGGGATTCTCAACCAAGGTAGAGTTTGCAGAGAATCTACAATTGTAGAAGGGATTCTCAACCAAGGTAGAGTTTGTTCAACGAAGAAGACAATAGAAGAAGAAATAACTTTAAATTTCTGTATATTATTAAAACCATCGATTACAACCCCTTATATAAGGTTCCTCATAATAACTTTAGCTAATAAAAACCCTTAATAAATATGTAAAATTTCCTGTTTATAAGAAAATCGTAATAGTAATGTAAACCCTTAAATATGTAAAATTTCCTATGTAGAAAAGCTTAATAATAATGTAGTAATTCCTATATCAAATCTCTCCCATTTGAAAAACCTTGTCCTCAAGGTTTAAAAGAAGGGTATTTCTTCTGTAGATCAAAAAGAAACTCCCACGTAGCTTCCTCCAATGCTTGATTTGTCCATTTCACCAAAACCATTGTAGCTGGCTGACCTTGTCGATTAACCATTTTTCTCTCAAGTATATGCTCAGGTTCTTTAACCAACACATCTTGTATAATAGAAGGTAGTTGATTCGAAGTAAGCACATCACCAACCTTCAATTTCAGTTGAGAAACATGGAAAACTGGATGAATTTGTGATGTTGCAGGTAGTTGTAACTTATAGGCGACCTTCCCACACTTATCAATAATCTTGTAGGGTCCAAAATACTTATGAGAAAGCTTCTGGTTAGATCGAAGAACCACTGATTTCTGCCGATAAGGTTGCAGTTTCACATAGACAAAATCACCGATATCAAAGTTGCGATCCGTTCTATGCTGATCGGCGAACTGCTGCATTCTGTGCTGAGCTCGGAGCAGATGAAATTTCAAGATCAATATCATGTTTTCCCTTTCCTGCAAACACTTTGCCACCACTGCCACTTTCGATTCACCTGGTAAGTAAGGTAAATGTTGAGGAGGAGCTTGGTCGTAGACATCTTCATATGGAGTCATTTGTATTGCTGTGTGGTAATTAGTATTATACCAAAATTCTGCCAACGGAAGCCACTTACTCTAAAGGTGAGGCCGATCACTACACATGCATCGTAGATATGTTTCCAAGCACCGATTAACAACCTCTGTTTGACCATCACTTTGTGGGTGGTAGGCGCTAGACAAGTTAAGTGCAACTCCTTGAAGACTAAAAAGTTCACGCCAAAACTCGCTTAAGAAGATAGCATCTCTGTCACTAACGATAGATTGTGGAAAACCGTGAAGTTTAAACACATTATCCAAAAAAGCTTGCGCTACTGTTGCTGCTGTATAAGGATGTGAGAGTGCCACAAAATGCGCTGCTTTACTGAGTTGATCAACCACCACAAAAATAACGGATTTACCATAAGATGAAGGCAAACCATCAATAAAATCCATGGATATGTCTGTCCATATCGTGTCAGGGATTGGTAAAGGCTGGATCAAACCCGGTGATGCTGCTGGATCATACTTACACTGTTGGCAAACGTTACAGCTTCGGATATAAGCTTGAATGTCTTTAGACATACCTTTCCAATAAAAGAGCCCCTTCACACACTGGTGAGTAGCGTCTCGACCGGAGTGACCACCACTACCCGAACAATGCAACCATTCCAAGACCTTGTTACGAATAGCAGTATTGTCAGGTACGACAATCTTACTCTTTCTCCTCAAGATGTTTTGCGACCAAGAGTAATGTTTTTTTGATAACGGTCGCTGCTGCAACTCAGTGATTAACCCTTTTACCACTGGATCAGAATCATAACAGGCTTGAATTTGTTGAAGTAAATCGCATTCCAGGACTGTCATTGACATGTGTAAAATCTCAGCGCCTTCCATTCGAGATAACGCATCAGCGACTAAGTTTTCTTTACCCTGCTTGTACTGTATTTCGTAATCAAACTCTAGCAATTTAGGTAGCCATTGCTGCTGAATCGGAGTGTTTAACCTCTGCTCCAATAGATACTTTAGACTCCTTTGATCCGTTTTAATCACGAAATGACCAGTGAGTAAATAATGACGCCATTTTTGCACTGCAAACACCACTGCCAACAATTCTTTCTCATATATTGATAGATGCAGTTGTTTACCTTTCAAGTGACGACTGATGTACGCCAAAGGGTGACCGTCCTGCATCAAGACAGCGCCTATTCCTTGTCCACACGCATCCGTCTCAACCACAAAAGGCTTATCGAACAATGGCAAGGCCAAAACAGGGGCTTCACATAAAGCACGTTTCAGACTTTCAAACGCCGTGAATGCTTCGTCGGACCATTCAAAAGAGTCTTTCTTTGTTAAAGCTGTCAAGGGACGTGCGATTGTTCCAAAATGTCTGACGAACCTTCTGTAATAACCAGCTAACCCCAAAAACCCTCGGAGTTGTTTAAGATTCACTGGGACGGGCCATTCTGCGACTGCCTTAACCTTGTTAGGATCCGTAGAGATACCTTTTTCTTCAATAAAATGCCCCAAATACTCCACCTTATCTGCAGCAAACGAACACTTGCTCTGTTTTGCAAATAAACTGTTATGACGCATCAAATCAAACACACATCGTAGATGATGCGCATGCAGTGCCATGGAAGAGCTATAGATCAATATGTCATCAAAGAAAATGAGAATAAATTTCTGAAGAAATTCCGTGAACACGAAATTCATAAGACTCTGAAATGTAACTGGAGCATTAGAATGGCATTACTAGATATTCAAAGTGTCCGCTATGAGTTTTAAAAGCAGTCTTGTGAATATCATCAGGATCCATCCTTACTTGATGATAACCTGCTCGTAAATCTATTTTTGAATAGACCTTTGAGCCTCCCAATTCATCCATAAGGTCTTCAATTAACGGAATAGGAAACCGATCTTTAACTGTCATACCATTCAAACCTCTATAATCGACACAAAGGCGCCAATTCCCATCCTTTTTCTTAACCAAAACAACTGGTGAAGCGTACGAACTCGAACTAGGTTGAATTGTTCCGGCTGTGATCATCTCTTGCACAATCTTATCGATTTCATTTTTCTGTTGAAGGGCATATCGATAAGGACGCTGATTAACAGGGTTGGAGCCTTCTAAAAGAGGAATCTGGTGGTTATGACGATCACGAAACGGAGGTAAAGCTGAAGGTTCCTCAAAAATATCAGTAAATTCAGCAAGCACGACGTCAATCTCTGGACACTCGGTGGTAAACGTAGTTGAAGCGTCTAGAGAACACAACTGAATCGGCTCTTCCTCAGTCCACGGTTGAGCAAAAATCATAGCTAGCTGAACCTGCTCATCTTGTAGCTTGTTAAGTTTAGCTGCTTTCATATGGCGCACAGAGTCTTGCTTAATGCCGTGAAGTAGTACCTTCTTCGTCCCTACTTTAAAATGCATCTCTAGTTTCTTGAAATCCCAAGTAATTTGACCTAAAGAGTATAACCATTGGACTCCTAACACCATATCGCAACCACCAAGGGGAATTACCATGACATTGGACTGGAAAGGTATTCCTTGAAACGCCCATTGGAAGTTATCTATGTGACCACTGACGGCAATTTTGCGCCCATCAGCCACCGCAACGCGAGACATCCCTGCAGTGCGCAGAGTACAACCCAACTTCTCAGCAGCGCTCGTGTCCACAAAATTATGAGTGGAGCCTGTGTCGATGAGTATGAACAAGGCACGCTCCCCACATTCTCCCTTAACTCTCATAGTATTATAATCAGATACTCCGGCGATAGCATTCACAGAAATTTGGGCAATGTCTCCTGTTTCTTCTTCTTGTAGGTGCTCGTCGATACCCTCACATTCATCTTCTGCCTCTGTTTCAATCATAAATAGTTAAGTTTTTTGTGCTTGAGAAAATGACCGGGAGTGTATTTCTCATCACAATAATAACATAGACCATCGGCTCGTCGTTTGGCCATCTCTTCGTTGGTGATGAACTTCCGAGTTGGGTATTGTTGTTCATTTGTTTTTAAAACTGGTGCAGGAAGTCCCCCTCTCGTCTCGGTTTCCTTTTTAAAAGGCAGCAAGCCTTTTGCACCCACGTTTGCTTTTGAGTTAGACCATCCCACGTTAAATGGTTTCTTGGGATGAGCCTTTTCATACAATTTCCCCAGAAGTAAACATTGTCGAGTAGTTTGCGGCTGAAACATTCGGATATGCATCTGTGTGTCCATTCGCAAACCCGCTAAGTAAGCACTAACCAAGTATGCTTCAGATAAGTTGACTCTTGTTTTAATGAGCTCAAAGCGAGCATGGTAGTTCATGATTCCATCAGTTTCTTATAATTGTTTCAATTCAGCCATAGGATCATCCAACACCTCGTCGAATCTTTCCTGCAGCAACATCTTGTATGTATTCCAATCAAACATAACCGTGTTTCCCATATCAGATTGCATGATCGACTGATGCCAAGTCGCTGCGATATCGTCAAAGTGGATAGAAGCAATTCCCACCTTGAGGTCTTCCGGTGTGTGATCAATTGCAAAGAACTGCTCAACTTTAAACAGCCATTCTTTGATTTTATCATCACAAAACCTAGGAAAATCTAGCTTCGCCAACCTTGTAACTCCTGAATAATTGGTTTGTGGACCCATTCTTCCTCTTCATGGGTTAAATTTACCATTGTTCGGAGTAGCAGAAATTGTATGAGACGCGCTTGCCGATGCATCGAGCCGATTGCTAAAAAGTAAACGAATTGCTTCGAACATATCCGCGATGTTCTTATCGAGTTTGTTGCTTTGAGTTGCCACTACTTCTTCCAAATTTTGAGTTCGCTGAAGCATGTCATCGATGCGTGCTCCTATGCCTTCTTCAATTTCGCGAGCTGCCTCCTTAAGTGCCATAGCTCTTGTTTCAGCCATTGATTCCGAGAACCGTTAGGTTTCTGATACCTTTGATAGAGATAAACCGTAAGTCACCGAGTAACCGATAGATGTCAGGATCAATATTCTTAAAACACAGATTCTATTACTCACCTACAAAGAATCTACAATTGTATAAGGGATTCTCAACCAAGGTAGAGTTTGTTCAACGAAGAAGACAATAGAAGAAGGAAAACTTTAAATTTCTGTATATTATTAAAACCATCGATTACAACCCCTTATATAAGGTTTCTCATAATAACTTTAGCTAATAAAAACTCTTAATAAATATGTAAAATTTCCTGTTTATAAGAAAATCGTAATATTAATGTAAACCCTTAAATATGTAAAAAAATTTATGTAGAAAAGCTTAATAATAATGTAGTAATTCCTATATCAGAGATAAGTTTGTGGTCGGAGAATTCAAGATTTTCTGATCGGAGCTGGTGTGGAAAAGCAGGTACGAGAGACTTCCGGTTTTTGACCTTTTTCTGTGGACCGAATAAAATTCCCGGTTTACATCGGTTTTTATTTTCCAATAAATGGTGATCGTACCGGTATCGGTTAAAGCGGTACGAGTTTTTAAGCCCATGGGTCAATCAATTTAAGCCCAATTAAGAAAAGACGGAAGTGAGTTGTATTGTTTTCAGCAATTAAAAAAAAAAACTTTTTTTTTCTCTTTGAGATTTTACCGAATGTGGGACCCAGAATTCCTTCAATAAAAGCCAGCTGTTTTCTAGTTGCGAAAAACAAGCTTCAGCTTTTCGATGTGTGTCTGTTTTTTTTTTTTTCTCTAACTAATTTTGTTTTAGACTTTTAGTTATGTCTCAATTCATGTTTTAAATAAGTGGCCTAATTTACTGCCACCTTTTAAACTTTAAAGATATTTTAGTAACTTATAAAAGGGAAATAGAATATGAAGTTTTGTAATCACCTTTTTCTCTCACCATTTTTTTTTTTTTTGAAAAGGGCCTTCTCTCACCATTTTTCTAGGAAATTTTTAATAGTTTCATTTTTTTTTTTTTTTTTTCAAAATCTATATTTTATACAGGGTTTTGCCGCAAGATTTTGGACCTCGATGTGATTCTTATATTGGGTAACTGAATTCTCGTTCTTTAACAAAAAAACTGAATTCTCGTTATTATCCTATATACGTAAACTCATAAATAAAGTAATAAACCCTTATGAAAAATCAGTAAAAACATTTGCACGTATGCAGTAGATCTGCATTCTGCACCGTAAACATAATCACCAATCTCATGGTTAACAAGTATTTTGTTAAGTCCATTTAATATTGTCTATATTCATGGTTTAAATATCGGGGAAAATATTCATATACTTTTTTACATATATATATTACATATTATTTCTGTTTTGCATAGATTGATGTTTTTTTTTCAACAATTTCAATCCCTAAAACAATTTGAAAATCCAGCTGAATTTACATAATAGATATCATGAAGGCCTTGAACACTTTGTGTTAATTTGTTCGTTTTGGTATTTTGCACACGTGTGATATGCAAGACAGAGAAGAAAGTAAATGTTTCATTGGTTTTCTCATATTCCTCTAAATATGTTGAAGAAATCGGTCAATCATCTATTTAAATAAATTATTAAACGGATTTTAACCGATTTGTATTTGAAAAAATATTTTTATTTATTAAATGGAATTTAATTTAGATTGTAACGATACTAATACAAAGGTTAGATTAATATTTCAAACTTTTAATATGAAATATGCATTAATTTAAAGATATATTTTTTTATTAGTTATGATTGTGTAATTTCTTAAAAAGATTAAAAAATTATAAATATACACTATACAGAAACAACTTATATTTAAATGTATTATTTATATTTATATAAATAAAATAATTTTGTTCCTTTAAGTGTTAGGAATACATAGGTTAATACTTATTTCTTTTGCAACTTTACATCGAACAAGTAAAGAAAATGTACAGGTAGAATGAAACGAAACGGATTCGGTGGTGGTTCTTGGGTAGTGCGTGATTGTAATGGGTCGGTTTTACTTCATAGCTGAAGACCCTTTACCCACATTTCTTCCTTTGAAGAATGTCTTTTAGAATGTCGTAATATCATTAATAATTCTGATATAATCATCTTTTAATATTATTATTAATTTTCTTGTTAGTGCTTTTACTGCAATCATTTAGATACAATACAATCATACAATCAACACTTTCTTTGTGAAATACACGCATGCCGACATACAAATAAAAACAAGAAATGTATTCATAACTAAAAAGAAAAATTAGTACCTGGTTTGGTATATTAACTTAACAACGACTAATATTTTTGTTCTCAATAGATCATATTATTCATTTCGTAACACCATTCGTAATAGTATTTTTAAAAGATATGTACGTATAATCAAATCTAGAGTATATGATGGTTATGTGTCAATGTATATCAGTTAAAGATATATAGGATACAAATAATGGATTTAAAAACGATATACAAATTTTGTTTGGTTTCTGTTACTAAATTTGCGAAATAACATACCTTAAGATACTGACCCAAAAAAAGCATACCTTAAGATAGTCACGTAAAATTATGTTATAAGAAATGGTACTTACGAAAGTTTTGAAACCATCGGTACTTTTGTATAATACCAGAAGTAGTAACCACAGTTTTGTTAAAGTGGTAATAATTCGTTGGAAAAAAAGGTTTTGTATATGTAAAGTGTAGCTACACTACACATGCCTTCGATGTGACTTTTGTATGGACAAATCATGCGAGTTACGAATTACGATAGTCAAATTTAGTCAGTATTTCTTGTCTACATTTACTCTTTTCTTCATTTAAAATGAGATTTAATTCTTCCTCTTGTTGTTTGCTAGTTAATCCTTTTTCCATACAAAAAGCTTTAATTATGTTTGCAATTGCATGTTGGTCTTTTTGGAGAGCACACAAAAGAAATTTGGAAGACAAAGAAAACTTTGTTGTAAACCTTCTTGTATAGTGGATTAGTGGATTCGAGATTAGGATTTTTGCTGAGTTCAAAATCACATGTGTTCGATATCTGAATATTTAGGTTTTGTTTTGAACAAAAAAACAAAAAAACTAGGTTTTGTATAATAGTAAAGAATGTTCGACGAACGAAAAAGAAAAAAATAGACACATAATCGAAACATCTAGTTCAATAAAACAAACATTAACCAAAGCTTGAATGTATACCGCATACATATAATGGTATATACCGCTAAGCAATCTCACCAAAAAATTACATTTTGGTAGCGAACAAGTTAACAAACATTACAATTTCGTAGTGTTGTTTTGTTAATTAAATCGGGGAAAAAACAAGATTTTCACTATATACCTTTTTATTTTTATTGCAATGGTTGTTGAATAGTGATGTTGGTCAATATATAATTAGACATGAATACCAATATCCATTAAATTTATTTTTCTCATATGATTTGGTGACAATTGACATAAGCAAGACACTCATTCAAAGTGAATCACGACAAGAAATCAGGGTTCAATATTGATCTCAAACCATATAACAATTAATATCGATCTCAAACTTTAGTATTCGTGTTGTTGATGTTTGGGGTCTCGAGGATTTCGGTTTGGTTTACTCAAGCTAGGTTCTTGGTTTGGTCAGCTTTCTGGTTTTTCTGGTCTAGATTCAAGACAATAATCTTCTTTTTTTTTATATATTCAAATTCTCAAATAATTAACATGCGTTATACGAACAAAACATTACCATTTTAAAGCATTTAGTGTGTTTTGTTTTGTAATTTTCTATAATTTATTTTTTTGAAAGAAAAATTTCTATAATTTTTGTTAGCATATGTTTTATTAATCCAAACTTTTTATTAATGCAATTCAGCGTTTCGGTTCACGTCTATAAAATAAGATAGCAATCAATTAAACGTTGATTTGCTTTAAGAAAATCATGGAAACAAACATCATATATTATACACGGGATTATTTTAATAAAAATAAAAAAGTATATTAGTATGTATCAGTTATAGAAAGAAAAAAAGAAAAAAACAAAACAAACAGACCACCATATCACACCCTAATAAATCGACTGTGTTTTAAGACAACCTGAAGCTGAAGTTGCAAATTTTACAAGATGATCTTCAGATTCCTGCGGATGAAATGTAACACAACGGATAATTTTCAAATTAAGGACCATTCATTTTTTAAATGATTGGAATGATTTTTTCAAAAAAAACAAAATAATAGTACGATTTTTTATTTTTTTTTCATAAAATGATCGTATTCATAAGTGCATTATACGATCGTACACAAGAAGGTGGGAGACAGTTGTGACGTGTGGCTATTTTGACATTAAGGCATTGACCAATTAAATCTTGACTCCTACTAATCTCCACTTGATTACTTTAGATATTGTTCTATTTTTATTAAAGTTTTCTACATTTTATTTCTCCCATTTTTTTTTTTCCAACTATTGGATTTCATTAAAATTAAACTATAACAAAGCCGGTAAACAAGCCGGCGGAAAAAGTGATTTCCCCGGAAACATAAGCCCAAAAGAGGAAAACATAGAAAATTGCAAAATACAAACAAACATACAGAGCAGAAGAGAATTAATCCGAAAGAGAGAAATCATACCAACCAAAACAAAGATTTTGATCTTCAAAGGAGTCTTTTTTGTAAATATACCGAAGACGACCATAGCCAAACTTCGATAGAGGAATCCTCCAAAAAGAAACGCACACTATCTTTCAACCCGTTAAACCAAAGCTTCATGATCCGGAAAGACAGCGAATAAGAACTCCCGGATGCGGCGGTGTCGATAGATCGACTGGACTAAACCACGCCTAGATAGAAACGCAGAGGAACAAACGAGATCTCGAACAGTAAAAGGAGGCAGAGGCAAAGAGAGAAACAGAACTCGGACAAACTCCAAAGAAGCACCAAAAGCGACGCATGCGGCACAAAACTCAGGTCCGGCAAAGACCAGATCTAGATAGCTCTAAGGCAGAAACGAAAGACTCGTGACGAAAGTGGAAACACCACACCGTTGATCTTATAGATCCGGGACCCCGAATCTCGTCAAAGACCCAAAACTATCCAGATCTAGAAATGAAAACTCCTCCGCGACAGAAACACCATGAAAAAGGAGAAAAAACTACAAAGGCAGAAAGAAGAAAGGGGAAAATCCGACTCCGACGGAGAGAAAACCATCGGAGCCGGTCAAAAAGAGCAGCGGCGGCGGCTTTTGGTTTAGAGAGAAGGGAGAGGATTTTTTTTTTTTTTTTAGGTTTGAAGGCTTTATTTCTCCCATCTATTATATCCTTTTTATAAAAAGATATTAAACTTTTGAAAAATTCTTAATACAGTTTTTTAATATTCTTAATAATTAAATAAACGACAAATCAGTATGTAAAATCTGTAGATACGTCAAAAAAAATCCATAGGTATATATAGAACGGATGTGCAGCTTTGTTTTTAAATTTACGGAATTAATTGTTTTCGTGTGATAGACTACAAAATATAAATATGTAGATGGTTTTAAAACGATCAATCTCTATTGACAATTCTATACCTAAATTCACAGAGCCAGAAAATATGTATGCAGTTGTAGAAAATAAAAAGAAATCTGACCCAAACATTCTTTCATTTTGTAACCCTACGTAATATGTTATAGATCTTATGAATGGAATTTGATTCCTTTTTCGGGAGACTGACATTTGATTAAGATAGCTCATTGAGTTAATAATAATCTAGATATATGGATACTATAGATTTATAAATAGTCAAAAGTTCGACAAATAGATAAGTTTCACTATTGTGACGTCAAAAAAGAAGACGACAAGTTCAATTGTTCAATGTTGGATCATGAAGCAATCATAAATCAACACAACATTTAAAAATAAAACCAATATTCACTGCGATCTGCAAAAATACCAAGTCCAATATGAATTTGTGATAACTGATAAGTAATTAACATATATGATATGTCTGTTATTATGCTCAAATTTCCACTAACACTTGGATTTATAATATAAGCTAGCGGAAGTAGACTAAATAGATAACTTTACAGAGAAAAAGGTAAGAGTAAAAAGAGCAACGAAGAAAAAACATGAAATGAGTGTTGTAACGACCATGAGGCTCATGAATACCACACAAGACAGTTAAAAAAGTGAGTAAAAAGTCGTTACAGGGGGAAAGAGAGAGTAAGAAGTCAAATAGTATATTTCATTAAAAAGGTAATCAAACAAATTATCTACACTAAAGAAATATACAAAAGAATTCAGTAAATTTACTTATAACAGAATAATAACATAAGTAGTAATGTAGCTATTAGGTTTCCGATTCTGTATTAGTTTGGGTTTGTTAGAGTATTGTTTCTGAATTTTTAATTTCTGTATCTCTCAAATATATCCTTCTGATGTATCGTTTCATGTGTTGAAATAAAATTTTCAGATGACAAAAAAAAAGCTATTAAGTTTCACTGCATTAAAAGTTTTAAGCAGCAAAATAATTTATATTCGAATATATAGATAAAATTAACATATAATTTTTTTTAAAAAATGAATGAAAAGAAAAGAGAGTTCTTTTTTTCGTAAAATGCAGTTATACTATTCTGAGTACAATTTTTGTTTTTTAGAATGGTGTGTGTGAGTAAATGTGTTTATTGTCTCGTCACCATATAAATTCAGTAACTAATTTTACTGAATTGTGGAAATGAAAAAGAATCATTTACTAAAGGAGTGTCCTTTTGGTCAACAACACACACTCTCTCTCTCATTCACAGTCTATCTTTATCTCTCACACAGAGACACAGTCTCTATAGAAACAAATTAAATTCCTAGGTTGCCCTTTTATGCCCACATTCTGAATATATCCCACATAGACAACAAGACACAAATGGAAACCCCACTCATCATTCTTGTATTTTTCCTTTTTATTATATTAAGTAAAATCCATCAAATTAACACACACACACACAAAAATTCACTCATTTATTAACACTTTCACACAATTATCTACTTTAAATCATTTAATGATTTTGTACTGTGGGCTGCTTATGTCATGAATGATTTCCCTCAAATCATAATCATATGGGTGGTTACTGGTTAGTTCACAACACGAATTATACCATTCCAAAACTCTTAAGATACCAAATTTGATTACGTGGATAGGTTGATACTATAGAATAGTAGACTATATTATAAAAATTAATTTAAATATAAAAGTATTAAATTAAGGAAAAAAGGAAACAGACGAAGACCTCTTCCACACAAGAACCCAAACAATTCACTCAAAAAAATAAAAAATATGAAAGCAGGAGACATCCAAAAAAAAATTGAAAAAAGGGATTATTTTTTTTTTTACAAAAAAGGTGTAAAATAATTAGAAATAAGAAACCTTTTATAAAGAGCGTGAGTTACACGGACCAATGAGAAGGAAGTGAGAGAGTCTAACATCCAATGCTTTGTTTCCGTTCTCGTACGACGTGGGACTCTGGTCTCACCTTGTTCCTATCAAACGTTCCATTCAATGTTACATTTTCACTCCACGCGCATACCTCAAGCGCGTGAGATTCACTCTTTAAAAACTCTCTCGTCTCCCTTATTTTCTTTCTTCTCCTCTCTCTCTCTCTCTCCTGTCTCTTTCTTCTCTTTGAATTTTCTTCAGAGTTTTAAAAAAAAAAAAAACCGAAAGAAACGATCAGTGAGAGCAGAGAGAGAAGAAACAGATTATTAATTTTTTTTTAGCAGAAGGAAAGAGAGGAAGTGAGTTTTTTTTTTGTTTGGTCTGATTTTCACCATGAAATATTACCGGAGCTCCGATTATCTCTTGCCGCCGGCGGACTTTCCCGGCTGAAATTTAACCTTTTTTTTTTACTGCTTTTCGTTTAAAGACAACAAAAAAACCCAAGAATCATTGAATCAACAACTCCCGCTTAAACCCTTTCTAGAGAAAAAAACAATTCCCAGAATTTTTTTTTCATTTTCCGGGAATTTTTTTTTCAATTTTCTATTCCGAGGAAATTTCTGTAATTTCGTTGATTCTCTGCTTAATTCAACGAGGAGGTTTTGTTAAATTTCCAATCGCAATGGCGACGACGACGACGACGAACGCGACTCAATCGCAGTCACCGCAACCGCCATTACCGTCGGCGGAAGAATTAGCGTCCAAAGCGTTACAGAAGCGTTACGAAAGGTTGATGACGGTGAGAACAAAAGCAGTGAAAGGCAAAGGCGCGTGGTATTGGAGCCATCTCGAGCCAATCTTACTCCACAACACCGACACTGGTCTTCCCAAAGCCGTCAAGCTCCGTTGCTCCTTATGCGACGCCGTTTTCTCCGCCTCCAACCCTTCCCGGACCGCCTCCGAGCATCTCAAACGCGGGACTTGCCCCAATTTCAACTCCATACCCAAACCCATCTCCACAATCTCCCCTTCTCCTCCTCCGCCGCCTCCGCCGCCGTCAAATCGAAAACGAAATTCCTCCGGCGGAAGCTCCGTCGCCGTCGAACCGCTCAATCACCATCGCCCAGGGTCTTACCATGTGACGCCTCTCACCGTCGTTGATCCGTCGAGATTCTGCGGCAGAGATTTGCAGTACTCGGCGTCTTCTCCCGCCGCCGGGTTTCTTACGCAGCAGCCGCATTTGATGCTTTCCGGTGGAAAAGACGATTTGGGTCCTTTAGCTATGCTTGAAGACAGTGTGAAGAAGCTCAAAAGCCCCAAAACTTCGCAGACGCAGAATCTAAGCAAAACCCAGATAGAGTCGGCGCTGGATTCTCTCTCCGATTGGGTCTTCGAATCCTGCGGCTCGGTTTCTCTCTCCGGCCTCGAGCATCCGAAGTTGAGAGCTTTTCTGACGCAAGTTGGGTTACCGATCATCTCGAGGAGAGATTTCGTCACCGGGAGACTGGATTTGAAGTACGAGGATTCGAGAGCAGAGGCCGAATCGAGAATCCACGACGCAATGTTCTTCCAAATCGCTTCCGACGGGTGGAAATTCGAGAGCTCCGGCGAGAATCTCGTGAGTCTGATCGTGAATCTGCCCAACGGGACGAGCCTGTACAGACGAGCCGTGTTCGTGAACGGAGCTGTTCCGTCTAACTACGCGGAGGAGGTTCTGTGGGAGACGGTGAGGGGTATTTGCGGGAATTCGCCTCAGAGGTGTGTTGGGATTGTTTCGGATAGGTTTATGACTAAAGCGTTGAGGAACCTTGAGAGCCAGCATCAATGGATGGTGAACCTCTCTTGTCAGTTTCAAGGTTTCAACAGTTTGATCAAAGATTTCATAAAAGAGCTTCCTTTGTTCAAATCCGTCTCTCAGAGCTGCTCGAGGCTCGCCAGTTTCGTCAACAGCACGGCGCAGATCAGGAACGCGCTGTGCAAGTATCAGCTGCAAGAGCAAGGAGAAGCTAGAATGCTGCATTTGCCTTTGGAATGTTCCTCGTTCGAGCCATTGTATAATCTCTTTGAGGATGTGCTTAATTCCGCTAGAGCGATTCACTTGGTGATGCATGATGATGCTTGTAAGGTCGTTCTAATGGAGGATCACATGGCTAGAGAGGTTGGTGAAATGGTTGGGGATGTCGGGTTTTGGAACGAGGTAGATTCGGTTTATTCGCTGTTGAAGCTCGTTAAAGAAATGGCGAGGAGAATAGAGGAAGAGAGGCCTTTGATAGGGCAATGCTTGCCGCTTTGGGACGAGCTAAGGTCGAAGATTAAAGACTGGTACGCTAAGTTCAATGTAGTTGAAGAGAGGCAAGTAGAGAAGCTCGTCGAGAGGAGATTCAAGAAGAGTTATCACCCGGCTTGGGCTGCGGCGTTTATACTTGACCCGCTTTACTTGATAAGAGACAGCAGCGGGAAGTACCTTCCTCCCTTCAAATGCTTGTCGCCGGAGCAAGAGAAAGATGTCGATAAGTTGATAACAAGGCTTGTGTCTAGAGACGAGGCGCATATCGCGATGATGGAGCTGATGAAATGGAGAACGGAAGGGCTTGATCCGGTTTACGCACGGGCTGTTCAAATGAAGGAGAGAGACCCGGTTTCAGGGAAGATGAGGATAGCTAATCCACAAAGCAGTAGACTGGTTTGGGAAACTTATCTTAGTGAGTTCAGGTCATTGGGGAGAGTAGCTGTTAGGCTTATCTTTCTCCATGCAACTTCTTGTGGTTTCAAATGCAATTCCTCTCTTTTGAGATGGGTGAACTCTCACAGGCGATCACGAGCAGCCATGGATCGAGCACAAAAGCTAATTTTTATATCGGCCAATTCGAAATTCGAGAGGCGGGATTTCTCAAACGATGAAGAGAGAGATGCTGAGCTTCTCACTATGGCAAATGGTGAAGACGATGTGCTTAACGATGTTCTCATCGACACATCCTCAGTGTGACTTTGTTAATTTTTTTCACTTCTTGTTTCGGTTAGTTTTCTCCGGCTTACTTCTTTTAGTTTTCATTAGAACTTGGGCCATTTTGTAGGATTGCTTGAATTCATTTTTTTTTTTTTTACTTTCTTAATTCAATTTGTACTTGGCTCCTTTAGGAGGAGAAGAAGAGAGCCATGTCACTGTTTTTCTTTTAGCCTATTTCGATCATAATTTTAGGTGATTTTCCTTTGTCTTTTCGACTTTAGCAATGATCTTGAGACTGGTTTTGGAATTCATAAATATACAAGTGATTCTTGTAAAATTTGTTTGTCTTCATCATATTACCATTTGGAAGTTCCATGTTTCTTGGCTTGAGTAGCAATGAAATATAATGTGTTTACGACTTCTATTTCGGTTTCTTCTCTTGTCGTAATCATCAATATATTGGTTCAAAAGCTCAAATCCTTGTAGTTAAGAACATTAATGGAACATTAATGGCATCAACAGAAGATTCAACGACAGCTTCATCTTCTCTATATTGTACTACATTGTAATGATCCCCTTCCTCTGTCTCTTTTGTTCTTTTTCTCATTAACGTTAATATTCTTTAATCATGACTCGAACCAATGTCTTTCCATTTCAAGAAATTGACTTGATAAAAAAAGATTTTTAGTTTGAAATAATTTTCACGTTCTTTCTTCATCATAACATGTTAGTTTCTCTTGATGTGGACGACGAAAGATGTAGACCTTTTTGTCATCCAAGAACATAACCGGGGTTTTCGGGTTTTCGCTTTCACTGCCATTGCCAATATGATTATGATTATCTATCTATCTAACTATATTAATCTATAATATTTTTTTTTACTACATGCTTTCTCCGAAAAATATGTGGATCCCCCACAAGGAAAGCAAGTTTAGTGGGAGGTTCTTGCATCAAAATCATAGCTTTCTGATGTTCTATTGGAGTTGTGAAAGTGAAACTGTCGAAGTAGAAGAACAATCTTAAAAGCTTAGACCCCCAAATCCAACACCTTGTTTTTTTTTTTGTTGATTGGGGATTACAAAAACTTGATTTGATTTTCATGGATAAAGCTCCAAGATTCGATTCTTGTAGATCTTGTAGCACCACTTTGTGTGTGTTTTATGTGTATACCCATAATTTGTACTGTTGGAATGGTTAAAAAGGTCAAGTCTTTTGTCCTTTTTACCTAAGCTCATGATTTGTACTATGGTCATTTTTGGAATTAAAACAAAAAAAATCAAATCTTTTTTTTTAGGTGCAAACCCATGATTTCTTACACTCTTGTAAATAAATGGTAGTAAAAGAACTAAAAAGTCAAAGAACTGCTGTTTGGAAAAGTTTTAGTTGTTGTATATCTTTTGATATGCAAATCTAACCTCCATAATACTCATCATAGCTTTATCAATAGTACTGAACTTTGAAATTTTAGTGGTAAAAATGTCATAACTAGACTGACTGGACAACTAAAGTGAAATTACACAAATTGAGTAACAATAAAACCACCAACAAATAAAAATATAATAAATAATGAATAACTTTAATAAATGTGAAAGTAAAGAAAAACACATTCATTTTGGATGGTGTTTTACCAGACAAATAGATAAATCTAAGTACTCTCCCTTTTTTGTGTGACAATGCCTTGTCAACAACCATTTTCTTACAAACATGTATGCGTCTATATTCTACATTATATTTTCCAACTGATGATTATTAATCTATCAATTTGAAAGTGTTGAAAATAATTGTTATTGAGTGCAAGGAAATTGGTTTGCTTTTAAATTGTTCATCAAGGAATCATTTTTACTTGCCCAAAGGAGGGGTGAAAAAAAAAAACCCATAAAGTATATTTTAATAATTATACCCCACTAACAGCATATTATTATGAAAAAGAATACACTTTAATTTTGTTTTTATAACTTTATACTTGATTGGTATTAGATTCATCTTACCCACCTCCATTACCTGTTGATCTCAAGAAAATTCAAAACTCATAACTACACAAAAATGTTTGACAAAAAAAAAAACAAATTATCTTGGTTTTTATACAATTACATTAATATTACAAACTTCTCAAAAATACTATAACTTTAAAAAAATTACCAGATGATTTTTTATATTTTGTTTTCGAATAATATCATAACTTAAAACAAAAATACCATTAATATCTTTATAAATCATGAATACGACTATGGACAAAACCTTATGATTACTTATTGCATTACAAACCAAAAGATAAAAGTAAAAATAATTTACTGAGAAAAACAATACCAACTTTTAAAAACAATTTACTTTCAATTCTTTTTAAAAATAATAATAATTTGAAATTGGTTCCACTAAATGAAGCTATTCGACTATTAGTCCATACAAATAATTTAAAAAACAAAAGCACAAAACAAGATTATAATTTTTCTTAATTTTTTAATGTAGAACTCTTATATATTAATGATATTTTTGTACTTTTATCGTTTTAAATAAATATTTATGTAGAAAGCGGTTATATAATCCAAAAATCATTACTTAAATCACAAAATAATTTTTTGAAACTATGAAAGAGCTGGATGTTTGTTTTTATTTGTTAAAATAAACTGTAAAATAAACTCAAAGAAAAAATAGATCAAAAGTTACAAATATTTGAACAAGATTAGTTTGTTTGATTATTTTGTTGCACTTTTATTTTCCTGAAAACATCGATTTATGGACTTAGTTAATATATTTTTAACATAAAATCAGTATTTCTGAATTTAAAAAAAAAATGCATAGACGCCAAAGAAAGAAGTAAAAAAGTTACGACCTCAAAAAAGTAGTTGGAATTATTGATTTGGTATTTTGGTGGTAAGACAGAATTTCCTGTCGGCAAATGCTGACTTCTCACCAAATCTCTCTCTCTCTCTCATTATTTGAATGTTTTTAATCGATTTTAAATTTTATTTTAGTGTAAAAGATTTTTAAAAGTTGAAAAGAGAAAATTACAATGATATGGTAGAGGACAATCTTTTTTAAATACGCAAGAATCTCGTCCTCTCCCAATGCTTCTTCATCATTATAAAAAAAAATCGTTTTTTTCATACAAAAAAACAAAGAAAGTAGATTCGTTTTCCTTGTGACATATTTTAAACAAATTTAGGATTCAAAACGTTATATTAAGTTTGTTTTATTTATATGGGTCAATTTGGTTAATAACCATAACAAAAATAAAAATTAAGAAACTAACCAAATGGTTAGAGAGATAGGGAGAGATAGAGAGAGAAAAAGGGGGATTTTTGGTAGGGGTGGACAAAAAAAACCGTAACCGAAAAAACCAAACCATACCAAACCGAAAAAGTGATATGGTTTGGTTATGGTTAAACCTAAAAAACCATTTGGTTATTATTTTTTAAAAGTTTTGGTTTAGCTTTGGTTTGGTTAAAAACCGTCAAACCGAATGGTTTTTATGGTTTCAGAACTAAAATTTAAATAATTTATATTTTCTTATTTTCTTAGTTTAATTTATGTCCATATTTTATTATTAGGCTTAATTATCTTTATAATTTACTAAATCTTAAACTTATAAATTTAAATATAATATTTAAAAAATATCTACATATAAATATTTAAAATATAATATTTACAAATACAAACTATGAATAGAAATATTTGCTTTTTAGTTTTTGGCTTTTATAAACTTGGTTTTATCGATGATTTAAATTTATTTCATATGATTTGGATTTTATTCTTTTAACTTTTTGTTTTGTTTCACTCATATCTATTATTACTATTTATATTCATAGTTTGAATCAAAGATTCAAAGTTTTTTGTAATAATATAATTCCGAAAATACCGAAATCGAACCATACCAAACCGAACCAAGTTACATATGAGTTTTATTTTTTATAAAACCGAAAAACCGAAAACCGAAGAAAAACGAACCATACCAAACCGAAATATATATGGCTTTATATGGCTTGAATTTTTATAAAACCGATAAAACGTAAAACCTGAAAAACCGAACCGAAACCAAACCGAAAACCGAAGTGCCCACTCCTAATTTTTGGTTAGTTTATAGGTTTTTGTTTTTTTATGGTTATTAACTTAATTTTCCCTATTTATATATACTATGAATTTAATACAGCTGACCCTTTTCAACAGCTAATGACTAATGAGATTTGATGAAAACAGTAATTGCTTTTACTTTTTAATTACTTGAGATGATATAAAGTATGTAGTAGAAAAAAATGTAATTCTATTGGCTACCTATATAACCCTCTTTTTTTTTAATTACAGATTACAATTAGTTTACCTGTAAAACTTTTTAATTACTTGAATTGATATAAAGTATGGGGTATATAGTTTTTTCACATGGCAAATTGTTCAATCACAGTTTATCATATTAAATAATGACATAACATATACAGTACATTAATTTGATGATTACGCTAATGACCCTGGTGACATGTGGCACGATATGATTAGCAGAAATGGTTTGCTGTGAGTGAAGAAAGAATTACATACCTCAGTAGAGAAGAAACAACAAAAGACAAAACACTAAAGCTCGATTAACACTAATTACATCCAGTTAATTATGTCGATAATCCATTTCATGGAGTGTTTCATGGAGCGTAGCAGATGATAGCTTCTCATGTGTAAGAAAAATGGCGTCGTTCACCTGACAAGTTCCTCTGTTTTTTTGGCACGTGCGGTTAAACGTCCGAAGTTTTGACTGGAATCTCATTATGAAGTTTTCTGCATTGATGACGCGATTCTCCTTCTCTGAATGACATCAAGAATCTCGAGTTTTTTTTTTAAGAATATATTAATAGTATTAAGTATGTAGCATAATATTAAAATATTTGCAACTGGTTTGTACAGAAATAATTGTATTTATTTACACATGCCAAATTATTAACAACCAAGAAAGTATAGAATATAACTACAAGATGAATTATGTGATAAACTAATTTTCTATCTTTGTTTTGTTCATGACTATATAAGGATGCACGCCCAAAAGAAATAGATATATAATAAATAATAATGTAAATAAACTTTAAAAAAATAAAGAAACTTAAGATTTTTTTCGTCAAAGATAATTTTTTAAGAAGAATGTTTGCACCATGATGTTGCACACAAGATATGGAATTAGAGTTTATAATTTTTTTATTTCATCAATGAAGAAGATACATAGTTTTAGAGTGTATTTTTACAGCATTTTTATTTCATATATAATATACAATTTTCTTAGGAGTCCAAATCGTTACTCCATGCTTTAGTATTATATTCTTTAAATTTTTAGAGAGAAATATAGAATATTAGTATTTGAAAAGAGAGACCATTATTACTTACGGGGGGTTGATGATGATAAATAGAGATTATGTCTATTTTGAATTATGACTTTAGATTTTCTTGTGGAGCATGTGATGGAATTATTTCCTCTAGGTTTCCTTGTTTGTAAGCAAATATGGTTCAACACTAACCGTTAGAAAATCTTTAGAAAATAATAATGATATAATCCCACTAACCCAAGCCAAACAAAAATCTCATTAACTTCATAAATCAAGGTTTGATTTTTTTTGTTTTGTTAATAACATGTTGTATGTGAGTTTGAGTCCGGATCGCGACAGATCGAGGACATTAGCACAACGTATTATACGACATATCTTGGTCAAATTAGGGTTAATCAATCATCACAAAACTTTAATTCTTTTTTGGTAAAAAAAACTTTTGATTATTTAAACTTACAAAAAGGATTGACATTTATCTATACTTAGCGATTAAAATTCAATATTAACAACAAATCGTTGGAAAAAAATACCAACAACAAAATTCAGAGTATTATATATAGCTTAAACTTTGATATAATGATATAAAAGTTTGAAGTAATATGCGGAAATATACAAAACGTGTTATGAGAAAGCATTAAGAGAGTGACTGAGAATCTACTCTCTTTCATAATTGATATTTGTTTTTGAGAGACAAATCACATTCATCACTTTTTCGTAATTAGGTATGAAAGATTCTAGTTTGACAAAATGTATGAATTAAAGTTAGAAAGAAAAAAAGTTACTGCTCCTCAACAAAACTGACACATGCAAAATTTTTTTCCAAATTGGCACACTTCGAGACTTCCTGCATTAGCGCATCTTTTAAATGAGTTATAGGATAGAATTCGATATAATTCTGATGTGATCTGTTGTGTATTTACACAATAACCAAGAGTTTATATATGCATTTTGGTTTTAACTTTTATGGCTCCACCAATTTTTTATTTTTCCAACTGTTGAAATTCATTGAAAATAAATATTACATTAAGCAGGCATGAATCAAAATTCATCCGGAGACAAAGCCGGCGAGTCTAAAAAACTCCCAAAAACCAAAGCTCCAATGAAAGAAAAAACTTAGCTCGCAAGAGGGAAGCAAAGTACAATCTAGTAAACAAACAAACCAATACAAATTTTTAAAATTAGGAAAGGAAATGACAAGTTAACCGGACTTTTTAATCACAAAACTGGCGGTTTGAACCGAGAGAAATCACGAATTTTCGACTTAACCGGACTTTTTAAAGATACAGAGATAACCACAAAAAATTCCGAACCGTGTAAACAAACCGTTATTTTTATAAACCGGAATTTGGGAGCCACGCAAAATTAGGGCCTTGGTCTTGTCCTTCTTCTTCTTCTTCTTCTTCTTCTCGTCCTTAATTGACATCGGGAAATTCGGAATCTTCAGGCCGAGCAAAAATGGCGGCAATCAGGACGATGACGAACATGTTCCTGCGCGAAATAATCCATCACCCGCTTCTCTTTCACTCTTCTTCGAAATCGTGTCAATTTCTTTTGCCATCCCTCCGTCGCAGTACCCGAACTGTTCTGGTTCACTCAAATCCACGATTCGGATCTTTCCGATGTGCGGCTTCGACCTCCGGTGGAGGAAATGGTGATCGGAAAGTTTCGTCACGGTTGTCGCAGGTGCAACAGATGCTTCATGAGGCGGAGGAGAGGGCTAATTCCGCTGGCAATGAGCCTACTCCTCAAATCACTCTAGGTAAGCTTTTGCCTTATCCATCTACTAGTTTGCTTGATGGGATTTAAAAACAAACAAGATTGATGAAAGTTTTGAGGAAATGAAACTGGGTTTAGTTTGTTCTAATAGGTAACGAAGGATTCTATCTTGAAAATTCTAGAGAACTGAGTTTTAAGTCATGAAAGCCAACGATAATCTGTATACATGAATCTCAAATCGGCTTCATTGTTCTTCGTATAAAAGCTCAATGATCCGATGCAAATTTTGTAGATTTAGTGAAACTATGTATCGACAATGTTCTAGTAGTTTGATGGAAGCATTTAGAATTTGATGTGTTCATAGTTTCATTTTTATCTGTCTTTGGTACTTGCAGACCATGTTACACTTAACTTTGCTAGAAGTGGTGGTCCTGGAGGCCAGAATGTGAACAAAGGTCTGACCTTTTCTTCCGCTTTTGCATTGTAGTGTTTGAAAACTTGACGCGTCTTCACTTGTTACCAATTCTTTGTTATGTTTTCAGTGAATACCAAAGTAGATATGCGCTTCAATGTGAAAAACGCGTACTGGCTAAGTGACAGGATCAAAGAGAAAATCATACAGACGGTTTGTTTTTACACTATTATTCCCTTGTACAATACTATGAGTGCGAGTTTTTAATCTCTTTCATGTTCCATGGAGCAAGTACAGATAATTGTGAGGATGTTAGTTTGATATTTGGAGCTGATCTTGTTGCCTTGTTGGGGGGTATTTAGCTTTTGTTGTATGTCAACAGGAGAAGAATCGGATCAACAAGGACGGTGAGCTTGTGATATCTTCGACCAAAACCAGAACGCAGAAGTCAGTAACCTAATAACCTTGTCTTTCTTGTTCCATTTTCAAGCAAACTCTTAGTTTCTAACAGTATGTTTTATGCAGAGGCAACATCGACGATGCACTTGCTAAACTACAGGTAAAAAAATACTAAATGACTCTATTGAATGTCGCCGTCTTTTGGCTATGGTGTTTTGGTTTAATCGTATAAAATTCAACAGGAGATAATTGATGCGGCATCATATGTTCCTCCACCACCATCAGAAGAACAGAAGAAGAAAATTGTAAAGATGTAAAAATCAACCAAACCAAACCAAATCCTCTTTCCATATGATCCCATCTTTCTCCCTTCAATCCTCAGATCTTGACGCTGTGAGTTCTGACATTTTCAGGGCTGCGAAAGCTGACAATAAACGACTTAAAAGCAAAAAAGTTCTCTCGGACAAGAAAGCTGCAAGAAGAGACCGCAGTAGTTGGGATTAAACTTTAAACCATAATACAGTGGAGTCCAGGTTGATTCTAAGAGCTTTAACTTAGTTGGTTATGTTATTTTCTTGAAGTTTAATGTAACAAAACTTCCAATACAAATTTGCAATATGTTTGGTTTTATGTACAAATCACTCTCATACCAATCATAAACAGGGAAAATATCAAACATATCATTCCACACTTTTTTGTTATATATAATATATATATATATTTTATTTACTTTCTAATAACATGTTCTTCTCCTGATCTTTGATCAATATGCTTGATCCATTTTCTCTTGTTGTTAATATCACTCCTCCCAGAGCTTCTCGCCGCCGCCACATGAGTGATTTCTAGACCACCAGAAACCGGAAGAGTCACCGTTCTCACAACTTTCCGGTCGCTAAACGCTTTTGTCCAACTGAAACACGAAGTGCTTCTCCGGTAGCCGCTTCTGCAAACCACAACTGCTCCTCGGCTGCCAAAAACAGCGTTTCTCAAAACGTTTGCTGCGAAATCCTTTTGATCCCAGTCAGTTACCAAGAAATCGATTTCTTGTAGCTTCTGCATCGTGTTCTCTGAGTTTTCTTCTTCCTCCTCGTTCATAATGATTGTCTCAGGCAAGTCGGAGCAAGACTGTTGTGCCATGGCTTGAAGATAAGCGGTTTGTGATCTCGCGTTTGGTACAATACAAATGTGTCTTGCGTTTGTGTGTTGGCTCGCTACGTTTAAACCGACGCTTATGGCTATGGTCTCTCCTTCCGACCATGTTTCCACGATTAGAGTCGCGTTCCATCCCGCCGCCATCGCCGCCACTAGCTCCGCCGCTCCCGGCGTTCCAAGATTCTCGCACTGCACAAAAAGTACCGAAAAAAAAATCAACAACTTTTACTAATCGTAAACAAAGGGCCCAAAACCTGCAAAGATCAAATATTCCCCGTCTTGAAATCTCAAATGGTTCGAAAATATTGTCAAACGGTCGGAATTAATGAACGGAAGATGTGAAATTTACCGATTTAACGGTGTCGATGTAAGCCTTTGATGCTGTTTCCGGCGACCAAATAAGTTTCATCTTCTTATTCTTCTTTCTTCTTTTGTGTGTTCTTCTTGCTTGTTCGTTGGGTCTAGCGTAAAACCTCCCAACGATGTTTGCTTTTATAGTAACACAAAAGAGACATAAGAAAAGTCTTTGTTTGGTATTTTATTGCGGAAAAACTGAAAAAGTGTTCCGCGTGTAACAGTCATCAGACAATGCCCCTTATACTTCTGGTTTATTTTGTTATAGCCCAAATATTCTTGAAATACGTCAGATAATCCCCATAAGTTTTTTTTGTGTTTCTTTTTCCAGCAATCCTAAATTAAAAATCTAAACTAACCTCCACTGACACACCATCCGTATCCTTTTTAAATTTTCCGTTCCGTTTCCATTTCCATTTAAAAAAAAATTCGTTCGCGACCATTTATTTTTTTTCAAACGGGTACAGGAAGGGAACGAGAATGAGATCGGGTACTCGAACTTCCCAAATTTTTCAAATTTTCCCAAATTTTTCCGAAATTTCCCGAAATTTCCCAAATAATTACCCGTTTGGGAAAATATTTTACGTAAGAGAATTTTCCGAACCCGTCCCGTTCCCATCTGTTTCCATCCCGTTCTTATGAATTCCTTTTTGGGAATTGTTTTTCAATTCTCAAATTTTCCGTTCCCGTCCCGTATCCGTAAATTTCCATCCCAATTCCCAAAATTTTCAGGACTAATACAAACCGCAACAATTTAGTAATAAAAACTTTGTCAAGCAAAATCGTTATCATCTTTAACCAACAAAGAAATGGACTTTGTCTGTCCTGTATTTTAAAATACAGCAGTTGTGACTTTTGAGTAGTAACTAAGTAGTAACATCCAAAAAGTTGACATGGGATGGGAGATAATATAAGGGTTGAATCTGTAAGACACCATAAAGTGCGGGGTCTATTATTATATTAAATCTATCCCGAATATGAATTATTCTCTGTTTCTTTTCTTGAAGATAGGTTGTGTTGTTAGATCGTTGACATTAAACATTTTGTCCAGGAGAATCCGACGTGTGAGAGTTTTGGATTTGGATTATAACGAAATTAGACTAATTAATCTTTAATTAGTAGTCGGAACCGACTAAAAATTATTATATTTAACAACAAAATATCTGAATTTTCCATCGTTTTGGCACAGTAGATACTGACTATCCCCAATTGAATTGACTCGGTGCTATGTATATTATTTATAACGTACTATGGAGGTTGTTGGTGATTATTCTTCATTATATATAGTTTATTTTCATAACAAGATTTTCTTCTATCATAAGGTGTTTAGTTAATTGGATTCCCCTTAAGTTAAATGATATTTCCCTCCACCCACGTCCTTTGTTAAACCAAAATCAGACCGATTCTTCCGTCGCTGGTTTTGGATTTGGTCGGCAACTCGTTTTGGACATTTATTCGCCAAAGAATCAATAAAGTTGATTTTGTTCATACACAACTTATAAAACGATATGTATATAGATTTAAGTTCCATTAAAAACAATAAATTCGGTTAGGTTAGAATCAAATTGGGATACAACATCATACTAATCTTCACAACAGACTCACGTATATTATCAATAAAGTCGGTTTAAGATCCTAAAAACCAAAAAAAAAAAAAACTACTAATAGAAATTATGATCGAACTTATAGAAGATATATTATTATTACCCAATATGAGAGATATACGCGTGCACATATTATAAACACACAACACAAGCAAGGGGATGTATATAAATTAATAAATATAGTATTATGTAATATACGTGCACATATTACAAACACACAAATATGAACTCAAAAACAGGCTAAACAGCTGTTTTACTTGGTCGTACAGTGTTGATGTAAGAAGTTGCTTTCACATTATTAATGTTTTTTTTTGTTAGGTGGATGTTTTCATTTCGATATTTTCTTTCTAAAGTATTTTCTTGTCGATCTCGCTAAATTACAAAAAAACAATTTCTAAACTTTTTTTCTTTTCTTGCCTTTTTTTTTTAATATAGACATCTTAAAATTTAGCAAACCTATGCTTTTTTTTTTGCTATGCGAATATAGCAATATGCCAATACATAGTAGTTCTGAAAATAAGCAACGGTTTATATGTAGTAACTTTGATGATGAATTTGAATCAATGTAATTTCTAGCTACCTCAAAGAAGATAAATCAAACACGTGAAAGTTATCCTCATTGTTAGTGCTTTTTATCACATGATGAATCATGAGATCAGAAGTTATAAGTTATATACTATATACACACTGATTATGCAATTTCTAGTAATACCAAATGTGTTTGTTCCCCATAAATCAGTCCTAATAGTGGGGACTAAGTCACGATAAAGAATTTTGTTGTTCTTTCCATTTTGAAAACGACCCTAGAGGTTTCGGTTAAAAGAATATTAGGTCATGTTCCCCATTGATCTTTCCCACTTTCTCCAAATTTCTCTTCTATTGGATGATGAAAGGATTTTTTGATAAAATTCACTTTCCACACAACCGATGCCAGATTGTTTTTTTTTTTTTATTAACTAATGTCTGATAAATCGCAACGTTTGTAATTATACTTGTGTCCAAGTTGATATTTCCAAGGAAGTGAATATCAAATCACGAGTTCGACTCTAAATTTGGAAAAGAAGATTAACTTTGCATGTTCACGGTTCAAGGATCCTAAGGACTAATTAAGGTCCATACGTAATCCCAAAAAGAATATTGCATGTAACTTCTTCGTCAATTCCAACTTATTATAATCTTAAAGTTATGCCTAGATCTCTTGCAACTTTTTATATTCTTTTTGCATGATAAACAAATATATTATTGATAGAGGTAAGAGAACAAGGTTTGATGTTTTGGTTCTTCTTTAGCATTATGATAGGGAATTTGTCTATGACTTAAATGGTATGTGGGGTAGCATATGAATGTAATTAATATGAATTGTGAATTTATAAAATGAGTGATCATGCTGGAAAATATGATCTATGATGTTAAAATCTATGCATTATGAATTTTATTAATCAATGATCATACTGGAAATTAACTAATATGATCTATGACGTTAGTGTTAAGTTACGCGAACTTCCAACTCAAAATCAATTGGCAATAATTCATATCTTTTATATACTATTTAAGATCTTTTCTAACTTTCGATGTGAGATATATTCTTTAATACTCTCTCTCGAGACTATGGCTACTTTGGTCATGGATCTCGGTAATATTTGGGCAAGTATCGATGGACCACCTTTGGGTCAGATCGATTATGGATCGGGTTGGATTGCGTGGATCGGACTCTGATACCATATTAAGTTACACGAGCTTACAACTCAAAACGAATTAAAAAATGAGTGGATAGATCCATGTCCCTTATATACTATTTAAGATCGTTCCAACTTCGATGTGGAATATATTCCTTAATAGTTAGAATAAAAAATCTATTTGGATTTAGCTGTTAGTCTGTTACTTTGGAAGAAACCTACATATTTTTTATTTTTTTAATTTATAAATCAAAATTTTGGTTTTCTCATTCTTTTTAAAATAGAATACAATATTGGGAAAATTGGAAATAAAAGATGTTTTTAGTACTCTCTTGTCCATCTACACCTTTATTTGCAATTATTGGTGACTTATTTTTTATATTAATTGAAATCCAATTGTACCCTCTTAATTTATTAATTATTTTTTTGAATATAATTATAATATATAATACCCTCTTTTGATTATTATCTAAAATAACATGAAAAAGTTGGATTTCAAAATCTTGTAAGACCCACTTTGGTGGGGCTGAAATTTACCGGAAAAAATTATACTTCCTCACCAAAATCGACCTTCTTCTTCCTCACCCTAAATCGATCCTCTCAATTTCTCTCGTTCAATTCTTCTTCTTCGCCAAAATCAATTTTAATCAATTCTCTCAAATAGAATTGGCACATATCAATTTGTGGTAAAACAAACAACAAATTCAATAAACTCACCAGATTTATGTGAAATCTATCAAATCCTTTTTGATTTAGACAATTGATTTTTGCAGAGATCTGAATGAATCATAAACACAGAAACAGCGTGGAAGATGAAGAGAAGAGATGTTCTAAAACTCCTAATTTTAAAACTCGCGGAAGACACCTTCTGAATTTCGCAGAACACGTACATTATGCAGAATGTAAATTCTACGAAATCGCAGAACACGTACATTATGCAGAATGTAAATTCTACGAAATCGCAGAACACGTACATTATGCAGAATGTATATTCTACGGATTCGCAGAATACATACATTATGCAGAATGTATATTCTACGGATTCGCAGAACATATAGAAACTGCAGAAGACACGTTCTAAAATTCGCAGATCATAGAAAATGCGCAGAAGACACCTTCTGAATTTCGCAGAACATATCGAAAAAGATTTGTAAATATTTTTTTATTACGTTTTTGGAAAAATAAAAATTTTCTGTTTCCTTAAATATTTATTTTTTTCCTTTTAAGTATTTAAATAAATATTAAAAACAAATTTTATAAATAAATAAAATATTAAACTATATGATTGTGGGGGTAGTTTAGGCACAATTGTACCTATTAAAATAAAAGTATAGATGGACAAGAGAGTACTTAAAACATCCTTTATTTCTAATTTTCCCTACAATATTCCATCAAAGTGTTTTAGGGTATAATTCGGACATTTTGACTCGTTTATAGAAACTAAAAAGTAAAAACCAGATACCAGTTTTGTATTCAATGGTATAGTTGGATAGTTTCAACTTAGGAAGATTAGTTTCAAGTTGCAAAACCAAACTTGGATGTTTTTCTTTCCAAAAAGATTCTAGAAATTTTGTAAAAATTGAAAGATCAAATATACGACGACAGAATATCAAACTGGAAAGGAACTGCATAGTAAATGGGCCAGGCCCATACATTTCCTGATAAGATTTATAATCAAACGACGCCGTTTTAACTATCCTTATTTGAGCTAAAACGAAGGCTGCTGCTAACTCTTAACACTAAGGTCGTCGTCACTCGCACAGAGAATCAATCCCACAGAGCATGTCAACAGAGACTAAAGAAACCCGACCCGAGGAAGCTAGACCCGATAACCCGGAAACCCGTTCTAATGTGGATCTATCCGGAGAAGCTCTCGGAAAGCTTACCGCTTACGACAACGACGTCGTTTCCGATGCGTCGGCGACGGAGACAGACCTCTCTCTATCGGCGAGTCAATCAGAGCAACTCCTCGAAGACGGCCAAAACTCACTGGACGATAACTCTCCGTTGACGGAGCTTCAACCTCTGCCTCCTCCTCCGCCTCCAGGTACAATAATCGAAACACGCATCTCGGAGTCGCTCGGCGAAGAATCTTCCGATCTGGTGGCGGAGCAGCAATCGCAAAACCCCAATGCGGCGGAGCCTGGACCTAGGGCAAGAAAACGTCGCCGTAGGAAACGATTCTTCACGGAGATCAACGCGAACCCAGCTTTCTCCAGAAACCGCCGCAACAGCGTCGGGAAAGAGGTGGATTCCGAAGCCCTAATCGCAATGTCGGTAGGGTTTCCAGTAAATTCGCTCACAGAGGAAGAAATCGAAGCCAATGTGGTTTCAATTATTGGAGGTAAAGAACAGGCGAACTACATCGTCGTGAGGAATCACATTATCGCTCTGTGGCGATCTAATGTCTCGAATTGGCTAACGAGAGATCACGCCCTCGAGTCCATACGCGCGGAACATAAAGCCCTAGTCGATACGGCTTACAATTTCCTCCTGGAGCACGGTTACATCAACTTCGGGCTCGCTCCGGTCATCAAAGAGGCGAAATTGAGGTCCTTTGATGGCGTAGACCCGCCTAATGTTGTGGTTGTGGGTGCTGGTTTAGCTGGTTTGGTGGCTGCTAGACAATTGTTGTCAATGGGTTTTAGGGTTTTGGTTCTTGAAGGTAGAGATAGACCGGGCGGGCGGGTCAAGACCCGGAAGATGAAAGGTGGTGATGGTGTTGAGGCAATGGCTGATGTTGGTGGTAGCGTTCTCACCGGAATTAATGGGAATCCGCTTGGGGTTCTGGCGAGGCAACTCGGTTTGCCACTTCATAAGGTCAGAGATATTTGCCCTTTGTATCTTCCTAGTGGAGAGCTTGTTGATGTTGGTTTTGATTCTAAGATAGAGGCATCGTTTAATAAGTTGTTGGATAGAGTTTGTAAGCTTAGACAGTCTATGATAGAGGAGATTAAATCAGTTGATTTTCCGTTGGGTGAAGCGCTTGAGACTTTTCGATTGGTTTATGGTGTAGCCGAGGATCCGCAAGAGAGAATGCTCTTAGATTGGCATTTAGCAAATTTGGAATATGCAAATGCTACTTTGTTAGGGAATCTGTCAATGGCGTATTGGGATCAAGATGATCCGTATGAGATGGGCGGTGATCATTGTTTCATTCCAGGCGGGAACGAGATATTCGTTCACGCTTTGGCTGAAAACCTGCCGGTTTTCTATGGGAATACTGTCGAGAGCATCAGGTATGGGAGCAACGGGGTTCTGGTTTATGCTGGTGATAAGGAGTTCTACTGCGATATGGCTCTTTGCACTGTTCCGCTAGGTGTTCTGAAGAAAGGTGCGATCGGGTTTTATCCCGAGCTTCCTCAGAAGAAGAAAGAAGCGATTCATAGACTGGGATACGGATTGTTGAACAAAGTTGCGATGTTGTTTCCGTATAACTTTTGGGGTGAAGAGATTGATACGTTTGGGCGATTAACCGAAGATTCGAGCACGAGAGGAGAGTTCTTCTTGTTCTACAGCTACTCTTCGGTCTCTGGTGGTCCTTTACTTGTAGCACTTGTTGCTGGAGATGCTGCTGAAAGATTCGAGACATTGTCGCCTACTGATTCTGTTAAACGGGTGTTGCAGATACTACGCGGAATATATCACCCAAAAGGAATCGTTGTCCCTGATCCGGTTCAAGCTCTCTGTTCCAGATGGGGACAAGACAAGTTTTCATACGGTTCTTACTCGTATGTTGCGGTAGGATCATCTGGAGATGATTATGACATTTTAGCTGAGAGTGTTGGAGATGGAAGAGTGTTCTTTGCAGGCGAAGCGACTAACAAACAGTATCCTGCTACAATGCACGGAGCCTTCTTAAGCGGAATGAGAGAAGCAGCAAACATACTTAGAGTTGCTAGAAGAAGGGCATCATCATCGGCTTCAAACCCTAACCAGAGCTGTATCGACAAAGAAGAAGAAGAAGAAGAAGAAGAAGAAGAAGAAGAAGAAGACGAGGAAGAAAACAGCTGTTTGGATCAGTTATTCGAGACACCTGATTTAACATTCGGGGATTTCTCGGTGTTGTTTACTCCGAATTCAGATGAACTCGAGTCCATGTCATTGTTGAGAGTGCGCATCCAAATGGAGAAACCCGAATCGGGTGTTTGGCTTTACGGTTTAGTGACAAGGAAACAAGCTTTTGAGCTTGGTGAAATGGATGGAGATGAGTCGAGGAATGAATTCTTGCGCGATAAGTTAGGGCTTATACTTGTAGAAAGAAAGAGTCTTTCTCAAGAAGGGGAATCGATGATCTCTTCACTCAAAGCTGCGAGATTGAATCGGCAGATCTTTGATTAGTAGTACATTAGGTTTTATATTGAAAATTGTGTACTTGAACTACGTCTACGTCTTCTTATTTGTAAATTGCTGTTCTTTTTTTTGTACCTTTTGATTTAAAAATATTCCGATGATCCACGCAAAAAAGAAATGAAAGCTTTGTAACAGACTATATTAATTATTTAATGGGCTAGGCCCATTTATATCGGCCATATATCTTAAACGACGGCGTATTTTTTCTCACTCTCCCCTTCAAATTACAAACCGCTACACAGAGATCGTTTAGTTTCATTTGTACAGAAAACGCAAAGAGGATTTGTCGACAAGAGACCCGACCCGATAACCCGTAAAAATCGAAGATGGGCAAGGATGGTTTGAGCGACGGCCAGGTCTCTTCAATGAAGGAAGCCTTCACGCTCTTCGATGCCGACGGTGACGGCAAAATCGCTCCTTCCGAGCTCGGGATCTTAATGCGTTCACTAGGCGGCAATCCCACGGAAGCCCAGCTTAAATCAATCACCACCACCGAGAACCTCTCTTCTCCGTTCGATTTCAACCGATTCCTCGATCTCATGGCGAAGCATCTGAAAACGGAGCCGTTCGATAAACAGCTTCGCGATGCCTTCAAGGTGCTCGACAAGGAAGGCACAGGATTCGTCGCTGTGGCGGATCTGAGGCATATACTCACCAGTATCGGCGAGAAGTTGCAGCCGAGTGAATTCGATGAGTGGATCAAGGAGGTTGATGTTGGTTCGGATGGTAAGATCCGGTACGAGGATTTCATCGCTAGGATGGTCGCTAAGTGAGATCTAATCTTTGATTTTGAATTCGAATTTGAATTTTTTAGTTCGAATTTTACTCCTTTGTTTTTATTTTTCTGTTGGCTGGATCGGATCTTAGGGTTTGTTCAGAAATGTTAATTGTGATGCAATTGGGAATTGTGTGATCTCTTGATTTTAGCCCCAGAATGATTAATCTCTTATCTTTATGCTTCTGTAATTCATTTGATTTGGATCAAGGAATGTGATTGATTTATATCTCTAATCGAATCCTGGAAATGTCATGATAGACGTTCATTGGTTCTTGAACTTGCCTTCATATTCTTTGCATCAAAATCGTTGCTTTTTAGCTTGAATTTCGTTTGTTCTACACTATGTTATCGTCTTGTTCATTAACTATGATTGTTGTGTTGGGAGCTTGGGATCTTGTTCTTTGATTTGTTTAATATCATTTGAATTTCGTCTAGTTATGTGCTGTTGGGTTTCCATGTTGAAGTCACATGTAATGGCAGAGAAAGGATTATAAAATTGATGTGCAGATCACTGAAACACAGATCATCAGGAAGAGTCTCTCTTGTCCATCTTTTTAGTGTCTTCTTCTTCTTCTTCTTCTTCATGTTCTGCATCAAACCCGTTGCTCTTTGAGCTTGATTTTGGCTTTTCCTACACGATATTATCGTCATGTTCATTTCTTAGTTCCGTGGAACTTGTGATCTTGAAATGGTATTAGAGATCTTGCGTTTGATCTTCAGCTTTGTTTGTTTAATATCCTTGGAATGAAATGTGTAAATCTGCTCCATTCCAGATTATATTTATATTAGTAACCAAGCACAGAGTAGTAGTATGCATCAATGAGTTTCCTAATTCGTCTCCCAAAGCCTATTATTTGGTGCAATTTCCCTAATTTTAAAGGGTGATAGTATACATGTGTATATGTTTCCCAAAGAAAGAAACAAATATTAGGTGTGTCAGAGACCAAAAGTTAGGCAACACATAGCCTTTTGATGAGTTTTGACATCTAAATCTCGGGACAGTAGGTTAGGCAACACATAACCTTGGTTTTGGTTCTTTACTAATAACCGAACCAAAACCTAAATAACCAAATCTCGGTTCGGTTTTCAATTACAGGCCTATGTTTTCAGCAGAGTTCTCTCTCTTATGAATTATACTTGCAACAAAGTCTAAAACTGAAGGAAATTACATACTTGATGAAGAATCAAACATTATTTGTTTAGAGATTAAACAGTACTAGTTGGTAATAGTTAAATGGATTAATTTTCCAAAATCCCATAAAAGTGGAGTAATTACAAAAATGGTGTAGACCACTAGACTACAAAAAGGCGTAATTAGTGTGGTCCATAAATCTCTACGTTTATGTTTCAACCGAGGATTAAATAAATCGACATTTAGAACTATACAAGCTCAGTACTGTTTTAATTAAGTGGATAGACTCTCTGATCTTCTAAGTTGCCACATCACCAGAATCAATAAGAAAATTATTTAGAGATGCGATCGAACATACTCAAACTAACTATTTAGTTACGTTAGTAAACTCTTGAAGTCACATGCTTTGAATCAAATATGTAACAACTAATCTTTGACTTTAATTCAGATGCGATCGAACTCAGAGTCATAATCAAATTTTAATTACGTTTGCATGATTAAAATAAATAAGTACAAATATCTCATAGATGCGATCAAACTTACGACTTTTAAACCCTTGATTTCAATTTCTCTTTCTTTGGCTTTCACAAGTGACTTTGCACACTCAAAGGCGGCTTAAAGAAACCACAAAGTCAAAAACTCTCTCACTCAATAATGGCCGAACCATCTTTTACTCGTATCTCTCTCTTGTTCTTCGGCTTCCTCCTTCTCTTCGGCACTTACTCTTGGCTCTTTGGACCCGACTCAGGCTTCTTATCCGGTACCCGGGTCCGGAAAACTCTCGGGTCGGATGCTAAACCCCGCGTTGACCACTCTTCCGAAAAGCCTCATCATCCACTTGATCCACTAACGGTGCGTGAAATCGAGAGAGTCCGATCCATCCTCTCGGGTCACGACCCGGTTTTCGGTTCCGGGTCGGCCACGATTCACTCCATGGCTCTCGACGAGCCGGATAAGACACGTGTCCTACAGTGGAAGAAAGGAAACCCGCTTCCGCCGCGAAGAGCTGAGGTCGTCGCGCTGTCGGGTGGTCAAAGCCACGTGATAACTGTTGATCTTGATTCGGGTCGGGTCGTTTCTGATTTGGTTAACCCGACTTCTGGGTATCCGATCCTCACCATGGACGACCTCGTCGCGGCTTCTCAGGTATCGAATGGGTTTCTTGAGTTACGGTTTTAGTTTTTTTTATCCACAAAAACTTTGAACCACAAAATCTGAACTTTGTGTTTTTATCTCCTTGTTTTTATACATTTCTAGTTTTCAAATGAATATTTTTAGCTTTTTGTTGTCTTTTTCGGTTTAGCGCATGATTAGGTTTCAATTTTTTTGAATATTTAAAATAGAAAACGAATCGAATTAGATATGCTTTAAATTTCATATCGATTTTTTTTATCGGTATGTGCGGATTGGATCGGTTTGATAGATCTAGCACTAAATTTCACGTGTCAAGTGTCAACAACATTTAACCAAAAAACCAAGACCAAACCGATTACTTCCACTCTTCTAAACCGGTTTAATAATTTTTTTTTACAAAATGCAGGTTCCTCTCAAGAGCATCGAATTCAACCGCTCAATCGAAGCGCGTGGGGTTAAATTTTCCGATCTGGTATGCATAACGCCGTTCGCCGGATGGTTTGGACCGGATGAAGAAGGACGTCGAGTTATAAGAGTCCAATGTTACACGTTACAAGGCACTCCGAACTATTTCATGAGACCCCTTGAAGGTCTTTATGCAACGGTCGACATGAACACATTAGAAATTATCAAGATCGTCGATAAAGGCCCGGTTCCGATTCCTAAAGCCGCTGGTACAGAATACCGGTTTGGTGTTGAAAATAAACCGGTGCATATGGATCGAATCAACCCGATTTCGATGGAGCAGCCGGATGGTCCGAGTTTCCGGGTCGAAGATGGACATTTGGTTAAGTGGGCTAATTGGGTTTTTCATGTTAAAGTGGACCATAGAGCCGGTATGATCATATCTCAGGCCACGGTTCGTGACTCGGAGACAGGTATATAACAACGTAATTCAATAATATACATCATATTTGACAACGGAAAAGCACACATAAATATAAATATATAATGTTATGAATTCACGAGTGAATGAATATTAGTTAAACTCTTATAGTGTTAAACAAAAAAAAACGTTAGACCAAAAAAAACACGCACAAAATATGATGTTATGGTTTCGCGACTTAACCTTAGATAAACTTTTAAAAACGTAATTTTTGAAAGCCCTTTTTATAAAAAAAAAAAAACTTTTAAAAACGTTAGACCCAAAAAAAAAAAAAACGATTGGGACACGTTCTAAAGTAGATTAAAAATCTTACTCTTTTTTCTACAAATCTTAAAACCAATTATACAACTAGAAACATTAAATAAAAAAATATTTCATTAACATCACATTTGCTTTATAGTTTTCTTGTAAGAAACCAGTTGATATCATATTTGCTTTATAGTTTTCTTGTAAGAAAACACTAAAGAAAAGCCATAGTTTCTTGTTTTTTTCTCTAAATTTTCTAAGACTCTAGATCAATGGTAACCTCAATACTCCTTCCGTATTTTATTAAGTGTCGTTTTGAATTTATTTTTCTATTTTAAAATAATTGTCGTTTTCATTTTCCAATGCAAATTTGTGACAAAATTTCCAGTTTTATCCCTATCATTTTACCTTATTAATTACTCATATCAAACAAAATAATATATTAATTAGGGGTAAAACAGAAAATTTAATGTTTTTCATAATCTGTGTGAAATCATGTAGAACGACAATTAAATAAAAACAGAAGGAGTAATTATTTATCAAACGTTACAAAGAGGCTCCTAATATGTTTAAGTGATTATCATGTATTGGCCCACAAATAGTCATGATATTTACAATTACAAGGAGAACTCACACTCCTAATGTTTAACTTTGTGGAGAGAACAGGTGAACCAAGAAGTGTGATGTACAAAGGATTCCCATCGGAGTTGTTCGTACCATACATGGATCCGGAAGAAGCATGGTATTACAAAGCTTATATGGATGCGGGCGAGCTCGGCTTAGGCCCCACGGCGATGCCGCTTGTGCCCCTCAACGATTGCCCTCGAAATGCTTACTATATAGATGGCGTTTTCGCCTCGCCCGACGGAAAAGCCATCGTCCAACCTAACATGATATGCTTGTTTGAACGCTATGCCGGCGATGTCAACTGGCGACATTCTGAGATTCTTGTCCCCAATGTCGATGTATGTCCTTATTTATTTATTTCTTGTTAATCATACTCATATACTAGGAACTAAGAGTGTTAAATCCATGTTTAATTAGGTTTAATTTGGAGTTTTCGGTTTTTAGAAAATAGCTACCAAATTGAATATAGTATGGATAGGTTTAGTAATTAGTATGTTTGAGTAAAACTATTATAATGTCACGATCTTTGCTTTTATTTTGAATTAGAATTGAATCCTAAATTGACCACTTAACAGATAAGAGAGGCAAGGCCAAAAGTTACATTGGTAGCTCGAATGGCAACTTCGGTCGGAAATTACGACTATACTTTCGACTGGGAGTTTCAGACTGATGGTTTGATCCGCGTTACGGTATATATGTCAAATGTCTAACCTTTTTTTTTTTTGGTTTTGTGTTGTTTATGAATATTTGCTCTCAAGTTATCTTATAGTTAAATGCTATTGAATGATAGGTCGCGGCTTCAGGGATGTTGATGGTGAAAGGGACATCTTACGAGAATGTAGATGACTTAGGTTATAAAGAGGATGATTCTGGACCGTTGATCTCTGAGAATGTGATTGGAGTCGTCCATGATCATTTCATAACGTTTCATCTAGACATGGACGTTGATGGACCGACCAACAATTCTTTGGTTAAGGTTCATCTAGAGAAGCAGAGAGTTCCAGAAGGAAAATCGCCAAGGAAGAGTTACTTGAAGGTCAAGAAATATGTTGCCAATACTGAGAAAGATGCTCAGATTAAATTGATTCTCTATGACCCGTATGAGTTCCACATTGTTAACCCAATCCGAAAGTCTCGGTTAGGAAACCCTGCCGGTTACAAGATCATACCGGGTGGTAATGCAGCGAGTTTGCTCGATCACGACGATCCTCCTCAAATTCGAGGTGCGTTCACCAATAATCAGGTACTTAATTTTAAGCTGTGTTTTTAATTACATATGAGATTTTTGATTAGTTGAAATTTCGGAGTCTCAATGTCTCAAAATGTTTGGTTTAACCAAATGCAATTGGTTTTATCGGTTTAGATATGGGTAACTCGGTATAACCGGTCAGAACAGTTTGCCGGAGGAGTTCTGGTTTACCAGAGCCAGGGCGATGACACACTACAAGTTTGGTCAGACCGGTACGAAACCATCTATTGTTTTTTCGCGTTCGCCTTACAACAAAGTGTATTATAATTACCTTCTTGGGTCTAATGTGAAGGTATGTGACTCAGAAGATGTGGCTAGGAAAGTAAAGAGCCAAGTGCTACTTGTTGTGAGACCTATGTATCTTAGCCCGCCTATTCATGGAGCATCCATTGTTACCACAATTCTTCAAAACAGGTAAACTTTATTACATACTCTTGTTGTGCTGAAATGCTTATTAAATAATGAATTTTGATTATGCTCATAATTTCATTTGTATATACATTTTTGGCAGTGATATGTACAACGACTGGACCATTGAGCTGAAATGGATGTCTGACCGCATCATTAGCATGCGCCATCAGTTATATGAAGCTATACTAGCTAGAGGTTTGGTTTAATGTTTTTATTTTCCTCAAACTTTTCTGCTAAGTGATTCATAAATTCTGAATTGTACCATTTTGTTCTTGCAGGCACACCTGGTGATTGGAGTCACATTATCAAACAGATTGGGATGTTTTCTTTTACCGGATTGAATGAGAATCAAGTTCGCTTCATGGCCAAAGAGTATCACATTTACATGACTTATGATGGGTAAGAGAAATATTTATTCTCTCAAATGTTTATGCTACTTAGATGATTATTAGAACAAAAGACAAATAATTCAAGAAATATGAAATATAAAACATTTTAAGTTTAATACACTAAAAAACCAAGTGTCATTTGTTGTTCTTAACTTTATAGGCTAAGAGAGTTGCTTAGAAATTGTTTTAGAATAATATGAATGAAACATAAATGAATATTGTCATTTAACTTATTCCTCTGAATTTTAGCAGAAGAACCAATTTTTTATTAAAAAAAATTCAGTGAATGGAATATTATTGTCTATGTACTTAAATTTTAAGTGCTTGAACAGTGGGCTAGATGTTAAATTTATTTGTATATATTTTCAATGAAAAACATAGCTTTATATAATGAGAAATGTGTATTGCAGGAGGATAAGCATGGCAGGACTAAGTTCAAAGACAGTGCCTCAACTCGCTGATGCTATACATGCTGTAATTACCCACGTGGGCTAAACTACATTGATTTCACAAAGAATGATCAGATTATGTATGATTTAAATTGTGTACAAGATAATTTGAAAAGAAATCTGCCAATTTCAAATAATTGAGGAATTAATTGACTTGATAGTAAGATGAATAACAAACATCATTGGTTCTTGAGTAACATTTACCAATCCCAACATGTTATTCTTCTCATTACTGTCAACACTTTGAACCGTCTGTGAAACCATCTTGGAGAAACTTGCCTGCAAGAAACCTGAATAAACTGTTTTAAGAAAGCATCTCCTGAAAGCTTTTGTCTAATCTTCCATCTTACAGCATATTAAAGACCAAACTTATTGTCGAAGCATCTCCTGAGAATCCAAAACTCCTCATTTCCTTGACGAGTTCAGCTGATGAGGCTTTGTCACCATCTCTAAGGTGAGCTCTAATCAGCCCACATAATCCTCTAACATCAGGCTTCATCACTCCTTTGAGGCTTAGGCTGCAAAATAAATCCCAGGCTTCTTCCACTTTACCAGCCTTGCACATCCCTTCAATGATGATAGTATATGTGACAATATTGAGTTCCATTTCACTCTTTTGAAGATCCTGAAATACGACCAATGCTTTCTCTAGCTTCCCGTTATTACAAAGCCCATCCAACAGAATGCTGTATGTCCAAATGTTGGGAGGGACACCAGCAGAAACCATCTGTTTGAAAATTTGTTGGGCATTCTCACAGTCGCCAGATTGGAAAAAGCCTTTNATGTCATCTTTATCATCCATAGCTTATTAATAATATTAATAATGATTTGTGTTCACTTTAGAAGTAGGTAAACGACCATGACACATAGTCCAATGGTGTGGACAGGTGGTGTTATCGCCGTACAATCTGGATTTATACTGGACTGTGTGCGTATGTGAGTGTGAGTTTTAAAAGACAAAAAAAGTTGTTAAACAATTTTTTTTTTGAACATGTTGTTAAACAGTTGTTTTTCATGTAAGAAAGTATTAAACGATAAAAGATTAGTTGTCGAAATATATAAAAAAAATGATTTTAAATGGGTAATTTTTCTAAAGAATGATTTTCTTGGTTGGTGGGCCTAATTATGCATGATTTCTGAACACCTTATTCAAGTGTGTTTTTTTCTTTTGTTTTCTTTTCAAATTCACTTTCGACTGATTCCAATCATTTTCTCATGAAGTCCATCTTGTCAAGCGTCCTTCCTGCTCCCGAAGATCCCATTCTCAGTGTACATACTTTTCAATCCAAAGGCTCTAAGGCTCTACATCGATCTTAATTTTTCTGTTGCTTCGATCTCATTTTGCCATTTTGTGAAAGAGTAGATCTGATTTTTTTATAACGTTTTTTATTTTATTTTTATGATTATGAAAACAGGTTATTTTTGGTTATAGAGATGATCCTAGTCCAGTTAAGTTAAATTTGAGCGCAGGTGCTTATCGAACCGAGGTAATTTTCGGTTTTTTTGCTGTCTAAGTTCCATGGATCTTCAGAGTTTCAATGATTAAGTTAATTACTAATAATTTAACCCCCAAAAAAAGTTAATTACTTATTAGCCATGCTTTGTTTGCAAACATTTTTTCTTTGGATTGGATAATCAATCAAGGAGTCGTATTGTAAACATATATTGGATTGTTAACAAAAGAAGAAGTTAATTAGCCATTTTACAAGCTCAGGTTTCGATTAGATTAGTCTTGATTATTAAAGAAAAAGTTATTTATTTATTATTTTTTTTTTAAAAAGGAAGGAAAGCCTCTTGTTCTTGAGGTCGTGAGAAGACCAGAACAACAGTTAGTGAATGACCTGTAAGTTAAAATATACGTGAATGATATAAGACTTCGATTGTTATAAATTCACGTTTTTGAAATATTCAATATTTACAGTTCTTCATAGAATATTTTCGTTTGTGTTTTCCTTGTACATTTACAATTAACATATCATTTAAAATGTTATGATTGTGGGTTCATTTGTGTAAATGCAAAAAAAAAAATAAAAAAAAAATCAAAGCCTCTAATTTTCTGATATTTTTTTTTTTTTTGATAAAAATTCTGATAATTTTTTCTTCTTTGTTAATTATTAATTTATTAGCCTATGATTTTTATGTCTTACCTCAAGGTCACGGAACAAGGAATATCTTCCACTTGATGGACTTGCTGATTTTAACAAATTGAGTGCCAAGCTAATCTTAGGTGATGATAGGTAAATACGTTCACTTCTATATATCTTCTCATTTTTTGTTTTTTTTTTTATTGTTTATTAATCCGAGGTTTGATTTGAGTATCTTTTGTAGCTAGCTGCTGGATTTTAGGTCTATGATAATTTCGAAATCATATAAGGTTATTTATCAATCTACTATAAAGATTGTTTTTGTTTTGGGCAGTCCTGCAATGGTGGAGAATAGAGTTGTTACAATCCAGTGTTTGTCTGGTACTGGTTCTTTGAGAGTTGGAGCTGAGTTTCTAGCAAAACACAACCAAGAAGTAAATAATTTCTCACTAATTTTTATAGTTTTGTTAATGGCCCATTAGAATTTGGTAAATGAAACCCTTAACATTTCAGAATTATGCAATACGAACCCTATACTACAAAAAAAAAGTCATATTTTTAGGAATTTTGGTAATATTAATGTAATATAGAGTTCGTTTTGCTTTTCTCATTGCTTTTCAGCGTGTAATTTTCGTTCCAAACCCGACTTGGGGGAACCATCACAGTATTTTCAATTTGGCGGGTTTGTCTGTAGAGTATTTCCGTTACTATGATCCCAAAACCCGAGGAATCGACATCAAAGGTTAATTTTATAGTTCTGTCACGAACTCTCTGTCTTTCATCTTCCTCATTGTTACATTTTATCAAAGTTTACTTCCATCTTGATTATCTTGTGTTTATTCCCACTCACAACTTTCACCAAGTTTTCCTTGATATGACACAAATGATGTTTAGTGTTATACTAACCATAAAAATTATTGATTTCAAAACAGGCCTGCTCGAGGATCTTGGCGCTGCACCTTCTGGAGCTATAGTAGTACTGCAAGCTTGTGCGCATAACCCAACAGGAGTTGACCCAACATTCGAACAATGGGAACAGATTCGGCAAATAGTGAGATCTAAAAGCTTATTACCCTTCTTTGATAATGCATATCAGGTATGTCATAGAAGTACATATTTGGTTTGTTTCTTTGTTCCACAAGCAAATGAAACTCTATTATAGTTCTTTTTTTCCTTTGAATTTTCAGGGTTTTGCTAGTGGTAGCCTTGAGATAGATGCACAAGCGGTTCGTATGTTTGTTGCCGATGGAGGTGAATGTTTGATAGCTCAAAGTTTTGGCAAAAACATGGGTCTTTATGGTGAGCGTATTGGCGCTCTTACCATTGTAAGCAACCACACTTTTCTAGTGTCATCGTCATTGAGTCAAATAGTATGATATATGAAATCTATTGTTTTTTCGCGTTCGCCTTACAACAAAGTGTATTATAATTACCTTCTTGGGTCTAATGTGAAGGTATGTGACTCAGAAGATGTGGCTAGGAAAGTAAAGAGCCAAGTGCTACTTGTTGTGAGACCTATGTATCTTAGCCCGCCTATTCATGGAGCATCCATTGTTACCACAATTCTTCAAAACAGGTAAACTTTATTACATACTCTTGTTGTGCTGAAATGCTTATTAAATAATGAATTTTGATTATGCTCATAATTTCATTTGAATATACATTTTTGGCAGTGATATGTACAACGACTGGACCATTGAGCTGAAAGGGATGTCTGACCGCATCATTAGCATGCGCCAGCAGTTATATGAAGCTATACTAGCTAGAGGTTTGGTTTAATGTTTTTATTTTCCTCAAACTTTTCTGCTAAGTGATTCATAAATTCTGAATTGTACCATTTTGTTCTTGCAGGCACACCTGGTGATTGGAGTCACATTATCAAACAGATTGGGATGTTTTCTTTTACCGGATTGAAGGAGAATCAAGTTCGCTTCATGGCCAAAGAGTATCACATTTACATGACTTACGATGGGTAAGGGAAATAGTTCTTTCTCTCAAATGTTCATCTACTTAGATGATTATTAGGAACAAGAGAAAAATAATTCAAGAAATATGAAATATTAAATTTTTTAAGTTTAATACACTGAAACACAAGTGTCATTTGTTTTTATTAACTTTATGAGCTAAGAGAGTTGCTTAGAAATTGTTTTAGAATAATATGAATGAAACATAAATGAATATTGTCATTTAACTTATTCCTCTGGGATTTAGCAGAAGAATGTTTTGCACATTTAAAAAAAAAAAAATTCAATGAATGGAATGTTATCGTCTATGTACTTAAATTTTAATCAAGTGCTTGAACAGTGGGCTAGATGTTAAATTTATTTGTATATAATTTCAATGAAAAACTTAGCTTTATATAATGAGAATTGTGTATTGCAGGAGGATAAGCATGGCAGGCCTAAGTTCAAAGACAGTGCCTCAACTCGCTGATGCTATACATGCTGTAATTACCCGCGTGGGCTAAACTACATTGATTTCACAAAGAATGATCAGATTATGTATGATTTAAATTGTGTACAAGATAATTTGAAAATATATCTGCCAATTTCAAATAATTGAGGAATTAAATGACTTGATAGTAAGATGAATAACAAACATCATTGGTTCTAGAGTAACATGTTATTCTTCTCATTACTGTCAACACTTTGAACCGTCTGTGAAACCATCTTGGAGAAACTTGCCTGCAAGAAACCTGAATAAACTGTTTTAAGAAAGCATCTCCTGTTTGACCAAAAAAAAAAAAAAAAAGCATCTCCTGAAAGCTTTTGTCTAATCTTCCATCATACAGCATATTAAAGACCAAACTTATTGTCGAAGCATCTCCTGAGAATCCAAAACTCCTCGTTTCCTTGACGAGTTCAGATGATGAGGCTTTGTCACCATCTCTAAGGTGAGCCCTAATCAGCCCACAAAATCCTGAGATCATTGTATTGTATGCTCTAACATCAGGCTTCATCACTCCTTTGAGGCTTAGGCTGCAAAATAAATCCCAGGCTTCTTCCACTTTACCAGCCTTGCACATCCCTTCAATGATGATAGTATATGTGACAATATAGAGTTCCATTTCACTCTTTTGAAGATCCTGAAATACGACCAATGCTTTCTCTAGCTTCCCATTATTACAAAGTCCCATCTAACAAAATGTTGTTTGAAAACTTGTTGGACGTTCTCACAGTCTCCGGCTTGAAAATACCCTTATAAGAGTGGTGTAGGGGACTGTGTTGCCAACTCATCCTCTTGGAGACATCTCGCGAAAGAATTCCATAGAATCTTCTACCTTCTTAGACTTGCAAAATGCATTGAACGTAACGACATCGGGGTTGATTCTCCTCTCGATCATATCGCTTAGTAGTTGAGAGGCATCGCTCCATCTTCCATAGTTACAAAGGCAGCTTATGAGGGAGCTGTAGGTGAAAACATCAGGCCACCTCAGGCCACCAATGGAAGATGACAACAATGGAAGGGCGTGGACGAGACTTTACCATCTCACTGAACAAATCAACGGCATCGTCTAGCTTTATATCACGAAGCCCGTTTCTAAGTAGGTCCATATAATATAGTTATAGTATATGCTAATGCTTGAAATTGAATTTAACCAGAATGCCATATTACTTGTAATTGTCAGTCTTAACAGTTAACACTGCTGCTAAGTCTCATATTACGTTCAAAGGAAGAGTTTGAATCAAGTGTAGAATAATAGAAAGAGAAAGCAAATTAAAATTGTCGAGATCGAAGAAGATTAATAAGCTCACATTATTCTTTATTTAGATAATAGGAAATAGAAGGCATATACAATTGAGGATCGGCAACCTTCTACGACACATACAAAAACAAGCAACAAATTTATTCAAATACTAGCATTTTTGCCACATACACGACGAAATTGTAAACAACATTTAGGTGTGATATCATTTTGGATATGCTTGTTTAGGCACTTTTAACTGCTTTAAGAGAGCCCTTGTTGCATAAAGTAGAACACGCCTTGTTGCATTGTTCAACCGCTCCATTCACAATTTCATTTGCGTCTAGTCACCGAAACAAAACTCAGATAGATTAATTATCTTGTCATATTATTCTAACAAAAGTGATAATACACGCTTGGGAAGTTTTCTTTACCGGATTTCTGGAGAGTGGTCATGGCACCGCACACAGAGAATGCACACCCCAACTTGCAGTATTCATTGACAGCATCACCTTGGGTTAAAAAAAAAAATGAAATCTCCGTGGATCTTGTAACAATTAATAGAATAAAGCACAATTAGTAATACACTATATATAATAGTGAGCTCAATTTACCAGAGTTTTCGAGATTGCCAAAAGGATATCCCGGAGGGCAACTACTTCCTGAAACACGTCTGCATCCACTCAAGGTTGCACAAGTTCCCTTTGACCCTCCCGCTATCCAGCACATATTATAGATATTTCTGGCAGTAGAGCTCGGGCAGCAGCTCTTTGCTTCTACTTGAATTTGCGCCATGACGAGAGTCATTATGAGCACGCTTAAAATCACAGTTCTTCCTTCCATATTTTGATTGATTACTTGTTTGATCAGATACTTAAGAGGAAACACTTATTATTAAGCTTGTATCGATCGATGAAATGGTGATGAAACTAAACTTACTTAAATACTAGTTGTTCTGCAATTTCAAAATATCGAAAATTCATTTTTAGAATGCTCTAGAGTCTACACACAGGCAACCACATGCCTCACGACCCACCTTGTCTCTTCCAAACTATTATTGCACCTAACTAGAGTCTACACCGGCAACCACACACTTCACGACCAACTTTACTCTTTCACATTATTGTAAATGAGTGGAGCTTTTTTCACATTATCCTCAATCGGTGGCTCTCGACCCTTCTTCTCTCTTGATTTTCAAAGCCCAAGCTCAGCTACTTCATCTCTGCGTTATGGATTCTATGATGCCTTCCTCGAGCCGGCAAATTGAAGGTACCTATGAACTAATGGGTCCCGTAGAAGAAGGTAACTTCATCAACAAAGCACCTGGTTTTCTTTCTCCTCTCATCTCATCAACTGAGAAACCGGTAACATCGTTATTTCCTATGGAACTTGATGAAATCCCGACAACTAAATCGCCTCTGGTAACTGCTCCTAAGACTCTCAATCCATCAGTTCCAGTTGCTCATGTTCTGAAATCCTCTCGAAAGCCGGCGATTTCTATGAATTTGAACTCAGCGCCTGAAGCTTCATCTCACATAGCTCCGCTGACCCATAACTCTCCTCAAGGAGCTTGGGCTTCCCCATTTAAGGTTGCAGCTCTCTTCTCTGCCTCGGCGAGTGGTACAGCTCCTACCATTGGGAATTACGAGACAAACAATGTATGTCTCCCAGCTGCAAATGATTGGCCTGCTCTATCGTCTGGGAAGCAGCCACCTAGGAAGAGGTCGTCACAAGCAATTGGAGCTCCTAACCTGAACTCGGGTGACACTGTTAAAGGACAAGTTCCACTCTCCAAAGCATCTCTTGAGTACTCGTGGGCTGCCAAGATGAAATCAGTGTGCAATCTTCGCAGAGTAACTACTCCGGTTTACATGGAAGATGGCACTCCAAAGGTTAGTATTCCAAGCCATGTTCTACTAGAGGGCACAGAGAATCAAAACCAATTCGTGGTGGGTCAGTTTTATCGCTGTGCAGCTCCTTCGGGAGGACTCATTCACGCTGTTGTCACTCGTATATGGGGTCGTAAATGCCGTATTTTCACTCGGAAACTAGGTGAATCTTCATATCTATTCCATATCCCAGATGAAGCAACTCGTAAATGGGTCATTCAGAGGGGTATATGGCATGTTGATGACTGTTTGATGTTTATCTTGCCTTGGACTCCTTCTCCGACTATTAGTCTGCCTGAGATTTCTAATATCCCTATTTGGTTAACTCTAAAGAACATACCAAACCAGTTGTACTCTATCAAAGGTATTGATTGGATAGCATCATGCATAGGGGAACCGATGCTAACAAGTAAGGCTTGGCTTGACCCCAGTCAAATGGGAGAAGCAAAGATCCTAGTGGAGGTAAAATTGAATAAGCCTTTTCCTCAAAGAGTAGCTCTTGAAGATGAATCGGGCTCCATCACTATGGTTGATGTGTTGTACTCTTGGTTGCCTCCAAAGTGTAGTTGTTGTGGTCAGCTCGGTCACAAAGCCTCTCACTGTCTTGGTCCTATTGTCTCAGTTTAAGGCATTGTACCAGGAGCTGGCTCGAGCACAAATGGTAGTCCACCTGACATTATTCCAAATAATGTTGTCTCTGCTGCTGTTCCAGTGTCTTCACTTGCCACTATAGTTGCCGATGGTGCTTCACCATCTGTGTCTCACGATGTCACCACCGATGATGTTCAAACGGCACCAGAAGTCGTTACAAATGACAATGCAGCTTTTGTGGCAGAAAGCGAAGATTCTGCTCAAACAAATAATTTAATTCGTCCATCCGAGTATTAGAATCACCCAGCTACTATAGCCTCTTCACAGGCTGATCCAATACTTTTACAAACTGAAACCACGGCCGAGCTTTCTCCGGCTATCAATGAATCTGAAAGCGCATTGTCTCTCTCTGCACCGTTAGCTTTAGCAGCTCCAGCCTCATATATTACTGTGAATGATCAAGGTAATCGTCTCTCTCTACCATCTTTGGACTTGGATGCACCTCTACATACTGCAGGTGAAACTTCTTTGTCTATGAATGCGGAAAATGAGGAAGGTTGTGGAGGAGTTATGGGTTATCGTTTTGCTGCTTTGGATCAAAAGGACTCATTCCCTGATGATTCAACCTCACAAAGGAGCCGAGGAGGGATACCTATCAAACCAACTCAAAAAATGCAAGAAATGACTTCGACAACCGTGGGAAGAAAAGGAAATCGAGGTAGAGGAAGCCGAGGTGGTCGTGGCTAATTCATCTACGGTGTAGTCGGTTCCACAGCACTAAAGCTTTTTCTTCATGTTTTCTCTCTTTCTCTAAAACTTAATTTCTATGTTTTATCTTATTTTCTTTGTAAGCCTAAGCACTTACTCTTCTTTCGAAACTGTGTGACCGAAAAGTCATAGCCTGTATTTCCTTTATGCATTTTAATACGAATACCCTTTTGTCAAAAAAAAAAAAAAGTTGAAAAAGAATCATAATCAATACACAAAATGTCATCTTTATCATCCATAGCTTATTAATAATATTAATAATGATTTGTGTTCACTTTAGAAGTAGGTAAACGACCATGACACATAGTCCAATGGTGTGGACAGGTGGTGTTATCGCCGTACAATCTGGATTTATACTGGACTGTGTGCGTATGTGAGTGTGAGTTTTAAAAGACAAAAAAAGTTGTTAAACAATTTTTTTTTTGAACATGTTGTTAAACAGTTGTTTTTCATGTAAGAAAGTATTAAACGATAAAAGATTAGTTGTCGAAATATATAAAAAAAATGATTTTAAATGGGTAATTTTTCTAAAGAATGATTTTCTTGGTTGGTGGGCCTAATTATGCATGATTTCTGAACACCTTATTCAAGTGTGTTTTTTTCTTTTGTTTTCTTTTCAAATTCACTTTCGACTGATTCCAATCATTTTCTCATGAAGTCCATCTTGTCAAGCGTCCTTCCTGCTCCCGAAGATCCCATTCTCAGTGTACATACTTTTCAATCCAAAGGCTCTACATCGAGCTTAATTTTTCTGTTGCTTCGATCCCATTTTGCCATTTTATGGAAGAGTAGATCTGATTTTTTTATAACGTTTTTTGTTTTGTTTTGGATGATTTGAAAACAGGTTATTTTTGGTTATAGAGATGATCCTAGTCCAGTTAAGTTAAATTTGAGCGCAGGTGCTTATCGAACCGAGGTAATTTTCGGTTTTTTTGCTGTCTAAGTTCCATGGATCTTCAGAGTTTCAATGATTAAGTTAATTACTAATAATTTAACCAAAAAAAAGAAAGTTAATTACTAATTAGCCATGCTTTGTTTGTAAACATTTTTTTCTTTGGATTGGATAATCAATCAAGGAGTCGTATTGTAAACATATATTGGATTGTTAACAAAAGAAGAAGTTAATTAGCCATTTTACAAGCTCAGGTTTCGATTAGATTAGTCTTGATTATTAAAGAAAAAGTTATTTATTTATTTATTTATTTTTTAAAGGAAGGAAAGCCTCTTGTTCTTGAGGTTGTGAGAAGAGCAGAACAACAGTTAGCGAATGACCTGTAAGTTAAAATATAGTACATGAATGATAGTAAGACTTCGATTGTTTATAAATTCACCTTTTTGAAATATTCAATATTTACAGTTCTTCATAGAATATTTTCGTTTGTGTTTTCCTTGTACATTTACAATTAACATATCGTTTAAAATGTGATGATTGTGGCTCTTCTCTGTTAAACATAAATGCAAACAAAAAATCAAAGCCTGTAATTTTCTGATAATTTTCTTCTTCTTTGTCACTTATTAGCCTATGATTTTTATGTCTTACCTCAAGGTCACGGAACAAGGAATATCTTCCACTTGATGGACTTGCTGATTTTAACAAATTGAGTGCCAAGCTAATCTTAGGTGATGATAGGTAAATACGTTCACTTCTATATATATATCTTCTCATCTTTTTTTTTTTTTAATGTTTATTAATCCGAGGTTTGATTTGATTATCCTTTGTAGCTAGCTGCTGGATTTTAGGTCTATGATAATTTCTCAATCATATAAGGTTATTTATCATTCTACTATGAAGACTGTTTTTGTTTTTTTTTGTTTTGGGCAGTCCTGCAATGGAGGAGAATAGAGTTGTTACAATCCAGTGTTTGTCTGGTACTGGTTCTTTGAGAGTTGGAGCTGAGTTTCTAGCTAAACACAACCAAGAAGTAAATAATTTCTCACTAATTTATATAGTTTTGTTAATGGCCATTAGAATTTGGTAAATGAAACCCTTAACATTTCAGAATTATGCAATACGAACCCTATACTACAAGAATTTTACAAACTACAATGCAGTCACAAAATTTGAAAAAAAAAAAAAAAAAAAAAAGTCATATTTTTAGGAATTTTGGTAATATTAATGTAATATAGAGTTCGTTTTGCTTTTCAGCGTGTAATTTTCGTTCCAAACCCAACTTGGGGGAACCATCACAGTATTTTCAATTTGGTGGGTTTGTCTGTAGAGTATTTCCGTTACTATGATCCCAAAACCCGAGGAATCGACATCAAAGGTTAATTTTATAGTTCTGTCACGAACTCTCTGTCTTTCATCTTCCTCATTGTTACATTTTATCAAAGTTTACTTCCATCTTGATTATCTTGTGTTTATTCCCACTCACAACTTTCACCAAGTTTTCCTTGATATGACACAAATGATGTTTAGTGTTATACTAACCATAAAAATTATTGATTTCAAAACAGGCCTGCTCGAGGATCTTGGCGCTGCACCTTCTGGAGCTATAGTAGTACTGCAAGCTTGTGCGCATAACCCAACAGGAGTTGACCCAACATTCGAACAATGGGAACAGATTCGGCAAATAGTGAGATCTAAAAGCTTATTACCCTTCTTTGATAATGCATATCAGGTATGTCATAGAAGTACATATTTGGTTTGTTTCTTTGTTCCACAAGCAAATGAAACTCTATTATAGTTCTTTTTTTCCTTTGAATTTTCAGGGTTTTGCTAGTGGTAGCCTTGAGATAGATGCACAAGCGGTTCGTATGTTTGTTGCCGATGGAGGTGAATGTTTGATAGCTCAAAGTTTTGGCAAAAACATGGGTCTTTATGGTGAGCGTATTGGCGCTCTTACCATTGTAAGCAACCACACTTTTCTAGTGTCATCGTCATTGAGTCAAATAGTATGATATATGAAATCTATTGTTTTTTCGCGTTCGCCTTACAACAAAGTGTATTATAATTACCTTCTTGGGTCTAATGTGAAGGTATGTGACTCAGAAGATGTGGCTAGGAAAGTAAAGAGCCAAGTGCTACTTGTTGTGAGACCTATGTATCTTAGCCCGCCTATTCATGGAGCATCCATTGTTACCACAATTCTTCAAAACAGGTAAACTTTATTACATACTCTTGTTGTGCTGAAATGCTTATTAAATAATGAATTTTGATTATGCTCATAATTTCATTTGAATATACATTTTTGGCAGTGATATGTACAACGACTGGACCATTGAGCTGAAAGGGATGTCTGACCGCATCATTAGCATGCGCCAGCAGTTATATGAAGCTATACTAGCTAGAGGTTTGGTTTAATGTTTTTATTTTCCTCAAACTTTTCTGCTAAGTGATTCATAAATTCTGAATTGTACCATTTTGTTCTTGCAGGCACACCTGGTGATTGGAGTCACATTATCAAACAGATTGGGATGTTTTCTTTTACCGGATTGAAGGAGAATCAAGTTCGCTTCATGGCCAAAGAGTATCACATTTACATGACTTACGATGGGTAAGGGAAATAGTTCTTTCTCTCAAATGTTCATCTACTTAGATGATTATTAGGAACAAGAGAAAAATAATTCAAGAAATATGAAATATTAAATTTTTTAAGTTTAATACACTGAAACACAAGTGTCATTTGTTTTTATTAACTTTATGAGCTAAGAGAGTTGCTTAGAAATTGTTTTAGAATAATATGAATGAAACATAAATGAATATTGTCATTTAACTTATTCCTCTGGGATTTAGCAGAAGAATGTTTTGCACATTTAAAAAAAAAAAAATTCAATGAATGGAATGTTATCGTCTATGTACTTAAATTTTAATCAAGTGCTTGAACAGTGGGCTAGATGTTAAATTTATTTGTATATAATTTCAATGAAAAACTTAGCTTTATATAATGAGAATTGTGTATTGCAGGAGGATAAGCATGGCAGGCCTAAGTTCAAAGACAGTGCCTCAACTCGCTGATGCTATACATGCTGTAATTACCCGCGTGGGCTAAACTACATTGATTTCACAAAGAATGATCAGATTATGTATGATTTAAATTGTGTACAAGATAATTTGAAAATATATCTGCCAATTTCAAATAATTGAGGAATTAAATGACTTGATAGTAAGATGAATAACAAACATCATTGGTTCTAGAGTAACATGTTATTCTTCTCATTACTGTCAACACTTTGAACCGTCTGTGAAACCATCTTGGAGAAACTTGCCTGCAAGAAACCTGAATAAACTGTTTTAAGAAAGCATCTCCTGTTTGACCAAAAAAAAAAAAAAAAAGCATCTCCTGAAAGCTTTTGTCTAATCTTCCATCATACAGCATATTAAAGACCAAACTTATTGTCGAAGCATCTCCTGAGAATCCAAAACTCCTCGTTTCCTTGACGAGTTCAGATGATGAGGCTTTGTCACCATCTCTAAGGTGAGCCCTAATCAGCCCACAAAATCCTGAGATCATTGTATTGTATGCTCTAACATCAGGCTTCATCACTCCTTTGAGGCTTAGGCTGCAAAATAAATCCCAGGCTTCTTCCACTTTACCAGCCTTGCACATCCCTTCAATGATGATAGTATATGTGACAATATAGAGTTCCATTTCACTCTTTTGAAGATCCTGAAATACGACCAATGCTTTCTCTAGCTTCCCATTATTACAAAGTCCCATCTAACAAAATGTTGTTTGAAAACTTGTTGGACGTTCTCACAGTCTCCGGCTTGAAAATACCCTTATAAGAGTGGTGTAGGGGACTGTGTTGCCAACTCATCCTCTTGGAGACATCTCGCGAAAGAATTCCATAGAATCTTCTACCTTCTTAGACTTGCAAAATGCATTGAACGTAACGACATCGGGGTTGATTCTCCTCTCGATCATATCGCTTAGTAGTTGAGAGGCATCGCTCCATCTTCCATAGTTACAAAGGCAGCTTATGAGGGAGCTGTAGGTGAAAACATCAGGCCACCTCAGGCCACCAATGGAAGATGACAACAATGGAAGGGCGTGGACGAGACTTTACCATCTCACTGAACAAATCAACGGCATCGTCTAGCTTTATATCACGAAGCCCGTTTCTAAGTAGGTCCATATAATATAGTTATAGTATATGCTAATGCTTGAAATTGAATTTAACCAGAATGCCATATTACTTGTAATTGTCAGTCTTAACAGTTAACACTGCTGCTAAGTCTCATATTACGTTCAAAGGAAGAGTTTGAATCAAGTGTAGAATAATAGAAAGAGAAAGCAAATTAAAATTGTCGAGATCGAAGAAGATTAATAAGCTCACATTATTCTTTATTTAGATAATAGGAAATAGAAGGCATATACAATTGAGGATCGGCAACCTTCTACGACACATACAAAAACAAGCAACAAATTTATTCAAATACTAGCATTTTTGCCACATACACGACGAAATTGTAAACAACATTTAGGTGTGATATCATTTTGGATATGCTTGTTTAGGCACTTTTAACTGCTTTAAGAGAGCCCTTGTTGCATAAAGTAGAACACGCCTTGTTGCATTGTTCAACCGCTCCATTCACAATTTCATTTGCGTCTAGTCACCGAAACAAAACTCAGATAGATTAATTATCTTGTCATATTATTCTAACAAAAGTGATAATACACGCTTGGGAAGTTTTCTTTACCGGATTTCTGGAGAGTGGTCATGGCACCGCACACAGAGAATGCACACCCCAACTTGCAGTATTCATTGACAGCATCACCTTGGGTTAAAAAAAAAAATGAAATCTCCGTGGATCTTGTAACAATTAATAGAATAAAGCACAATTAGTAATACACTATATATAATAGTGAGCTCAATTTACCAGAGTTTTCGAGATTGCCAAAAGGATATCCCGGAGGGCAACTACTTCCTGAAACACGTCTGCATCCACTCAAGGTTGCACAAGTTCCCTTTGACCCTCCCGCTATCCAGCACATATTATAGATATTTCTGGCAGTAGAGCTCGGGCAGCAGCTCTTTGCTTCTACTTGAATTTGCGCCATGACGAGAGTCATTATGAGCACGCTTAAAATCACAGTTCTTCCTTCCATATTTTGATTGATTACTTGTTTGATCAGATACTTAAGAGGAAACACTTATTATTAAGCTTGTATCGATCGATGAAATGGTGATGAAACTAAACTTACTTAAATACTAGTTGTTCTGCAATTTCAAAATATCGAAAATTCATTTTTAGAATGCTCTAGAGTCTACACACAGGCAACCACATGCCTCACGACCCACCTTGTCTCTTCCAAACTATTATTGCACCTAACTAGAGTCTACACCGGCAACCACACACTTCACGACCAACTTTACTCTTTCACATTATTGTAAATGAGTGGAGCTTTTTTCACATTATCCTCAATCGGTGGCTCTCGACCCTTCTTCTCTCTTGATTTTCAAAGCCCAAGCTCAGCTACTTCATCTCTGCGTTATGGATTCTATGATGCCTTCCTCGAGCCGGCAAATTGAAGGTACCTATGAACTAATGGGTCCCGTAGAAGAAGGTAACTTCATCAACAAAGCACCTGGTTTTCTTTCTCCTCTCATCTCATCAACTGAGAAACCGGTAACATCGTTATTTCCTATGGAACTTGATGAAATCCCGACAACTAAATCGCCTCTGGTAACTGCTCCTAAGACTCTCAATCCATCAGTTCCAGTTGCTCATGTTCTGAAATCCTCTCGAAAGCCGGCGATTTCTATGAATTTGAACTCAGCGCCTGAAGCTTCATCTCACATAGCTCCGCTGACCCATAACTCTCCTCAAGGAGCTTGGGCTTCCCCATTTAAGGTTGCAGCTCTCTTCTCTGCCTCGGCGAGTGGTACAGCTCCTACCATTGGGAATTACGAGACAAACAATGTATGTCTCCCAGCTGCAAATGATTGGCCTGCTCTATCGTCTGGGAAGCAGCCACCTAGGAAGAGGTCGTCACAAGCAATTGGAGCTCCTAACCTGAACTCGGGTGACACTGTTAAAGGACAAGTTCCACTCTCCAAAGCATCTCTTGAGTACTCGTGGGCTGCCAAGATGAAATCAGTGTGCAATCTTCGCAGAGTAACTACTCCGGTTTACATGGAAGATGGCACTCCAAAGGTTAGTATTCCAAGCCATGTTCTACTAGAGGGCACAGAGAATCAAAACCAATTCGTGGTGGGTCAGTTTTATCGCTGTGCAGCTCCTTCGGGAGGACTCATTCACGCTGTTGTCACTCGTATATGGGGTCGTAAATGCCGTATTTTCACTCGGAAACTAGGTGAATCTTCATATCTATTCCATATCCCAGATGAAGCAACTCGTAAATGGGTCATTCAGAGGGGTATATGGCATGTTGATGACTGTTTGATGTTTATCTTGCCTTGGACTCCTTCTCCGACTATTAGTCTGCCTGAGATTTCTAATATCCCTATTTGGTTAACTCTAAAGAACATACCAAACCAGTTGTACTCTATCAAAGGTATTGATTGGATAGCATCATGCATAGGGGAACCGATGCTAACAAGTAAGGCTTGGCTTGACCCCAGTCAAATGGGAGAAGCAAAGATCCTAGTGGAGGTAAAATTGAATAAGCCTTTTCCTCAAAGAGTAGCTCTTGAAGATGAATCGGGCTCCATCACTATGGTTGATGTGTTGTACTCTTGGTTGCCTCCAAAGTGTAGTTGTTGTGGTCAGCTCGGTCACAAAGCCTCTCACTGTCTTGGTCCTATTGTCTCAGTTTAAGGCATTGTACCAGGAGCTGGCTCGAGCACAAATGGTAGTCCACCTGACATTATTCCAAATAATGTTGTCTCTGCTGCTGTTCCAGTGTCTTCACTTGCCACTATAGTTGCCGATGGTGCTTCACCATCTGTGTCTCACGATGTCACCACCGATGATGTTCAAACGGCACCAGAAGTCGTTACAAATGACAATGCAGCTTTTGTGGCAGAAAGCGAAGATTCTGCTCAAACAAATAATTTAATTCGTCCATCCGAGTATTAGAATCACCCAGCTACTATAGCCTCTTCACAGGCTGATCCAATACTTTTACAAACTGAAACCACGGCCGAGCTTTCTCCGGCTATCAATGAATCTGAAAGCGCATTGTCTCTCTCTGCACCGTTAGCTTTAGCAGCTCCAGCCTCATATATTACTGTGAATGATCAAGGTAATCGTCTCTCTCTACCATCTTTGGACTTGGATGCACCTCTACATACTGCAGGTGAAACTTCTTTGTCTATGAATGCGGAAAATGAGGAAGGTTGTGGAGGAGTTATGGGTTATCGTTTTGCTGCTTTGGATCAAAAGGACTCATTCCCTGATGATTCAACCTCACAAAGGAGCCGAGGAGGGATACCTATCAAACCAACTCAAAAAATGCAAGAAATGACTTCGACAACCGTGGGAAGAAAAGGAAATCGAGGTAGAGGAAGCCGAGGTGGTCGTGGCTAATTCATCTACGGTGTAGTCGGTTCCACAGCACTAAAGCTTTTTCTTCATGTTTTCTCTCTTTCTCTAAAACTTAATTTCTATGTTTTATCTTATTTTCTTTGTAAGCCTAAGCACTTACTCTTCTTTCGAAACTGTGTGACCGAAAAGTCATAGCCTGTATTTCCTTTATGCATTTTAATACGAATACCCTTTTGTCAAAAAAAAAAAAAAGTTGAAAAAGAATCATAATCAATACACAAAATGTCATCTTTATCATCCATAGCTTATTAATAATATTAATAATGATTTGTGTTCACTTTAGAAGTAGGTAAACGACCATGACACATAGTCCAATGGTGTGGACAGGTGGTGTTATCGCCGTACAATCTGGATTTATACTGGACTGTGTGCGTATGTGAGTGTGAGTTTTAAAAGACAAAAAAAGTTGTTAAACAATTTTTTTTTTGAACATGTTGTTAAACAGTTGTTTTTCATGTAAGAAAGTATTAAACGATAAAAGATTAGTTGTCGAAATATATAAAAAAAATGATTTTAAATGGGTAATTTTTCTAAAGAATGATTTTCTTGGTTGGTGGGCCTAATTATGCATGATTTCTGAACACCTTATTCAAGTGTGTTTTTTTCTTTTGTTTTCTTTTCAAATTCACTTTCGACTGATTCCAATCATTTTCTCATGAAGTCCATCTTGTCAAGCGTCCTTCCTGCTCCCGAAGATCCCATTCTCAGTGTACATACTTTTCAATCCAAAGGCTCTACATCGAGCTTAATTTTTCTGTTGCTTCGATCCCATTTTGCCATTTTATGGAAGAGTAGATCTGATTTTTTTATAACGTTTTTTGTTTTGTTTTGGATGATTTGAAAACAGGTTATTTTTGGTTATAGAGATGATCCTAGTCCAGTTAAGTTAAATTTGAGCGCAGGTGCTTATCGAACCGAGGTAATTTTCGGTTTTTTTGCTGTCTAAGTTCCATGGATCTTCAGAGTTTCAATGATTAAGTTAATTACTAATAATTTAACCAAAAAAAAGAAAGTTAATTACTAATTAGCCATGCTTTGTTTGTAAACATTTTTTTCTTTGGATTGGATAATCAATCAAGGAGTCGTATTGTAAACATATATTGGATTGTTAACAAAAGAAGAAGTTAATTAGCCATTTTACAAGCTCAGGTTTCGATTAGATTAGTCTTGATTATTAAAGAAAAAGTTATTTATTTATTTATTTATTTTTTAAAGGAAGGAAAGCCTCTTGTTCTTGAGGTTGTGAGAAGAGCAGAACAACAGTTAGCGAATGACCTGTAAGTTAAAATATAGTACATGAATGATAGTAAGACTTCGATTGTTTATAAATTCACCTTTTTGAAATATTCAATATTTACAGTTCTTCATAGAATATTTTCGTTTGTGTTTTCCTTGTACATTTACAATTAACATATCGTTTAAAATGTGATGATTGTGGCTCTTCTCTGTTAAACATAAATGCAAACAAAAAATCAAAGCCTGTAATTTTCTGATAATTTTCTTCTTCTTTGTCACTTATTAGCCTATGATTTTTATGTCTTACCTCAAGGTCACGGAACAAGGAATATCTTCCACTTGATGGACTTGCTGATTTTAACAAATTGAGTGCCAAGCTAATCTTAGGTGATGATAGGTAAATACGTTCACTTCTATATATATATCTTCTCATCTTTTTTTTTTTTTAATGTTTATTAATCCGAGGTTTGATTTGATTATCCTTTGTAGCTAGCTGCTGGATTTTAGGTCTATGATAATTTCTCAATCATATAAGGTTATTTATCATTCTACTATGAAGACTGTTTTTGTTTTTTTTTGTTTTGGGCAGTCCTGCAATGGAGGAGAATAGAGTTGTTACAATCCAGTGTTTGTCTGGTACTGGTTCTTTGAGAGTTGGAGCTGAGTTTCTAGCTAAACACAACCAAGAAGTAAATAATTTCTCACTAATTTATATAGTTTTGTTAATGGCCATTAGAATTTGGTAAATGAAACCCTTAACATTTCAGAATTATGCAATACGAACCCTATACTACAAGAATTTTACAAACTACAATGCAGTCACAAAATTTGAAAAAAAAAAAAAAAAAAAAAAGTCATATTTTTAGGAATTTTGGTAATATTAATGTAATATAGAGTTCGTTTTGCTTTTCAGCGTGTAATTTTCGTTCCAAACCCAACTTGGGGGAACCATCACAGTATTTTCAATTTGGTGGGTTTGTCTGTAGAGTATTTCCGTTACTATGATCCCAAAACCCGAGGAATCGACATCAAAGGTTAATTTTATAGTTCTGTCACGAACTCTCTGTCTTTCATCTTCCTCATTGTTACATTTTATCAAAGTTTACTTCCATCTTGATTATCTTGTGTTTATTCCCACTCACAACTTTCACCAAGTTTTCCTTGATATGACACAAATGATGTTTAGTGTTATACTAACCATAAAAATTATTGATTTCAAAACAGGCCTGCTCGAGGATCTTGGCGCTGCACCTTCTGGAGCTATAGTAGTACTGCAAGCTTGTGCGCATAACCCAACAGGAGTTGACCCAACATTCGAACAATGGGAACAGATTCGGCAAATAGTGAGATCTAAAAGCTTATTACCCTTCTTTGATAATGCATATCAGGTATGTCATAGAAGTACATATTTGGTTTGTTTCTTTGTTCCACAAGCAAATGAAACTCTATTATAGTTCTTTTTTTCCTTTGAATTTTCAGGGTTTTGCTAGTGGTAGCCTTGAGATAGATGCACAAGCGGTTCGTATGTTTGTTGCCGATGGAGGTGAATGTTTGATAGCTCAAAGTTTTGGCAAAAACATGGGTCTTTATGGTGAGCGTATTGGCGCTCTTACCATTGTAAGCAACCACACTTTTCTAGTGTCATCGTCATTGAGTCAAATAGTATGATATATGAAATCTATTGTTTTTTCGCGTTCGCCTTACAACAAAGTGTATTATAATTACCTTCTTGGGTCTAATGTGAAGGTATGTGACTCAGAAGATGTGGCTAGGAAAGTAAAGAGCCAAGTGCTACTTGTTGTGAGACCTATGTATCTTAGCCCGCCTATTCATGGAGCATCCATTGTTACCACAATTCTTCAAAACAGGTAAACTTTATTACATACTCTTGTTGTGCTGAAATGCTTATTAAATAATGAATTTTGATTATGCTCATAATTTCATTTGAATATACATTTTTGGCAGTGATATGTACAACGACTGGACCATTGAGCTGAAAGGGATGTCTGACCGCATCATTAGCATGCGCCAGCAGTTATATGAAGCTATACTAGCTAGAGGTTTGGTTTAATGTTTTTATTTTCCTCAAACTTTTCTGCTAAGTGATTCATAAATTCTGAATTGTACCATTTTGTTCTTGCAGGCACACCTGGTGATTGGAGTCACATTATCAAACAGATTGGGATGTTTTCTTTTACCGGATTGAAGGAGAATCAAGTTCGCTTCATGGCCAAAGAGTATCACATTTACATGACTTACGATGGGTAAGGGAAATAGTTCTTTCTCTCAAATGTTCATCTACTTAGATGATTATTAGGAACAAGAGAAAAATAATTCAAGAAATATGAAATATTAAATTTTTTAAGTTTAATACACTGAAACACAAGTGTCATTTGTTTTTATTAACTTTATGAGCTAAGAGAGTTGCTTAGAAATTGTTTTAGAATAATATGAATGAAACATAAATGAATATTGTCATTTAACTTATTCCTCTGGGATTTAGCAGAAGAATGTTTTGCACATTTAAAAAAAAAAAAATTCAATGAATGGAATGTTATCGTCTATGTACTTAAATTTTAATCAAGTGCTTGAACAGTGGGCTAGATGTTAAATTTATTTGTATATAATTTCAATGAAAAACTTAGCTTTATATAATGAGAATTGTGTATTGCAGGAGGATAAGCATGGCAGGCCTAAGTTCAAAGACAGTGCCTCAACTCGCTGATGCTATACATGCTGTAATTACCCGCGTGGGCTAAACTACATTGATTTCACAAAGAATGATCAGATTATGTATGATTTAAATTGTGTACAAGATAATTTGAAAATATATCTGCCAATTTCAAATAATTGAGGAATTAAATGACTTGATAGTAAGATGAATAACAAACATCATTGGTTCTAGAGTAACATGTTATTCTTCTCATTACTGTCAACACTTTGAACCGTCTGTGAAACCATCTTGGAGAAACTTGCCTGCAAGAAACCTGAATAAACTGTTTTAAGAAAGCATCTCCTGTTTGACCAAAAAAAAAAAAAAAAAGCATCTCCTGAAAGCTTTTGTCTAATCTTCCATCATACAGCATATTAAAGACCAAACTTATTGTCGAAGCATCTCCTGAGAATCCAAAACTCCTCGTTTCCTTGACGAGTTCAGATGATGAGGCTTTGTCACCATCTCTAAGGTGAGCCCTAATCAGCCCACAAAATCCTGAGATCATTGTATTGTATGCTCTAACATCAGGCTTCATCACTCCTTTGAGGCTTAGGCTGCAAAATAAATCCCAGGCTTCTTCCACTTTACCAGCCTTGCACATCCCTTCAATGATGATAGTATATGTGACAATATAGAGTTCCATTTCACTCTTTTGAAGATCCTGAAATACGACCAATGCTTTCTCTAGCTTCCCATTATTACAAAGTCCCATCTAACAAAATGTTGTTTGAAAACTTGTTGGACGTTCTCACAGTCTCCGGCTTGAAAATACCCTTATAAGAGTGGTGTAGGGGACTGTGTTGCCAACTCATCCTCTTGGAGACATCTCGCGAAAGAATTCCATAGAATCTTCTACCTTCTTAGACTTGCAAAATGCATTGAACGTAACGACATCGGGGTTGATTCTCCTCTCGATCATATCGCTTAGTAGTTGAGAGGCATCGCTCCATCTTCCATAGTTACAAAGGCAGCTTATGAGGGAGCTGTAGGTGAAAACATCAGGCCACCTCAGGCCACCAATGGAAGATGACAACAATGGAAGGGCGTGGACGAGACTTTACCATCTCACTGAACAAATCAACGGCATCGTCTAGCTTTATATCACGAAGCCCGTTTCTAAGTAGGTCCATATAATATAGTTATAGTATATGCTAATGCTTGAAATTGAATTTAACCAGAATGCCATATTACTTGTAATTGTCAGTCTTAACAGTTAACACTGCTGCTAAGTCTCATATTACGTTCAAAGGAAGAGTTTGAATCAAGTGTAGAATAATAGAAAGAGAAAGCAAATTAAAATTGTCGAGATCGAAGAAGATTAATAAGCTCACATTATTCTTTATTTAGATAATAGGAAATAGAAGGCATATACAATTGAGGATCGGCAACCTTCTACGACACATACAAAAACAAGCAACAAATTTATTCAAATACTAGCATTTTTGCCACATACACGACGAAATTGTAAACAACATTTAGGTGTGATATCATTTTGGATATGCTTGTTTAGGCACTTTTAACTGCTTTAAGAGAGCCCTTGTTGCATAAAGTAGAACACGCCTTGTTGCATTGTTCAACCGCTCCATTCACAATTTCATTTGCGTCTAGTCACCGAAACAAAACTCAGATAGATTAATTATCTTGTCATATTATTCTAACAAAAGTGATAATACACGCTTGGGAAGTTTTCTTTACCGGATTTCTGGAGAGTGGTCATGGCACCGCACACAGAGAATGCACACCCCAACTTGCAGTATTCATTGACAGCATCACCTTGGGTTAAAAAAAAAAATGAAATCTCCGTGGATCTTGTAACAATTAATAGAATAAAGCACAATTAGTAATACACTATATATAATAGTGAGCTCAATTTACCAGAGTTTTCGAGATTGCCAAAAGGATATCCCGGAGGGCAACTACTTCCTGAAACACGTCTGCATCCACTCAAGGTTGCACAAGTTCCCTTTGACCCTCCCGCTATCCAGCACATATTATAGATATTTCTGGCAGTAGAGCTCGGGCAGCAGCTCTTTGCTTCTACTTGAATTTGCGCCATGACGAGAGTCATTATGAGCACGCTTAAAATCACAGTTCTTCCTTCCATATTTTGATTGATTACTTGTTTGATCAGATACTTAAGAGGAAACACTTATTATTAAGCTTGTATCGATCGATGAAATGGTGATGAAACTAAACTTACTTAAATACTAGTTGTTCTGCAATTTCAAAATATCGAAAATTCATTTTTAGAATGCTCTAGAGTCTACACACAGGCAACCACATGCCTCACGACCCACCTTGTCTCTTCCAAACTATTATTGCACCTAACTAGAGTCTACACCGGCAACCACACACTTCACGACCAACTTTACTCTTTCACATTATTGTAAATGAGTGGAGCTTTTTTCACATTATCCTCAATCGGTGGCTCTCGACCCTTCTTCTCTCTTGATTTTCAAAGCCCAAGCTCAGCTACTTCATCTCTGCGTTATGGATTCTATGATGCCTTCCTCGAGCCGGCAAATTGAAGGTACCTATGAACTAATGGGTCCCGTAGAAGAAGGTAACTTCATCAACAAAGCACCTGGTTTTCTTTCTCCTCTCATCTCATCAACTGAGAAACCGGTAACATCGTTATTTCCTATGGAACTTGATGAAATCCCGACAACTAAATCGCCTCTGGTAACTGCTCCTAAGACTCTCAATCCATCAGTTCCAGTTGCTCATGTTCTGAAATCCTCTCGAAAGCCGGCGATTTCTATGAATTTGAACTCAGCGCCTGAAGCTTCATCTCACATAGCTCCGCTGACCCATAACTCTCCTCAAGGAGCTTGGGCTTCCCCATTTAAGGTTGCAGCTCTCTTCTCTGCCTCGGCGAGTGGTACAGCTCCTACCATTGGGAATTACGAGACAAACAATGTATGTCTCCCAGCTGCAAATGATTGGCCTGCTCTATCGTCTGGGAAGCAGCCACCTAGGAAGAGGTCGTCACAAGCAATTGGAGCTCCTAACCTGAACTCGGGTGACACTGTTAAAGGACAAGTTCCACTCTCCAAAGCATCTCTTGAGTACTCGTGGGCTGCCAAGATGAAATCAGTGTGCAATCTTCGCAGAGTAACTACTCCGGTTTACATGGAAGATGGCACTCCAAAGGTTAGTATTCCAAGCCATGTTCTACTAGAGGGCACAGAGAATCAAAACCAATTCGTGGTGGGTCAGTTTTATCGCTGTGCAGCTCCTTCGGGAGGACTCATTCACGCTGTTGTCACTCGTATATGGGGTCGTAAATGCCGTATTTTCACTCGGAAACTAGGTGAATCTTCATATCTATTCCATATCCCAGATGAAGCAACTCGTAAATGGGTCATTCAGAGGGGTATATGGCATGTTGATGACTGTTTGATGTTTATCTTGCCTTGGACTCCTTCTCCGACTATTAGTCTGCCTGAGATTTCTAATATCCCTATTTGGTTAACTCTAAAGAACATACCAAACCAGTTGTACTCTATCAAAGGTATTGATTGGATAGCATCATGCATAGGGGAACCGATGCTAACAAGTAAGGCTTGGCTTGACCCCAGTCAAATGGGAGAAGCAAAGATCCTAGTGGAGGTAAAATTGAATAAGCCTTTTCCTCAAAGAGTAGCTCTTGAAGATGAATCGGGCTCCATCACTATGGTTGATGTGTTGTACTCTTGGTTGCCTCCAAAGTGTAGTTGTTGTGGTCAGCTCGGTCACAAAGCCTCTCACTGTCTTGGTCCTATTGTCTCAGTTTAAGGCATTGTACCAGGAGCTGGCTCGAGCACAAATGGTAGTCCACCTGACATTATTCCAAATAATGTTGTCTCTGCTGCTGTTCCAGTGTCTTCACTTGCCACTATAGTTGCCGATGGTGCTTCACCATCTGTGTCTCACGATGTCACCACCGATGATGTTCAAACGGCACCAGAAGTCGTTACAAATGACAATGCAGCTTTTGTGGCAGAAAGCGAAGATTCTGCTCAAACAAATAATTTAATTCGTCCATCCGAGTATTAGAATCACCCAGCTACTATAGCCTCTTCACAGGCTGATCCAATACTTTTACAAACTGAAACCACGGCCGAGCTTTCTCCGGCTATCAATGAATCTGAAAGCGCATTGTCTCTCTCTGCACCGTTAGCTTTAGCAGCTCCAGCCTCATATATTACTGTGAATGATCAAGGTAATCGTCTCTCTCTACCATCTTTGGACTTGGATGCACCTCTACATACTGCAGGTGAAACTTCTTTGTCTATGAATGCGGAAAATGAGGAAGGTTGTGGAGGAGTTATGGGTTATCGTTTTGCTGCTTTGGATCAAAAGGACTCATTCCCTGATGATTCAACCTCACAAAGGAGCCGAGGAGGGATACCTATCAAACCAACTCAAAAAATGCAAGAAATGACTTCGACAACCGTGGGAAGAAAAGGAAATCGAGGTAGAGGAAGCCGAGGTGGTCGTGGCTAATTCATCTACGGTGTAGTCGGTTCCACAGCACTAAAGCTTTTTCTTCATGTTTTCTCTCTTTCTCTAAAACTTAATTTCTATGTTTTATCTTATTTTCTTTGTAAGCCTAAGCACTTACTCTTCTTTCGAAACTGTGTGACCGAAAAGTCATAGCCTGTATTTCCTTTATGCATTTTAATACGAATACCCTTTTGTCAAAAAAAAAAAAAAGTTGAAAAAGAATCATAATCAATACACAAAATGTCATCTTTATCATCCATAGCTTATTAATAATATTAATAATGATTTGTGTTCACTTTAGAAGTAGGTAAACGACCATGACACATAGTCCAATGGTGTGGACAGGTGGTGTTATCGCCGTACAATCTGGATTTATACTGGACTGTGTGCGTATGTGAGTGTGAGTTTTAAAAGACAAAAAAAGTTGTTAAACAATTTTTTTTTTGAACATGTTGTTAAACAGTTGTTTTTCATGTAAGAAAGTATTAAACGATAAAAGATTAGTTGTCGAAATATATAAAAAAAATGATTTTAAATGGGTAATTTTTCTAAAGAATGATTTTCTTGGTTGGTGGGCCTAATTATGCATGATTTCTGAACACCTTATTCAAGTGTGTTTTTTTCTTTTGTTTTCTTTTCAAATTCACTTTCGACTGATTCCAATCATTTTCTCATGAAGTCCATCTTGTCAAGCGTCCTTCCTGCTCCCGAAGATCCCATTCTCAGTGTACATACTTTTCAATCCAAAGGCTCTACATCGAGCTTAATTTTTCTGTTGCTTCGATCCCATTTTGCCATTTTATGGAAGAGTAGATCTGATTTTTTTATAACGTTTTTTGTTTTGTTTTGGATGATTTGAAAACAGGTTATTTTTGGTTATAGAGATGATCCTAGTCCAGTTAAGTTAAATTTGAGCGCAGGTGCTTATCGAACCGAGGTAATTTTCGGTTTTTTTGCTGTCTAAGTTCCATGGATCTTCAGAGTTTCAATGATTAAGTTAATTACTAATAATTTAACCAAAAAAAAGAAAGTTAATTACTAATTAGCCATGCTTTGTTTGTAAACATTTTTTTCTTTGGATTGGATAATCAATCAAGGAGTCGTATTGTAAACATATATTGGATTGTTAACAAAAGAAGAAGTTAATTAGCCATTTTACAAGCTCAGGTTTCGATTAGATTAGTCTTGATTATTAAAGAAAAAGTTATTTATTTATTTATTTATTTTTTAAAGGAAGGAAAGCCTCTTGTTCTTGAGGTTGTGAGAAGAGCAGAACAACAGTTAGCGAATGACCTGTAAGTTAAAATATAGTACATGAATGATAGTAAGACTTCGATTGTTTATAAATTCACCTTTTTGAAATATTCAATATTTACAGTTCTTCATAGAATATTTTCGTTTGTGTTTTCCTTGTACATTTACAATTAACATATCGTTTAAAATGTGATGATTGTGGCTCTTCTCTGTTAAACATAAATGCAAACAAAAAATCAAAGCCTGTAATTTTCTGATAATTTTCTTCTTCTTTGTCACTTATTAGCCTATGATTTTTATGTCTTACCTCAAGGTCACGGAACAAGGAATATCTTCCACTTGATGGACTTGCTGATTTTAACAAATTGAGTGCCAAGCTAATCTTAGGTGATGATAGGTAAATACGTTCACTTCTATATATATATCTTCTCATCTTTTTTTTTTTTTAATGTTTATTAATCCGAGGTTTGATTTGATTATCCTTTGTAGCTAGCTGCTGGATTTTAGGTCTATGATAATTTCTCAATCATATAAGGTTATTTATCATTCTACTATGAAGACTGTTTTTGTTTTTTTTTGTTTTGGGCAGTCCTGCAATGGAGGAGAATAGAGTTGTTACAATCCAGTGTTTGTCTGGTACTGGTTCTTTGAGAGTTGGAGCTGAGTTTCTAGCTAAACACAACCAAGAAGTAAATAATTTCTCACTAATTTATATAGTTTTGTTAATGGCCATTAGAATTTGGTAAATGAAACCCTTAACATTTCAGAATTATGCAATACGAACCCTATACTACAAGAATTTTACAAACTACAATGCAGTCACAAAATTTGAAAAAAAAAAAAAAAAAAAAAAGTCATATTTTTAGGAATTTTGGTAATATTAATGTAATATAGAGTTCGTTTTGCTTTTCAGCGTGTAATTTTCGTTCCAAACCCAACTTGGGGGAACCATCACAGTATTTTCAATTTGGTGGGTTTGTCTGTAGAGTATTTCCGTTACTATGATCCCAAAACCCGAGGAATCGACATCAAAGGTTAATTTTATAGTTCTGTCACGAACTCTCTGTCTTTCATCTTCCTCATTGTTACATTTTATCAAAGTTTACTTCCATCTTGATTATCTTGTGTTTATTCCCACTCACAACTTTCACCAAGTTTTCCTTGATATGACACAAATGATGTTTAGTGTTATACTAACCATAAAAATTATTGATTTCAAAACAGGCCTGCTCGAGGATCTTGGCGCTGCACCTTCTGGAGCTATAGTAGTACTGCAAGCTTGTGCGCATAACCCAACAGGAGTTGACCCAACATTCGAACAATGGGAACAGATTCGGCAAATAGTGAGATCTAAAAGCTTATTACCCTTCTTTGATAATGCATATCAGGTATGTCATAGAAGTACATATTTGGTTTGTTTCTTTGTTCCACAAGCAAATGAAACTCTATTATAGTTCTTTTTTTCCTTTGAATTTTCAGGGTTTTGCTAGTGGTAGCCTTGAGATAGATGCACAAGCGGTTCGTATGTTTGTTGCCGATGGAGGTGAATGTTTGATAGCTCAAAGTTTTGGCAAAAACATGGGTCTTTATGGTGAGCGTATTGGCGCTCTTACCATTGTAAGCAACCACACTTTTCTAGTGTCATCGTCATTGAGTCAAATAGTATGATATATGAAATCTATTGTTTTTTCGCGTTCGCCTTACAACAAAGTGTATTATAATTACCTTCTTGGGTCTAATGTGAAGGTATGTGACTCAGAAGATGTGGCTAGGAAAGTAAAGAGCCAAGTGCTACTTGTTGTGAGACCTATGTATCTTAGCCCGCCTATTCATGGAGCATCCATTGTTACCACAATTCTTCAAAACAGGTAAACTTTATTACATACTCTTGTTGTGCTGAAATGCTTATTAAATAATGAATTTTGATTATGCTCATAATTTCATTTGAATATACATTTTTGGCAGTGATATGTACAACGACTGGACCATTGAGCTGAAAGGGATGTCTGACCGCATCATTAGCATGCGCCAGCAGTTATATGAAGCTATACTAGCTAGAGGTTTGGTTTAATGTTTTTATTTTCCTCAAACTTTTCTGCTAAGTGATTCATAAATTCTGAATTGTACCATTTTGTTCTTGCAGGCACACCTGGTGATTGGAGTCACATTATCAAACAGATTGGGATGTTTTCTTTTACCGGATTGAAGGAGAATCAAGTTCGCTTCATGGCCAAAGAGTATCACATTTACATGACTTACGATGGGTAAGGGAAATAGTTCTTTCTCTCAAATGTTCATCTACTTAGATGATTATTAGGAACAAGAGAAAAATAATTCAAGAAATATGAAATATTAAATTTTTTAAGTTTAATACACTGAAACACAAGTGTCATTTGTTTTTATTAACTTTATGAGCTAAGAGAGTTGCTTAGAAATTGTTTTAGAATAATATGAATGAAACATAAATGAATATTGTCATTTAACTTATTCCTCTGGGATTTAGCAGAAGAATGTTTTGCACATTTAAAAAAAAAAAAATTCAATGAATGGAATGTTATCGTCTATGTACTTAAATTTTAATCAAGTGCTTGAACAGTGGGCTAGATGTTAAATTTATTTGTATATAATTTCAATGAAAAACTTAGCTTTATATAATGAGAATTGTGTATTGCAGGAGGATAAGCATGGCAGGCCTAAGTTCAAAGACAGTGCCTCAACTCGCTGATGCTATACATGCTGTAATTACCCGCGTGGGCTAAACTACATTGATTTCACAAAGAATGATCAGATTATGTATGATTTAAATTGTGTACAAGATAATTTGAAAATATATCTGCCAATTTCAAATAATTGAGGAATTAAATGACTTGATAGTAAGATGAATAACAAACATCATTGGTTCTAGAGTAACATGTTATTCTTCTCATTACTGTCAACACTTTGAACCGTCTGTGAAACCATCTTGGAGAAACTTGCCTGCAAGAAACCTGAATAAACTGTTTTAAGAAAGCATCTCCTGTTTGACCAAAAAAAAAAAAAAAAAGCATCTCCTGAAAGCTTTTGTCTAATCTTCCATCATACAGCATATTAAAGACCAAACTTATTGTCGAAGCATCTCCTGAGAATCCAAAACTCCTCGTTTCCTTGACGAGTTCAGATGATGAGGCTTTGTCACCATCTCTAAGGTGAGCCCTAATCAGCCCACAAAATCCTGAGATCATTGTATTGTATGCTCTAACATCAGGCTTCATCACTCCTTTGAGGCTTAGGCTGCAAAATAAATCCCAGGCTTCTTCCACTTTACCAGCCTTGCACATCCCTTCAATGATGATAGTATATGTGACAATATAGAGTTCCATTTCACTCTTTTGAAGATCCTGAAATACGACCAATGCTTTCTCTAGCTTCCCATTATTACAAAGTCCCATCTAACAAAATGTTGTTTGAAAACTTGTTGGACGTTCTCACAGTCTCCGGCTTGAAAATACCCTTATAAGAGTGGTGTAGGGGACTGTGTTGCCAACTCATCCTCTTGGAGACATCTCGCGAAAGAATTCCATAGAATCTTCTACCTTCTTAGACTTGCAAAATGCATTGAACGTAACGACATCGGGGTTGATTCTCCTCTCGATCATATCGCTTAGTAGTTGAGAGGCATCGCTCCATCTTCCATAGTTACAAAGGCAGCTTATGAGGGAGCTGTAGGTGAAAACATCAGGCCACCTCAGGCCACCAATGGAAGATGACAACAATGGAAGGGCGTGGACGAGACTTTACCATCTCACTGAACAAATCAACGGCATCGTCTAGCTTTATATCACGAAGCCCGTTTCTAAGTAGGTCCATATAATATAGTTATAGTATATGCTAATGCTTGAAATTGAATTTAACCAGAATGCCATATTACTTGTAATTGTCAGTCTTAACAGTTAACACTGCTGCTAAGTCTCATATTACGTTCAAAGGAAGAGTTTGAATCAAGTGTAGAATAATAGAAAGAGAAAGCAAATTAAAATTGTCGAGATCGAAGAAGATTAATAAGCTCACATTATTCTTTATTTAGATAATAGGAAATAGAAGGCATATACAATTGAGGATCGGCAACCTTCTACGACACATACAAAAACAAGCAACAAATTTATTCAAATACTAGCATTTTTGCCACATACACGACGAAATTGTAAACAACATTTAGGTGTGATATCATTTTGGATATGCTTGTTTAGGCACTTTTAACTGCTTTAAGAGAGCCCTTGTTGCATAAAGTAGAACACGCCTTGTTGCATTGTTCAACCGCTCCATTCACAATTTCATTTGCGTCTAGTCACCGAAACAAAACTCAGATAGATTAATTATCTTGTCATATTATTCTAACAAAAGTGATAATACACGCTTGGGAAGTTTTCTTTACCGGATTTCTGGAGAGTGGTCATGGCACCGCACACAGAGAATGCACACCCCAACTTGCAGTATTCATTGACAGCATCACCTTGGGTTAAAAAAAAAAATGAAATCTCCGTGGATCTTGTAACAATTAATAGAATAAAGCACAATTAGTAATACACTATATATAATAGTGAGCTCAATTTACCAGAGTTTTCGAGATTGCCAAAAGGATATCCCGGAGGGCAACTACTTCCTGAAACACGTCTGCATCCACTCAAGGTTGCACAAGTTCCCTTTGACCCTCCCGCTATCCAGCACATATTATAGATATTTCTGGCAGTAGAGCTCGGGCAGCAGCTCTTTGCTTCTACTTGAATTTGCGCCATGACGAGAGTCATTATGAGCACGCTTAAAATCACAGTTCTTCCTTCCATATTTTGATTGATTACTTGTTTGATCAGATACTTAAGAGGAAACACTTATTATTAAGCTTGTATCGATCGATGAAATGGTGATGAAACTAAACTTACTTAAATACTAGTTGTTCTGCAATTTCAAAATATCGAAAATTCATTTTTAGAATGCTCTAGAGTCTACACACAGGCAACCACATGCCTCACGACCCACCTTGTCTCTTCCAAACTATTATTGCACCTAACTAGAGTCTACACCGGCAACCACACACTTCACGACCAACTTTACTCTTTCACATTATTGTAAATGAGTGGAGCTTTTTTCACATTATCCTCAATCGGTGGCTCTCGACCCTTCTTCTCTCTTGATTTTCAAAGCCCAAGCTCAGCTACTTCATCTCTGCGTTATGGATTCTATGATGCCTTCCTCGAGCCGGCAAATTGAAGGTACCTATGAACTAATGGGTCCCGTAGAAGAAGGTAACTTCATCAACAAAGCACCTGGTTTTCTTTCTCCTCTCATCTTATCAACTGAGAAACCTGTTACATCGTTATTTCCTATGGAACTTGATGAAATCCCGACAACTAAATCGCCTCTGGTAACTGCTCCTAAGACTCTCAATCCATCAGTTCCTGTTGCTCATGTTCTGAAATCCTCTTGAAAGCCGGCGATTTCTATGAATTTGAACTCAGCGCCTGAAGCTTCATCTCACATAGCTCCGCTGACCCATAACTCTCCTCAAGGAGCTTGGGCTTCCCCATTTAAGGTTGCAGCTCTCTTCTCTGCCTCGGCGAGTGGTACAGCTCCTACCATTGGGAATTACGAGACAAACAATGTATGTCTCCCAGCTGCAAATGATTGGCCTGCTCTATCGTCTGGGAAGCAGCCACCTAGGAAGAGGTCGTCACAAGCAATTGGAGCTCCTAACCTGAACTCGGGTGACACTGTTTAAGGACAAGTTCCACTCTCCAAAGCATCTCTTGAGTACTCGTGGGCTGCCAAGATGAAATCAGTGTGCAATCTTCGCAGAGTAACTACTCCGGTTTACATGGAAGATGGCACTCCAAAGGTTAGTATTCCAAGCCATGTTCTACTAGAGGGCACAGAGAATCAAAACCAATTCGTGGTGGGTCAGTTTTATCGCTGTGCAGCTCCTTCGGGAGGACTCATTCACGCTGTTGTCACTCGTATATGGGGTCGTAAATGCCGTATTTTCACTCGGAAACTAGGTGAATCTTCATATCTATTCCATATCCCAGATGAAGCAACTCGTAAATGGGTCATTCAGAGGGGTATATGGCATGTTGATGACTGTTTGATGTTTATCTTGCCTTGGACTCCTTCTCCGACTATTAGTCTGCCTGAGATTTCTAATATCCCTATTTGGTTAACTCTAAAGAACATACCAAACCAGTTGTACTCTATCAAAGGTATTGATTGGATAGCATCATGCATAGGGGAACCGATGCTAACAAGTAAGGCTTGGCTTGACCCCAGTCAAATGGGAGAAGCAAAGATCCTAGTGGAGGTAAAATTGAATAAGCCTTTTCCTCAAAGAGTAGCTCTTGAAGATGAATCGGGCTCCATCACTATGGTTGATGTGTTGTACTCTTGGTTGCCTCCAAAGTGTAGTTGTTGTGGTCAGCTCGGTCACAAAGCCTCTCACTGTCTTGGTCCTATTGTCTCAGTTTAAGGCATTGTACCAGGAGCTGGCTCGAGCACAAATGGTAGTCCACCTGACATTATTCCAAATAATGTTGTCTCTGCTGCTGTTCCAGTGTCTTCACTTGCCACTATAGTTGCCGATGGTGCTTCACCATCTGTGTCTCACGATGTCACCACCGATGATGTTCAAACGGCACCAGAAGTCGTTACAAATGACAATGCAGCTTTTGTGGCAGAAAGCGAAGATTCTGCTCAAACAAATAATTTAATTCGTCCATCCGAGTATTAGAATCACCCAGCTACTATAGCCTCTTCACAGGCTGATCCAATACTTTTACAAACTGAAACCACGGCCGAGCTTTCTCCGGCTATCAATGAATCTGAAAGCGCATTGTCTCTCTCTGCACCGTTAGCTTTAGCAGCTCCAGCCTCATATATTACTGTGAATGATCAAGGTAATCGTCTCTCTCTACCATCTTTGGACTTGGATGCACCTCTACATACTGCAGGTGAAACTTCTTTGTCTATGAATGCGGAAAATGAGGAAGGTTGTGGAGGAGTTATGGGTTATCGTTTTGCTGCTTTGGATCAAAAGGACTCATTCCCTGATGATTCAACCTCACAAAGGAGCCGAGGAGGGATACCTATCAAACCAACTCAAAAAATGCAAGAAATGACTTCGACAACCGTGGGAAGAAAAGGAAATCGAGGTAGAGGAAGCCGAGGTGGTCGTGGCTAATTCATCTACGGTGTAGTCGGTTCCACAGCACTAAAGCTTTTTCTTCATGTTTTCTCTCTTTCTCTAAAACTTAATTTCTATGTTTTATCTTATTTTCTTTGTAAGCCTAAGCACTTACTCTTCTTTCGAAACTGTGTGACCGAAAAGTCATAGCCTGTATTTCCTTTATGCATTTTAATACGAATACCCTTTTGTCAAAAAAAAAAAAAAGTTGAAAAAGAATCATAATCAATACACAAAATGTCATCTTTATCATCCATAGCTTATTAATAATATTAATAATGATTTGTGTTCACTTTAGAAGTAGGTAAACGACCATGACACATAGTCCAATGGTGTGGACAGGTGGTGTTATCGCCGTACAATCTGGATTTATACTGGACTGTGTGCGTATGTGAGTGTGAGTTTTAAAAGACAAAAAAAGTTGTTAAACAATTTTTTTTTTGAACATGTTGTTAAACAGTTGTTTTTCATGTAAGAAAGTATTAAACGATAAAAGATTAGTTGTCGAAATATATAAAAAAAATGATTTTAAATGGGTAATTTTTCTAAAGAATGATTTTCTTGGTTGGTGGGCCTAATTATGCATGATTTCTGAACACCTTATTCAAGTGTGTTTTTTTCTTTTGTTTTCTTTTCAAATTCACTTTCGACTGATTCCAATCATTTTCTCATGAAGTCCATCTTGTCAAGCGTCCTTCCTGCTCCCGAAGATCCCATTCTCAGTGTACATACTTTTCAATCCAAAGGCTCTACATCGAGCTTAATTTTTCTGTTGCTTCGATCCCATTTTGCCATTTTATGGAAGAGTAGATCTGATTTTTTTATAACGTTTTTTGTTTTGTTTTGGATGATTTGAAAACAGGTTATTTTTGGTTATAGAGATGATCCTAGTCCAGTTAAGTTAAATTTGAGCGCAGGTGCTTATCGAACCGAGGTAATTTTCGGTTTTTTTGCTGTCTAAGTTCCATGGATCTTCAGAGTTTCAATGATTAAGTTAATTACTAATAATTTAACCAAAAAAAAGAAAGTTAATTACTAATTAGCCATGCTTTGTTTGTAAACATTTTTTTCTTTGGATTGGATAATCAATCAAGGAGTCGTATTGTAAACATATATTGGATTGTTAACAAAAGAAGAAGTTAATTAGCCATTTTACAAGCTCAGGTTTCGATTAGATTAGTCTTGATTATTAAAGAAAAAGTTATTTATTTATTTATTTATTTTTTAAAGGAAGGAAAGCCTCTTGTTCTTGAGGTTGTGAGAAGAGCAGAACAACAGTTAGCGAATGACCTGTAAGTTAAAATATAGTACATGAATGATAGTAAGACTTCGATTGTTTATAAATTCACCTTTTTGAAATATTCAATATTTACAGTTCTTCATAGAATATTTTCGTTTGTGTTTTCCTTGTACATTTACAATTAACATATCGTTTAAAATGTGATGATTGTGGCTCTTCTCTGTTAAACATAAATGCAAACAAAAAATCAAAGCCTGTAATTTTCTGATAATTTTCTTCTTCTTTGTCACTTATTAGCCTATGATTTTTATGTCTTACCTCAAGGTCACGGAACAAGGAATATCTTCCACTTGATGGACTTGCTGATTTTAACAAATTGAGTGCCAAGCTAATCTTAGGTGATGATAGGTAAATACGTTCACTTCTATATATATATCTTCTCATCTTTTTTTTTTTTTAATGTTTATTAATCCGAGGTTTGATTTGATTATCCTTTGTAGCTAGCTGCTGGATTTTAGGTCTATGATAATTTCTCAATCATATAAGGTTATTTATCATTCTACTATGAAGACTGTTTTTGTTTTTTTTTGTTTTGGGCAGTCCTGCAATGGAGGAGAATAGAGTTGTTACAATCCAGTGTTTGTCTGGTACTGGTTCTTTGAGAGTTGGAGCTGAGTTTCTAGCTAAACACAACCAAGAAGTAAATAATTTCTCACTAATTTATATAGTTTTGTTAATGGCCATTAGAATTTGGTAAATGAAACCCTTAACATTTCAGAATTATGCAATACGAACCCTATACTACAAGAATTTTACAAACTACAATGCAGTCACAAAATTTGCAAAAAAAAAAAAAAAAAAAAAGTCATATTTTTAGGAATTTTGGTAATATTAATGTAATATAGAGTTCGTTTTGCTTTTCAGCGTGTAATTTTCGTTCCAAACCCAACTTGGGGGAACCATCACAGTATTTTCAATTTGGTGGGTTTGTCTGTAGAGTATTTCCGTTACTATGATCCCAAAACCCGAGGAATCGACATCAAAGGTTAATTTTATAGTTCTGTCACGAACTCTCTGTCTTTCATCTTCCTCATTGTTACATTTTATCAAAGTTTACTTCCATCTTGATTATCTTGTGTTTATTCCCACTCACAACTTTCACCAAGTTTTCCTTGATATGACACAAATGATGTTTAGTGTTATACTAACCATAAAAATTATTGATTTCAAAACAGGCCTGCTCGAGGATCTTGGCGCTGCACCTTCTGGAGCTATAGTAGTACTGCAAGCTTGTGCGCATAACCCAACAGGAGTTGACCCAACATTCGAACAATGGGAACAGATTCGGCAAATAGTGAGATCTAAAAGCTTATTACCCTTCTTTGATAATGCATATCAGGTATGTCATAGAAGTACATATTTGGTTTGTTTCTTTGTTCCACAAGCAAATGAAACTCTATTATAGTTCTTTTTTTCCTTTGAATTTTCAGGGTTTTGCTAGTGGTAGCCTTGAGATAGATGCACAAGCGGTTCGTATGTTTGTTGCCGATGGAGGTGAATGTTTGATAGCTCAAAGTTTTGGCAAAAACATGGGTCTTTATGGTGAGCGTATTGGCGCTCTTACCATTGTAAGCAACCACACTTTTCTAGTGTCATCGTCATTGAGTCATATAGTATGATATATGAAATCTATTGTTTTTTCGCGTTCGCCTTACAACAAAGTGTATTATAATTACCTTCTTGGGTCTAATGTGAAGGTATGTGACTCAGAAGATGTGGCTAGGAAAGTAAAGAGCCAAGTGCTACTTGTTGTGAGACCTATGTATCTTAGCCCGCCTATTCATGGAGCATCCATTGTTACCACAATTCTTCAAAACAGGTAAACTTTATTACATACTCTTGTTGTGCTGAAATGCTTATTAAATAATGAATTTTGATTATGCTCATAATTTCATTTGTATATACATTTTTGGCAGTGATATGTACAACGACTGGACCATTGAGCTGAAATGGATGTCTGACCGCATCATTAGCATGCGCCATCAGTTATATGAAGCTATACTAGCTAGAGGTTTGGTTTAATGTTTTTATTTTCCTCAAACTTTTCTGCTAAGTGATTCATAAATTCTGAATTGTACCATTTTGTTCTTGCAGGCACACCTGGTGATTGGAGTCACATTATCAAACAGATTGGGATGTTTTCTTTTACCGGATTGAAGGAGAATCAAGTTCGCTTCATGGCCAAAGAGTATCACATTTACATGACTTACGATGGGTAAGGGAAATAGTTCTTTCTCTCAAATGTTCATCTACTTAGATGATTATTAGGAACAAGAGAAAAATAATTCAAGAAATATGAAATATTAAATTTTTTAAGTTTAATACACTGAAACACAAGTGTCATTTGTTTTTATTAACTTTATGAGCTAAGAGAGTTGCTTAGAAATTGTTTTAGAATAATATGAATGAAACATAAATGAATATTGTCATTTAACTTATTCCTCTGGGATTTAGCAGAAGAATGTTTTGCACATTTAAAAAAAAAAAAATTCAATGAATGGAATGTTATCGTCTATGTACTTAAATTTTAATCAAGTGCTTGAACAGTGGGCTAGATGTTAAATTTATTTGTATATAATTTCAATGAAAAACTTAGCTTTATATAATGAGAATTGTGTATTGCAGGAGGATAAGCATGGCAGGCCTAAGTTCAAAGACAGTGCCTCAACTCGCTGATGCTATACATGCTGTAATTACCCGCGTGGGCTAAACTACATTGATTTCACAAAGAATGATCAGATTATGTATGATTTAAATTGTGTACAAGATAATTTGAAAATATATCTGCCAATTTCAAATAATTGAGGAATTAAATGACTTGATAGTAAGATGAATAACAAACATCATTGGTTCTAGAGTAACATGTTATTCTTCTCATTACTGTCAACACTTTGAACCGTCTGTGAAACCATCTTGGAGAAACTTGCCTGCAAGAAACCTGAATAAACTGTTTTAAGAAAGCATCTCCTGTTTGACCAAAAAAAAAAAAAAAAAGCATCTCCTGAAAGCTTTTGTCTAATCTTCCATCATACAGCATATTAAAGACCAAACTTATTGTCGAAGCATCTCCTGAGAATCCAAAACTCCTCGTTTCCTTGACGAGTTCAGATGATGAGGCTTTGTCACCATCTCTAAGGTGAGCCCTAATCAGCCCACAAAATCCTGAGATCATTGTATTGTATGCTCTAACATCAGGCTTCATCACTCCTTTGAGGCTTAGGCTGCAAAATAAATCCCAGGCTTCTTCCACTTTACCAGCCTTGCACATCCCTTCAATGATGATAGTATATGTGACAATATAGAGTTCCATTTCACTCTTTTGAAGATCCTGAAATACGACCAATGCTTTCTCTAGCTTCCCATTATTACAAAGTCCCATCTAACAAAATGTTGTTTGAAAACTTGTTGGACGTTCTCACAGTCTCCGGCTTGAAAATACCCTTATAAGAGTGGTGTAGGGGACTGTGTTGCCAACTCATCCTCTTGGAGACATCTCGCGAAAGAATTCCATAGAATCTTCTACCTTCTTAGACTTGCAAAATGCATTGAACGTAACGACATCGGGGTTGATTCTCCTCTCGATCATATCGCTTAGTAGTTGAGAGGCATCGCTCCATCTTCCATAGTTACAAAGGCAGCTTATGAGGGAGCTGTAGGTGAAAACATCAGGCCACCTCAGGCCACCAATGGAAGATGACAACAATGGAAGGGCGTGGACGAGACTTTACCATCTCACTGAACAAATCAACGGCATCGTCTAGCTTTATATCACGAAGCCCGTTTCTAAGTAGGTCCATATAATATAGTTATAGTATATGCTAATGCTTGAAATTGAATTTAACCAGAATGCCATATTACTTGTAATTGTCAGTCTTAACAGTTAACACTGCTGCTAAGTCTCATATTACGTTCAAAGGAAGAGTTTGAATCAAGTGTAGAATAATAGAAAGAGAAAGCAAATTAAAATTGTCGAGATCGAAGAAGATTAATAAGCTCACATTATTCTTTATTTAGATAATAGGAAATAGAAGGCATATACAATTGAGGATCGGCAACCTTCTACGACACATACAAAAACAAGCAACAAATTTATTCAAATACTAGCATTTTTGCCACATACACGACGAAATTGTAAACAACATTTAGGTGTGATATCATTTTGGATATGCTTGTTTAGGCACTTTTAACTGCTTTAAGAGAGCCCTTGTTGCATAAAGTAGAACACGCCTTGTTGCATTGTTCAACCGCTCCATTCACAATTTCATTTGCGTCTAGTCACCGAAACAAAACTCAGATAGATTAATTATCTTGTCATATTATTCTAACAAAAGTGATAATACACGCTTGGGAAGTTTTCTTTACCGGATTTCTGGAGAGTGGTCATGGCACCGCACACAGAGAATGCACACCCCAACTTGCAGTATTCATTGACAGCATCACCTTGGGTTAAAAAAAAAAATGAAATCTCCGTGGATCTTGTAACAATTAATAGAATAAAGCACAATTAGTAATACACTATATATAATAGTGAGCTCAATTTACCAGAGTTTTCGAGATTGCCAAAAGGATATCCCGGAGGGCAACTACTTCCTGAAACACGTCTGCATCCACTCAAGGTTGCACAAGTTCCCTTTGACCCTCCCGCTATCCAGCACATATTATAGATATTTCTGGCAGTAGAGCTCGGGCAGCAGCTCTTTGCTTCTACTTGAATTTGCGCCATGACGAGAGTCATTATGAGCACGCTTAAAATCACAGTTCTTCCTTCCATATTTTGATTGATTACTTGTTTGATCAGATACTTAAGAGGAAACACTTATTATTAAGCTTGTATCGATCGATGAAATGGTGATGAAACTAAACTTACTTAAATACTAGTTGTTCTGCAATTTCAAAATATCGAAAATTCATTTTTAGAATGCTCTAGAGTCTACACACAGGCAACCACATGCCTCACGACCCACCTTGTCTCTTCCAAACTATTATTGCACCTAACTAGAGTCTACACCGGCAACCACACACTTCACGACCAACTTTACTCTTTCACATTATTGTAAATGAGTGGAGCTTTTTTCTTAAACCTCTAAATGTCGAGTTTCTTCTGGAATGTACGTGGTTTCAACAAATCAATTAAGCATTCCACAGTCCGTAATTGGACAAACGACGCTGATCTACACTTTGGTTGCTTGTTAGAGACGAGAGTCAAGAAAGATAAAGCTGCTAAGATTGTTACATCGGTATTTAAAGATTGGTCTTTCATGGCAAATTTACGAATCCCATCATTTGGGCCGCATATGGGTACTTTGGAGGTCAAATGTTCGCCTAACACCGGTATTCAAAAGTTCCCAGATGATCACTTGTTCGGTTCTAACAGAAGCTGCAGAAGAAGAGTTTTTTTGTACATTTGTATACGCTATGAATACAATGGAAGAAAGGAGAGATTTATGGGAGGATTTAAAGAATCATCAAGATTCTCCAATGTTCCGAGATAAACCATGGATGGTTATGGGGGATTTCAACGAGACTTTAGAGCCGGAGGAACACTCTAACTATGGAAATGACCCCAATGTGACCCTGGGAATGAGAGAATTTCAAGACATCGTTAGACATTGCTCCATGTCAGACTTAGGGTCACATGGCCCTCTTTTCACTTGGACAAATAAGAGAGAAGAAGATGTGATTTGCAAGAAGCTGGATCGAGTTCTAATGAATGATGTGTGGTTGCATAAATATACACAAGCTTATTGCGTGTTTGAATCAGGTGGGTGCTCTGATCATCTCCGTTGTAGAATCCAGCTAGAAGCAGGACCATCTCCAGGGAGAAGACGTCCTTTCAAGTTTATGAATTTTCTTGCAAAAAGACCGGAATTCATGCCGCTGGTAGACAACTTTTGGATGGGAACAGAGACATTGTTCCACTCTACCTCAGCTCTGTTTCGCTTCTCCAAAAAGCTAAAAGCATTGAAGTCAGAAATCCGAAAGCTGGGTAAGGAGAAGTATGGTGACCTACCAAAAAGAGCAAAACTTGCATACAACGATTTGTGTTCTAAACAGAATGCGACAATGTTGACACCAAATGAGGAGACAATAACAGCGGAAACAGCCTCTTTCAAGAAATGGCAACATGTGGCAGAGTTAGAGGAGGAATTCTATAAACAACGGTCGAAGTTGCACTGGTTGGAACAAGACTTACCATAATGCAGTCAAAATCCGCGAGGCTAGAAACACAATTCATGAGATAGTAAGGCCAGATGATGTAGTGGTGACAACAAAAGATGAAATTAAACAGGAGGCAGAACGGTTCTTCAAGGATTTTCTAACTCATACACCAGTGGATTTTGAGGGAGCATCGGTAGAACAGTTAGAAAACCTCTTGGATTTTAGTTGCACAGAAACTGACTGCGCATACTTAGAGGGAATAGTCTCGGCAGAAGAGATCCAAAAGGTCCTATTTTCTATGCCTAGCAACAAATCTCCGGGCCCAGATGGCTTCACATGCGAGTTCTTCAGGACAGCATGGCCGATAATACATCTTGATTTTACAGTTGCGGTACAATCTTTCTTCGTCACATGTTTCCTTCCAAAGGGAATCAACTCCACAATCCTTGCACTCATTCCGAAGAAACTAGATGCAAAGGAGATGAGAGATTACCGTCCTATATCATGTTGCAATGTTCTTTATAAGGTAATATCGAAGGTGGTGGCTAATCGTTTAAAAGGGCTCCTGCCAAAGCTCATAGCCCCAAATCAGTCAGCTTTCGTCAAGGATAGATTGTTGATGGAAAATGTACTTCTGGCAACAGAGTTGGTCAAAGACTACCATAAAGTATCAATCTCTCCTCGCTGCGCAGTAAAAATTGACATCTCAAAGGCTTTTGATTCAGTGCAATGGCCATTCCTGCTGAATACTCTTACGGCATTGAACTTCCCTACTAAGTTCATTCATTGGATCAGGCTTTGCATCACCACCGCATCCTTCTCAGTGCAAGTAAATGGAGATTTGGCAGGATATTTCCAAAGTGAAAGGGGCTTGCGACAAGGCTGCGCTCTTTCACCTTATTTGTTCGTTATCTGTATGAATGTCCTCTCTAAGATGATTGATGAAGCGGCTTTGGGGAAAAGAGTTGGATATCACCCACAATGCAAGAATATACACTTAACACATTTGTGTTTTGCAGATGATTTACTAGTGTTCACTGACGGAACAAAACGTTCCATCGAAGGGATTCTTGATGTTTTCAACGTTTTCGGACGTCACTCAGGTCTAAAGATAAGCTTGGCAAAATCTACGCTCTACATTGCGGGTGTTTCCCCGAGAAATCAAGAAACTATTCTCTCCACATTTCCATTTGCTACAGGTCAGCTCCCAGTCAGATATTTGGGCTTACCACTGCTAACAAAATCTATGACGTCGAGTGATTACTCTCCCCTAGTAGAGAAGATTAGAGCAAATATCAACTCCTGGACAGTTAGGTGGCTATCTTATGGAGGGCGCCTACAGCTTATTCGTTCTGTCTTAATGAGTTTAATGAACTTCTGGCAAGCTGCATTCCGCCTACCAGGAAAATGTATTCGAGAAATTGAGTCTCTATGTTCTGCTTTTCTTTGGTCAGGCCCTGAGCTAAACACAAGAAAAGCTAAGATTTCATGGGATATAGTCACAAGGAGGAAAGATGAAGGCGGGTTGGGTCTGAGGCCTCTAAGGGAGACAAATCTAGTGTGTGGTCTGAAATTAGTGTGGAAAATAACATCTGCAAACAAGTCTCTCTGGGTAAAATGGCTACACCAATATCTCATACGGAAAGAATCTTTTTGGACGGTCAAAGAAAAACCAAATTCAGGCTCTTGGATGTGGAGAAAGATCTTGAAGCTAAGATCAATAGCTAAATCTTTGCACCGAGTAGAAATCAAGAATGGCAAACGAACATCATTCTGGCATGATCATTGGTCTTCTTTTGGACGGCTTTCGGAGACGCTGGGAGCACGAGGGTGTATTGACTTGGGAATAAATGCAAATGCAAAAGTTGGAGATGTAATTGCTACCCACAGGAGACGTAGACACAGAGTACCCCTCTTGAACAAGCTGGAAGATGAGATAGAAAAAGTTAGAAGTACCTCAAATCCGAATGAAGAAGATGTGGTGAGATGGAAACAGAAACGAGACACATACAAACAGAGATTCAGCACGCAAAATACATGGAACCTCATTCGAGAGGAACATCTGAAATGCGATTGGGTCAACACGGTTTGGTTCACTCATGCCACGCCAAAATACTCGTTTCTCACTTGGATTGTGATGCACAACAGGTTAGCAACGGGAGATCGTATTTTGAAATGGAGCACAAATTCGGATCCAACTTGTGTTCTATGTCAACAAGCTCAAGAGACAAAACAGCATCTGTTTTTTTCTTGTCCTTATTCAGCTCAAGTATGGGAATCCCTTGCCAAAGGCATCCTAGAAGGGGAATACTCCACAGTTTGGGAGGATGTGGTGCGGCAGGTAAAGATTTCAAAAGACAATATAACCTCTTTCACTCTCAAATATGTGTTTCAAGCGACTATCTATGGCATATGGAGAGAAAGAAATGGAAGGAAGCATGGAGAAGCAAAGGTCCCACATCTGCAACTAGTGAAGATCATTGATAAGATCATTCGAAACCGCTTTAGCTCCTTAAGACTACAAGGCGACCAACGCTATGAGGGAAGCCTCCAGTTTTGGTTTGCTACTAGACTTTAAGGAAATCATTTTGTATCCCTTTAGTATCTCTTTTCAAAAACTTTAAAAAATGTAACACTCGATGTAGCCACGGCTTTGATTGAATAAATTTAACATTCATTCAAAAAAAAAAAAAAAAAATTTGTTTACTACATTTATGACTGAGCTTTTTTTAGATTCGACGAATACTTCATATATATTTTACTATGAATTAAAATTGACCCCTATAAAATTGACCACTGTTTACAACTACAGCTAACAATTTGTTTTTGCTTAAGATGCTTATTGTTTTCAATTTATTTCCAATAGTATAAACGTATATAACCGCAAACCAAAACAAACCATACCTATACGTACTACATAACATACACCGAAACACAAGTGTCATTTTTCTTCTTCTTAACTACATGAGCTAAGATATAGTTATTTCAAATAAAAAAATAATTATTTCGAATATATGAATGAAACATAATGAATATTGTCACCTTATTCCTCTGAGATTTAGTAGAAGAATGTTTTGCTCATTGTGTTTTTAATTTTTCAAAATTTCAAATTTTCAATCTACTTACATTTTAAGTGCTTGAATAGTGAGCTAGCTGTTAAGTTTATTTGTATATTTTTTTTGCTAAAGAATTTATTTGTATATTTTTAATGAAAAACTTAGCTTTATATAATGTAAGCCTAACTAAGTTCAAAGACAGTGGCAAATCAAAGTTCAAAGACAGTGCCTCAACTCGCTAAACAAATCAATTTAGGTTTTTCTCAGTTTTAGTTTCTGCAAGAAAGATTCGGCATCAAAGTAGGTATTTGATTTTAGCCTACATATTTACTAATTAACAAAATATAGATGTCTAATTAATACTCTTTCCGTTCAAAAAGATAATTTTTAAAAACAATTTCACACATAGTAAATAATAAAATTATTGTTCAATCATAAATTCATAAACTTTCTACACTAAACAAATTTCTATGACTTTAAACTAATAGTAATTCATGAAATACAATTATTTTCAATAAATATTTTTAAAATCTGAAATTTGTTATCATTAATTAGTAAAAAATACATTAAAAACCTAAAACATTTACCTTTATTTAAGGCCTTTTCCAAAACAAAAAAAAACATTTACCTTTATGAAACAAAACAAAACAAAAAAAAGCTAAAAGAATTATTTTTCTGAAACTGAGAGAGTAATTAAAAAAAAAAAACAATGGCCTTCTAATTTTACAAAATAAAATTTGTGGCATTAGTCATGCCTTTCCCACACAACATGAAGCATGGCTCATCATATTTATTTAAGAAATGAATATTTTAGCTGCTCAAAAAGGCAATTTTATATTTAAAAAAATATTGTTTGGTGAACCTAATTATGCTTTGACTCCACAGAACACTCCTTTAAGTAACTGATCAAAGTTTTGTTTTTTTCAAATTCACTTCAACTGAGTCAAACATGAATTCTATCTTGTCAAGTGTTCTTCCTGCTCCCGAAGATCCCATTCTCAGTGTATCTAAACCTCACCTAAGTCTAAGGCTCTACACATCGATCTTACTTATGTTTTTTGTTGTTGTTGTCAATTTCTTACTTAATTATGTTGCTTCGATCCATTTCACCATTGTATATAACTTTAATATGATTTTATTAGTGTACGAGTTTTATTTTATTTTAAAGTTTTTATTATTGTACAAACTACAGGTATATTTTGCTAGTAGAGATGATCCTAGTCCGCTTAAGTTGAATTTGAGCGGAGGTTCCTATCGAACTGCGGTAATTTTGGTTTACGTTGCATGGATCTTCTATATATGATTTTGGTTAATTAGCCATTTTACAAGCTCGGGTTTTGATTAGATTAGTCTTTTCTTGGGTTATTTTTGCTTATAAAGGAAGGAAAGCCACTTGTTCTTGAGGTTGTGAGAAGAGCTGAGCAACAGTTAGCGAATGACATGTAAGTTATATATCCTTTAATGATAGTAAAGACTTCGACCTTTTTGAAAAATTAAATATTTTCAGGTTTTTATAAAATATTCTCGTTTGCGTTTTCTGTTTATGTTCGCAATTTAAATTTTAAATAAAATGTAAACGTAATCTAAACTTATACATATAGAGTAATTAAATGTAAACACAATCGAAACTTGTATTTTTCTGATTCCTTCTTCGTTTTCTTGTTTGGTTTAACCTCAAGGTCCCGGGATAAGGAATATCTCCCACTTGATGGACTTGCTGATTTTAACAAATTAAGCGCTAAGCTCATCTTAGGTGATGATAGGTAATAAATTCACTGCTTTTTTCTTTTAAGCTGCTGAATTTTAGGTCTTTCATATTTTCTAAACCCTTTATGTTATTTATCATTCTACTATGAAGACTGTTTTCGTTTTTTTTGTTTTGGGCAGTCCTGCAATTGAGGAGAATAGAGTTGTTACAATCCAGTGTTTGTCTGGTACTGGTTCTTTGAGAGTTGGAGCTGAGTTTCTAGCTAAACACCACCAAGAAGTAAATATTTCTCACTAATTTATATAGTTTAATTTGTTAATGGCCATTAGAGCTTGGTCAAAAAAATACTATTAACATTTAATCTAGTGGGTTGTACTATAGTGATATCATTACGTCACCACTAGTATCCCCTATATATTAATTGAGAAACATTCTCATATACCCTTTTATTTACAATGGTGCCATTTTGCTGATGTGTCACCACCACATTCATTCTGACATATCATTTAATAAAATTAATTAAAATTAAAATTATTATTAATCAAAAAATACTATTTTCGTTTCTGGGGAATCAAACTTAAGACATCAAAGACAACATGATGGCGCTCAACCACTTTCACTAAGACATTTCATATATTTTCTAATCAGTTTCTTTTAGATATTTATAAATTACTTTAGATATTAAAATTATAAATTATTTACATTATATGCCCTTATCCACCTTCTGTTTTTTGATATAACTACAAAATATATATATAAGAATTATTATGCATCATTAGTAATAAAAAAATAGAATAAGTTTATCCATTAAATCTTTTTTGATATAACCAGAAAATTTATATAAAAAATATTATGCATCATTAGTAATAAAAAATAGAATAATATAAACCTACTATTTATTCCAAAAATATGAAATAATGGCCAACAAAATTATTATTATTATTAAGTGACTTAATTATGAACAATTTCATTAAGTCACAAAATAAGTTTAGGAAAACAAATCGACGAAAATATATTCTTTGCCTGCCACTTTCATTAAATCCCAAAATAAATGTCTGTAAAGACATAGTATGTTAGTGCTTTTATTTTTCAAATCATATTATTATTTATTTCAGATATTGTTTTCATAATTTATTTATGATATCTCTTCATTTATCTTTCTAATTGTTTTAATATTATACAAATTTTAGACTTTTCCCTACTATATTAAAATAAATTCAACTTCATTTAAACAAAACTAAATATTATTTTATTAATCCCGTTGATTAATAAGAATTTAATGAAAATTTGATATTAAAATAATTAAAACTTATTATATTTTAAATTCAAATTCACTTACCCGAAAAAATATAAATCTCTCACCCTGCGTAGGGTGCGGGTTATCACCTAGTATATTAATACTTGCATTGCATGTTGTTGATAATAAAATTATTAACAATTCAGAAAGATGCAACACGAATTAACCATATACTCCCATTATGGTAATATAGAGTTACTTTTTTGCAATTTTTTCTGAAAGGTTGGGTTATAAAATCTTCCATAAAAAACTCATAATTATGAGCTTTCAATGATAATTATTGCTTTTCTCATTGCTTTTCAGAGTGTCATTTTCGTTTCAAACCTAACTTGGGGGAACCATCCCAATATTTTCAATTTGGCGGGTTTGTCTGTAGAGTATTTCCGTTACTATGATCCCAAAACCCGAGGACTCGACATCAAAGGTTAATTTTATAATTCTGTCCACAAACTCTCTGTTTTGTGTTATACAAATAATAAATTCTTGATTTCAAAACAGGCATGCTCGAGGACCTTGGCGCTGCACCGTCTGGAGGCTGGAGCTATAGTGGTATTGCAAGCTTGTGCACATAATCCAACAGGAGTTGACCCAACATTCGAACAATGGGAACAGATTCGACAACTAGTGAGATCTAATAGCTTATTACCATTCTTTGATAATGCATATCAGGTAAGACACATAATAAAAGTACATTTGCTTTTGTTTCTTTTTTCTACAAACAAAACGAAACTTCTGTTATAGTGTTCACTCACGGATTCATACAAAAACATCTACGTTTATAGTGTTTTTTTTCCTTCGAATTTTCAGGGTTTTGGTAGTGGTAGCCTTGACATAGATGCACAAGCGGTTCGTATGTTTGTTGCTGATGGAGGTGAATGTTTGATAGCTCAAAGTTTTGCCAAAAACATGGGTCTTTATGGTGAGCGTATTGGCGCTCTTACCATTGTAAGCAACCACACTTTTTTAGCTTCATCTTCATTGAGAATAGATAGTGTGATATATGAAATCTATTGTTTTTTTCTTTTCGCGTTTGCCTTATAACAAAGTGTATTATAATAACCTTCGTGGGTCTAATCTCTAATGTGAAGGTATGTGACTCAGAAGATGTGGCTAGGAAAGTAAAGAGCCAAGTGTGATATATCATGGTTTTTATGGTTTTTAGCCATGATATAAGTATTATTTATAGAGTCTCTTTGGTGTTTTTAGAGTCCTATTAAAGTCTTTACAGGTTCATGTACGTTTGGAGCATAATTGGAGATTTTGAAGCATTCTGGAGCATTGTGGAAGAAGCTGCTGAAAAGATGAAGTCGGATTGAAGCAGAATGAACAGTGTCGATCGACACTGTTCATGGTGTCGATCGACACCCCCTAAATCAGAAGACAATCGCGACGTTTACAAGATTGAAGAAAAAGGAAATTGCCCAGAAGTTTTCCTTATTTACAAAAGTGCCCCAAATCGTGATTTAACCCTTATTTAAGGATTTCAGAGCCATTGTTTAGGCTACACACAGATTATTTTAGAGAGAGATTTGGGGAGATAGATCATATACTTTGTTCTTGAGAGATTTTGAACCCCTATATTTCTTTTCTCTATTATTTTATGCAAACTATTTTATTCATGATGTTTTCTTCATTCACCATGTCTGAGTAGTTTGTTTGTTAGGTTTTGGGTTATTCAAGGTTTGATGATAGGTTGTTAGAATTGAATTACTGTTGGGATAAATCTGCTTGTTCTTCATCTGGATTTGTGATTAATGCTGATTTTAGCTTCATGACCTAGAATCTGATCTTAGGTTGATTAATAGATGCGAGAGTATTATTGATTGCCTGAACTAATGTTAGATGAGCAAAATACCTATTCGCAAAGAGATTTGGTTTAGGGATTTTGTGAACAATCGAACCTGTTATTAATGCTTGTCTGAATTGATAGGATTTGCAAAGAGATTTGGAATTCTAGGATTTAGACATAGATAATCTTCGCAGCGAGAGTTGGTTGATTTTATAATTGTGTTTCGAGTTCTAGAACGGTTCTTAATAAATATCCTAACAGATTTCTATTCTGCAACTTGGATTCATACCTGCGAATTTCCCATAGCCTAGCGTTTTGTCTCCTGAATTCACCAAGTCGTTAATTATTTGCTGTCTTTTATTTCTGATTTTATTCTTAGCTTAATTTGAAATTAAAAGTCTGCTGTGTCACTATCTCTTTCCATGTGGATTCGATCCCTAAATACTACAGTGATCTCTTAATTTGAGAGAGTAGCTCTAGGGTAAATTTGACCCCTATCAAATTTTGGCGCCGTTGCCGGGGAAGGAGATTAGTTGCCTACAGATTTTTAGTATTAGGATTTTGTCTAAGTTTTTATTTTGTTTTTGGTTACTGATTTTCTGCAACTTTTTCTTGTGTCCGTTTCAGGTGTATGCTTAATCGCAGTACCAGGAGCAACAAGGAAAATGAGCTAGTGATTTTGAGCATAGGCGAACTCGCCAAATTGGAGAGGACCAACAGGAAAGCAAAGAAGAAATCTGCAATGGTTAATCCACTCATTCTGATGAGAGACGAAGAGGGTCAGTTGGTTGACGCAGAAGGGCACAGAAGGAACGAGCAAGGACATAGATTAGATGAAAACGGGGCTGTTGTCGTAGAACCAGTAGGTGTCGATCGACACAACCTTGGTGTCGATCGACACCAAGCGCAACAACAGATACCACGACGTCGTATGACATTGGGTGATTACAACAGGCCTGATCAGTTCTATGCTAATAGAGCTGCGATTCGTCCTCCAGCTTTCCAGAGGAATGACTTCGAGCTGAAGCCTGCTTTCTACACACTTGTGGCTCAGCATCCTTTCCATGGTCTTCCTAATGAGCACCCCATGGACCACATAGAGAGGTTTGAAGATTTGGCATCAAGTATTAAAGCTAATGGAGTGTCCAATGACTATCTCTTCTGCAAGCTCTTCCCTTACTCACTTGCTGGAGATGCTGCATATTGGCTGAAGCAGTTGGAACCAGGATCATTAACTACCTGGGAGGACACAAAGAATGCATTCCTGTGCAATTTCTTTGATGATGCAAGATCTGAGGAGCTGAGGATGAAGATCTCTACTTTTTCTCAAGGACCTATTGAAGCATTCAAGGCTGCTTGGGTGAGATTTAAAGCCTATCAAAGAGACTGTCCGCACCATGGTTTCACTGAGGTTCAACTGCTGGGAATCTTCTTCAGAGGTGTTGATTGGAGATACCAGATGGCTTTAGATGCTGCAAGCAATGGGAATTTCAACACCCAATATCCAGAGAATGCTACCATTCTAATTGATAACTTGGCCTCTAGCAATAGTACCAAGAATGCAGATCTTGAGAGGAAGAAGAAGGCTGGAAACATTGATGGAAGTCAGATTGCTGAGGTGAATGCTAAGCTAGACTCGATGCATAGCCTTCTAATGGGAAAGAAGCAAGTTCAGTTTGCTGCTGAAGTTGATACTTTTGAGCCTGAAGAACAAGAAGTTAACTACATTAATGGAGCTGGTTTTCAAGGTCAGAGATTTGGCAATCAGCAAGGTTATGGTCCCTCTTACCAGAAATCTTTCCAGAGCAATAACTTCAACAGAAATTATGGTACTTCTTCCTACCATAAACCTCCTGCACAAGACAATGAGATGAAGTTTATGCTGGAACAGATCTTGGAGGGTCAACAAAAGATGACTGTGGACTTCAATGGGAAGATTGATGCCTTGTACACTGATCTGAATGGGAAATTTGAGTCCCTGAGTACTCATGTGAAGCAATTGGATGTTCAGGTTGCTCAAACTGCGGGAGCTTTGAAAAGACAAGAGGGATTTTTTCCGGGAAAGACAGACACAAATCCGAGGAATCATGTGAATGCCATCACGATTCAGGGTGGAAGAAGCCTTCAACCAGTGCTGGAAACGGGTCTGAATGCTGAAGAAATTGTGGAGTTTCAGGCTGAAGAAGAAGATGTCGCAGCTGCAGAACAAGTGTCGATCGACACCACTACTGAGTGTAGATCGACACCGGTAGAAACCCCCGATGATTCGACTCGAGATGGACCAAAATCGAGCATGATCGACACTGAATCGTCGACGCCAGATGCTGGTGTCGATCGACACCAGCTGGGTGTCGATCGACACCCTCCCAAGATTTCACCAGATACGTTTAAAACTTCAAAAAGTGCAGAAGAAAGAGTGTACAAGCCCAAGATTCCATACCCTCCTCTACCCAAACACCTCAGGCCACCCATTAGTGCAGAGAAGCTAGTTGCTTTCAACAAGAGGGTGGAAAGAATTCTTAAGGAGATCTCCTTTGATGAGGCTTATGAGAAGTATCCATTGTGTGCTTTCTTCCAGAATAGCAGAGAAAATTTTGAAGAGATGGAAGCACTTTTTCACAAGTCAAGGGATACACCACCACCAATGAAGCAGCTGCTTAAGATTGAAGATCCAGGGATGTTTGTTGTTCCATGCTCCATTGGAGGAGTTGAGTTTGACAAATTTATCTGTGATTCTGGTGCTAGTGTGAATCTCATGTCAAGGGACATTGCAGAGAGATTAGGGATTGCTGACATTCAACCTCCAAATATGACCCTCGAGTTTGCCAACTCGTCCACCACAGTCCCCTTTGGTACAATTCCAGACTTGCTTGTCAAAGTGGGGAGTTGTCTAGTACCAACTGATTTTCAGGTTGTGGAAGTGAGCAAGAATTCTGTCATGTCATTCATTCTTGGGAGACCATTCATGGCTACAGTTGGAGCAGTTGTAGACATGCCTAACAAGAGAATATCTTTCTCTAATGTTGACAAAGGAGTTTTCTACAAAGCTGTCCCTACTACTGGAACTTCAAAGCACGTCTCTTGCATTGATGTGATTGCTAGAGACAAGTTGGCAGACGTTTCTCAGGAAAGACCTTGTGATAAGAATGATGCAGATAAAATCCTTGGTGGAAATCCTATCATTATCACTAAGGAGACCAGAAAAAAGGCAAAGGTGAAGAAGAGAGTTGAGAGCCAAAGAATCAAGGGAGATTATCAAGTCACTTTGATACCTCAGAGCTGTGATAGGAACTCAATTGAGTATAAAGTGAAATGCAAAGGAACCTCAAAGCCTTTCTCTAAGGTTAGAGCACTTCTTACATCTGAGATGAAGGAAAAAGGGGAAGATGCTATGAAGAGATCATTGGGCAGAGTGTTGAAGCTGAAGGTGTCTGAATGTGGAGCTTGTTTTGAAGCGAGTTCTCATGCTGCACCCGCTGACTGATTTCCAGCCATCCAAGTCAAGCTAATGACTTAAAACAAGCGCTTAGTGGGAGGCAACCCACTGGTAAACTCTCTAATTTTCGTTTTGTTTTTGTTTTAATTACTAACTATTGATTTTTGGTTTTCCTTGAAAAAAATAAAAAAATAAAAAATAAAAATTGACGAAACGGACGGATATCGACCGTGGTCGATACTGAGCTCGACATGAACAGTGTCGATCGACACTATTCATTGGTGTCGATCGACACCCCCTCGCAGGTAATTCTACTCACTTGTTTTCTTCATATTTCTCTCAATTCTTAACGATTTTGAGTGATTTAAGAGCCTAAGTTGTGTAGATTTTCGTCCTCTATCCATCCTGACCATTATCTATTTTATTTGGTTTGTTTCTGACCTTAAGATTTAATCACACTGAGGACAGTGTTGTTTAAGTCTGGGGGAGGTAGTTACTAACATTGTGTCTTGTTTTGAGGTCAGTTTATTGAGTCAAAAATCGCTTTTATTGAGTCAAAATTTGGTTGAAATTTTTAGCATCTCTTGGAACTAGTCACAGAACATTGATACTTGAAGGATCATTGCCATAGTGTTGATTTCGGGTCTAACTAGGTAGAACGCTATAGGTGGATCAGTCTATCGAAGAAAGTTTAGATTCATAGAGAGTTTAGAAACTTTGTTGTTAACTCCGCCCTAATGAACTTACAATTTCTCATCTTGGGGCTTGGTATGCATTGAATTTGACTTCTCTTTTAGCACTAGCAAGATAAGTTAGGTACAATCTTTCTTTGATCTTCTCTTGTGGAATATATAAAAAAAAAAGAGTTTAAAGTTTAAGAACGGAAACCTGAGTCCCTTAAAGGATAATGATGGGAGCTTACACTCATGAACACGTCTCCTCACAAGGAACATAATTAGTGAGTGGCACCGTTCTTGAACTTTGATGAGAAAAGAAACGAAATTCGATAAAAAAAAATAAAATGATACCCTAGAAAAGTAGGGAGAAATCGACTAAGAGAAGAGAAAATAAGAGAGTTGTGCTGAAATTATCTTTGTCTAGGAGCTTGGAAGGGATAGAGTCTAGAAAGTTCTTTGATCGATATTCCCTCGATGAGACTGCACCTAAATTAATGAAAAGGGGTTAACGATAGAGGTTCTGGATTTTTCTAAGGGGTTTAGATCGTATTTGGTAGATTGCTAAACTTGTAGTAAGTATACCGAAATTTTACTTGAGGTTGGCTCTATGGTATGTGGATTCAAG
>JAHZTW010000001.1:187850793-187891955 GCA_020283515.1 Alliaria petiolata | reverse complement strand
TTTAGACATAGATAATCTTCGCAGCGAGAGTTGGTTGATTTTATAATTGTGTTTCGAGTTCTAGAACGGTTCTTAATAAATATCCTAACAGATTTCTATTCTGCAACTTGGATTCATACCTGCGAATTTCCCATAGCCTAGCGTTTTGTCTCCTGAATTTACCAAGTCGTTAATTATTTGCTGTCTTTTATTTCTGATTTTATTCTTAGCTTAATTCGAAATTAAAAGTCTGCTGTGTCACTATCTCTTTCCATGTGGATTCGATCCCTAAATACTACAGTGATCTCTTAATTTGAGAGAGTAGCTCTAGGGTAAATTTGACCCCTATCAAAGTGCTATGTGTTGTGAGACCTATGTATCTTAGTCCACCTATTCATGGAGCATCCATTGTTACCACAATTCTTCATAACAGGTAATTGTTATAAACTTATAAATATATATATATATAAGAGAGAGTATAGTTCTTGTTGTGTTAAAATGCATATAGTTATAACAAACATTGTTAAAGTTTGCATTATGCGGGTTTGAATATGGATAGTGACGCATGGACGACATTAGCATAGACCATTAGAATTTTTGTAAATATTTTCATATATATATTTGAATGATTCATAAGCTTTGATTTGTCACATTATTGTTCTTGCAGGCACAACTGGTGATTGGAGTCACATTATCAAACAGATTGGGATGTTTAGTTTTACCGGATTAAATGAGAAGCAAGTTCGCTTGATAGCCAAAGAGTATCACATTTACATGACCTATAATGGGTGAGGAAAATTATATCACTTCTCTTCACATGATCAAAACGATTTTGTTAATATCATTAATATTGAAGAAGAAGGATATATATATATGAACCTAATTGCATGAAACACTAAACACATGGGCTTCACACATTACAATAGACTTGTATTGTGCTTGTCTTAAATAAGAGTTATTATTACAAGAAATAAAGTAGATTTATATAGTCTACTTTCATAAAAAAAAACTTAAGCTTCAAAGTGAGAATTGTGTATTACTTGCAGGAGGATAAGCATTGCAGGCCTAAGTTCGAAGACAGTTCCTCAACTCGCTGATGCTATACATGCTGCTGTTACCCGCATTGCTTAAACTGGCGATTCTGTTCTTTGTTGTTTCATGAACATCCTTCTTCGTTTACATTAAATCTGTAAGTCTGAGAAAATCTTAAACGAAAAAAATTATAAGCTTTTCTCAGAATTTGGTTTTTGCAAAGGGAAACACACATATTCGACATCAAAGTAGCAGAGAGAGATAGAGAGATCTTAGAACCAAAGCCTATTTATTCCATTGATATGGAAAACGTAGACGAACAACATCATTGGTTCTAGAGTAACATTCACCAATCCAACATATTATTCTTCTCACTACTGTTAACACTTTGAACCGTCTGAGAAACCGTCTTGGAGAAACTTGCTCTACCGCTCCCCTTCTCCCGTGGATAAACGGTTTTAAGAAAGCATGTTCAGAAAGCTTTTGTCTAATCCTATCATATTAGAGACCAAACTTATTGTCGAAGCATCTCCTGAGAACCCACAACTCCTCATTTCCTTGATAAGTTCAGCTGCTGCTGCTTTGTCACCATCTCTGAGGTGTGTCCTAATCAGTGTATTATAGGTACCGCTATTTGGGAGAGGCCCATCTTCTTTCATTTTTCTAAATAAGGCACTCGCTTCTTGCATTAAGCCTTTCTTACACAATCCAGAGATCATTGTTGTGTAGGTTACAACATTAGGCTTCACTCCTTTGTGGCTGAGATTACTAAACATATCCCAAGCATCTTCCACTTTACCAGCCTTGCACATCCCTTCAATGATGATAGTATATGTGACAATATTGAGTTCCATTTCACTCTTTTGCATATCGTGGAATATGACCAGTGCTTTCTCGAGCTTCCCGTTATTACAAAGCCCATCCAACAAAATGCTGTATGTCATAATATCACGAGGCACACCAGCAGAAACCATTTGCTTGAAAACTTGTTGGGCATTCTCACAGTCGCCAGATTGGAAAAACCCTTTGATAAGAGTGGTGTAGGTGACTGTGTCGCCAACTAATCCTCTTCGAGACATCTCGCGAAAGAATTCCATAGCATCTTCTACCTTCTTGGACTTGCAAAATGCATTGATAAGAGTATTATAAGTCACCACGTTTGGGAGACAACCTTTCCTAACCATCAAAGCAAACATCTGTTTGGCCTCCACTAGACGATCTTGCAAACAAAGTCCATTGATCAGTGAATTGTAAGTGACTGTATCAGGATTGATAGACCTTCCGATCATTTCCTCGTACAACTTCTCGGCCTCCAAAAGTTTTCCCTCTTTCACAAACGCGTCGATCAATGCATTGAACGTAACAACGTCAGGGTTGATTTTCCTCTCAATCATATCGCTTAGTAGTCGAGAGGCATCGCTCCATCTTCCATAATTACAGAGGCAGCTTATGAGGGAGTTGTAGGTGAAAACATCAGGTCTAATACCTTTGTTCTCCATTTCACTGAATAGGTCGAGTGCATCATCCACGTGTCTGTGTTTGCAGAGACCATCGATAATTGTGCTGTAGATCACAACATTCGCCTCGATTTTGTCCGATTCCATTTTCTTGAGCAGATTCAAAGCCAAATCAGTATGACCCCTCTTACACACTCCATTAACTACCGCACCGTAAGTAATCAGATCTGGTTGATAGCCTTTTCTCACCATACGTTCAACTAAAGCCACAGCTTCTGAGACTTTGTTGTTGAGAAAAAGCCCATGAATTAGAGTTGTGAATGTGACTGCATTAGGTTTGTATCCCATTTCCACCATTTGGTCAACCAAAGATACGGCCTCAGAAATCCTCTTAGCGTGACAGAAACCATTGAGAAGCGAGTTAAGCGTGACAATGCTGGGCTCATATCCGAGTTTCATCATCTTCCCGAGAATGGCTAAAGCAAGAGAGAGCTGAGAGGAGCGGCAGAAACAGTTGATGAAGATATTGTATGTATAGAGATCTTGTGAAATCCCCAACTTTTTCATCTGCTCGCCCAGAGAGATGACAACATCGTACTTCTTCATCTTCGCAATAGCACTCAACAATTTACTGAAATCAACAATGGAAGGAAAAGGACGAGACTTGACCATCTCACCGAACAAATCAACGGCATCGTCTAGCTTAATATCACGAAGCCCATTTCTCAATATCTCTCTGGAATCATCACTGAGACCTGAGAAAGCTCGTCTCCAGCAACGGAAACCGCAAATGGAAATCGAGGGAGAAGCATTTCGGGGATCACCCTTTTCGACAAGATTCCGTTTTACAAATCTCTTTCTCGTCGACGTAAACGCAATCCTCATCTTCTCGATTTGGCTTCAGGTGATCGGGTTTCTTCACACTCTCTATGCCTATCGCTCTGTAAAATTCAGTAATCCCTAAAAGCACAGTGAGTGTGTGTTCCTCAACAAGTGAGAGAGACTCCTGAAACCGGTTTGTGATTTACTTTTTTGTTTATAATCAATTTTGTTCGGTCCAAAACTCGGTTCAGTTTCTGGTTTAGTATGTCTCTTTCTAGAACTGTGTCAAAGATCTCTGAGTACTCACCAAATTAAACTGATCAAAAATCTCAGGACACAGAAATAGAATGATTACGAAATTGAATTTGCTAAATCATGAGATCTTGTACTCAGTTCCTCTAGTCACGAAAACAAAATTCTGAAGAGACAAAAGAAGTTATCTACTTAAATGGTTTCACCACATTAAGAATCATATAAAACAAGAAACCAAAAAACATAGATTCAAGAAAAGCTCAAGACTCATCTCAATCTTTTCGAACCTTGGTGCCTCGGTTGCCTCCAAGGGGATTTCGACTCAGCTGCGAGTCCCGAAACAAGAACTCTCTTTGATGCATTCACGACATCTTCTGACTCAACTTCCATGGTTGATGAGTTACCTAAACTCAATCTCCTCTTCTTTTCCGAGCTCGTCTTTCTCACTGTTGTTGACCATTCAAGAACCTGGTTTTGTGTATTATCTTCTTGGCTTTCTTCTCCTATAACTTCCTTCTCTTGATGATGATCTTCCACACTTACATTAGAGTCAACCGATTCGTCGTCATTTGCGTTATCCAATCCTTGAATTACGCAAGAAGTACCAGTCTCCGAATGATTCGAATCATCCTCTTCTATCCTGGACAAGTCTGGCAAGTCTCTATGAGCTTGCACGGTTCTTCTACTCTGAACATTTACAAAAAAAACCAAATTTAAGCTTTTAAGCATTCAAAATGTTTTACAAGTCACAGCCGGTTTCGAATAGAAGAATCTGATGACTCTTTTTACCTTGAACTTAGATTTGATCAAAGAGGAAACACCACAACCTTCTGGAAAATCCCTAACAACCGGCACAAATCTTCTTCTATTGTAAATCATTGTCCAAATCAAAACCTTTTATAATAAAAAAAAAACACCATCAAAGTTATTATTAAATTTTCCAAACTCCAAAAAAAATGGAAAGATTCAGAAACAGTTTCCTGAAACATCCCTAACAAAATTGCATCAAAATAGCGATAAATAAATAATACACAGAAACATTGCGAACAAAAACCCTAACGAATCAATGAATTTTAATTCACCCAGAATTTAATTCCAAGATTACAAAAATCATTACCAATGGAGAAAAAATCCGAGAGAGAATGTACCTTGCGATATGAGAATCTAATAAGAAAGCAAGCGAACTGAAAAGTTAATAATGTGTCAAAATTCTACTTTATATGCTTTTTTAAGCCCATCAATATTAAAAGCCCATCAAAGAATATTATTTTAGCGTTATTTAATTCTTTATCCTTTTTGTTTTTTGTTTTTTAAGAACAATTTATCCTTTTTGTTACTTAGCGCATGTGCAATGGAGACATTTACATGTCTAATTAGATTATTATATTAATAAAACTTAAGATGAGAGATCTAAATTTGCAAAAAAAGAGTCTAATATAAGACATAATTTTGGGGTTTATACAGCTTGACGTGGCGGTTTTTGATTGGAGAAAGATTAAAATGTATCTCTCTCTCTTCTCTCTTTCTCTTTAGACACTCAAATTAAAATGTCTCTAATGAAATACTCCATTCAACTCTCTCTCTCTCTTCTCTCTTTTTCTTTAGACACCCATTTTTAAATGTCTCCAATTCACATGCTCTTAATCTTTAATACTGTATCTCTCTTTTTGTCATATTTCTTTACCCGCCATAACTACTATTCGAAGAACTGGTTAAACTGACAGTATACTTACGTTTATTACAATTTTGATTCGATTCTTGAGTCGCGAAATTGGTAAGGATCGATGATGGTTCACTTCTCAAAACTACCATTTTAATTAAACAGTGATAATTAATATTCAAATTACAAGACGGTAAACTTTTTTGGCCAAAACTGTTAAGCAAAAAAAAACTCTTGAGATCTTGGGATTTGTCATTTGTGATGTCAACGCTCTAAATAAGAAAAACATTAGTGATAGGTGTGCTGATTTATTGGCTAGGAAAGCAATATCTTCACCATTACCATGATGGTATCTGTGTATAATGTTTGTCCTTCTTTTTTTCAAAACCTGTGTAACCGACGATAACATTTGATTTGAATGAAATGAAAGTTTTAGCCGGCAATAAAAAAACATTAATGATGACACGTCACATGGTTTTGTCTCATATAATGCACCCTTAATATGAGTAATGTTATTCAGATCAAAGTCTCATGATTAATTTTTGTTGTTTATATGCAATAAAAATTCAATTTTATCCGATGCTTTCGCTTGGACCGGGACCGTGTCGTGTGTCAATCCCAAAGAGCACGCCCACATGGCCACATCATGATGTTTCTTCACAATACTAAAATGAAATGAAGTTATTAATTGCTAATTTTTTTGACAAATTATGTAAATAGTACTAATTATATATACGTAATGGTTATTCGAGAAAATATATTCTGGTGTTCTTTCACACAACAAAAATTCCAACAAATTCTTAAAATATAATATAAGTCCCAACAAAGTAGATGAACTTCATGAACCAAAAACCAAAAAGCAAAATCTAAAAACAACACAAACATTCATCAACTTATTCATGAAGTATAATACAAGTTACAACTCGTAATATATATATATATACACATAAGTTGTATGTCTCTCCTAAGTGCAAATTCATGTGAGAGTCGCAAAACACAAATTAGAGATATAAAAAATTGCATATATAGTTTGAGGTTTAAATCCAAACACATGTATCCCCTAATCGTCCTGTTCGTTAAATTTCTTATTTATATTCTTAGATTTTCCAAATCTTGTTTAACGGATTGTTTCTTTTTGAACTAATGACTTTGAGGAAAAATAATTTCACATTTAATATATATTGTCTTTTCTGTCCCCCTTGAATTAAACATTATAATTATAAAAAACCTAATGACAAAGCATGCTTTTGTTATCTTCCTTTTTTTCCCACGGCTTGTCTTCTTCTTTTTTTGGTAAAGGGTTTTTTCCACCGATTGTCCCTCCTCTATATATGTATATTCTCGAGCCAACATGTCATAACAATTTTTATCAACTACATTGATCTTCTTTAAGTCATCTTTACTTCTCCTTCACACTCTTTTATAAAATATACAGAATATCTCTGTGTGTTTCACTTACTAACTCTTCAAACTTCTTGTAAGTTGTTTCTCATCAACACAACTCAAATGTGTAAGTCAATCCCTATCAAACTCAGTTGGTAATATATTTATGAATTTTTTTTTTTGTATATATCATGTATACGAATGAGTTTTTCTATGTTTGGTGTATGTAAGTTTTTAACATGTCTTGCTCTACTACGTTCTTGTGCGCTGTTTCTTTCCTTTTCTTTTCTAAGGAAGTGGGATGCAGGGTAATGTCGAATAAATTGAAAGAAGTTAACTATCTCTTTAATTTGGTTTGTAATGCACATGTAACTAGTAAATAAATTGTAAATAGATAAAGAGTATCAAAACTTTGCTAATGTAATTTTTTGGAGTAGCATCTTTATTTTTCTAAGAAAATTTAGAAAGGGATAATCATGCGGGTAAAACCAAGCGGGAATAAAAATATGAAGAGCATAAATTGAGTATACATCAATATAACAATAGAAAAAAACTAGAAGAATAAACTTTTTAGTATAACGGATTATCCCTTCATACAAGGACTAATGGTCTCACATTTAAACCATAGCTCATATGCATGGTTATATATATAAGTTTAGTGATGCATATACATTAATTTATACATTCATACATACATACATGTTTGCGCATAGCATATATATAGTTCAATAATGTAACAAGAATCATCGAGAGCAAATACCATACTTTTTAGGTTTTTATTATGTACAAAACCTCCATAATCCGGGAAATAACTCCATGTTTTTCCCCTTCCATCTTAATTATAAATCTGTTTCCACCATAATCATCTACACAGCACTAATGCATGTGCATGCATGTTTCATATATATATATTCATCTTGCATCATCTTCTTCACTTTGATCACTATTTCCAGAGATCGATCTGACAACTCGAAGAAGTAGAAGCAGCATGAGCATTTGCATACTCTTCTCCCATTTCAACAACCCTTTCCGAATCATTCTCCAGAAAATTCATTCCCTCATCTTCCACTGATAAGCATTGTTTCTCGCGTCGATCTTGGTGCTGTTTTGATGAGTAGAAGCAGACGCCGCGGCTGCAACCTCCTCGTTGCTTAGCTGTGAAGCAACGAACTTATCAAGAACTCTCCAATCCGTAGTCACTTGTTCCACTCCTTGATCGTAATACAGAGAGCTAAAACTTTGATTCCCTTGTTGCAGTTGTTCTTCATGAGAGAGATTTGATGACTGCTGCAACTTACCAATATTTCTTGTGTTATCACCGTTGTTGCTTGATCCATAAGGTAGAGAGTTGCAATTACTGTTAGGGCTTTCAAGCTGGGGAAGCTGGAGGAAAATTGATTCATGAAGATGATGATTTTGTTGTTGATGTTGTACCATATGATTGTAATGCAGCTCAAGCTCTTGCTTGCATCGCAAATTATGGTTGTTGTTGAGTGCGTAAGCTGAAGATTTAAGCGTGACAATGCTGGGATCATAGCCGAGTTTCATCATCTTGCCAAGAATAGCTAACGCGAGAGAGAGCTGAGAGGAGCGGCAGAAACAGTTGATGAAAATACTGTAAGTATACAGACTATGTGAAATTCCCAACTTTTGCATCTCTTCGCCCAGAGAGATGACAACATCGTACTTGTTCATCTTCGCGATTGCACTCAGCAATTTATTGAAATCAATAGTGGAAGGAAAAGGACGAGACTTTACCATCTCACCGAACAAACCAATCGCATCGTCTAGCTTAATATCAAGTAGAAACCCACCTCTAATCTTCTCTCTGTAATCATAACTAGCACCTGAAACGAAAGCTCGTCTCCAGCAACGGAAACCACAAATGGAAAACGAGGGAGAAGCGGTTCCATGTTTACCTTTCCCCTGGAGATTCCGATGAAAAAATCGTCTGGCCGTAGACGCAATCGCAAACCTCATCTTCTTCGATTTGGATCTCAGGTGGTGATTTAGCCTCTGTAAACAAACCCGAAATGAGAGAAGAAGACTCGCGAGAAGAGAGAGAGTGTGCGTGTGCGTGTCCGGTTTAGTAAGCCTCTTTGGGGTTTTACCCGGTTTGCATTTTTTTGATCATTTCCTCTGATTATTTTTGATTCTGATTGGTTTAGATCCGACGAATACAAATCTATCAAAACATCTCTAGTTTTCCGAACCGGTTTAATTGAAAAACTCCGGTCTACAATTTTCTTTACCAGCAGCAATTTCAAAACGAAGAAGCATTTCAAAGTCAAAAAAATTACAAAGAAAGTAGTCAAAATGAAATCATCAGGCATATATTACTATGGACAGAACCAGAAAGACAAAAAAAAAAAAACACACACACACAAACACATCAGCATATATAAGGAAGAAAGATCTAAACCAATCTGAAATGCTCAGGTCTTGTTCTGAGAAGAAAGATCTTGGCATCTGGCAAAGAATATATAGAACTATCTCTAAACCAAAAAGCTCCTGTATCTTCATTTGAAAGACACACCAGCGTATGTATATAAGGAGGAAAGATCCGTAGAGCTCAACAACAACATCATAAGAGGCTTCGTTCATGTTTTGGACACGCCTTGGCCTTTTCTACCATGAAGGAGATCACTTAGTAGCCTCTGTTCTAACCACAGAGTCTCAAAAGTCTACTTCAATTCTTCAGATATATAGGTTCCTCATGAATGAACAAAGAGAGCTATCTTTATTCAAAACTTCTTTGGCTTGGGACAGCAAAAACAAAACCCCGAACTGTTACATACTTTGAAAACTCGGTTGTTCCTAAGAATGATCAGATTATGTATGATTTAAATTGTGTACACGATAATTTGAAAATAAATCTGCCAATTTCAAATAATTGAGGAATTAAATGACTTGATGGTAAGATGAATAACAAACATCATTGGTTCTAGAGTAACCATCATTCACCAATCAAACATGTTATTCTTCTCATTACTGTCAACACTTTGAACCGTTTGAGAAACCATCTTGGAGAAACTTGCTCTACCGCTCCTCTTCTCTCGTAGCTAAACTGTTTTAAGAAAGCATATCGAGAAAACTTTTGTCTAATCTCCCATCATGCAACATATGAAAAACCAAGCTTGTTGTCGAGGCATCTCCAGCAAACCCGCAACTCCTCATTTCCTTGATGAGTTTTGCTGATGGGGCCTTGTCGCCAGCTCCAAGGCGTGCCCGGATCAGCGTATTATAGGTACAGCTATCTGGGAGAGGCCCATCTTCTTTCATTTCTCTGAACAAGGCATCCGCTTCTTGCTTTAAGCCTTTCCCACAAAATCCTGAGATCATTGTATTGTAGGTTACAGCATCTTTGTGGCTGAGGCTGCTAAACACATCCCACGCATCTTCCACTTTTCCAGCCTTGCACATCCCTTTAATCACAATATTATATGTGACAATATTGAGTTCCATTTCACTCTTTTGCATATCTTGGAATATTACCAGTGCCTTCTCGAGCTTCCCGTTATTACAAAGTCCATCCAACAAAATGCTGTATGTCATAACATCACGAGGCACACCAGCAGAAACCATCTGTTTGAAAACTTCCTGAGCATTCTCACAGTCACCAGATTGGAAAAAGCCTTTGATGAGAGTGGTGTAAGTGACTGTGTTGCCAACTAATCCTCTTCGAGACATCTCGCGAAAGAGTTTCATAGCATCTTCTACCTTTTTGGACTTGCAAAATGCATTGATAAGAGTATTATAAGTCACTACATCTGGGAGACAATCCTTGCTAACCATCAAATCAAACATCTGCTTGGCCTCTTTTAGGCGACTCTGCATGCAAAACCCATTGATCAGTGAACTGTAAGTAATAGTATCGGGATCTATAGACCTTTTGATCATTTCCTCGTACAGTTTCTCGGCCTCCAGAAGTTTTCCCTCTTTCACAAACGCGTCGATCAATGCATTGAACGTAACAACGTCAGGGTTGATCTTCCTCTCGATCATATCGCTTAGTAGTCGACAGGCATCGCTCCATCTTCCGTAATTACAAAGGCAACTAATGAGGGAGCTGTAGGTGACAACATTTGGTCTAATCCCTTTGTTCTCCATCGCACTGAATAGGTCGAGTGCATCATCCACGTGTCTGTGTTTGCAGAGACCATCGATAATTGTGCTGTAGATCACAACATCAGCCTCGATTTTGTCCGCTTCCATTTTCTTGAGCAGATTCAAAGCCAAATCAGTATGACCCCTCTTACACACTCCATTAACTACCACACCGTAAGTAACCAGATCCGGTTGACACCCTTTCACAACCATACGTTCCACTAAAGCCACTGCTTCGGAGGCTTTGTTGTTGAGAAAAAGCCCATGGATTAGAGTGTTGAATGTGACAGTATCAGGTTTATAACCCATTTCCACCATTTGGTCAAGCAGAGCTACAGCGTCAGAAATCCTCTTAGCGTGACAGAAACCATTGAGAAGCGAAGAAAGCGTGACAATATCAGGCTCATAGCCGAGTTTCATCATCTTCCCAAGCATAGCTAACGCGAGGGAGAGCTGAGAGGAGCGGCAGAAACAGTTTACCAAAATACTGTAAGTGTAGAGATCATGTGCAATCCCCAACATTTGCATCTGCTCGCCCATAGAGATGACAAGATCAAACTTCTTCATCTTGGCGATGGAGCTCAACAATCTACTGAATTCAACAATGGAAGGGAGAGGACGAGACTTGACCATCTCACCGAACAAATCAACGGCATCGTCTAGCTTTATATCACGAAGCCCATTTCTCAATCTCTCTCTGCAATCATCACTGAGACCTGAGAAAGCTCGTCTCCAGCCACGGAAACCGCAAATTGAAATCGAGGGAGGAGCAGTTCCAGAATCACCTTTTTCGAGAAGATTCCGATGTACAAATCTCCTTCTCGTCGACGCAAACGCTAACCTCATCTTCCCGATTTGGCGTCAGGTGATCGGGTTTCTTCTCACTCTCTATGCCTATCGCTCTGAGAATTTCAGTAATCCCTAAAAGCACATGAACAGTGAGTGAGTGTTCCTCAACCACTGAGAGAGACTCCTCAAACCGGTTTAGTAAATTCTTTATTAGCCTATGAGCCTACCGGTTTGTGATTTATTTTTGGTTTATAATCATTTTGGTGGGGAAAACCATTTGCGTTTATTTCTTTTTCAAAAAAACTGACAGATATATATATATCTGACATAAGTCGTATGAATTATTTTCCCACTTATTTCCTTGGCAATTTTGGAAAGGAGCATTTGTTTATTTTCATTTTCATCTAGCAGAAACAAGTACATTTTAATTAAATAAATCCAGTCGTCACAGTAGATTAAACCTATAAGAAGAATTCGGAGAACCATACTGGAATCAAGACAAACTGATATACAAATAACAATGTCCGGTTAAGACCGGTATATATAAGAACATGGACTTGACGATAATAAACGTGAATAAACAAAACAAAAAACTTTCTTTTATTCTTATTATAAGTTAATCAAAGACAAACAATCCCGGAAATTATTAAGCTAATAATAAACCGAATTAAAAATCAGAAAACCAGGTAATTTCGGTAGAGTGTTTTCAAAAGAAGAAAATGGTCGAAACCAAAGACAAGACCACGGTGGTTACTCCATAACCGGCGAGCTTGTTCCCAGCTCCAGCGTCTTTTCCTTTATTTCCTGCTGAAATTAGAATTCGATATAGAAAAATCGTTAATTCAGAGTTCAGACCAATAAAAAATAAATAAAAAATTAATATTTCGTCCCTTTTGTTCAAGTCGATATCGCAGGCCAAAGAAAAAGTACAAGAAAAAGCTGGCATTCACACTTAATTTTGTTTTTTTTTCAGAAGGAAAAAACAAAAAATATCGAAAAAAATAGAGAGTAATCTGGGAAAATTTAAAAGATCGATTTAATAGGTTATTGACTTGACTAACATCATTTGATTTGATTACTAAATTTCGATTAATCATTCGAATATTAAATACTAGATGATCCATCGAACAAGACTTGAAATTTCGATTTCCTAAAAATTGTCAAACCAAAGTTTGGTTTGGTTTATACCTGGAGGAGGTAAAGAAGCTTTAGGCGATGAAGCTCCAGAAGCTGAAAAAACAAACAAAAACATTATTTCCTACAATTAATATCAAAATCAAAAAATCTCACATTCATAATCTCAACGAGTAATATTTCAAATTATGTCAAATTCCAAAACAAATTCAAATTCTGCAAAAAATCGTAAAGAAATTTCACATATTGAAGTCAAATTTCTGCATCTGAACAGACAGATCCGTAGGCAAAACCCCAAATTAAAAATCCCTAATTTCATAAAATCGGAGAGTTCTGGAGAAAAAGTCAGAAATTACTGGAACAAGCGGAGAGATCGGCGTCGACGTCGCATCGACGGCTGATACCGAGAGCTTGAGCAGAAGTGACGTTGAACTGAGAGAGAAAACCAGGAGTGTTGTAGACGGTGCAGAGACAGCTAAGCTCCTTCTCCACCGTTTCCTTGATGGAGTCGCAACAATCCTTCGGAGGCTTCGTCGTCGTGGTCAGGGCACCGAAGCAGGGGATTAGCTTGTTCACGCACGTTGTAGGCTGTTGCGCTTCCGCCTCCGGTAACGAAATCAGAGCTATCGCCGTCATCGCCGCCGCGAAGATCATCATCGTCGCCGTTGAGAAACGCGTCATTTTTTCTTCTTCTTCTTCTTCTTCTTCTCGGTTTCTCTTTAGTAATTGTGCTTTTGGGGCTACTTGTGGCTTTTGTTTTTGCTTTTCTTTTTTTTTGGTTATAAATACTTAAAACTTGCTTAAGAAACCTTTCGCATTTTACCTTTTTCCAACATTATTAATTGTTAGTATTCCTTCCATTTTTTATTTTTTTATTTCAAAAAATTGTTGTTTTCAGTTTTTGATGTAAATCTATGATAGATTTTTCAATTTTATCCTTATTTTTTAATTTATTAATTATTCATATCAAATAAAATAATATATTTTTTAATTTGTGTGAAACCACTTAAAACGACAATTAAACTAAAACAAAGGGAGTATGTGTCTTTTTCGTTTTCTTGGGAATGTTATCTCCAGTAAATGTAATTAATTTCCCTTAATTTTATCGAAAATGATGTTTATTATTATATTTAATTATCATTTGATGTAAATTATCTAGATTTACGTATTCCTTGTTGAGATAATTGAGTAAAAGGCGAAAGACTAAATTGACATAAGACATTTAGAGGGGTAAGCATAAATATTTAACCACAATTGTCGTCGATTTTACCACCACGCGCCTAGCTGTTTTGGTTTTATTTTTTTACATTATTTTAATTATTATTGGTCATGACGACTTTTGCGTGTGTTATTCAGGTGAGTTTTATTTGATTCGGACAATTTGTATCTAATCATCGTTGATTATTAACAATTATTTATTGAGCGTATATAACATCCCACATTTTTCCATTCATATTTCCTTATCATCTCCAATGCTAAGAACTTTTCATGGATTTTTAACATTATTTTAATTATAAATTTTGAAAATATTTAATTTAAGAATTTCTTTAAAAATAACTAAAATTATATAGCTCTAATGATAAAATCCCACTTGAGATTTTTAAAAATAAAAAAATATTATTTTGAAAATTATAATATTTTAAATAGAATTTATTTTGTTTAAATTATTAAACATTATATATTTTATAAAACTTAAAAATTATTGCATTTCATAAATTTTGTGAAGTTTTGTGAATTTTTAAAATTTTGTGAAGTTTTAATTTTAATTTTTTTTTGTTAAAATGAACTGACCAAGCACAAACTGACGCGTATGAGGTTCTTAACAATTCTAAAAACTCTCTTTTAAGAAGCGGTTCTTAACATTTTATTTAGTTTTGAATTATTTTTTTAATTTTTCTGTAAGAACCCTATGTTAAGAACTTCCATTGGAAGTGCTCTTAGACCACCTCCAATGGCAAAAACTCTTCTCACCGTCTCTCTCATATATAATATTAATATAACTTATTTATTTAATTAAAATTAAAATCATATAAAAAAAGAACTAATTATTGATTGACATGTGTAAGAAATGTCTAAGAACCAGGTTCTGAAGTACCTGGTTTTAGAACCGATTCAGCTTTCTCTTTCATCTTTTTTAATTTTTTTCAATTTTTTATTTGTAGAGACTCTATTTGAGAGACCCCATTGGAGGTGCTCTTAGATCTCTAAAAGTTCAGTCTCTACTGCTTTCACAAAAATACTATCAAACTCTTCTCGATTTTGACTCAACAATCAGCCTGTATTCGTACACAATCAACCATGCAAGTCGTCGAATAGATGTCGTTACTGCAAATACGGCGAAGAACAACCGTAGTTTTTTCTCGTTTTGTTCAAAATCTGAGTCGAAAATCTTCTTCGTTCTGTAATTTAGTAAATTATTCCTCTCTCTTCTATACATGGTAATTTTCATCTTAAGTATACTTTCTGGTTTTCGTTCATAAACATGAAATCAAATTTTCTTTTATTTCATAGCACAAACCAAAACAAATTTGAGAAATTTGTTCAAAATATAATTCGTCTCTTGCATGTTGAATTGTTTAGGTAGTTCTTTATTTTAGATCCACAATGATATGCAAAGCTTTTAATAGACATATATATATATATTATTGACGATGTTTCAATTACTCGCGAGATAATTACTCTTAGTTGTCTATGTTATATTGTAAAGTCCAATTCTCATGTTGTCCAACATTGCAGGGAAATTGTTAACAACGAACTCCCTCAACAAATATTTGCAAACGGTCAAGAGCTGGCAGGAGATATGGTGAACTCCTACTTCAAACTGAATAATGTAACAATGTAAAACATTTTTAGACGTGTATGATAACAATGTAACAATGTAAAACATTGTTTGAGTCAAATAAACCTGTGACGAATCAAATAAATAAATTTTAAACGTGTATGATAACAATGTAACAATCTAAAACATTCATACCCAATTTTTAGATAGATTCTTGGTTTTTAAATACTATATATTGTTGTCATTTTCAAACCAACACAATTTTGTATGTATTTGAAATTACAAACAATTTCGATTTTTGATTTTTTAGATATATATGCTTACGCATGCATTTAATATTTTATATGTTCAATAATTCGACTTAATTGTTTACTTTATTTTGTATATATCTATTTGTGAATATTTGGTGTATACAGAACATTTTCTATAGTCGTGTTTGTGTTTGTAGGAATCAAACGTGATAGTTACAATGTTATATATGATATATACATACATTTAAAAATGTATAGATGTATATTGGCCATTTGTTTGTGTTTCATTAATTCTTTATTGTGATTTTGATGCGTTTTCTGCAGGAAGCGATTTGGAGTGAAAATGATAGATCGAAACAGGACAGCTTTGACGTCAAATAAATGAACGTTTTGGGCTGCGAAGGTTCCTGAGAACGATCTGGAGTAATCAACACGAACGTAACCGGATAGATAGGAAGATCGGGATCACCACAACTCGTAAAGCCGAAGCACCGGAGCTGATAAAGAAACCCGTTGAGCTAGCACCACACGTGGATAAAGTTGCCACCACCAGATGATAAAAACGCCCGAAACCACCACCAATGACTCTTCCAAATTCAAAGGATAAAGGTAAAGATCTAAGCAGATCCAAAAGGGGTCACAAAAGACTCTCCAAATTCTCGACAACTCTGTGTGCCTTTATTCATGCATAAGAGCCTCATTATATAGAGGAAATACAAGCATTGTGTCTATTGGACTTACAATAAGTGTAGTCAAGATCGGAAATCAAAACACTATAAAACTAGACTGAATGTGGTAAAAACTAGGCAATAATAAATAAGAAAGACCAAGACTGAAGACTAAATGAGTTGAATGACTCTTGGCTTCAAGATGACCCTTGAGATCATTTAGCTTCCTTCTGGTCGAACTCCCTTGCTTATTTATAAGACTTTATAAGACTTCGGATTTTATAAGCTTTTATAAGACTTGATTCACAAGTCTGCCGTGCAATTTTCAGAAGTCTGCCGTGCATTTTCAGAAGTCTGCTCCAAAAACACCATAGTATAAGCCAGCCCATTCTGCTTCTCAACTCCTTGCGTATCCTCCTTGTCTTGCCTCCTTGCTCCCGCATCAGTCTCTCCGGGTTCGAAAGGATTTGTCCTCAAATCCAGCAACTCATCATCCTCAAAGTATGGAGAAAGATCCCCCACATTGAAAGTAGCTGAAACTCCATAGTCACCTGGAAGTTCAAGTTTATAAGCATTTTCACCAAACTTCTCAAGTACCTTAAATGGACCATCCGATCTCGGCATGAGCTTAGACTTGCGCCTGCTTGGAAACCTCTCTTTCCTCAGATGCAACCAAACCATATCTCCTGGTTCAAATGACTTAGCTCGTCGATTCTTGTTAGCTTTCTTCTTGTATTTCTCATTCGCCCTTTCAATCTCAGCACGAACACTCTCATGCAACTTCTTCATTGTCTTAACACGTTTCGTTGCTTCATAGCTTGTTTTGAATTCACAATGCAATGGAATCAGATCAATAGGAGTAAGAGGATTCAGACCATACACTACCTCGAAAGGTGATCGTTTTGTAGTGTAACTTATCGATCTGTTGTAAGCAAACTCCGCCTGAGCCAACTTCAAATCCCATTCCTTCAAGTTCTTCTTAATCAGACCCCTCAAAAGCATAGTCAAAGTTCTGTTTGTTACCTCAGTTTGGCCATTTGTTTGTGGATGACAAGAAGTACTAAAGAGCAGCTTAGTACCAAGTAACCTCCACAAAGTCTTCCAAATATAGCTCAGAAACTTTGAATCACGATCTGAAACAATGGTCTTTGGCACTCCATGAAGACGCACAACCTCCTTAAAATACAAATCAGCAACTTGACTTGCATCATCCGTCTTGTGGCAAGGAATAAAATGTGCCATCTTACTGAACCGATCGACCACAACCATGATAGAATCCTTTCCTCTCTGAGTTCTCGGCAATCCCACAATGAAATCCATGCTCACATCATCCCAAGGCTGTGTAGAAACAGGCAAAGGAGTGTAAAGTCCAGGTTGGAAATGACTTTTCATCCTTTGACAAGTTGCACACCTCTCCACTATTGTAAGAACGTCTCTGCTCATCTTAGGCCAAAAGAAATGCTCCTGCAGCATATCCAACGTCTTATTGATCCCAAAATGTCCAGAAAGACCTCCACCATGAGCCTCACGAATCAATAACTCCCTTATAGAACTCTTAGGAACACACAGCTTGTTTCCTTTGAATAGAAATCCATCCTGCAGCTTGTACTGATTTACAACGCCTTTCTTGCACTCTTTGTAGACTTGTGTAAAGTCTTGATCTCCTTCATACAGCTCTTTCATCATCTCAAATCCCATAATTCTTGAATCAAGAATAGAGATTAAAGCATACCTCCTCGAGAGTGCATCAGCCACCACATTGATTTTTCTTACTTTGTATTTCGACACAAATGAGAAGGATTGTAGAAACTCCACCCATTTAGCATGTCTACTGTTGAGCTTGTGCTGATTGTTTATGTACTTCAACGCTTCATGATCAGAATGAAGAACAAACTGCCCTGGCCGTAAATAATGTTCCCAATGATCAAGAGCTCTCACAATCGCATAAAACTCCTTATCATAAGTTGAGTAGTTCTTTCTAGCTCCTGTAAGCTTCTCACTGAAGTAAGCAATAGGACGTTGCCCTTGAACAAGAACGGCTCCTATTCCCACGCCACTTGCATCACACTCAACTTCAAATACTTGATTAAAATCAGGAAGCGCCAAAACAGGTGCTTCACACAGCTTCTGCTTCACTACTTCAAACGCCTTTTGTGCCGCCATACTCCAATCAAACTTATCCTTCTTCAAGCACTCAGTTATTGGAGCCATGATAGTACTGAAATTCTGCACAAATCGCCTATAGAAAGAAGCAAGCCCATGAAAGCTTCTCACATCAGATTGTGTAGTTGGAACTGGCCAACTTCTCATAGCTTCCACTTTGCTTTCATCCACTGAAATTCCATCTCCAGAAACAACATATCCAAGAAACACAACACTAGAAGTGAAGAATGAACACTTCTCAGGCTTAGCATAGAGTTGGTTTCTGCGTAATACCTCAAAGACTTCTTGTAGGTGCTGTGAATGATCTGCTTCGTTCTTGCTATACACCAGAATATCATCAAAGTAAACTACCACAAACTTCCCAATAAAGTTTCGTAGTACCTGATTCATCAGCCTCATGAAAGTACTGGGAGCATTAGATAAGCCAAACGGCATGACCAGCCATTCAAACAAACCACCCTTTGTCTTGAATGTTGTTTTCCATTCATCCCCTTCTTTCATTCGGATTTGATGATATCCACTTCTCAGATCAATCTTCGAAAACACCTTTGATCCATTAAGCTCATCCAGCATGTCTTCCAATCGTGGTATAGGATAACGATACTTGATAGTAATCTTGTTTATAGCTCGGCTATCCACACACATCCTCATCGAGCCATCTTTCTTTGGAACAAGTAGAGCTGGAACAGAACAAGGACTCATGCTCTCTCTCACATAACCCCTTGCAATAAGCTCTTCCACTTGTCTCTGCAACTCCTTAGCTTCTTTTGGATTACATCTATAAGCTGGACGATTTGGTAGATGTGCACCATGTTTCAAATCGATTTGATGCTCAATTCCTCTAATAGGAGGTAATCTAGGTGGTAAATTATCAGGAAACACATCACTGTAATTTTTCAGCAACTCTATTAATAATGGATGTGTATTCTTCTTCCTTGCTCCATCATTCTTTTCAACCACCAGTAGTGCTAAAACCTCTTTCCCTTCATCAAGCTTCCTTACAACACGTGATTCTCCCAAGAAAAGACTTTCTCTGCAGCTCTTCTCTTTCAATTGCTCTGTTCTGTGCAACAGAGTAGGAACCAATGGTGCCAGCGTGATATGCTTCTTATCCTTATGAAAAGAATAAGTGTTCTTGTATCCATCATGCATAGCTCTCCTATCAAACTCCCAAGGCCTCCCAAGCAATAGATGACACGCATCCATTGGAATAACATCACAGAGAACCTCATCTTGATAGTTCTTCCCAACAGAAAACGAAATCAGAACTTGTTTAGATACCTGCAGTTTGCTGCCATCATTCAACCACTTCAGCTTGTATGGTTGCTTATGCTTCACAGTAGGCAAACTCAGCTTCTCCACAAGTGTATTAGATGTCACATTAGTGCAACTCCCACTGTCAATAATCAGATTGCATACTTTTCCTTTAATTGTGCAACGAGTCTGAAAGATGTTCTCTCGCTGTGCTTCTTCTATTATAGGAACAGAATGCAAAACCCTCTGAATCACTAACAATTCTCCATCATCAGGTTGTTCAACGATTCCTTCCTCTTCACCTTGAACCTTCTGATCTACAGCCTCCAAATCAAGAGAATCCTGCTTTATCTCTTCTTCTATCTCTTGAATCTCTTGAACTGTCATAACTCTGCGATTAGGACATTCAGCTTGGAAATGCCCAAACCCTTGACACTTAAAGCACTTCTTCTTCATATTATCCTCTGTAGGTGCTGCTGTAGTCTTTCCTTCAATCTTCTTACTACTGCTGCTAGCATCTCCTTTAAAATTCCCTCTTGGATTCAATGAAGAACCAGAAGTGTAAGTTCTGGTGTAAGGCTTCTTTCCCATCTTAACCTGCTTCTCCACCTTGATAGCAAGCTTCTTCACGTCATCAAGAGTCCAATATGTTTGCAACTCCACCTTAGATGCAATCTCTTCACTTAGACCATGTACAAAACGCACAATAGTCCTTTCTTCTGGCTCCTGAACATCACAGCGCAACTGTAACAGATCAAACTCTCTTGTATATTCCTCAACAGTGCGTTTCTCTTGCTGCAAGTGTGTAAGCTTCAGGTATAGACCTTGCTTATAGTCATCTGGTAAAAATCTTCTCTTCATAAGTCCCTGTAGCTTCTCCCATGACCTGACACGAGTCTTGCCTTCTCTAACACGCCTAGACTTAAGAGTATCCCACCAAAGACTAGCATAACCTTTGAGCCTCAAAGTAGCTACCTTAAACTTCTTCTCATCGTCATAGGTATTATATTCAAACGCCCTCTCCATAGATCTCAACCAATCTAGAAAGTCATCTGGATTCAGATTACCTTGAAAATCAGGAAACTCTACTTTGAATTCTTCATCACGACGATGCTGCTGTTGTTGTGGACGGTTGTCTCTTCTCCTTCCACCACGTTCTTCACGATCAGAATCAGAACCATGAGAAGAACCTCTGCTGCCTTCACTAGACGCTTCATCTGCCTCAACCCTTCGTCTTCTAGGCTGATCTTGTGCATCTCTTCGATTAACAGCCACAACCATCTCCTGCATCTGTTGTCGTAGCTCCGCCATCTCTCTGCTAATATGTTCAGCATAGGCTTGATCAAGAGTCAATCCTCTGGGTAGATCCATCTCAATGATTTGAAAAAGAGGATAAACGAAATACTTCACTCCAGCAACCTGGATTAGCTCTGATACCACTTTGATGCGTTTTCTGCAGGAAGCGATTTGGAGTGAAAAGGATAGATCGAAACAGGACAGCTTTGACGTCAAGTAAATGAACGTTTTGGGCTGCGAAGGTTCCTGAGAACGATCTGGAGTAATCAACACGAACGTAACCGGATAGATAGGAAGATCGGGATCACCACAACTCGTAAAGCCGAAGCACCGGAGCTGATAAAGAAACCCGTTGAGCTAACACCACACCTGGATAAAGTCGCCACCACCAGATGATAAAGACGCTCGAAACCACCACCAATGACTCTTCCAAAATCAAAGGATAAAGGTAAATGATCAATAGATCAAAAGGGGTCACAATGACTCTCCAAATTTCCGACAACTCTGTGTAATTTTATTCATGCATAAGAGCCTCAATATATAGAGGAAATACAAGCATTTGTCCCTTGGACTTACAATAAATAAAGTCAAAAACCAGAAATCAAAATACTAGAAAACTAGACTGAATGTGGTAAAAACTAGGCAACAATAAATAAGGAAGACCAAGACTGGAGACTGAATGACTCTTGGCTTCAAGATGACCCTTGAGATCATTTAGCTTCCTTCTGTTCGAATTTCAGAAGTCTGCTGTGCATTTCTGAAGTCTGCTTTGTTATTTCAGAAGTCTGCCTTGTAATTTCTGAAGTCTGCCGTGTATTCTCAGAAGTCTGCTCCAAAAACACCATAGTATAAGCCAGCCCATTCTGCTTCTCAACTCCTTGCGTATCCTCCTTGTCTTGCCTCCTTGCTCCCGCATCAGATTTGTTTATATATCCATCTGTAAACGGATTGGCGTATATGTTTTATTGGATTCGAGGAAAATGGCTAACAACGACCTGACAATGCCAAGTTTATATTTCTAACGCATACACTCTATCATACAAGGTACATTATCACTTCAAACTAGACCTTTTTTATATAAAAAATATCACTTCAAACTACAATATCAACATATATTATTTTTGTTTACTCTCTATATATACTAATAGATATTTTAGTTTACACCTATCACAAATCTAATATATTTAATATCAAATATTATTTTTTTAATAATAGATTAATAATTTGTAAAGCCCTATATGATTTTTTTAGTCTTGTTATAATTTTTCATCTTGGATTAGGAATTTTAGAAGATTTGGTGGTTCTTTTAAAATTCTATGTTATTGAACTAATGATTTCTAAATGTCTTACCAAATCTCCTATATATTAATTGAGAAACATTCTCACAAACCCTTTTATTTACAATGGTGCCATTTTGCTGATGTGTCAGCACCACATTCATTCTGACATATCATTTAATGAAATTAATTAATAGTAATAAAATTATTATAAATAAAAAAATACTAATATCTTTTTGGGGGAATCGAACTTGAGACACGAAAGATAACATAATAAGCACACAACCACTTTCACAAAGACATTTTATATGTTTTCCAATTAGTTTCTTTTAGATATCTATAAATTACATTAGATATTAAAATTACTTAAATTAAATTTTATAATGTCTTTTTTGGACATGACATTAAATACGAGCCATTAATTGTAGTTTCTTTGATTAAAGGTTTGATATCTTTAACCTATATAGTAACTAATTTAAATCATATAATTTACTGTTAATCTTCATAGTTTCTTTTAATTTTAACATAGACTATAATGAAATAAAGAGCGATTCACTTATTCCTTATATTTTGGCAATCTCTAAAATGTATTCTTACTATGTATGTAACAGCAAAAAAGATATGTAGATATGTGTGATTTCAAATATTTAAAATTATAAAATTAGTTTAAAGTAAACATATTTTCTAGGTTGAAATCCAAAAAAAAATCAAAACAAATCAAAACAAATCAAAAAACGAAAATTTAAAGATTATTTTAGTGCAAAGATTATACTCAGATTATTTAGTGCACGAAAATATTTTTTAGTGCGGGGTGAGACATATTGATGCTTTTATTTTTCAAATCATATTATTATTTATTTCAGATATTGTTTTCATAATTTATTTATGATATCTCTTCATTTATCTTTCTAATTGTTTTAATATTATACAAATTTTAAACTTTTTCATACTATATTTTCAACATAACAATTTATTATATAAAAAAAACTCGACTAAATTTTTAACTATGGTTTAATTTTTTAATTGTACAAAACTAAATAATAAATAAATTCAACTTCACTTAAACAAAATGAAATATTATTTTATTAATCACGTTTATTTATAAAAATGTAATGAAATTTTTTTAATAAAATAATTGAAATTATTATATTTTAAATTCAAATTCACTTATCCTAAAAAATATAAATTTCTCACCCCACGCAGGGTTATCACCTAGTCTTATGTTATTCAATCAATAATTTATAAAAAGCAAATCAAATCCACTGTTATTGGAAATATTTTAAGTAGTGGATTTTAAGAGATTTGAAATGATTTTAGATTGTTTTGATGGAGTTTACTAGTTAAAAATATAAAATTTCAAATCTCATAATTTTAGGTGGGATTTGATATAATTTCAATAACAAATCATAACAACTCTCATAATTCAACCAAATCATATAAAACCTTATTAAAACTTAAATCATTTCAAATCATTCTAAATCATTTTAAATGTTAAGTTGAATACACCCGATAGTTCTCAAAAACTCAAGTTCATGGGGTTTGTTGAAGTATTTATTATCTATTACATCCCCTCTTGACCAAAATTGTAATTTGGGTGTTTAAGAATATTCTCCATCGATACCTTTATATACTATTTTCTTTCTAACTAAAATTATCATAGCATGTTACCTAATTTCTTTCCACATTTTAGCTCTGCACCAAATTCTTTCCTTTCATTATTTGTCTCGCCTGAATTGAATTGATGTTTTTACTCATTTAAGTTCACATAATTAATTAAATATTGACCTTTATATAATTATATTGGCAAAAAGAAAAGAAATATATTGACGTGTAAAAAATAGATGTATTCACGATTTCACGGATCTTTGGAATTATATGAAAGCACATGCATGAGATGATGCATCATATGTTTCTATAAATAATATTTTATAGTTTATTCCAAAACATACTTTTCAATTATCTGCAACCTAGCCAATTTCTTTTTGACACGGTCTCATTTTTCAATTTTTGTTTTTTTCTGTACAACAAACATAATTCTTCATGACTAATCAAACTTCTTTCTCCATCCACAATTAACCAAAATAAAATAGATATGTTAACGAAAGTAAAAAAAAAAAAAAATGGTACTACGAATTTTTCGGGTCAGAAAGTCTGGTGTGATATTCTTCGGGTCAAACTCGTCATTATTTTTACAAAGTATTATCCTACTCATTTACTATATTACCAGTAATTAATGACTTTTTTTTTTTTGAACCACTTCATCTACAATCCAATATCCAATCCGTTGATTTAATATTTATAAAAAACTGTAGTGTTTTTTAAACATCGCACTTTGGAATTTAATTTACTCCCTTTTGCGCTTTTCTAAACTATATTTAAACAAACATGATAAATTATTTTGATACTTTACTTACAGAATTCTACTATGATTAGCCTTTCAGAAAGACTTTCTCCACAAGACTAGTCTATCACCTAATGTGGACCTAGTCTTAGTATCAATGTATAATTAGTTCATTAACCCTCATTTTAGCTTTCTAGAATCATATGAATTGTAATCAATTTTCTCCAATTGAGCGTATGCGGACACTCACCTAATTTCAGTAATACACACATACCAAAAGAATGGTTAAGTGTTCCTTCATCTTAGCTAAAGAACATTGTTCTATTGTTCTATACATTAGCATGCGTTCATCGGATATAATAATTAAATATAAGGATAATTAAGATCTGCTTTAGAATGAAACAAGGGATTAGTAGACAGTACAAATCTAAATACAAGGATAGCCTCTACAGAATATGAATATTAGCGCAATCAGAAAATAATTTCCTATGATAACCGTGGTAAATGTGGTTGCCTAAATGCGGAATAAAAAAGATAATTGTGATTTTATCTTCTTCTTCAGAAAACTGATTTTTTTTTTTTAGGTTCATTCGTTTTTTCTAAAACCAAAAGTCTATAGATTTAGCAGGTAAACCACAAAAGTTAACCATTTCGACAAACCACAAAAGTTTACTTTACATATCTATAACTAAAAATTCATTAAAAAAAAAAAAAAATTGTCGCCACGTAATTATATAACTTTATGTTAATGTCCATGTCCTCAGTATTCACTAATTTACATATATAGACGCAGGCATGCGTAAATGCTCACATGTGAGTGTATATATGGTGTATGAATTGACTAAATTATTATATGGTGTACAACCATCAACACATGCATGCATTATTTTACGCATTTTTGTTGTTGTTTTATCGCTGTATACAATTAGTATATATATATTAATATATATATACCCATTTGCTGGCACGGATCGTTGTTTTATTATGATTATGGATCTGCTATTTTTTCTTTTGACTTTGGTGCTTGGATTATTATGGGGTCGATTGATTATAAATAAATCATTAGCTTTTTCTGTAATTTGTTTGTGTACTGTATCATGAGGATCTGTTGCTTGATATAACTATAAATCGACTTAATTTCCGTATATATTAATTTTTCTAATACAACATATCAACCTATAAAGATGGTACATATTGGTACCGCACAAGTAGTCGCATGATATCTGTTATAAACAAATTCGACCTACAACTCACGATAACTGTGTTTGCTTCATGGTATATGACTAGACTTCGACATCTATTTAAACGTGATATATATTGTGTTAAAAAATATTTATGGGCTTTTAATGATGGGCTTTTTTTTTGGGTTAACCAGGTGATGATCTGTGCAAACTTGACTAATGACAGGGTGAACAAGACGATCAAAACATACCCAAATTTTAGCTCGATTTTTGGTCAAATCATATATATAATTAAGCAAACCTCTCTCTATCTAAGCTATCTACATCAGTAAATTTTTTATTTTTTTAGTGGATTTTTATATATTTTTTTAATGGGCTTTTATATATTTTGGGTAAGTAAATTTTTGGATTTCCACACATTAATTTAAAAGTAAAAAACACACTTATTCTAGAAAACACAAAAACTATAAATTCTCTATATAAAAAAAAAATGCTATTTAGAATAAAAAAAAAGTGGATGAGATCAATGGTAAAATAATTTTCTTCATCTCGCTGGAAATAAGCGACTGCAAAAAAAAAAAAGTCAATTGAACAGATATATTATAATTTTAGATGTTGTTTTAGTTTTTTTTTATTATCCTAAAACATATGTACACATATTATTATGAAGTTCTCTTAACATAAATTGTGATGTGTTATTTGTTAAAAAACTTATTCCTATACTTATATGTTGTTGTAAGTATATATGTTTCCCTACTCAATATATCTATTCAATTATTATTTTTTATGTCCCTTATTTCTAGAAATCTAGCCTGATAATTTTGGGACAGGTTTCTTATTCCGTCCCGTACCCATCCCGAATTTTCCATCAATTCCCAATCCCGTTCGAAATAACTATATGTTTGGGATCATTTATTTTATTCAAACGGGTATGGGAAGAGTACATGAGAGGAACGAATATGAGATCACGTACCCAAATTACCCATTTAAAAACAAATTAAATTTGAAAACTCTATATAGTTCCTCGAATATTTTCAAAATTTTCCTGAATTTTCCAACTTATTTCGATTTTTCCCATTGAAAAAATATATAAAAACCCACTAAAAAAATAAAAATTTGCTGATGTGGATAGTTTAGATGGAGAGAGGTTTGCCTAATTATATATATGATTTCCAGTTTTGTATATGTTTTATCTACTTCTCATGTTTCAAAATCAAAACGGGCCTTGAATCCAAAGTGTCTGAAACATATCCGGAAGGAATGAACAAAATCTAGAAATCAAGAGACTGAAAACTTCCTAGTCCAAAAACGACCATAACCATACAAATCTCCATTTGGTGCAAAAACCGCATACACCGAGTCCAAAACCAAAAAACACTAATTAGAAAATCTTAAACAACTTGAAAGTTTCTGAGACAAACACCAAGTCAAAAGAACATAGATACTTTCCTTCTTCTACGGCATCCCACCGCCGTTGCCTGATTCAGGAAAACAACAAATCAAAGCCGATTAGAAAGCAAACAAAGAACAGACATTGTATTCATATATATATGAACATAACTTACATGGAAGAATGCTCTCGGTGAATGCGAACACAGTTGGGTCTACAATTCCAGCAGCTTTAGCCTTTACCTTCTTCCAGATATTAGTAACCACATTATAACACCACCAATTCAATTATGCTACATCTCTTGAACAAATTTTGCACTTTTGGAAATAATTTGCTATTGTTAGAGTTCAAACCGAAAAATATCTGTATAAATTAATAACTTTATAAAATAATAAAATTTTGAAGTCCCAACATTATTAATTTATAGAGGTTTTACTGTATTGGTTACAAACACAAGTTTATTAGAAAGAAGATTGTCCCTTTTTATTATCAAAATCTCTTTGTTTGCTCTCTCTATTTGAAGCTTGGTAAGCTCTAGGTGAGCTTTGTAGTTTTGAAGTTGCTGAATTTTGATCTTTCAAGGGCATTCAGTGAATCCCTTGCGCTTTCTACTTGATCTAGACCACACCTCGATGCCTATGCATGAAATTGATCTTCTCGATTCGGCTGAATGAAGAGGAATAGAATGGACATTCAAACTTATTCGCACAGTCCAATGAATGAATGCCCGGAGGATGGTGACGACATGATCTCGGAGTTTGCTAATGTTTTCCACAGTGTATATTCGTTAGTTCTAAATATTAGAGATCAACCCGCGCGTTGCGTGGTTTTATTTAATTTAAATTTATATATTATAATTTCATATATTTACATTATTATTATATGTAAATTTGATGATGTGGATAACTTAAATGGAGAAATGTTTGCCTAATTATATATATGATTAGCCACGCACATGTGATATTGTTTATAGTAGGATACAAATTAACGGAGGGTTAAAACCCGGATTATCCTCTGATTATATAAAGAAAAAATAAATAATAATAAAAATGATGTAACGTTTTTGGTTCGTGCACAAATCAAACCGTTGAATATTCATACGGGCCGTAGAAAGGAATTGGACCTTTGCACAAAATGAAAAGCGAGCCTCCTCATACGTCGCGTGGACGAAATATGATCGTCAGATCAAAACATATCAACGGTTATGATCTAATCAAACGCCTCTAATCACTAGTTGTAATTCAACGGTCATAAATAGTCCCGCCATAATAACAGATAAGAAAAAAAGTTAAGTTAAAGATAACGTAGCTAGTAAAAGCAGAAGAGCTCACAGAAAAGAAAAAAATAAAAAAAATTCGAATGGCTTCGCTCTCTATCGGAATCGCCGTCGCGAACACCGTCCGTACAATCCCGAGAATCAATACACGGAGGAGGAGCAAAATCTCCTGCGAATGGGTAAAAAATTTGATCACAATCCAATTTGCTCAATTATGAAATTTACTCTTGCTTTTGGTTTTGGCTGAAAATTTTCTTTGTTAATCTTAAGGAAGGATCCGAAAGGTATCTTAGGTCCGGCGCAAACTGGTCATATCGCTCGCCTTGAGTTCAAGCGCCGGCTAGAGAGAGATTCGGAGGCAAAAGAGGCTTTTCAGAAACAAATCCGCGAAGAGAGAGAGCGTCGTCAAGCTCTTAGAGAAGTAAAATTGCGATTATACTGGTTTGGGTTTTGCAATTACATCGATGGTTTGTTCACTTGATTTTTGCTTTTTTTTCTGGGTTTTGTCAGTCTAGAGTTGTTCCAGATACTGCGGCGGGGCTGATTGAGTACTTTCTTGATACGGAAGCTCAAGAGATTGAGTTCGAAATCGCTAGGCTTCGAGGAAGGTTAGTGAATTGAATTTTTGATTTGAGTGTGCACACCACTTGTTCGATGAATTGCCCCAATGAATAAGTTTTGCTAGTGCTTACATTATCAAGTGAAGCCTTGTGATATAATATAGCTTTAGGGATCTTGAGATGTCACTATTGTGTTGATTTGTTTATTAGAAGACAGAAAATGTGTTCCAAACTCCAAAATCATTTGTTAACAATCTCATGATTACTGTAAATTTCCAGGTTAACCGACGAATTCTTTGCCCAGATTCGACTTGAAATCGGGCAAATCCGGTTTGCTGTTACAAAGACCGCGGTACGATTTTCTTCCAACAACATTTTTTAGTCCATCGCCGGGGAATCAATCACTGAACTAATCTTTTGTTTTCCGGTCAAAATCATGCAGGAAACTGAAGACAGATTGATTGAGCTTGAATCACTTCAAAAAGCCTTAGAAGAAGGAATAGGTTTTTGCGCCGTCTTTTTCATCTTAATCTCTTCGACTCAACAATTTTTTACTAGTTTTTGATTGCTTCCTGTTGTTGTGTTGCTTTGCAGAGGCTTATGACAAAATGCAAAACGAGCTTATGACGGCTACAAATAGCTTAACCAAGATCTTGACCTCAACCGATATAAAAGCGACAGTATGTGACCTTAAAACACATAAATCCGATGCTTCATGAGATGATCTTGAGACATTGTTTTGATTCTTTTATATAACAGTTGTTGGATATGGTGGAGAAAAACGAGATCAACAGATCTTTGTTGGCACTTCTCGACGAAAACATAGCAAATGCATACAGAGGAAACCAGGTTAGACTCGGTTAATTGTTGAATCCGAGAAAACAAAAAATTGTTCTTGCTTGGAATCCTAATCGAAACTGAACCGAAGATCTCTCTTAGGATCTTTATCTTTGCCAGATCAAAGTGTTGTTCGTCTTATAAATTCAGATGTTATTATTTTTGCAGAAAGAAGCAGGGGATTACATGGAGAAGGTACGTGCTTCGGTTCTAAAGTACCTGACGGTATAGGATCATATGAATCAAACTTTGGAATGTTTGTTTTGTCGGGTTAAATGTATTTTATATTTTTCTGTTGTTGAGTAAAATGTAATCTTTTTTGGGAACGATGTTTATAATAGGGTCATTTCCAGATCTCCAAGTGGGTAAATTAATGGAAAGAAAACCATGAAAAAGTATTTTGGCAAAAACCAAAATGGTTGAAATTCAAAGTATACATTCGAGTTAGATAATCCAGCTTATGGTTTGGTTATGGTTCAGTTTTTTTTCCAGTTTTCGGTTTCATTTTTTTTATAAAAACTTGATTCATATTTTCCAGTTTTGTTAAAATTTAGATAACTTGATTCGTACTAATAGAAACCGAATTATCTCTTCGTTCTTCAGAAAATCCTGATTCTTTTATATATCCTGTGATTCTCAAAGAAGACAACTGCTCTAAACTCACATTTAAGTTTAACATATCTTAATGGGTAACTATAATAGATATCATATCTCAAGTCTCGAAATGTCTACTTCGTGAGCTCTTGTAATTTTCATTCATTGCATGTCTATTTATTTTGAGACCATGTTCGCTGTAACGATAAAATCTCTTCAATCACATAAAATAATTATCCAGAAAAAAAAAAAGTTTCAGTTTCATTCTGGTTTGGTTCCTGTGCGGAAGTTTCCGACCGTTGCCACTTCTTCAAGCAGGCAACTGTGATTTCTTTATGTGTCTTCGGGTTCTCCCGGGTTGTGTCTTCTTGCAAATCCCGTTGTTGTGCTCTCTCATGTGTCAGCCGTTGAGTTGGTGTTGCGGTTTTGAAATGGTTTCTTTTGCTCCATCTTTAGGATCGTTTGAAGTTTTTGCTTAATTTATAAGAGTTTGATTCCTTCTTTTGAGCTCTGTTTCAGGGGACTTTTCTTTGTCCGCCTGTTTTGATTCTGAGATTTCTATAAATTCTCCGACTTTGTATCAAGGGATATCCTTAATTCGCTGGGTTTGTTGTATATATTTTTACTTATCAATAAATGCCAAAAAAAAAGAGTGGACACAAATTTTAGAATTTTATGAAATTAAAATTAAATTGAAGTCGTCCAAACCAACTCCCTTAGTTTAAATATTTATTTTCCAGTGACACACTTATCTTAATTATTATCTTCGCATGCATATGTTTTTTGGTATCTTTAGAGTATAATAAAATAAAAAAACACTTCCACTTGTTTCTCGTCTTCTTCTGGCTACTGTACGGTTTAAGTAAAGGCTCTTGAGTAAATTCATATGAATTATACTATAATCATTGTGAAATTTTCTACAAAATTTAATGTATTCTTCGTAAATAGTACTATAATCATAAAATTATATTAAATTTTGTAGAACAATCTAAATTTGCATATTTTCGGAAAAGGAAATCAAGTTGAATGTAAAAATAAAATCATTGGAAGCTCAAATTTTATATTATTAGTGCTATAATTATAAATAAGAATAACTTAAAATATCCTGATTGTTTTTGATTAACAAAGATATAAATAGTTTTATCGAATAATTCACAAAAAATTGAACTTATAAAATGTATCGAACAAGATTCAAACAAATTCACGGAAATACACCACAAATAGAAATAAATAGTTTTAGTATTTAAAAATTTAGAGGGTTTATAAGAAAAAAAAAACAAAGAAATGAGTTTAAATGACAAGTAGAGATAAATGTGTCATGTAAATTGTAGAAAATTCGAATTTCTCATAATGTTTTTCTCTATCCCTTAATCTTTTATTCTCATTTTGTTTTATAGTTATGAAACCGTGTTTAACGTATTTTATTTACGCTTGGTTCTATGATAATTGCATTTATTTCAGTGAATTTAAATGTTTATAATCAAAGCATAAAAATATTTTTATTTGAATAATTCTTCAGTTCGTTATCGGAATCAGCTCTTAGTTTTATCCATATGTTTAATTTTTACTGTTTCGAGATTCGGTTTGAACAAGTTTTAATGCTTTACCTCACACTTTGATAAACAAAAGTTGACTTTGTTGATATTTTGATGGGTTTTTGATTTTACTGTTTAGTGGACGTAAAATTTTATACCAGAATTGTAAGCCAACAAAAATAACATTTAAATAAAAACTATATGATTAGAAAATGAAATAACAAATTTTGTTACTAATATCGTAACTTATTACCAAAATCGTAATTTGAACTTTTCCTTGGATCACGGAAATGTCATTTCAAATGAGTTGGTCTTTTCTGATGGTGGCAGACAAAAAAAAGGATAGTAAGAACATATCCAACGCTAAGCTTTTAATAAGTCTTTAAATAATAAAAAAATAAAAAAATGAAAAAAGCAAGAGAGATGTTTGAAATTGGTTCTGAAAAGAGAACTTTAAGAAATTGGTTCTCATGCTCTCATCTCATGTGTCATTGTATGAATGGTTTCTTTTTTTCTTTAAAATTAAAAATTAATTCTTTTTATTAATTAGATTTAAATACTACTCCCTCTGTTCCTTAAAGGATGTAGTTTTAGGAAAAAAATTTGTTTCAAAAAGAATGTAGTTTTCAATTTTCTATACATTTTTTATGAGTTAATAATGATAAATTGTAAATTTCAATAAAAGTAATTGAATTTATTGAATTGCTATTGGTTTAAATTTATAGGAAATTGTTAATCACAGAAAATCATACATTTATTTTCAAGTTTTAATGTGTTTTCTTAATATGTGTAAAAATCATAAAAATACTTTCTTTAAAAAACAGGAGTAATATTTAATGGACAAGAGACTTTTTTTAGTAAACCAGCGTTGGAGATGGTCTAACTCTAGTCGTTTTTAACAAAAAGCTAGTAACTCCGTACTGCTCATTAAATTGGGGTTGACCAAATATAATTGAAAAATCTTTTTTCTAGGTAAATATCTAATCAACTGGCCTGGTTTCCCGGATTCAAAGCTCATCCATCCGCTGAAAAATAAATAGTAAACAGAAACATGTGAATGTGCTTTATGTGCATGAGACCATTGTCGCTATTTCCATTATGATATGGATAAGCACCGCAAATAAACTAATCTACTGAAAAAGATTGTATGCAAAAGAGTCAGTCTCTCTACTTTGACCTAAATCAAATCCTATATATAGCAATCCCTCGTATCCTCTCTCTTCACTTCACAAAAAAATATTCAAAAACCATAAGCTAGAAAAGAAACATCATGGAGCCTAAAATTACAATATTTCTAGTTCTACTCCTGTCAACAACCAATCTCCAGTCTTCATCCGCAAACCCAAACCGGTCCGAACTAGACCGGTTCATCGAATCGTCATGCCAAACCACTCGCTATCCATCACTATGTGTGCATACTCTCTCTGCTTACGCCACCATGATTCGCCACAACAACGACCAAGATCTCGCCCAAACCGCTCTCACCATCAGCTTGGCTCGAGCCAGATCCGTTGCTATATTTGTCACCAAACTAACCAAAGAGTATGTTCTCCATACCATTTCTTACATTTGTATTTTATAACCAATAGATTCCTAAAGTCTATTTATTATGACATAAGTTTCAAAAATTAATTATATTTTCTCTTTTTTGTTTTTCAATAAACTTTTGTATATATGTATATGTAGATCGTCAAGTTTCAAACGTAGAGAATATTTAGCAATCAAAGATTGTATCGAAGTGTTAGGCAATAGCGTTGACCGGTTAGGCCAGTCGGTTAAAGAACTGGGTCGAGCTGGCCATGCTGTGGCTAGTGAGGACTTCATGTGGAAGATGAGTAACGTTCAGACATGGGTTAGTGCTGCTTTGACGGACGAAACAACGTGTCTAGATGGATTCTCAGGTCGAGCCATGGAAGGCAAATTGAAGAGGCTGATCCGGTTTAAAGTGGTTCACGTGGCTCAAGTCACTAGCAATGCTCTTGCTTTGGTTAATCATTTTGCAGAGAAACGAAGTGTGAAGTTTCCCTAAATGGAGTTTTTTTTTTTTATGACTAATTAATGTGGAAATTTTGGCTTGTATGTGGAATCTTGAATCTTTCAGAGTTGTGTAAATTGTTATCTGTTTTTGATTTTGTTTTTGTCGGTCGGAAGAAGAATCCAGATTAACAATCTTTGTAATATTTCTTTGCGTTATGTATAATATTGTATTTTAAGATAAACATATAGAGGTCCTTCTGCTTTTGGGTAACTATAGATTTCATATACTTCTTCATATTGGCATATTCTAACTTCAAAGTAAGTATATTATTGAACGGTATTAAATGCAGTTTTGAGATGCACACTAAGCTCTGTATTTTTTCAATTTTATTTTGCTACGTGTAAACATAGGTAAGGGTGTAATTTAAACGAGCCCACTCGTTTAATGCTCTTTCTTCTGAACTAGTAATTTTTGTTTGTCGACACTAGCCCATAAATTTCCTTTGCCAATTTGATACTTTTTACGTTTCACAAAAGTATCATTTTGTCTCTTATTTTTATTTCACAAAGAATATCATTTTATATTTTCAATACAATTTTTAAAACTTAATCTCAATTTTATCCCTACTATTTTAACATATTAATTAGAGAGATAAACTGATTTAGTGTATTAATAAGGAGAGATGAAAGAAATTTACAATTTTTTTCTTAATTTGTGTGAAAAATGTCAGAATGACACTCTTTGTGAAACGAAGTGAGTATTACACTATATTTTTCCTCGCCAAATTGATACTCCTCCGTTTCACAAAGAATGTCATTTGAGAATTTTTCACACATATTAAGAAATCTATTAAAAATTATATTTTACCCCTAATTAATATATTAAATACATTTCTCTCTTTAATTAATACACTAAAACTACATGGTTAAAACTGAATTTTTTTAAAATTCTGCATTGAAAACATAAAACGACATTTTTGTAAAACAAGAATTAAACCTCAAAATGATATTTTTGGTGAAATAGAGGGAATATATGTTCTGAGATTTTTTTTATCCTTTTGTAGTACAAATTAGCGGAAATAATAAAACATAAATAAGGGAGAAAGGTAGGAGACGAGATTTGTCCAGAGACAAAAGTCTTGATTTGTTTCTAGTGATTTAGGACAAAATTAACGTGTGTTTTTATGCATAATATTCGGAAAACAACCTATTTTTTCATTAAATAATACTGAAATCAAATAATTCTGATTTAAATTATTTAATAAAATAAGTCTTAACAGTAACAGCTGTATAATTGATCACATGAACTGTGTAATATATGATGACACAGACTTAACATATCCACTCAGCGTTTTTAATTTTGAAATGGGTCAATGATTTGACAACATTATTAGATATAGTACTCTTGTCGTTTTGGGTTGTTAAAAATATCAAAAATTTGTTTACCCGATCGAGTTTAACAATTTGAATGTACACTGCCAATAAAATTCCAGATTTTAATTAAAGGAATTTCTGAAATTGACTTTCTTTGACAAATTTATTACTAGTGACTTAATCTCATTAGTATTTGTCTTATAGTAAACTATTTTATTAATCTCGACAATGACAAACGTCGCCCCAAGAGGGCAGGACAAGAGTTTCAAGTTTCAACGACAACTACCAAACTTTGTGATATGAAAAGTTAAATAAAGCAATTAACTACGATCGATATTTTGTTTCCGCAATTTACGGTTTAAAAACGCAAAATATAAGACAGGCGTTCAAAAATGGCATATTTTAAGGGTTTTTTTTTGGTGCGAATGCATACTTTAACGTTTTAAAAACTTTTTTTTATGATCGTTAAAATAATGAATGAAATAATTCTATCGTTAATTTCTAATAAAATCTTCAAGCATTGACTTTCGGCTTGCCTATTAATTTCGAGGATATATCCCTTCATTTCTAATCCGGTTAATGCTGAAGGTTTGTTCTCTTAAGTTGTTGGCATTTAGGCCTTGAATGGAGACATCAAAAAAGCGTTTTTCTAAAAATTATTTCGAAAACCGCACAGTTGCAGCCAATCACAAAATTATCTTCAATTTGCATTTTTTTTTTAAAAAAAAAAAAAACCAAAAGCGTTTTTGTCTAAAGGGTAATGGGAGAGAACCGCACTTCAAAATCTCAGACAGCCATTTACCCAGCGGTCTAACCAAAACCACATGTAGATTTAATATTTTTCGTTTTTTTTTAAATTTTGAGTATTTTTAATTTATAATTTCTCTATAAATATTAAAGTGCCTTGCTCATAATACAACACACCACAACGAAATCAAAAAAAAAAAACTCTCGCTCACCTTCCTTTCTTCATCTCAGTTATTTTTAATTAATTTCTGTTAAAAGTATAAATTCATAATTATAAAATATTAATTTCTGTTAAAATTATAAACAATATTGCAAATTTGTTATGGTAAAATCAATTTGCTCTATAGTATTTTTTGTTGTAATGTACTTATTTTTTTATTAAGTAACTTTCTATTTAATATATAAATATATATAATTAAACTTTTATTTTAAATAAATTTTGGTATTAAAATTTGATACAATCTAATAAAATATATATATATTAATACTATCCAAATATTTTTAATTTATAATGATAATATTATTGTTTTATATTAATATTTATTTACAATCTGTATTCCGCACCATTTGTTGATTTTTTCACCAATCAATCGTTATTTTGTCCCGCAAGTTATTTTGTTTCACCAATCAGTATTTATTTTGCACCGCATTTCTATAATAACCGCACTTGTTCCGTAAAACATATGTCCCGCAGTTTAACCGCACCGCACTTTAAATTCGCTGTTTTGATACCGCACTTTACACGGTTACCATTCGAAGCCTTAAGTTTGTGTTTTTGTGTATTATCCCTTGTTCGGGATTTAGTTTTTTCATCATTTATTCGATCTAGTTTTCCACCCCTATATTCCACCATGTTAATTGTTCAATGTAAAATATTTCAGATGAAAAAAAAATTCTAATAAAATCAATCTTATTGTAAATATGCATTTTGCATTTTATGGGGTTCATTTGTGTTCATAAAATGTAGCCTGGTCTCAACTTTGGGCTGGGCCTTATGGGCTCTTTGTATTCTGACTTTATGAATTAAGTTTGCTTAAAATCTAATTCTATTTTTTTGATGTTCCATAAAAATATTTTTGGATTTTCTACTATTAGGTCAAAGTCAAACATCACCTTAATTATTTCTTGGGTCAATTTGCTAAATGACCATAACAAAAAGAAAAATTAAGAAACTAACCATAGGGTTAGAGAGAGATAGGGAGAGATAGAGAGAGAAAAAAAGGTTTTTGGTTAGTTTATAGGTTTTGGTTTTTTTTTATGGTTATTAACTTAATTTTCCCTTATTTCTTCTTTGAATTTACAAAGAATATTGTTTTAGAGTAATTTTTTAATTTAAGAAAATTATCGTTTTGAAAATTTAATATATCATTTGATTAAAAAAAATTGAACAATAGAAAATAGAAAAATTGCAAAAATCACAATGCTTTCTTTTTAACAGCACAATAAAACATACTTTTGCATGAAAAGTGTTTAAACAATATTTATATTGATAGGGAATAAATAATTAATATTTTTAATAATCTTTACTCACTCGGTTCCTTAAAATAATTTATTTTGAGTTTTTCACATATATTAAATTTTTTTTTAAAAAGACTTTTATAACTTTGTTTTATTAGTTTTCTTTAAAATAATAAATGTTACTCTCTATGTTTCTTAAAGAAAGTCTTTTTAAAATTTTTACACATATTAAAAAAACACATTAAAACTTGATAATAAATGTATGATTTTCTGTGATTAACAATTTCTTATAAATTTAAACGCAATTCAATAAATTCAATTATTTTTATTGAAATTTACAATTTATCATTATTAATTTAGAAAAGTGCATAGAAAACCTAAAACTGCTATCTATTTGAAACAAACAAAATTTCTAAAAAGTCGTTCTTTAAGAAACATAGAGAGTATAAGGGTAAATTAAATAAAAATGAACAATAACTACACCTAGAAAATTGAAAACATCTTTCTTTTTGAAACAATTTTTTTTTAAAACATCTTTCTTTAAAAAACAAAGAGAGTAATACTTAGTTACTTACAAGTATTAAATTGTTTTTATGATTTTTGTTTTTTGACAGACCTGAAATTTTTTTGGACAGAAATCCCTCTTAAAAAACCGTTCTCTTTATTTTTTGGGAAAAGAAAAAGGAGATTCTTCTTAACTTTTGTTTCATTAAGATTGAGTACTGATAGGCAAGAGACGACAAAAGACATATCTAGAGATCATGTCCGAAAGCTAACGAAAAAAGGAAATCTAAAAGTTCTTTTTTTTTTTTTTGTGCAACATGAAAGTTCAAAGTTCATACTGAGACGATGATGGCAAGTTTTTGGTTGATTATTTTTCGGTTTATGGAATTATTTTTATACAATTGATAAGTCGATACTTTTGATCGAATTCCTCAAATTAAACTTTCATTGTATGTAGTTCGAAAGTTCATCCACATCTACAGATTACTGATTGATGACATTATAAAATCTGATTTAGTTTTTATGTATTTGTGACTAAATAAAATCTATAGTTGTTGGGATCGGTTTTGCGGAAACTAATCTCATATCACCACGTAACCAGTTGGATTTATCAAACGAAGTATCTACCGTATTGTTGGTACTGGGCTTAAAGCCCATAACTTTGGTCCGGCCCAAATTGTTATTTCCGTCAAAAGTCCGGAAACGAGATCCGTGGAGCCCATTCCCGTCAAAAACCGCAATCAAGATTTTTCTATAAATACCGCATTAGGATGAGGAAATGAGAATCCTGAAATTTTCAGAGAGCGCCCCCTTTAAATTCTCGATTTCTATACAAATCGTATATCCGAATACTTTTACGATATTTTTCATATCGTATTTACGATATTTCTCTTTTGTATTTACGACAAAATCTTTTCGACAATCTCTTTTGTAATTTACGATTTCAATATTTCGTATAAGAAAGTTTCCGAACCCATCATTCTCACGTATTTACGAATACCAAATTTCGGTATCAACATTTGGCGCCGTCTGTGGGGAGAGGGACTTTTCTACACTTAAAAACAAATAAACAAAAAAAAACACGATCATCAATGACAGAAGGAACGACTCCCGCGTCCACGAAACCAACATTTTCAACTTCGGCCGCGACAACCGCCACTGCCTCGGAAACGACGATCTTCGGAACATCGGCAAGGCCAACTCCCACCGGGTCAGAAATGCCGATCTCATCATTATCGGCGATGACAACTAACGGCACATCAGAAGCGCCGACTCCAGCAACGACAGCGAAGCCGACCTCGATGGCCTCGGCATATCGAACTTACACGCTACCGAGGGGACCGACTTTCCTAACTGCGACGAGGACATCATTCATCGATCCAACAAGGATGGACAGGACGACCGCAAATCTGATAAGCGCCACAAGGATGGAAGCACCAGCGAACAACACGTGGACACAATCCGACATCTCGGCTTTACTTCAGACGCTTATCGTTCAAATAAACGATAACACACGCAGGACTAACGAACGACTGGACGAATTGGCCACGGCTCAACACGTATGTCATAGCCGAATTGACGACCTCCACAACGCTAACGACACGGGCCATATGCCAAGGCAAACCACCTACACTCCGCGCCTACAACAAGTTTTGTTCGGGGACCAGATCGCCGACCTAAATGACCGGGGCGAACTACCTCCCCCCGATAGATGACCAAGAGCGAAGGGATCAGAGACAACCGGCGAACAACGACCACCAACGCCAAGAGCACACCGATCGGCAAAACGATGCCCCTAATCGTCAAAATCAAAACAGCGAACTCGAGGGCATAAAGAGGCAACTTAGGTTGATGACTTCCCGAGTCCACCAAGCAACAAGCTCGGCACCCGAAATCGATCGAGTACTTAGAGAAGCGCAAAACACCCCATTCACGAGCAGGATAACTAATTCACCAGCTCGACATCCGGGAAAAATCAAGATCGCGCCTTACGACGAGACAACAAATCCTATGATATTTATAACGGCATTCAGCATTGTGATGTACCGAACCCAATTCCCTCCTGAAGAACGCGACGCTGGGTACTGTCAATTGTTCGTGGAAAACCTGACCGGTGCGGCTCTGAGTTGGTTTTCAAAGCTCGAAGCGAATTCAATCGATAGCTATGAAGACCTCACAATAGCTTTCGTCAAACACTATTCCATGTACATAGAACCGGGAGCGTGCGAGGCCGACCTATACACTTTGAAACAAGGCCCAAAGGAATCTCTGAGGTCGTACATTAGCAAATTCAAGAACATCGTCTCCAAAGTGTCGGTATCAGACAGCGCATCGGTCCCGGCATTGCGTAACGGACTATGGTACGAATCGATTTTTTACGAGGAAATAAAGAAAAACAAACCACATACTTTGGAGGACGCACTCCACAGGGCAACGATTTTTATCGAGATGGAGGAAGAGAGAGTTGAGAAGGCAAAGAAATATGCCGCCCCAAAACGCGAACTCGACGACCAAGGGCAGGGCAACGCCCAGGCTCTAGCGAGACGAAGAATCAACATGATAATGGGAGGACTTCCCACGTGTAATGATTCGATCCGGTCGATCAAAAGTTAAGAAGGAAGAACCATCGCAGCCAAACAGCGGAAGCGCAATGCCAACGACGAACTTAAAATCGGCAATGACATATCTTTCACAGAAGACGACCTCGAAGGAGTGGATACCACAACGACCCTCTCGTCATCGAGCTCCGAATCGGAGATTGCGAAGTCACCCGCGTTTTGATCGACACCGAGAGCACATTGGATCTCATCTTTAAGAAAACTCTCCAAAGAATGGAGCTCGAATGTTTCGAATTTAAGGCAAGCACGAAGCCACTCACAGGATTTGCGGGGGACACCACAATGACAATCGGAACCATCAAACTCCCGGTCTATGTCGGACGAACGACTAAGGTTATCAAGTTCGTGGTCATCGATAAGCCGACCATCTACAACGCAATCCTCGGCACCCCCTGGCTAAATGCGATGAAAGCAGTCCCGTCAATCTATCATCAGTGCATAAAATTCCCAACCTCGAGCGGCATCTT